>OY856415.1:226340279-227012779 GCA_963693085.1 Alisma plantago-aquatica | reverse complement strand
TATCTTGACCTCTGGGTCCAGATTTTCTGCATGAATGAGTGACTGAACAGTAAATCGTCTTTTTTTTTTCTATCAGGAGCCTTGTATGACAACAGTTTCGCACAGAAACCCTTCGACAAGAGGGTTTGTACATTTTACTGAATTGATGTTTAAATAGCAGATTATTCCTTGGGTGGCGCACCAAACACGCGTTCGAAGCAAAGCTGACGAAAATTTCTCGAGGCGCAAATTTGTTTTTTCAGTCAAATTGATTTCAGTCGTACTAAAAACGATTACGATCCAACAAAGCAACTGAGCAACAGGCCGTGAGGAAGAACGGGTGCAGAACACCGGAAATCAGGCACACACACCGTGCCTGCGTCTACATGCACCAGCTGGGCTTACTTCAGTCAAGCTTAGTAATTTCTTGTATGGAAATCTCTCCCTTTTTTTATGTGCAAATCTCTTGAATATCCCAAACGGCAGCATAACTACAGTTTCCAAGATTTGATTTTTATTCGTCGTATGGAAAAGTAGAAAGTTGTGAAAGAAGTTTGGTTTTGGATAAGAAACAGAGCACGGAAGAACAGGTTGGGCAGCCCGTGCTACAGCAAGGAGTACGAAAAGAGCACATAATTGCGATTTGTGAGAGATCCGCGTAAATGAGTAGGAGGCGGGGTGGGTGTGTTACCTCCAACCGATTCCAAGTCGACGCCAGCAAGCAGCTGTTCCTTCCACCTCCTCAAGCTCTCGTCATCCTACATTCTCACAGTAAAGACAAAGTCTATGGCATTCAGAAACAAAACGGAGAGAAGACACAGACAGAGAGACAGAGCAGTAGCAGTAGCAGCAGAAAGACAAACCTTATCTTTCTCCAACTGCGCCTTGATGGTGCACTGCGGCCCGAGATGTATCTTCTTCCCATCTTTCCCCTCGTCATCATCGTCGTCCTCTTCTGTCGCCGGAGCCGCATTGATGGAAGCCTCACTCATCTTCTTGCTGAGCCCGTCCTCGTCCTGCCTCACCTTGTGAGCAGCCTCTCCGCCGTTCTTCCCCTCAAAACCCATGGCACTAGAGGGTATGAGCCTCGATGGCTGGCTGGCTGCTCGAAAGCACGGGGAATTTCTGTTTGTCTTCAGCTCGGAGATATAAAGAAGGGACCGAATCTGTCTCGTAGGTCTGCGAAGGAACAAGACGAGAGGTGTGGATAAAAAGGCTACGCATACAAGACAAGAACTTTGTAAGGGCAATGCATTCTTTAGAAAATGGAACGAAGGACAGTACCCAAGGAAGAATCGTGAGTGACAGGGAAGAGAACTGAGGAAGAGGTGGGCATTGTCCCCTGTTTGTCTCTTTCTGCTGATGGATCGGGGCAGATTAAAAAAAAACGATGTGAATGCCACGCCAAGGTATATTGGTGTTGAGAGAGACAAAAGGGAAAGAAGATTAGGGAGGGGAAAGACGTGGCGAGATGGTGGAGGACCGCTACTTCAAAGGAGAATGGCTCGAGGGAGCTGTGAGGGGGGATTTTGGTGGTAGATTTTTTAATAATGAAAAAAGCACCGGGTTGACTAGCTCCTTACGTGTGTTTATTTTGGCTTTATTTTTCTTTGCATCAAATCGTTGATGTATGCAATTGTTGTGGGTACACACCCAAACAATTTTGAATTGCGTTCTTGTTGACGATTCAGATGATTGTTTGGGGATAACATTTACTCTGCACCTGTTCCTTGGACATATTTAGATGATTGTTGACCATTCAATTTTGTTCAAAATGTAACGACAGAAGATTTCCTTTCTTGTGGATGCAAGGCAGTCAACTAAAATTCAATTGTTGTCTCAGCTAAATAACTGCCGACTGAGAAAAAAATTGAAATTCAGTCGCTGCGAATTACTGTCAATTTACAACCGATATCTACTCATCCTTTGAGTTCCACACCAAAAAGAAAAACTTCATATACCCTCACTTGAATCCGATTGTTTACACAGTTGTTGATATCAGGACATTTTGTTGTTCAAACAGATGGAAGGAACAAAAACGCATTGTTGAAGTTGCATACTAAACAGTAAATTTGAAACGAATTGCAGTGAGTACAGTATGGCCTGATCACCTTCAACTAGGACATCTGAATGGCAGTGCATTCTTTTTTTTTTTAAAATAAACCACCATATGCATTGCATGACAATCACATAATCAAACAAGTAAATAACTAATCTTTCAAACTTCTGTCTCCACCTTTTAATTTGGTATTGCTCCCTGCATCCACTACCCAACAAGGTGGCTGGCTCCTTTTTGACATTTGCCTGTTGCCTGCTGGCAAACATCGTTGTCTGTCATGGTCTCAATTATCCCCACCCTCCCAACTTGCCATTGTATATTCAGACTAACCGCCAAGGTACCATTGTCTGATTTCGCATATGTAAACTACCATTTTTTATGGTGGTTTCAACTAATAGTGTGTTACTGGCGGAAAAATTCTTTAAACGGTGCTACAAAGCGAATTATTTTGATTCAAATATCAAGTATGCAAGTTAATCAATTTTTTTTCTCAAATGAAAAGGGGTCCTCTTTCAAATTCTGTTTGGTCAAAGGAAAATGAACGGATGTGCGAGTGCAGTATAGTGCCGTTTCGGAAAGTAAAACGAACGGATGTGCGAGTCTAGTACAGTGCCTAACATGCAATAAAATGTGAATAAATACAAGGTCCATATTGATCTGCTTTCGTCAATACAAAAAGAAGAAGAATGATATATAGCTGTAACTTTTTCATAACCCACTTCAGCAGGGGCTATTGGGATGCTCAGCCGTGTTCCGAGACGTAGCAACCAAACCAATGGCATGCTTATTGTTACATCAATTCCCAAGCAAGACACAGGCAGTTTATCTGTAAAAACTAAGCAGCGGCGCATGGTAGTAATTAAGCTCGACTTTGCTTGCTCGCTAGCTTGATGGTGATGGGCTTCACGTTTGCTCTCCTCGCTCTAGAAACAAGAAAAGTGGAACGGAGACTCGTGGGGTGGGCATCACGTTTGTTTCTTATTACCTCCTAGAGAGAGGGAGAGAGGGAGGGAGAGAGAGAGAGGAGAGGGGGGAACTATTTGGATTTTGGACTGCACGATGGTGTGACAACATTTATTGATTTTCTACCCTGCCGCTCATTCTAAACCCCACACCTATACTGGGGCAATAATAACCCCTTGTTGTCTCACGGGGCGGGTACTAGTAAATGAAATATCCCCAATTCAAGGGATGCCATCCTCGCTCTGCCGCTAGCTGGACCACCAACGTCGGTGTGGTTGCTGTGTATATGGATGGCGACGTTGGCTGCTACATCAAAAATGTTACTGTCATGTTCACACATGGCCCAGCCAGACCCATGTTTGTTCCAAACAGGATTCGGTCGGAATTTAGCTTTACGTTCTTCTGTCTTGATGGGCCACGCAAGTGTAATTCGGACCAACATAATCAAGATCCAAATCCGTGTTGTTGAGGCGTAGGCCTCCCAAAAAGTTATGGAAGCTTGCAAAGGTTTTTCCGGGCCGGACGAAGATTGGTCCTCGAGTGCAAAACCATACGGGATTTGAAATCGAGCTAACAAGTCTGTTGGGAATTCCATAATCCCATAATCCAGATCAATTCAGTTCGGTTTTAGCATAATTACAAGTCCTAGTTTGGACTAAACAGTATCTTACATGCTTTTTGTTTTTATATGCAATACTGAAAATGAGACTATTCCAGTATCGGTGTCAATTAAGTTGGCAAACATGACATTACTAGAATGAGACTCAAAGCAGACTACCCAGCAATACTATTCCATTTTAATCCCAAACACATTTCCCTCGTATATTTGAGTTCACGAGTCTTATACATTCACATATTATTTTTTAGTTTCCACTACTTCCTTCTTCCCCTTATATTTCTCTATCTCTCTCCACACTATTTCACTAATCTATTTGCACTCATGTGTGTTATACTGTATTTTTAATCAAATATTATTGTGTTATTTCCCACTACCACCCTCCTCCCACTTAGTTTTCTCTTTCTCTCTCTTACCATTACTCCACTCATCCAATTCTATTCATGTGTGTTATAATGTGTCTTTGTCACATATTACTGTGTTGTTCTCCCGTCCTTCCCTCTTCCCTCTTATTTTTTTATTTCTCTCTCTCCAATACTTACCTCGTACATTTGTGTTCACGTGTGTTATGATGTGCTTTTAGTCACATATTAATGTGTTATTTCCCACTACGTCCCTCCGACCTCCTATTTTTCTCTTTCTCTCTCTTCCAACAACTTCCCTCATCGATCAAGGAAAGTTGTGTACCATAGTCAATAGCTAGGTATAGATATGGGGGCATCGAATACATATGGTGAGCTACTATAATGGTTAAAGAACCTAACATAGCCAGGTTCAGAGATAATTGAGCATGCCATGACCTTGTTAGGATTTCATAAAGGCCTTTATGACCCTGACCTGTAAACGGACCTTTACAAGCCTCTAAAATGTCTTTTAGACCATGACCAATACCCCAGTTGGTCTTATACATATGATGTGTTATTATGTATTTTCAGTCACCTAGTAGTGTTATTTCCAACTACTTCCTTCCTCCTATATATTCTTCTCTTCAAAATCATACCACTACTACCCTTCTTTCTCTTCCCATTTCTCTCTTTCTCTATTATCTCTTATGATTACTTACCTCCCTCTCCTACCCTTTTGTTTCTCCATCTTTCCTACTACTCACTCATCCCTCCCATTTTTCTCTTTCACTCACTTCTAACTACTTCCATATCCCCTCCCTTACTTTCTCTCTCTTCTAACTACTTCCCATCTCCATCTTCTACTCCCTCTCTCTCTCTCTTTGTGCTACTTCCTTATTCCCTTCTATTTTCTCTCTTCTCACTACTTTCCTTCTATTTCCTGCTTTTATTTCTCTCTCACACAACAAAGAACTTTGTCCCTTTATTTTTCCCCACTCAAGCCATGACGAAGTAAAGTGTTTCGAATAACTTACCAATGACATTCTAAGTAAAGTGTTTCTACAAGGAATCATTTTCACATATATTCCTTTCCAATAATCTAACTATTTTATCTACGACATAATTTGATTACCCCCACCATCCATGCCAAACCATAAGAGTATTTTCATCATCTGATCAACTAATCACCCACAATTTTGGATACTAGATGAAAAGTAATATTGTTGGGATATGATCGATTAGGAGGTGGATGTTCCATCTTTACTTATATTCTCAATAGGACAAGAGGCATCATCCCTTACATGAGGTTGATGGGATATGAATAAATATGAGAAAATTTGATATATTTTTTGTTTGAAAAAAATATACTTGTCACTCTAGAAACAATCTATCAAAGTTCTCATTCAAGAATCAACATAGAAATGTAAAAAATCCCAATCTATGTCACACAAGTATTGAAAAATTAATTCACATGCAAACCTTGTGATCAAACACAAATCATGCTAATAAATGAATTTATAATATTCAAGGTCCATACAATATCTAACTAGAGAGAGATACATGAAAATAATGGCTAATGAGTCTACTTCCTATGTCATAGTAAAGAGTCTACTCTCTTCCTGTGTTCAGGATATAAGTAAAGTGATCAAAGAAGAAGGTGAAACTCATACATAAAGTACTTAAGTTGAGGAATAGACATCTCTAAATGGTTACTATAGACTTTAGTCCTTTTCTCTGATGGAGTGTGTCTCCATATCAAGTTGTCTATGTTTGTATCCAACTCCTCCCAATGACAGTGAGGATTGGGATGAGGATAGATGGATCAGGATGAGGCCCCTTTTAGTAGGCCCCATGGTATTTTTATATCATGCACCAAGAATGCAAGTCTATCTAACATCATCTAATGATTATGACCCTAGTTGTGGTGATTTCAAACTCTCTAAATATGGTGATATAGATAAACAAGATGGTGGTATTACCCATGTAAAACTATGTTTGTTTTGTAGAGAATTAAATTGTGCAACTGTAACACCCAGACCCACTACCCAAGGCTCTAGTAGAGTTTCATAAATGATGATTGGCACCACAAACCACCAGTAGCCTTAACTGTGTGTTTTATCCTCACTCACGAGTAATCTAGGATAAACTTCCTAATTGGTCACCATCCTAGTACTACTCTGGACTAAACACGTTTAACCACATAGTTGTTTAGTGATGGGATCCCTGAAAAGGAGGTGCACCTTGGTGATATGGGTAGCCCAATAATTCCTTTTAACATTTTATCCAAGGTTTGAAATCATGGGATGTTACAATTTTCCCCACTTAGACCCCTGACATCCTCATGAAGACTCAACTATACGACCTCATAATATTTCCCAATTTTAGTGTAGACCCATAATGGCCCATTGACACCCAGCTCAAGATCATAGATATCGGTACAAGGGTGGCTATATCACCATGAACAACCCTTTCCAACATACTTGGGTCACACGGATCAAGCCTAGCATACCACATGCCCATGTGGGTCCCACCTACTAGAGGGGTTGTGGCTTGATACCATTTGTGACACCCAAGGGGCCACTGCCCGAGGCTCTAGTAGAGTTTTCAAGAATTATGATTGGTCCCACGAACCACCACTAGCCTTATATAACGACAGTCGCCAAACCGATAGACAAATCATTACTAATTAAGTAGAATTTAAAACATTACCAGCGGATTAACAAAAACCACTAAAAATTAAAACCAATTTGCAAAGAGATCCATTTCTAGGAAAACTCTTTAAGGCAGAACCAAAACTTTATATACATCATTGCTCACATTGTACATACACTTTACCATCTCTTCTCGAGGATAACATATAACAGTTGCTTTACCAAACTATACATGAGCAACATAAAACCTCGAGGCGCGTAAACCAAAATCTCTTATTGATCATAAAACCAGTACAAACCAACTCCAAGGACCTGAGAGTACAGAGATGACACATAGGACTCATATCTACAAGACATGACAGACAGTACACTCAACCTAGCTGTCACTGCTGCCTCAGCTGTTGTTCTTCCTTTGCAAAAAGGTCTTCACCTCCTCATGCACGTCCACCTAAAACTTTGGCCCCTACGGGGTGAGACAATTGAAAATTACCCCAGCGAGAGATATAACTCTCTGCTGACCATATTATTATCACAGATTAAGCAATTATAAACTGAGTAGAGGTTCTTTTTATATTAATAAGTAGGATAATTCACTATATGAACAGAATGAATTGTAATCTCCTTTCATAAGAAGAACATTGCATCTACCCATGGTAGATTATAATTCATCTATCTGCTTTGCAAGGAATGTAAAGAAACATGATTAACATCTATCCACTAAGGATGTATAAAAGAAATGTAACATTAGACAAATGATTTATGTATTTAAGCAAACATGCTAGGCAGCTGATTATACTTTACAATCACACTTAAGCCCTGAGGAGATGAGGTATAACGCTCATACTCCAACCGACCATTGCGAAGTCGAAATCGGTTCCATACATAGGTCAATGGAAGAGCCGGACTCCATGACCTCACCCTCCCCAGTCAGCGTGGGTACAAACTGCAGGACATCTCGTGTCACTGCTAAAATAGCTAATCCAGGAGTATACTGGAACTTCTCTATGTAGAGCTACATCATCAAATTCACTCTCTTCGGGAGAGAAAGATCTCATGTTTATCTAACATCCATTACGGCCTTCATCATCGGGAGATTCGTGATACATCCATCCCGTCACATATAATGAAGGATTGTGGGATCTCGTGTTTATCCACCACCAATCCCGCATTAGGGCATCAGGATATTTTCACCCATCACCTCCACATACTCAAAAGTATGCCCTCCGGGTTATGCCGCGGAGCAACCCGTTTCACCATCACCAACCGCAGACGATGATGGATCTATGGCCAGGGCTCTACATGATAAGATTTCACTTGGTTAATTAAGTACATTTCTATATTCTTTTAGCATCAGTCAAGTTTCAATCAAGATTTATTATGACAAATGCTACAAAGAAAGGTGTAATACGTTCATCACATTCTTTTCATATCTTTAAATCACATGATACTTGGGATCTCAGTCCCTTTTCACATTACTGGGAATTCATCACATAACATTGTTACCTCTGTAACTGGTAACCATTACCTCTAGGTCCTTAGACCAAGGTATTCATTTCACTTGTTGTATAAGTATTCTCATGGCTTACAAGGCCATTCACATCTTGTCACCTCTCACTAGGCAACAACTTATTCACATGGCTCGCAAGGCCATTCACATCTTGTCACCTCTCACTAGGAAACAACTTATTCACATGGTTCACAAAACCATTCACATCTTGTCACCTCTCACTAGGAAAAACCTTATTCACATGGCTCACAAGGCCATTCACATCTTGTCACCTCTCACTAGGCAACAACTTATTCACTTGGTACTTGTTATGTAAGTATTTAACATGCCTTACAAGGCTTATGCAATAAGAGAAATACAACCTTCCCATCATTAGGGTTAGGGTTTTCCCTTTCTTATCGATTAGGGTTTCTCTTACATATCATTACCCTGCATTAGGGTTAGGGTTCTCCATTATTAACCATTTAAGTTTTCAATATCATATTATCAATGATCAAACCCTAATTCATTGCTCCACACATCTAGGAGCAAACATTGATATCATAAGTATTCAATCATACTTATTTGTTCTCATCATTTATCATTAAATGATTATCAATACAAGGTATGAGTTCCTCTCTCATTCTTACCAGGATATGATTACATCATACTTTATTAACTCGGCTTAACCCTTTCTCAAGGTATGTTAGCCTACACTTATCAAAGTGCATTAAACTCATTACATTTCAATGTAACACTTGGCATGACACAATTCATGTGTTACTCATCCAAGTATATTGGATTTAAGGTGCATCAACCTTGAAGTGCTGGATGTGATACCTATCATGTCTTGATATATCACTTCCCTCATCAATTTTAACATACTTAAGTTCATCAACTTATCTTGTATTAGGGTATGTCCCATCCTAATACTTTATGCACTAGCTCATCACATTTATCATGTAATGTATTGGTGATAAGTCACATAATTGAATTATTCAACCATCATTAATGATGTGAACTCACCTCGGGTTAAGGCATTATTGATATAGGATTAACCATTATCAACCACTCTAGGTGTTTCACCTATCAAGGTATTATCCACACCATTACTTGGTGTTACACTCATCACTCCTAAGAGTGTCTTTCCCTTACCTTTACAAGGTGTATAGGGTTAAATCAGGTGCATATGTTCACCATATCGGGTTGTAGGTGTATAGACACTCACCATATCGGGCTAGGATTTGCACTTGTCTCCATATCGGGCATGAGGTACCTTCTTGACCTCATATCGGGCACAAAATATATGTATGTGTCACCCATGATACTTATGATGTATCAACCCATCACCATGTCGGGCTAGAAGTACATTCAATCACCCTATCAGGCTAGTCACCATCTAGGGTTAGCCATAACAGGTTGGGGTTTGCCATATCGGGCTCAACCCAATATACAAATCAATTGGAGTGTAGGGCACCAAAACATATTGGGCTACATCATCAAACATTAGGTTGCAACACCCATGTCGGGTTAGGGTTGATTGTGTCGGGCACATGGCATATACATGTGTCGCCCTTGATACTTAAGAGGTATCAACTTATCACCATATCGGGCTATCATATTGTCTAGGGTTGTGTATCGTGCAACCCTATCGTGCAACCCTGTCGTTCAACCCTATCATGCAATCCTATTGTGCATCCATGTCATGCATCCATGTTGTGCATCCATGTGATGCAATAATACTTGTTACTCTTCTCTTATATCGGGTTACCCAAATTAGGGTATCATGTCAACTTATAAGTATTCATTCAATCTTGTATCGTGTATGGAGTCCATACTTGACTCCCTATCGTGCAAGAGGTGTATACTACACCCCCATATCGTGCAACAAGGTTTACAAACGTATTCATATCATTTTAGTGAAATAGATGCATCATCATATCGGGTTAGAGGTGCTTGCTTATGTGCATGCACCCGATATCACTTTTATAAGGTGATATCACAATCTTCAAGCTCTAGACCTTTATTCTAACTATTATAGTTCAAGTCAACAGGTCTAAGAAATTACTAGAACTCATAATTTCATCAACTATTTCAGAAAATTTTGGAATTAAAAGTAGATCATTAAATACAACAATTTAGGTGATGAATAATAACATGGTTGAGTTCAAGTTATAAAACCTGCCTTAAGAACTACTTCAAAGATTCAAGGTCCAAAGCTCCATGTTCCTAAGGTTGAAGATAACTTTATCAAACGTCCAAGGCTCGTTCACAACTCCTTCATATACAAGGAATCACCATGGATAAGCAATTGGTGAAGAAGAAAAGAAAGGTAGATCATAACCCTGATTCCATGCTTCAATTCAAGCTTGAAGACAACTATATCTTACCTTAGGGTTACGTTTTGAGTTCCTTAGCTCCTTGGCTGACACCCTACCACTATTGGGAGATATGGACTTCCTCTTGGCCGACACAACTTTGCTTGTGGCCGATACCCCCTCACTTGTGGCCAAAATCACTTCAATTGGCCGATATCAACTTGCTATGGGCAATATCAACATGGTATGGCTGATATACTTGCTATGGCCGATACACAAGGCCTATGAACGATACCCTTGTGCTATTTCAAGACATGCCACCACTTTTTCACGATATGATACTCACTTGGACGATATGGCACTCACTTGGAGTCAAAACACTTCACTCTATGGCCGATATCACCCTATATGGCCAATATCACCTACTTGGGCGATATGCTCTTGCCATGGGCGATATCCCAAGGCCCATGCACAATAACACAGAATCCCTTCACGATATGGGAGCTCTATGCACGATACCTTAGGGTAGAAGGGTGGTAAGGGTCACAAAATTCCATTAAGGGGTCAAACTAGGGGTATATATACTTGCTGATCATGAAGAAAGGCAAAAATGAGGTGTCAACATTTTGAGCTAGTACGTGCCACGTGTCATGCATGGGTGACACATGTACATGCATGCATAAACATTTATCTTGACATGAAAAAAGGTTGAGGATCATCTAAAGATGCAAATTCATCCATTGCTTATCCATTTGGATAAGTCATCTAGGTTTAATCACTATTTTAAGTCAAGCCGATACACTTTTTCTAAGGAAACTTGTTGGCCGTCACACCTCACCTCCTTGAGGTGATTTGCACGATATGGACTTTACCAAGAGTTCAAAAAACGATATGGAACACCTCCTTGGGCTCCATGGCCGATAGGCACTCATATATAAGCTTTTCAATTTGATACAACTCAAGTTAAGCTTCCAAATTCAACCCTTTTCTTGGTCATTTCATCACCAAAAGTACATCATTCATAATGGACTCAAACATGGTGTATCATTCATTCTATCTCCTCTAAATGATACATATAGGAAGTAGGAACACTCTAGAGGTGGTAATTTTGCATATCAACCCCACATTTTGGGTAAATTACAATTTGTACCAAAATTGGTGCACAAGGTACCAGCATTGTTCAAACAAGTTCAAACTTGGAATTTAGGCTTTCCACAAGCCACCACCTTTCATAATTATATCTCTCTTGATGCTAAAACATATAAGGCACATTCAAAATGTGACATTTTGCATTCTATCCCCTCAATTTGGGTAAATTGCACTTTGGTCCAAAACAAAGGAAAATTGCTCAAACAACATTCAATCGGGACCAAACTTGAAACATGAGTGTGTCACATTATAAAAAAACACCTTATAGGATTATATTAAAGTTCTAAGAAACTTTATTAGCCAAAACAAATAGGGTTACCTCATAACCCATGTCAGGGTTGTTACAAGTTATAAACCCCTAATAAGGATTTCGTCCCCGAAATCTCAGATAAAATGAGATATATATTATTCATTCGTTATATCATCAAGTCTCCACATAACATCTCATTGTTATGGAGACACCATAGAACTTTGATCAATACAAAGTTCTTTTACACAAAACTCCCATGGAATCAAACACATAGGATACATGCTTCACTGTCTTTTCATTATCGACTGTGTAGTTAATTCTGAGTCAGGTAACACTTTTCTCAATCAGATAGATGTTGTTTGTTAATCTCATTTGACAAACTTTTATTATAATATTTTTACAATTATTCCTTCAAGTAAATCATTCTCATCAATGTTATGTTTATGCATAGCATAAACCCCTAACATATGATGTCCATACTATTTCATGTAACTAGACTGATTTCACAGTTGGCCATCCCAGGCAACCAACATAAATCATATGATTAGAAGTTTATGTTTTCACTTTCTCATACCACCTGACACTTTTTAGATACAAGGATTCCTTACTTTTATATCTATCACATGTGTCAAAAACTCATCACATCCTCATCTTTCTTTCATCTTGGGACATTACTTGTTACACATCTTTATCTTGGAACCAAAGTCCAAGACAAACTGATACTTTTTCTAAGTATTAATTCAATTGAACATTTTTAACTTATACACATCAAGTGTCATAAGACCCACTTGATTTCCATGTCCCTAAAAAGAAAGAACACTAAGGAACATATTCCTGTTATCACCCCATCATCATCCAGGGTTGTTTATCAAAGAGAAGAGATTATCATCTCCTCTGATTATTGCATGAACTTTCAACTATTCATGAGTCATTTACTCATGTTTCATCCTAGGTTCCTTGCCATCAACATAGGAATTATAAGGATGATTACATGTCATTATTCCTTTCTTTGTTATTGTCTAACATGTTCATGAGCATTTTGTGATTTTATCACATTTCCCATTTCCACATCATGGGAAAAGATCTTTACTATTCACACATGCTTTATCTGTCAGGGATCATCTCCCTTGTTCTCATTCTCTTATCATGAGGATTATACTTTTCATTTCCTCATACATACAGATTGATCTGAGATCATCTCAAATTCCACTTTATTGCAATTAGGATGTGATATACAGGTCCATACCATATTTCCAGTTTCATTATACTCACTAGATTGTCTCAGAATGACTACTTGATCAGAGTAATCAGAAAGATAACAATCTAAGAGTTCCATACTCACCTTATCTCCAATAATTATATACCTGGCCAGGGTATACAAGTACTGAGATTAAGTAGTATGTACTTTGTTTACTATCATATTCCTTACTTTTCGTATAATAACCAACACATGATTTAACATTCCTGGATTTTCCCCAGGCATCTGTTCTATACCTCATCCTTTTTCACACAGATAAGAGCAATTATAGAGCATTTAAAAGAATACTGAACAAAATATAAATTCTAGTTCTCATCATTTCTTCCCTGTGTCCCCATAGGACAACCAATAGGGAAGTCCATAACAACAATCCTTTTTAGGATTATCAGGTAACATCAAAAGAAGGCATATCAAAATGAAAAAGCTCTATCTGATTGTTACCCCTTGCGGTCATCCACCGCTTTAGGTTGACTCAACCCATAGAGTCTAGCTGTTTCATGTTGTTAGTTTTGGATTTTTAGAACCACTAGGCAAAATTTTTTGGAATTGTAATGACATTTCCTTAATTCTCGGCTTATTGCCCCTTCTTGGGCACTGCCATCACAGATATACTATCTGTCTAAACTTATGGTAGAGTCTACTTTCTCACCATATGTTAATCTTTCCCACATTTTCCACTGTTCCATCATGACTATGTCATTCAGGAACCCTTTCAAAGCCCAAAGTTTCTGTATTGAGGACTGGTAACTTAGGTTGTAATGCTAGTATCTAGTCTACTATATGCATCATTGTTGTCCTAACCTATCCAACAAGAGCATAAACATAGGATTCTCTATCCTGATCGGGTCATGATGGGAATTCTCAGGCATTCATTCTTCTCTTGCCTTATCCCTTGCACCCTTTCTTGGTGCAATAACATTGCCCTCAACAATGTATTCCTCGTGTTCCCCAGTCATTTCTAAACTTCACCCTTTCTTCTACACAAGCAGAAGTCACTATAGGGTATACTGGAGGACACTAACACAGACTCAACACCTTAGTCCTATGTCTCTGTAGACTCAGCGAACCTTAAGCTCTGATACCAAACTTGTAACGACAGTCGCCAAACCGATAGACAAATCATTACTAATTAAGCGGAATTTAAAACAGTACCAGCGGATTAACAAAAATCACTAAAAATTAAAACCAATTTGCAAAGAGATCCATTTCTAGGAAAACTCTTTAAGGCAGAACCAAAACTTTATATACATCATTGCTCACATTGTACATACACTTTACCATCTCTTCTCTAGGATAACATATAACAGTTGCTTTACCAAACTATACATGAGCAACATAAAACCTCGAGGCGCGTAAACCAAAATCTCTTATTGATCATAAAACTAGTACAAACCAACTCAAAGGACCTGAGAGTACAGAGACGACACATAGGCCTCATATCTACAAGACATGACAGATAGTACACTCAACCTGAGCTGTCACTGCTGCATCAGTTGTTGTTCTTCCTTTGCAAAAAGGTCTTCACCTCCTCGTGCACGTCCACCTAAAAATTTGGGGCCCACGGGGGTGAGACAATTGAAAATTGCCCCAGCGAGAGATATAACTCTCCGCCGACCATATTATTATCACAGATTAAGCAATTATAAACTGAGTAGAGGTTCTTTTTATATTAATAAGCAGGATAATTCACTATATGAACAGAATGAATTGTAATCTCCTTTTATAAGGAGAACATTGCATCTACCCATGGTAGATTATAATTCATCCATCTGCTTTGCAAGGAATGTAAAGAAACATGATTAACATCTATCCACTAAGGATGTATAAAAGAAATGTAACATCAGCCAAATGATTTCCGTATTTAAGCAAACATGTTAGGCGGCTGATTACACTTTACAATCACACTTAAGCCCTGAGGAGATGAGGTATACCGCTCATACTCCAACCGACCATTGCGAAGTCGAAATCGGTTCCATACATAGGTCAATGGAAGAGCCGGACTCCATGACCTCACCCTCCCCAGTCAGCATGGGTACAAACTGCAGGACATCTCGTGTCACTGCTAAAATAGCTAATCCAGGAGTATACTGGAACTTTGCTATGTAGAGCTACAGCGTCAACTGCACTCTCTTTGGGAGAGAAAGATCTCGTGTTTATCTAACATCCATCCCGACCTTCATCATCGGGAGATTCATGATACATCCATCTCGTCACATATAATGAAGGATTGTGGGATCTCGTGTTTATCCACCACCAATCCCGCATTAGGGCGTCACGATATTTTCACCCATCACCCCCACATACTCAAAAGTATGCCCTCCGGGTTATGCCGCGGAGCAACCCATTTCACAATCACTAACCGCTGACAATGATGGATCTATGGCCATGGCTCTACATGATAAGATTTCACTTGGTTAATTAAGTACATTTCTGTATTCTTTTAGCATCAGTTAAGTTTCAATCAAGAATTATTATGATAAATGCTACAAAGAAAAGTGTAATACGTTCATCACATTCTTTTCTTATCTTTAAATCACATGATACTTGGGATCTCAGTCCCTTTTCACATTACTGGGAATTCATCACATAACATTGTTACCTCTGTAACTGGTAACCATTACCTCTAGGTCCTTAGACCAAGGTATTCATTTCACTTGTTGTACAAGTATTCTCATGGCTCACAAGGCCATTCACATCTTGTCACCTCTCACTAGGCAACAACTTATTCACATGGCTCACCAGGCCATTCACATCTTGTCACCTCTCACTAGGCAACAACTTATTCACATGGCTCACAAGGCCATTCACATCTTGTCACCTCTCACTAGGCAACAACTTATTCACATGGCTCACAAGGCCATTCACATCTTGTCACCTCTCACTAGGAAACAACTTATTCACTTGGTACTTGTTATGTAAGTATTTAACATGCCTTACAAGGCTTATACAATAAGAGAAATACAACCTTCCCATCATTATGGTTAGGGTTTTCCCTTTCTTATCGATTAGGGTTTCTCTTACATATCATTACCCTTCATTAGGGTTAGGGTTCTCCATTATTAACCATTTAGGTTTTCAAGATCATATTATCAATGATCAAACCCTAATTCATTGCTCCACACATCTAGGAGCAAACATTGATATCATAAGTATTCAATCATACTTATTTATTCTCATCATTTATCATTAAATGATTACCAATACAAGGTATGAGTTCCTCTCTCATTCTTACCAGGATATGATTACATCATACTTTATTAACTCGGCTTAACCCTTTCTCAAGGTATGTTAGCCTACACTTATCAAAGTGCATTAAACTCATCACATTTCAATGTAACACTTGGCATGACACAATTCATGTGTTACTCATCCAAGTATATTGGATTTAAGGTGCATCAACATTGAAGTGCTGGATGTGATACCTATCATGTCTTGATATATCACTTCCCTCATCACTTTTAACATACTTAAGTTCATCAACTTATCTTGTATTAGGGTATGTCCCATCCTAATACTTTATTCACTAGCTCATCACATTTATCATGTAATGTATTGGTCATAAGTCACACAATTGAATTATTCAACCATCATTAATGATGTGAACTCACCTCGGGTTAACGCATTATTGATATAGGATTAACCATTATCAACCACTCTAGGTGTTTCACCTATCAAGGTATTATCCACACCATTACTTGGTGTTACACTCATCACTCCTAAGAGTGTCTTGCCCTTACCTTTACAAGGTGTATAGGGTTAAATTAGGTGAATATGTTCACCATATCGGGTTGTAGGTGTATAGACACTCACCATATCTGGCTAGGATTTGCACTTGTCTCCATATCGGGCATGAGGTAACTTCTTGACCTCATATCGGGCACAAAATATATGTATGTGTCGCCCATGATACTTATGATGTATCAACCCATCACCATGTCGGGCTAGAAGTACATTCAATCACCCTATCGGGCTAGTCACCATCTAGGGTTAGCCATAACGGGTTGGGGTTTGCCATATCGGGCTCAACCCAATATACAAATCAATTGGAGTGTAGGGCACCAAACACTATTAGGCTACATCATCAAACATTAGGTTGCAACACCCATGTCGGGTTAGGGTTGATTATGTCGGGCACATGGCATATACATGTGTCGCCCTTGATACTTAAGAGGTATCAACTTATCACCATATCGGGCTATCATATTGTGTAGGGTTGTGTATTGTGCAACCCTATCATTCAACCCTATCGTGCAAACCTATCGTTCAACCCTATCATGCAATCCTATTGTGCATCCATGTCATGCATCCATGTTGTGCATCCATGTCATGCAATAATACTTGTTACTCTTCTCTTATATCGGGTTACCCAAATTAGGGTTTCATGTCAACTTATAAGTATTCATTCAATCTTGTATCGTGTATGGAGTCTATACTTGACTCCCTATCGTGAAAGAGGTGTATAATACACCCCCATATCGTGCAAAAAGGTTTACAAACCTATTCATATCATTTTAGTGAAATAGATGCATCATCATATCGGGTTAGAGGTGCTTGCTTATGTGCATGCACCCGATATCACTTTTATAAGGTGATATCACAATCTTCAAGCTCTAGACCTTTATTCTAACTATTATAGTTCAAGTAAACAGGTCTATGAAACTACTAGAACTCATAATTTCATCAACTATTTCAGAAAATTTTGGAATTAAAAGTAGATCATTAAATACAACAATTTAGGTGATGAATAATAACATGGTTGAGTTCAAGTTATCAAACCCGCCTTAAGAACTACTTCAAAGATTCAAGGTCCAAAGCTCCTTGTTCCTAAGGTTGAATATGACTTTATCAAAGGTCCAAGGCTCGTTCACAACTACTTCATATACAAGGAATCACCATGGATAAGCAATTGGTGAAGAAGAAAAGAAAGGTAGATCATAACCCTAATTCCATGCTTCAATTCAAGCTAGAAGACAACTATATCTTACCTTAGGGTTAAGTTTTGAGTTCCTTAGCTCCTTGGCCGACACCCTACCACTCTTGGGCGATATGGAATTCCTCTTGGCAGAAACAACTTTGCTTGTGGCCGATACCCCCTCACTTGTGGCCAAAATCACTTCAATTGGCCGATATCAACTTGCTATGGGCAATATCAACATGGTATGGCTGATATACTTGCTATGGCCGATACACAAGGCCTATGAACGATAACCTTGTGCTATTGCACGACATGCCACCCCTTTTGCACGATATGATACTCACTTGGACGATATGACACTCACTTGGAGTCAAAACACTTCACTCTATGGCCGATATCACCCTATATGGCCGATATCACCTACTTGGGCGATATGCTCTTGCCATGGGCGATATCCCAAGGCCCATGCACGATATTACAGCATCCCTTCACGATATTGGAGCTCTATGCATGATACCTTAGGGTAGGAGGGTGGTAAGGGTCGCAAAATTCCATTAAGGGGTCAAACTAGGGGTATATATACTTGTTGATCATGAAGAAAGGCAAAAATGAGGTGTCAACATTTTGAGCTAGTAGGTGCCACGTGTCATGCATGGGTGACATGTGTACATGCATGCATCAACATTTATATTGACATGAAAAAAGGTTGAGTATCATCTAAAGATGAAAATTCGTCCATTGCTTATCCATTTGGATAAGTCATCTAGGTTTAATCACTATTTTAAGTCAAGCCGATACACTTTTTCTAAGGAAACTTGTTGGCCGTCACACCTCACCTCATTGAGGTGCTTTTTATGATATGGACTTTTCCAAGAGTTCAAAAAACGATATGGAACACCTCCTTGGGCACCATGGCCGATAGGCACTCATATATAAGCTTTTCAACTTGATACAACTCAAGTTAAGCTTCCAAATTCAACCCTTTTCTTGGTCATTTCATCACCAAAAGTACCATCATTCATAATGGATTCAAACATGGTGTCTCATTCATTATCTCTCCTCTAAATGATACATAGAGGAAGTAGGAACACTCTATAGGTGATAATTTTGCATATCAACCCCACATTTTGGGTAAATTACAATTTGTACCAAAATTGGTGCACAAGGTACCAGCATTGTTCAAACAAGTTCAAACTTGGAATTTAGGCTTTCCACAAGCCACCACCTTGCATCATTCTCTATCTATTGATGCTAAAACATATAAGGCACATTCAACACGTTACAATTTGCATTCTATCCCCTCAATTTGGGTAAATTGCACTTTGGTCCAAAACAAAGGAAAATTGCTCAAACAACATTCAATCGGGACCAAACTTGAAACATGAGTGTGTCACATGATAACAAAACACCTTAGAGGATTATATTAAAGTTCTAAGCAACTTTATTAGCCAAAACAAATAGGGTTACCTCATAACCCAGGTCAGGGTTGTTACAAGTTATAAACCCCTAACAAGGATTTCGTCCCCGAAATCTCAGATAAAAGGAGACATATATTATTCATTCGTTATATCATCAAGTCTCCACATAACATATCATTATTATGGAGACACCATAGAACTTTGATCAATACAAAGTTCTTTTACACAAAAATCCCATGGAATCAAACACATAGGATACATGCTTCACTATCTTTTCATTATCGACTGTGTAGTTAATTATGAGTTAGGTAACACTTTTCTCAATTAGATAGATGTTGTTTGTTAATCTCATTTGACAAACTTTTATTGTAATATTTTTACAATTATTCCTTCAAGTAAATCATTCTCATCAATTTTATGTTTATGCAGAGCATAAACCCCTAACATATGATGTCCATACTATTTCATGTAACTAGATTGATTTCATAGTTGGCCATCCCAGGCAACGAACATAAATCATCTGATTAGAAGTTTATGTTTTCACTTTCTCATACCACCTGACACTTTTTAGATACCAGGATTCCTTACTTTGATATCTATCACATGTGTCAAAAACTCATCACATCCTCATCTTTCTTTCATCTTGGGACATTACTTGTTACACATATCTTTATCTTGGAACCAAAGTCCAAGACAAACTGATACTTTTTCTAAGTATCCATCAATTGAACATTTTTAACTTATACACATCAAGCTTCATAAGACCCACTTGATTTACATGTCCCTAAAAAGAAAGAACACTAAGGAACATATTCCTGTTATCACCCCATCATCATCCAGGGTTGTTTATCAAAGAGAAGAGATTATCTTCTCCTCTGATTATTGCATGAACTTTCAACTATTCATGAGTCATTTACTCGTGTTTCATCCTAGGTTCCTTGCCATCAGCATAGGAATTATAAGGATGATTACATGTCATTATTCCTTTCTTTGTTATTGTCTAACATGTTCATGAGCATTTTGTGATTTTATCACATTTCCCATTTCCACATCATGGGAAAAGATCTTTACTATTCACACATGCTTTATCTGTCAGGGATCATCTCCCTTGTTCTCATTCTCTTATCATGAGGATTATACTTTTCATTTCCTCATACATACAGATTGATCTTAGATCATCTCAAATTCCACTTTATTGCACTTAGGATGTGATATACAGGTCCATACCATATTTCCAATTTCATTATACTCACTAGATTGTCTCAGAATGACTACTTGATCAGAGTAATCAGAAAGATAACAATCTATGAGTTCCATACTCACATTATCTCCAATAATTATATACCTGGCCAGGGTATACAAGTACTAAGATTAAGTAGTATGCACTTTGTTTACTATCATATTCCTTACTTTTCGTATAATAACCAACACATGATTTAACATTCCTGGATTTTCTCCAGGCATCTATTCTATACCTCATCCTTTTTCACACAGATAAGAGCAATTATAGAGCATTTAAAAGAATACTGAACAGAATATAAATTCTAGTTCTCATCATTTCTTCCATGTGTCCCCATAGGACAATCAATAGGGAAGTCCATAACAACAATCCGTTTTAGGATTATCAGGTAACATCAAAAGAAGGCATATCAAAATGAAAAAGCTCTATCTGATTGTTACCCCTTGCGGTCATCCACCGCTTTAGGTTGACTCAACCCATAGAGTCTAGCTGTTTCATGTTGTTACTTTTGGCTTTTGAGAACCACTAGGCAAAAGTTTCTGGAATTGTAATGACATTTCCTTAATTCTTGGCTTATTGCCCCTTCTTGGGCACTGCCATCACAGATATACTATCTGTCTAAACTTATGGCAGAGTCTACTTTCTCACCATATGTTAATCTTTCCCACATTTTCCACTGTTCCATCATGACTATGTCATTCAGGAACCCTTTCAAAGCCCAAAGTTTCTGTATTGAGGACTGGTAACTTAGGTTGTAATGCTAGTATCTAGTCTACTATATGCATCATTGTTGTCCTAACCTGCCCAATAAGAGCATAAACATAGGATTCTCTATCCTGATCGGGTCATGATGGGAATTCTCAGGCATTCATTCTTCTCTTTCCTGATCCCTTGCACCCTTTCCTGGTGAAACAACATTGCCCTCAACAATGTATTCCTCGTGTTCCCCAATCATTTCTAAACTTCACCCTTTCTTTTGCACAAGCAGAAGTCACTATAGGGTATAGTGGAGGACACTAACACAGACTCAACACCTTAGTCCTCTGTCTCTGTAGACTCAGTGAACCTTAAGCTCTGATACCAAACTTGTAACGATAGTCGCCAAACCGATAGACAAATCGTTACTAATTAAGCGGAATTTAAAACATTACCAACGGATTAACAAAAATCACTAAAAATTAAAACCAATTTGCAAAGAGATCCATTTCTAGGAAAACTCTTTAAGGCAGAACCAAAACTTTATATACATCATTGCTCACATTGTACATACACTTTACCATCTCTTCTCGAGGATAACATATAACAGTTTCTTTACCAAACTATACATGAGCAACATAAATCCTCGAGATGCATAAACCAAAATCTCTTATTGATCATAAAACCAGTACAAACCAACTCCAAGGACCTGAGAGTACAGAGACGACACATAGGACTCATATCTACAAGACATGTCAGACAATACACTCAACCTGAGCTGTCACTGCTGCCTTAGCTGTTGTTCTTCCTTTGCAAAAAGGTCTTCACCTCCTCGTGCATGTCCACCTAAAAATTTGGGCCCCACGGGGGTGAGACAATTGAAAATTGCCCCAGCGAGAGATATAACTCTCCACCGACCATATTTTATTATCACAGATTAAGCAATTATAAACTGAGTAGAGGTTCTTTTTATATTAATAAGCAGGATAATTCACTATATGACTAGAATGAATTGTAATCTCCTTTCATAAGGAGAACATTGCATCTACCCATGGTAGATTATAATTCATCTATCTGCTTTGCAAGGAATGTAAAGAAACATGATTAACATCTATCCACTAAGGATGCATAAAAGAAATGTAACATCAGCCAAATGATTTCCGTATTTAAGCAAACATGCTAGGCGGCTGATTACACATTACAATCACACTTAAGCCCTGAGGAGATGAGGTATACCGCTCATACTCCAACCGACCATTGTGAGGTCAAAATCGGTTCCATACATAGGTCAATGGAAGAGCCGGACTCCATGACCTCACCCTCCCCAGTCAGTGTGGGTACAAACTGCAGGACATCTCGTGTCACTGCTAAAATAGCTAATCCAGGAGTATACTGGAACTTCGCTATGTAGAGCTACAACGTCAACTGCACTCTCTTCGGGAGAGAAAGATCTCATGTTTATCTAACATCCATCCCGGCCTTCATCATCGGGAGATTCGTGATACATCCATCCTGTCACATATAATGAAGGATTGTGGGATCTCGTGTTTATCCACCACCAATACCGCATTAGGGCGTCACAATATTTTCACCCATCACCCCCACATACTCAAAAGTATGCCCTCCGGGTTATGTCGCGGAGCAACCCGTTTCCCCATCACCAACCGTTGACGATGATGGATCTATGGCCAGGGCTCTACATGATAAGATTTCACTTGGTTAATTAAGTACATTTCTATATTCTTTTAGCATCAGTCAAGTTTCAATCAAGAATTATTATGATAAATGCTACAAAGAAAGGTGTAATACGTTCATCACATTCTTTTCATATCTTTAAATCACATGATACTTGGGATCTCAGTACCTTTTCACATTACTGGGAATTCATCACATAACATTGTTACCTCTGTAACTGGTAACCATTACCTCTAGGTCATTAGACCAAGGTATTCATTTCACTTGTTGTACAAGTATTCTCATGGCTCACAAGGCCATTCACATCTTGTCACCTCTCACTAGGCAACAACTTATTCAAATGGCTCGCAAGGCCATTCACATCTTGTCATCTCTCCCTAGGCAACAACTTATTCACATGGCTCACAAGGCCATTCACATCTTGTCACCTCTCACTAGGCAACAACTTATTCACATGGCTCACAAGGCCATTCACATATTGTCACCTCTCACTAGGCAACAACTTATTCACTTGGTACTTGTTATGTAAGTATTTAACATGCCTTACAAGGCTTATGCAATAAGAGAAATACAACCTTCCCATCATTAGGGTTAGGGTTTTCCCTTTCTTATCGATTAGGGTTTCTCTTACATATCATTACCCTTCATTAGGGTTAGGGTTCTCCATTATTAACCATTTAGGCTTTCAAGATCATATTATCAATGATCAAACCCTAATTCATTGCTCCACACATCTAGGAGAAAACATTGATATCATAAGTATTCAATTATACTTATTTATTCTCATCATTTATCATTAAATGATTATCAATACAAGGTATGAGTTCCTCTCTCATTCTTACCAGGATATGATTACATCATACTTTATTAACTCGGCTTAACCCTTTCTCAAGGTATGTTAGCCTACACTTATCAAAGTGCATTAAACTCATTACATTTCAATGTAACACTTGGCATGACACAATTCATGTGTTACTCATCCAAGTATATTGGATTTAAGGTGCATCAACCTTGAAGTGCTGGATGTGATACCTATAATGTCTTGATATATCACTTCCCTCATCACTTTTAACATACTTAAGTTCATCAACTTATCTTGTATTAGGGTATGTCCCATCCTAATACTTTATTCACTAGCTCATCACATTTATCATGTAATGTATTGGTCATAAGTCACACAATTGAATTATTCAACCATCATTAATGATGTCAACTCACCTCGGGTTAAGGAATTATTGATATAGGATTAACCATTATCAACCACTCTAGGTGTTTCACCTATCAAGGTATTATCCACACCATTACTTGGTGTTACACTCATCACTCCTAAGAGTGTCTTGCCCTTACCTTTACAAGGTGTATAGGGTTAAATCAGGTGCATATGTTCACCATATCGGGTTGTAGGTGTATAGACACTCATCATATCGGGCTAGGATTTGCACTTGTCTCCATATCAGGCATGAGGTACCTTCTTGACCTCATATCAGGCACAAAATATATGTATGTGTCGCCCATGATACTTATGATGTATCAACCCATCACCATGTCAGGCTAGAAGTACATTTAATCACCCTATCGGGCTAGTCACCATCTAGGGTTAGCCATAACGGGTTGGGGTTTGCCATATCGGGCTCAACCCAATATACAAATCAATTGGAGTGTAGGGTACCAAACCATATTAGGATACATCATCAAACATTAGGTTGCAACACCCATGTCAGGTTAGGGTTGATTGTGTCGGGCACATGGCATATACATGTGTCGCCCTTGATACTTAAGAGGTATCAACTTATCACCATATCGGGCTATCTTATTGTCTAGGGTTGTGTATCGTGCAACCCTATCGTTCAACCCTATCGTGTAACCCTGTCGTTCAACCCTATCGTGCAATCCTATTTTGCATCCATGTCATGCATCCATGTTGTGCATCCATGTCATGTAATAATACTTGTTACTCTTCTCTTATATCGGGTTACCCAAATTAGGGTTTCATGTCAACTTATAAGTATTCATTCAATGTTGTATCGTGTATGGAGTCTATACTTGACTCCCTATCATGCACGAGGTGTATACTACACCCCCATATCTTGCAACAAGGTTTACAAACCTATTCATATCATTTTAGTGAAATAGATGCATCATCATATCGGGTTAGAGGTGCTTGCTTATGTGCATGCACCCGATATCACTTTTATAAGGTGATATCACAATCTTCAAGCTCTAGACCTTTATTATAACTATTATAGTTCAAGTCAACAGGTCTAAGAAATTACTATAACTCATAATTTCATCAACTATTTCAAAAAAGTTTGGAATTAAAAGTAGATCATTAAATACAACAATTTAGGTGATGAATAATAACATGGTTGAGTTCAAGTTATAAAACCCGCCTTAAGAACTACTTCAAAGATTCAAGGTCCAAAGATCCATGTTCCTAAGGTTGAATATGACTTTATCAAAGGTCCAAGGCTCGTTCACAACTCCTTCATATACAAGGAATCACCATGGATAAGCAATTGGTGAAGAAGAAAAGAAAGGTAGATCATAACCCAAATTCCATGCTTCAATTAAAGCTTGAAGACAACTATATCTTACCTTAGGGTTAAGTTTTGAGTTCCTTAGCTCCTTGGCCGACACCCTACCACTCTTGGGATATATGGACTTCCTCTTGTCCGAAACAACTTTGCTTGTGGCCGATACCCCCTCACTTGTGGCCAAAATCACTTCAATTGGCCGATATCAACTTGCTATGGGAAATATCAACATGGTATGGCTAATATACTTGCTATGGCCGATACACAAGGCCTATGAACGATACCCTTGTGCTATTGCACGACATGCCACCCCTTTTGCACGATATGATACTCACTTGGACGATATGACACTCACTTGGAGTCAAAACACTTCACTCTATGGCCGATATCACCCTATATGGCCGATATCACCTACTTGGGCGATATGCTCTTGCCATGGGCGATATCCCAAGGCCCATGCACGATACCACAGCATCCCTTCACGATATGGGAGCTTTATGAATGATACCTTAGGGTAGGAGGGTGGTAAGGGTCGCAAAATTCCATTAAGGGGTCAAACTAGGGGTATATATACTTGCTGATCATGAAGAAAGGCAAAAATGAGGTGTCAACATTTTGTGCTAGTAGGTGCCACGTGTCATGCATGGGTGACACGTGTACATGCATGCATCAACATTTATCTTGACATGAATAAAGGTTGAGTATCATATAAAGATGCAAATTCGTCCATTGCTTATCCATTTGGATAAGTCATCTAGGTTTAATCACTATTTTAAGTCAAGCCGATACACTTTTTCTAAGGAAACTTGTTGGCCATCACACCTCACCTCATTGAGGTGCTTTTCACGATATGGACTTTGCCAAGAGTTCAAAAAATGATATGGAACACCTCCTTGGTCTCCATGGCCGACAGGCACTCATATATAAGCTTTTCAACTTGATACAACTCAAGTTAAGCTTCCAAATTCAACCCTTTTCTTGGTCATTTCATCACCAAAAGTACCATCATTCATAATGGATTCAAACATGGTGTCTCATTCATTCTCTCTCCTCTAAATGATACATAGAGGAAGTAGGAACACTCTATAGGTGGTAATTTTGCATATCAACCCCACATTTTGGGTAAATTACAATTTGTACCAAAATTGGTGCACAAGGTACCGGCATTGTTCAAACAAGTTCAAACTTGGAATTTAGGCTTTCCACAAGACACCACCTTGCATAATTCTCTCTCTCTTGATGCTAAAACATATAAGGCACATTCAACACGTGACATTTTTAATTCTATCCCCTCAATTTGGGTAAATTGCACTTTGGTCCAAAACAAAGGAAAATTGCTCAAACAACATTCAATCGGGACTAAACTTGAAACATGAGTGTGTCACATGATAAAAAAACACCTTATAGGATTATATTAAAGTTCTAAGAAACTTTATTAGCCAAAACAAATAGGGTTACCTCATAACCCAGGTCAGGGTTGTTACAAGTTATAAACCCCTAACAAGGATTTCATCCCCGAAATCTCAGATAAAAGGAGACATATATTATTCATTCGTTATATCATCAAGTCTCCACATAACATCTCATTGTTATGGAGACACCATAGAACTTTGATCAATACATAGTTCTTTTACACAAAAATCCCATGGAATCAAACACATAGGATACATGCTTCACTATCTTTTCATTATTGACTGTGTAGTTAATTCTGAGTCAGGTAACACTTTTCTCAATTAGATAGATGTTGTTTGTTAATCTCATTTGACAAACTTTTATTGTAATATTTTTACAATTATTCCTTCAAGTAAATCATTCTCATCAATGTTATGTTTATGCAGAGCATAAACCCCTAACATATGATGTCCATACTATTTCATGTAACTAGATTGATTTTATAGTTGGCCATCCCAGGCAACGAACATAAATCATCTGATTAGAAGTTTATGTTTTCACTTTCTCATACCACCTGACACTTTTTAGATACCAGGATTCCTTACTTTGATATCTATCACATGTGTCAAAAACTCATCACATCCTCATCTTTCTTTCATCTTGGGACATTACTTGTTACACATATCTTTATCTTGGAACCAAAGTCCAAGACAAACTGATACTTTTTCTAAGTATCCATCAATTGAACATTTTTAACTTATACACATCAAGCCTCATAAGACCCACTTGATTTCCATGTCCCTAAAAAGAAAGAACACTAAGGAACATATTCCTGTTATCACCCCATCATCATCCAGGGTTGTTTATCAAAGAGAAGAGATTATCATGTCCTCTGATTATTGCATGAACTTTCAACTATTCATGAGTCATTTACTCATGTTTCATCCTAGGTTCCTTGCCATCAGCATAGGAATTATAAGGATGATTACATGTCATTATTCCTTTCTTTGTTATTGTCTAACATGTTCATGAGCATTTTGTGATTTTATCACATTTCCCATTTCCACATCATGGGAAAAGATCTTTACTATTCACACATGCTTTATCTGTCAGGGATCATCTCCCTTGTTCTCATTCTCTTATCATGAGGATTATACTTTTCATTTCCTCATACATACAGATTGATCTGAGATCATCTCAGATTCCACTTTATTGCACTTAGAATGTGATATATAGGTCCATACCATATTTCCAGTTTCATTATACTCACTAGATTGTCTCAGAATGACTACTTGATCAGAGTAATCAGAAAGATAACAATTGAAGAGTTCCATACTCACCTTATCTCCAATAATTATATACCTGGCCAGGGTATACAAGTACTGAGATTAAGTAGTATGTACTTTGTTTACTATCATATTCCTTACTTTTCGTATAATAACCAACACATGATTTAATATTCCTGGATTTTCTCCAGGCATCTATTCTATACCTCATCCTTTTTCACACAGATAAGAGCAATTATAGAGCATGTAAAAGAATACTGAACAGAATATAAATTCTAGTTCTCATCATTTCTTCCCTGTGTCCCCATAGGAAAATCAATGGGGAAGTCCATAACAACAATCCTTTTTAGGATTATCAGGTAACATCAAAAGAAGGCATATCAAAATGAAAAAGCTCTATCTGATTGTTACCCCTTGCGGTCATCCACCGCTTTAGGTTGAGTCAACCCATAGAGTCTAGCTGTTTCATGTTGTTACTTTTGGCTTTTAAGAACCACTAGGCAAAAGTTTTTGGAATTGTAATGACATTTCCTTAATTCTCGGCTTATTGCCCCTTCTTGGGCACTTCCATCACAGATATACTATCTGTCTAAACTTATGGCAGAGTCTACTTTCTCACCATATGTTAATCTTTCCCACATTTTCCACTGTTCCATCATGACTATGTCATTCAGGAACCCTTTCAAAGCCCAAAGTTTCTGTATTGAGGACTGGTAACTTAGATTGTAATGCTAGTATCCAGTCTACTATATGCATCATTGTTGTCCTAACCTGCCCAATAAGAGCATAAACATAGGATTCTCTATCCTGATCGGGTCATGATGGGAATTCTCAGGCATTCATTCTTCTCTTTCCTGATCCCTTGCACCCTTTCCTAGTGAAACAACATTGCCCTCAACAATGTATTCCTCATGTTCCCCAATCATTTCTAAACTTCACCCTTTCTTCTGCACAAGCAGAAGTCACTATAGGGTATACTGGAGGACACTAACACAGACTCAACACCTTAGTCCTCTGTCTCTGTAGACTCAGTGAACCTTAAGCTCTGATACCAAACTTGTAACGATAGTCGCCAAACCGATAGACAAATCGTTACTAATTAAGCGGAATTTAAAACATTACCGGTGGATTAACAAAAATCACTAAAAATTAAAACCAATTTGCAAAGAGATCCATTTCTAGGAAAACTCTTTAAGGCAGAACCAAAACTTTATATACATCATTGCTCACATTGTACATACACTTTACCATCTCTTCTCGAGGATAACATACAACAGTTTCTTTACCAAACTATACATGAGCAACATAAAACCTCGAGATGCGTATACCAAAATCTCTTATTGATCATAAAACTAGTACAAACCAACTCCAAGGACCTGAGAGTACAGAGACGACACATAGGACTCATATCTACAAGACATGACAGACAGTACACTCAACCTGAGCTGTCACTGCTGCCTCAGCTGTTGTTCTTCCTTTGCAAAAAGGTCTTCACCTCCTCGTGCATGTCCACCTAAAAATTTGGGCCCCACGGGGGTGAGAGAATTGAAAATTACCCCAGCGAGAGATATAACTCTCCGCCGACCATATTTTATTATCACAGATTAAGAAATTATAAACTGAGTAGAGGTTCTTTTTATATTAATATGCAGGATAATTCACTATATGAATAGAATGAATTGTAATCTCCTTTCATAAGGAGAACATTGCATCTACCCATGGTAGATTATAATTCATCTATCTGCTTTGCAAGGAATGTAAAGAAACATGATTAACATCTATCCACTGAGGATGTATAAAAGAAATTTAACATCAGCCAAATGATTTCCGTATTTAAGCAAACATGCTAGGAGGCTGATTACACTTTACAATCACACTTAAGCCCTAAGGAGATGAGGTATACCGCTCATACTCCAACCGACCATTGCGAAGTCGAAATCGGTTCCATACATAGGTCAATGGAAGAGCCGGACTCCAAGACCTCACCCTCCCCAGTCAGTGTGGGTACAAATTGCAGGACATCTCGTGTCACTGCTAAAATAGCTAATCCAGGAGTATACTGGAACTTCGCTATGTAGAGCTACAACGTCAACTGCACTCATTTCGGGAGAGAAAGATCTCGTGTTTATCTAACATCCATCCCGGCCTTCATCATCGGGAGATTCGTGATACATCCATCCCATCACATATAATGAAGGATTGTGGGATCTAGTGTTTATCCACCACCAATCCCACATTAGGGTGTCACAATATTTTCACCCATCACCCCCACATACTCAAAAGTATGCCCTCCGGGTTATGCCGCGGAGCAACCCGTTTCACCATCACCAACCGCTGATGATGATGGATCTATGGCCAGGGCTCTACATGATAAGATTTCACTTGGTTAATTAAGTATACTTCTGTATTCTTTTAGCATCAGTCAAGTTTCAATCAAGAATTATTATGATAAATGCTACAAAGAAAGGTGTAATACATTCATCACATTCTTTTAATATCTTTAAATCACATGATACTTGGGATCTCAATACCTTTTCACATTACTGGGAATTCATCACATAACATTGTTACCTCTGTAATTGGTAACCATTACCTCTAGGTCATTAGACCAAGGTATTCATTTCACTTGTTGTACAAGTATTATCATGGCTCACAAGGCCATTTACATCTTGTCACCTCTCACTAGGCAACAACTCATTCACATGGCTCGCAAGGCCATTCACATCTTGTCACCTCTCACTAGGCAACAACTTATTCACATGGCTCACAAGGCCATTCACATCTTGTCACCTCTCACTAGGCAACAACTTATTCACATGGCTCACAAGGCCATTCATGTAAGGACCCTGACCTGCGTTTAGGGTTTACCCTGTTTGTTTTGCTTGATCTTGGTGCTTTGGTGCTTGCTAATCACCTTTAGTGGTGATTAGGGTTTGGTTGTGCTTTGTTGAGAGTTCGAGGGGCTACTTGCAAATAACCCAAGTTTAGGGTTTTGTGGGCAAGTTTGCCATCTTGTGAGATGTTTTCCCTCTTTGCTTCCTCTAGGGTTGAGAGGAAGGCTTGGGCTTGTTGTTTGAGTCCTTTGGGCCTGAGTTGAGCTTGTTTGGGCCTTGGAGTTCCTTGTTTGGGCTTGCTTGAACCTTGTGTCGCCCAGGGCAGGTGGTGTGTCGCCCAGTTGCTTGGTGTGTCGCCCAGTAGCTCTTGTTGTGTCGCCCAGATGGCTTGGCTTGGTTGATGGACACATGGTGCACATCTTGGACAAGTGCCTTATGGCTTGCATGAGAGGTGGCTTGAGTTGGTGGACATGTGTCCCTTGGGTGGACGACACATAGCATGGTTGTACCTTGGTTTCTCCTCCCCTTCTTCCTATATAGGTAGCTCTTCTCCTTGCCTTAGTCTCCTTTGGTCCTTTGGTCTCCCCTCCGCCCTTGGTGCACGATATCCCTCTCCATCTTGCTTGTGTTGGCCGATACACTTCCTTGGAGCTGAAGTGGTGGCCGATACACCCTCCTCGAGCAGCTTGGTGGACGATAGCTTTGGACCTTGGAGTGCTTTGGAGCTTTGGTGGCCGACAACCTTGGAGCTCAAAGTGCATCTTCTTCTTTGGAGCTTAAGGCGGGTTGCATAGTTTCTAACCCTAACTCTCTTACCTCTAGCTTTAACCTTGTTACATGTTAGTAGACTAGCTTAGTTCCTTTCTTGTGCATCTTGCTTATGTGCCTTAGTGGCCGATATCCCTCTCTTGGGTTTAGGGTTCCTTGTATACCTTGCTTCTTAGGGTTTGTGCTCCCTTGTGTTGGAGGTTGAAGGTGACCTAGGGTTGGGCGATACCCCTTCCTTGTGGGTGTGTTGAGCGACACCCTTGTCCTTGAGTTGAACGATATCAGTGTTCTTGGTGTTGGGCAACACCCTTCCTCTTGGGTTGGACGATAGGTTGACCTAGTATGGATGTTGGCCGACATGGTGACCATGTTGGGCGATATGGTTCCTTGGGTTGAGCAACACCTTTGTTTTTGAGTTGGACGGCATGGTGTCCCCCTTGGTGGACGATATGGTAGCTGGTGTTGGGCGACATGATGAGTCCTTTAGGTTGGCCGATACCCTTGCCCTTGAGTTGGGCGATAGGGTGAGCTAGGGTTTGTTGACCGATATGGTGAGTACCCTTGGAGATGGGCGATACTCTCTCTCTCTCTCTCTCTCTCTCTCTTGTTGGGCGATATGGTCTGATGGTGTTGGGCGATATGGATGTCCTTGAGTTGGATGATAGAATGGGTGCTCTTGTGTTGAGTTATCTCCTTGTCCATGTGGTGGACGATAGGGCCAAGTAGTGCCATGTTGGACGATAGGCTATGTGCCCTGATGGCCGACACCATGGTGGGCGATACCCTTATGGCCGATAGCCATGTTGGGTGATACCCTACCCTAGGTGCATGAGTGTGATGGTCGATAGGGTTAGTAGAGTGTGTTGGCCGATAGGGTAGCAGTGGGTGATGGTCGATAGGGTTAGTGAGGTTGGCCGATACCCATGTTGGATGATAGGTTTTAGATGAGGGTTGTGAGGCTATAGTGAGGGTATGAGTTTCTTTGGTGACGGTCCCTTATGTGATAGAAGTGGATGTTTATACTTTAACCAATAAAATGATGGTGGTGTTTGTGATATCATCAATATGTAATATGTTGCCTTGCAAACAATAAGGATGCTAATGATAGTAATGTATATGATGTTAGCCCTCATGTAATTGATGCATGATGTGACCCTTATGCTTAATTGTTAATGATAATGAAGATGATGATAACTACTCTAGTAGTTTGTTTAATGATAATAATGTTGGTAATAATGATGCTAAGTGACAGTTATGTTAAAGGTTGCTTCAAGATAAAGATGACAATAGTTGATGACATAGTAATGACCTTGTTAATAATAGTGTTGGTTCTGTAAACACAACATGATCTCTATATACCCTGATTGTTTGTACAATCTCGATATAAGGGTAAGTATCAGTATGGTTGTTTAATGATGTACTTAACATACTTGATTACCAAATAACTGGCATATTGATAAGTAGATTATCTTGAATGATATTTCATGATAGTGAGCATATTCCTTATGTTGAATCTACAATTATTGCATACCTTAACCTTGCAGGTGATGACTTAGCCATGAAAGGGCTATGTGACACATGTAATGAGTAACATTACTTTGATAATTGCTCTATAAGATTATGTATGTGATGTGTTGGTCCCATGATGATGATGTGAGCCTTAAGAGGCAGTGATAGTACATGATGAGGGGTTGAGACCCTGCGGTATGTGGTGATCCTTGAGATGGATCTGGATGGTTGGCAAGAGGCCAAGTGGTAACATGTGATGTTGGATCCTTAAGATGGATCAGGTTGATATGAATAGATCATAATATAGTGTTCTTTACTTTCTGTTATATCTTTGCATGTTATACAACTTGGTTGAATCTTGCAATCCATCTAAAAGATACTAATTAATCACAGTGAAATATATCATGTAGTTTGCCCTGGCCATAGATCCATCATCATCAGGACTTGGTGATGGTGAAACAGGTTTTCCTACGGGTTTACCTGGAAGCGCATATTGTTGAATATGTGTAGGTTGCTCCTAGCCTGAAAATGAGGAGGTAAGAGTGTAACTTCGGTTGCAGACTCAGATATGTGTGTAGAGCATGGTGAACAGGCCCATGGCTCAGGATATGTGATGTATGGAGCATGAATGCGTTCATGGCTCAGAGCACGGTGATCAGGCCCGTGGCTCAGTTTTACTAGCGCCGTGACCTGTACCAAGGCGGGCTAGAGAATGGGTAGCCTATGGAGCTAACCCTGTGGCTTAGACCACTTCAGCATGTGACTGCGGTCCTGCTTGTGTTGTACTCATGTACTGACCATGAGGTGGGAGGTCGTGGAGTCCGGATCTTCCGTTGACCTTGTATGGCACCGGCTTGGGTTTCGTAACCGAAGGTTGGATTTGAACGGTACGGTTCAAATCCTCAGGGCATAATAAAATGTAATACAGCCGTTTAGTATTTACTAGTCATATCAAATACGAAACATTGGTTGAGGCCTTGTTTGTGTAATATTCCGTTATACCTTGCAGGTCATGTGGTAATCTACCTTATCTTGATAATCAGGTTACATGGCATTATATTCTGTTCTAATAATCCTGTTACATGTTGATATACCTTATCTTGATAATCATATCCTTTTGAAAGACATCTGGTTATAAGTTTTAGTACAGCTGGTATGCTTGCCGGTAAGAATGATCTTGCTATATATATATAACTGCTTCTGATATATCTGCTCATGTTATAATTGCTGTTATAGTTTCTCTTGCTGAGGTTCTATGGTTGCGGTGGGGAGCTATGTTTCCCACTGGGACAATTGTTCAATTGTCTCACTCCACTGGTTTACACCCTTTTTAGGTGGTCGAGGTAGACGTGGTCGTGGTTGTGGTGTTGCAGACGAGCAACTTGAGGAGCAGTAGAAGGCAAGCGATGGACATGCTGCTGTTTTGGATGTTTTGTAGTAGAGTCTAGAGTCATCCCTGTACTCTCAGGTCCTTGACAGTGTTTTGACGTTGTTTCACGATGATCGTTCGATGATATCTGTATATCCTGCTGTTGGCCGGATGTGGGCCTTTATGTATATATGAATAGGTGGTGAACTCATGTGATGGATGAACATCTGTTCCTGAGCTGTGGACACATGTCAGATCCTGTGTACATATTTATATGACATGTTTCTGTGCAGGATGAGGACTGGAAAGTAATAGTTTCACAGTTTATCCGTTTTCCGCAATCGGTTTTAATTAACCCGTGTTTTGATAATATGTGGTTATGGTGTTTTCCGCACGTTTTCGCGTAACACCTCGTTATCTGTGTGATAATGGGATGTGTTGCCACAAGTTTTGGTATCAGAGCTTTAGGTTCGATGAGTCTACAGGGATTTAGGACTAGGTTGAGTCTGTTTTTATGAGTTCTCCAGGTTATCTTACAAAAAATCTTCTGCCCTAAGCAGAAGAAAAGCCAAGATGTCTGGAAACCACGAAGAACATGCTCCTGAGCATAGTGATGCTGCATCGGTTGATGGAGCAGATGGACGGGCACATGAAGATCGGGTGCCTGAGGTCCCCCAACCAGACCCAGCCATACTTGAACACCCTGCCTACCAACAGCTTATGGGACAGTTAATGGCTACGATGAATCTCATGGTTGAGCGATTACCAGTGCCTCCTCCGCGAGCACATGTTCCCCATGGAGAAGCATCGGGTATTGGGAAGACCTTTGAGCGGCTTCGCCGAGTCGGAGCTTCGGATTATGCTGGAACGGCTGATCCAGCGGATGCAGATCTATGGCTGACGAGTCTTGAAAAGGCTTTCCGGATCCTCGACATCCCCGAAGCAGACAAAGTAAAGCATGCTGTCTACCTTTTGAAGGGTAGTGCTGGTCACTGGTGGACCATCGAGGAAGAGAAGCGGCCTGGTGAGGTGATCTATTGGGAAGTGTTTCGGCGTGAGTTCATCACCAGATACTTTTCGAAGACGTACCTGGATGAGAAGATCAGTCAGTTTGAGAAGTTACGGCAAGGAACGATGAACATCACCGAGTATGAAGCTAAGTTTATGGATCTGTTGAGGTTCTGTCCTCACATGGCGACGACAGATGATGAACGGATCAGACGTTTCGAGAAGGGTTTGAGTGCCGAGTTGACAACCCCTGTGTCTGCGCTGGAAAACCGAGAGCGGTTTGCTACGTTTGTGGAATCAGTTCGACGGATCAAGAGGACAGTAAGGGAGAAAAGAGAGTCGGTGTCTCTTAAGAGACCTGCTCAGTTTCAAGGACGAAGGTTTGGTGGCTTCAAGAAACCCAGGTTTTCAGCACCGTCAGTGATGAGAAGTGCTGGTGTACCATCTCAGTGGTCTCCGAGTAAGGGAAAAGGTTATGTTTCTTCACCGTGTAAGGTGCACAGTTCAGCTTCGGTGGCAGTGACAGGGCCATCTAGGCCACGAGTTGACAATAGAGCATGTCATCTCTGTGGACAAGTCGGGCATTGGAAGTTCAATTGCCCGAATAGAGATGTTGAAGTGACGCAGCAACCGAGGCAGAGTTTCCATAAGTCTGAGAGACCACAGCCCAGTGGTAGCAGAGGACAAGGATGCGGTCAAGCGTCTCAAGCTGGATCGTCTGCTCAAGGGAGCAGAGGTCGTGGACAGCAAGCTACGGCTCGATTCTATGCCATGAATCAGCCGGAGGCGATAGTCAACCCGCGAGTAGTGACAGGTCAGATGGAGTTATTTCATTCTGATATGTCTTCTTCTTGCTTTATATCTGTTCTGGTTGACTCGGGTGCTACACACTCTTTTATCGCCCATAGTATGCTTGAAAACTGTCATCTACCTGTTAGTTGTAAGAAGGATAGCTTGTTGTTAGAAACCCCTCTTGATGGTTCCTCTTTGCTTCGAGAAGAGTGTCCATCTTGTGTTTTGTCTTTTTCGGGACACAACATTCAGGTGGATCTCATACCACTTGATATGCATGGTTTTGATGTTATCCTTGGGATGGATACCTTAGAGAAGTATAAGGTTGTCTTGGACTGTGGTTCCAAGCAGGCGGTGTTTGATGTTGCTGGAGAGAAGTGGATCTTCCAGGGAGATAGGAAGATTCTTCCGACGTGTCTGGTGTCAGCTATGGTGGCAGATAGGTTGTTGCGACAAGGATGTGAGGCGTTCTTAGCTCACGTTGTGGATACCGTTGTGGATACCAAGGTGAAAGGCCTTAACCTTGAAGAAGTGTCAGTGGTCCGAGAGTTTGCAGATGTGTTTCCCGAGGAGTTTCCTGGTGTTCCTCCACCCCGAGAGATCGATTTTGAGATCAATCTGGTTCCGGGAACGCAGCCGATTGCACAGACACCTTATAGGATGGCTCCAGCAGAGATGGTAGAGTTGAAGAAGCAGTTACAAGAGTTGTTGGAGAAAGGTTTCATCAGACCGAGCACGTCACCTTGGGGTGCTCCCGTGTTGTTCGTTAAGAAGAAGGATGGTTCGATGCGGTTGTGTATAGACTACCGACAGTTGAACAAGGTCACGATCAAGAATAAGTACCCGTTGCCGAGGATAGATGACCTGTTTGATCAGTTGCGTTGTGCTACAGTGTTTTCGAAGATCGATCTATGGTCTGGATATCATCAGTTGAGGATAAAGGCGGATGACATACCAAAGTCAGATTTTAGGATGAGGTATGGTCATTTTGAGTTTGTGGTTATGCCGTTTGGATTAACCAATGCACCTGCTGCTTTCATGGACCTGATGAACAGAGTGTTTCGTCTGTTCTTAGATCAGTTTGTTGTAGTTTTTATAGACGACATCTTGATCTATAGTCGGAACCGGCTAGAGCATGAGCAACATCTTCGTCAAGCGTTGACTCTCCTTCATCAACATCAGTTGTATGCTAAGTTTAGTAAGTGTGAGTTCTGGTTGGATGAAGTGACTTTCTTAGGTCATGTGATATCTGCTGAAGGAGTCAAAGTAGATCCGAAGAAAGTGGAATCCGTTGCGGATTGGGAACAGCCGAAGACGCCGACGGAAGTTTGTAGTTTCCTTGGTCTAGCAGGATACTACCGGAGGTTTATCAAGGACTTCAGTTCGATAGCTCTACCGATGACGAAGTTGACCAGGAAGGATGTACCTTTTGTTTGGAATGATCGATGTCAGCAAGCTTTCCAAAGTTTGAAGGAAAAGCTAACCAGTGCTCCAGTGTTGATCTTGCCAGAATCTGGAAAAGGCTATGTTGTTTTCTGTGATGCGTCTAAGAAAGGTTTGGGTTGTGTGCTGATGCAGGAAGATCATGTGGTTTCTTTTGCTTCGCGACAGCTTAAGAAACACGAGGAGAACTATCCGACCCATGACTTGGAGCTGGCAGCAGTGGTTCATGCGTTAAAGATTTGGAGACACTATCTTTATGGGGAAGTGTGTCAGATCTTTACAGATCACAAGAATCTGAAGTACATCTTCTCACAGCAAGAGTTGAACATGCGACAGCATCGGTGGATGGAGTTGATCAATGATTATGATTGCACTATCGAGTATCATCCTGGTAAGGCGAATGTGGTAGCAGACGCGCTTAGAAGAAAGTCTTCTACTCCCAAGAAGGCACAGATGAGTTCTTTGGTATGCCATAGGCAGGACATGTTAGTCTCCTTACGGCAGATGAACGTACAGATGGAGGTTTCCTCGTTAGCTAGACTTTTATCACAGATGCAAATCAAGCCCACGTTGAGACAGCAGATCAAGGATGCACAGCAAACGAATGATACAGTACAGCTAATCAGATCAGAGTTTGGCAGCGGAAAGCGTGATGGGTTCCATGAGTCCGAGGATGGAGTGGTTTGCTATCATAATAGGATGGTGGTTCCAGATGTTGATAATCTGAGGGAGTTGGTGCTTGAGGAAGCACACACGTCGATGTATGCTATGCATCCAGGTGTCACCAAGATGTACCATAGTCTGAAGGACTTGTATTGGTGGCCCGGTCTGAAGAAAGATGTAGCTGAGTTTGTGGCTAGGTGTGCGGTGTGTCAGCAAGTAAAGGCTGAGCATCAAAAGCCGGCAGGTACGTTGCAACCTTTTCCTATACCACAGTGGAAATTGGATCATATAACCATGGATTTCGTAGTTGGTCTACCCAGGACAACTAGGAATCATGATTCCATTTGGGTGATAGTGGACAGATTAACGAAGTTTGCCCATTTCATACCTGTGAAGACCACGTATACAGCTGAAAAGCTCGCTCGAGTATATGTGGATGAGATAGTTCGTTTGCATGGTGTGCCAGCAACGATAGTTTCTGATAGAGGTCCTCAGTTTACAAGTCGTTTTTGGGAACAGTTGCACAGGGCGATGGGAACGCAGTTGAAGTTCAGTACCGCTTTCCACCCGCAGACAGATGGATAGTCTCAGAGGACTATTCAGACTTTGGAGGATCTTCTTCGTGCTTGTGTTTTGGCAGTTCCTAGGAAGTTGGGACGTACATCTCAGTTTGATAGAGTTTGCCTACAACAATAGCTATCAGCAGAGCATTGACATGGCTCCCTATGAGGCTTTGTATGGGAGGAAGTGCAGATCTCCTTTGTGTTGGTATGAATCAGGTGAATATCAACTTTTGAGCCCTGAGTTAGTACATCAAACGACAGAAAAGATCAAGGTGATACAACAACAGTTGAAAGCGGCACAAGACAGGCAGAAGTCTTATGCAGACAATCGCCGATGACCCTTGGAGTTCCATGTGGGAGACAAGGTGTATCTTAAAGTCTCTCCGTGGAAAGGTGTGCTGAGGTTTGGACGGAAAGGTAAGTTAGCTCCCAGATATATGGGGCCTTACCCAGTCTTAGCACATGTTGGCAAGGTGGCTTATGAGTTAGAGTTGCCTCCAGAGTTGCACAGGTTACATCCAGTGTTCCATGTCAGTATGCTGAAGAAAAGTCATCCGGATACAGGAACAATGATACAACCAGTTGAAGTTGAGCTTGACAAAGATGTGACTTATGAAGAGGGTCCTATGATGATCCTTGACAGAAGAGTCAAGAAGCTGAAGAGAAAGGATCTGGTTCTTGTGAAGGTCCTTTGGCATCACCGTGGCGTTGAGGAAGCCACGTGGGAGCTTGAGGAAGAGATGAGGAGGAAGTATCCCTCGCTTTTCTCTTTGGATTTCGGGGACAAAATCCTTTTGTAGAGGTTTATGGCTGTAAGGACCCTGACCTGCATTTAGGGTTTACCCTGTTTGTTTTGCTTGATCTTGGTGCTTTGGTGCTTGCTAATCACCTTTAGTGGTGATTAGGGTTTGGTTGTGCTTTGTTGAGAGTTCGAGGGGCTACTTGCAAATAACCCAAGTTTAGGGTTTTGTGGGCAAGTTTGCCATCTTGTGAGATGTTTTCCCTCTTTGCTTCCTCTAGGGTTGAGAGGAAGGATTGGGCTTGTTGTTTGAGTCCTTTAGGCCTGAGTTGAGCTTGTTTGGGCCTTGGAGTTCCTTGTTTGGGCTTGCTTGAACCTTGTGTCGCCCAGGGCAGGTGGTGTGTCGCCCAGTTGCTTGGTGTGTCACCCAGTAGCTCTTGTTGTGTCACCCAGATGGCTTGGCTTGGTTGATGGACACATGGTGCACATCTTGGACAAGTGCCTTATGGCTTGCATGAGAGGTGGCTTGAGTTGGTGGACATGTGTCCCTTGGGTGGACGACACATAGCATGGTTGTACCTTGGTTTCTCCTCCCCTTCTTCCTATATAGGTAGCTCTTCTCCTTGCCTTAGTCTCCTTTGGTCCTTTGGTCTCCCCTCCACCCTTGGTGCATGATATCCCTCTCCATCTTGCTTGTGTTGGCTGATACACTTCCTTGGAGCTGAAGTGGTGGCCGATACACCCTCCTGGAGCAGCTTGGTGGACGATAGCTTTGGACCTTGGAGTGCTTTGGAGCTTTGGTGGCCGACAACCTTGGAGCTCAAAGTGCATCTTCTTCTTTGGAGCTTAAGGCGGGTTGCATAGTTTCTAACCCTAACTCTCTTAACTCTAGCTTTAACCTTGTTACATGTTAGTAGACTAGCTTAGTTCCTTTCTTGTGCATCTTGCTTATGTGCCTTAGTGGCCGATATCCCTCTCTTGGGTTTAGGGTTCCTTGTATACCTTGCTTCTTAGGGTTTGTGCTCTCTTGTGTTGGAGGTTGAAGGTGACCTAGGGTTGGGCGATACCCCTTCCTTGTGGGTGTGTTGAGCGACACCCTTGTCCTTGAGTTGAACGATATCAGTGTTCTTGGTGTTGGGCAACACCCTTCCTCTTGGGTTGGACGATAGGTTGACCTAGTATGGATGTTGGCCGACATGGTGACCATGTTGGGCGATATGGTTCCTTGGGTTGAGCAACACCTTTGTTTTTGAGTTGGACGGCATGGTGTCCCCCTTGGTGGACGATATGGTAGCTGGTGTTGGGCGACATGATGAGTCCTTTAGGTTGGCCGATACCCTTTCCCTTGAGTTGGGCGATAGGGTGAGCTAGGGTTTGTTGACCGATATGGTGAGTACCCTTGGAGATGGGCGATACTCTCTCTCTCTCTCTCTCTCTCTCTTGTTGGGCGATATGGTCTTATGGTGTTGGGCGATATGGATGTCCTTGAGTTGGACGATAGAATGGGTGCTCTTGTGTTGAGTTATCTCCTTGTCCATGTGGTGGACGATAGGGCCAAGTAGTGCCATGTTGGACGATAGGCTATGTGCCCTGATGGCCGACACCATGGTGGGCGATACCCTTATGACCGATAGCCATGTTGGGCGATACCCTACCCTAGGTGCATGAGTGTGATGGTCGATAGGGTTAGTAGAGTGTGTTGGCCGATAGGGTAGTAGTGGGTGATGGTCGATAGGGTTAGTGAGGTTGGCCGATACCCATGTTGGATGATAGGTTTTAGATGAGGGTTGTGAGGCTATAGTGAGGGTATGAGTTTCTTTGGTGACGGTCCCTTATGTGATAGAAGTGGATGTTTATACTTTAACCAATAAAATGATGGTGGTGTTTGTGATATCATCAATATGTAATATGTTGCCTTGCAAACAATAAGGATGCTAATGATAGTAATGTATATGATGTTAGCCCTCATGTAATTGATGCATGATGTGACCCTTATGCTTAATTGTTAATGATAATGAAGATGATGATAACTACTCTAGTAGTTTGTTTAATGATAATAATGTTGGTAATAATGATGCTAAGTGACATTTATGTTAAAGGTTGCTTCATGATAAAGATGACAATAGTTGATGACATAGTAATGACCTTGTTAATAATAGTGTTGGTTCTGTAAACACAACATGATCTCTATATACCCTGATTGTTTGTACAATCTCGATATAGGGGTAAGTATCAGTATGGTTGTTTAATGATGTACTTAACATACTTGATTACCAAATAACTGGCATATTGATAAGTAGATTATCTTGAATGATATTTCATGATAGTGAGCATATTCCTTATGTTGAATCTACAATTATTGCATACCTTAACCTTGCAGGTGATGACTTAGCCGTGAAAGGGCTATGTGACACATGTAATGAGTAACATTACTTTGATAATTGCTCTATAAGATTATGTATGTGATGTGTTGGTCCCATGATGATGATGTGAGCCTTAAGAGGCAGTGACAGTACATGATGAGGGGTTGAGACCCTGCGGTATGTGGTGATCCTTGAGATGGATCTGGATGGTTGGCAAGAGGCCAAGTGGTAACATGTGATGTTGGATCCTTAAGATGGATCAGGTTGATATGAATAGATCATAATATAGTGTTCTTTACTTTCTGTTATATCTTTGCATGTTATACAACTTGGTTGAAATTTTGCAATCCATCTAAAAGATACTAATTAATCACAGTGAAATATATCATGTAGTTTTCCCTGACCATAGATCCATCATCGTCAGGACTTGGTGATGGTGAAACAGGTTTTCCTACGGGTTAACCTGGAAGTGCATATTGTTGAATATGTGTAGGTTGCTCCTAGCCTGAAAATGAGGAGGTAAGAGTGTAACTTCGGTTGCAGACTCAGATATGTGTGTAGAGCATGGTGAACAGGCCCATGGCTCAGGATATGTGATGTATGGAGCATGAATGCATTCATGGCTCAGAGCACGGTGATCAGGCCCGTGGCTCAGCTTTACTGGCGCCGTGACCTGTACCAAGGCGGGCTAGAGAATGGGTAGCCTATGGAGCTAACCCTGTGGCTTAGACCACTTCAGCATGTGACTGCGGTCCTGCTTGTGTTGTACTCATGTACTGACCATGAGGTGGGAGGTCGTGGAGTCCGGCTCTTCCGTTGACCTTGTATGGCACCGGCTTGGGTTTCGTAACCGAAGGTTGGATTTGAACGGTACGGTTCAAATCCTCAGGGCATAATAAAATGTAATACAGCCGTTTAGTATTTACTAGTCATATCAAATACGAAACATTGGTTGAGGCCTTGTTTGTGTAATATTCTGTTATACCTTGCAGGTCATGTGGTAATCTACCTTATCTTGATGATCAGGTTACATGGCATTATATTCTGTTCTAATAATCCTGTTACATGTTGATATACCTTATCTTGATAATCATATCCTTTTGAAAGACATCTGGTTATAAGTTTTAGTACAGCTGGTATGCTTGCCGGTAAGAATGATCTTGCTATATATATATATAACTTCTTCTGATATATCTGCTCATGTTATAATTGCTGTTATAGTTTCTCTTGCTGAGGTTCTATGGTTGCGGTGGGGAGCTATGTTTCCCGCTGGGACAATTGTTCAATTGTCTCACTCCGCTGGTTTACACCCTTTTTAGGTGGTCGAGGTAGACGTGGTCGTGGTTGTGGTGTTGCGGACGAGCAGCTTGAGGAGCAGTAGAAGGCAAGCGATGGACATGCTGCTGTTTTGGATGTTTTGTAGTAGAGTCTAGAGTCATCCCTGTACTCTCAGGTCCTTGGCAGTGTTTTGACATTGTTTCACGATGATCGTTCGATGATATCTGTATATCCTACTGTTGGCCGGATGTGGGCCTTTATGTATATATGAACAGGTGGTGAACTCATGTGATGGATGAACAGCTGTTCCTGAGCTGTGGACACATGTCAGATCCTGTGTACATATTTATATGACATGTTTCTGTGCAGGATGAGGACTGGAAAGTAATAGTTTCACAGTTTATCAGTTTTCCGCAATCAGTTTTAAATAACCCGTGTTTTGATAATCTGTGGTTATGGTGTTTTCCGTACGTTTTCGCGTAACACCTCGTTATCTGTGTGATAATGGGATGTGTTGCTACAATTCACATCTTGTCACCTCTCACTAGGCAACAACTTATTCACTTGGTACTTGTTATGTAAGTATTTAACATGCCTTACAAGGCTTATGCAAGAAGAGAAATACAACCTTCCCATCATTAGGGTTAGGGTTTATCCTTTCTTATCGATTAGGGTTTCTCTTACATATCATTACCCTTCATTAGGGTTAGGGTTCTCCATTATTAACCATTTAGGTTTTCAAGATCATATTATCAATGATCAAACCCTAATTCATTTCTCCACACATCTAGGAGAAAACATTGATATCATAAGTATTCAATCATATTTATTAATTCTCATCATTTATCATTAAATGATTATCAATACAAGGTATGAGTTCCTCTCTCATTCTTACCAGGATATGATTACATCATACTTTATTAACTCAGCTTAACCCTTTCTCAAGGTATGTTAGCCTACACTTATCAAAGTGCATTAAACTCATTACATTTCAATGTAACACTTGGCATGACACAATTCATGTGTTACTCATCCAAGTATATTGGATTTAAGGGGCATCAACCTTGAAGTGCTCGATGTGATACCTATCATGTCTTGATATATCACTTCCCTCATCACTTTTAACATACTTAAGTTCATCAACTTATCTTGTATTAGGGTATGTCCCATCCTAATACTTTATTCACTAGCTCATCACATTTATCATGTAATGTATTGGTCATAAGTCACACAATTGAATTATTCAACCATCATTAATGATGTGAACTCACCTCGGGTTAAGGCATTATTGATATAGGATTAACCATTATCAACCACTCTAGGTGTTTCACCTATCAAGGTATTATCCACACCATTACTTGGTGTTACACTCATCACTCCTAAGAGTGTCTTGCCCTTACCTTTACAAGGTGTATAGGGTTAAATCAGGTGCATTTGTTCACCATATCGGGTTGTAGGTGTATAGACACTCACCATATCGGGCTAGGATTTGCACTTGTCTCCATATCGGGCATGAGGTACCTTCTTGACCTCATATCGGGCACAAAATATATGTATGTGTCGCCCATGATACTTATGATGTATCAACCCATCACCATGTCGGGCTAGAAGTACATTCAATCACCCTATCGGGCTAGTCACCATCTAGGGTTAGCCATAACGGGTTGGGGTTTGGCATATCGGGCTCAACCCAATATAAAAATAAATTGGAGTGTAGGGCACCAAACCATATTAGGATACATCATCAAACATTAGGTTGCAACACCCATGTCGGGTTAGGGTTGATTGTGTCGGGCACATGGCATATACATGTGTCGCCCTTGATACTTAAGAGGTATCAACTTATCACCATATCGGGCTATCTTATTGTCTAGGGTTGTGTATCGTGCAACCCTATCGTTCAACCCTATAGTATAACCCTATCGTTCAACCCTATCGTGCAATCCTATTTTGCATCCATGTCATGCATCCATGTTGTGCATCCATGTCATGCAATAATACTTGTTACTCTTCTCTTATATCAGGTTACCCAAATTAGGGTTTCATGTCAACTTATAAGTATTCATTCAATGTTGTATCATGTATGGAGTCTATATTTGACTCCCTATCGTGCAAGAGGTGTATACTACACCCCCATATCGTGCAACAAGGTTTACAAACCTATTCATATCATTTTAGTGAAATAGATGCATCATCATATCGGGTTAGAGGTGCTTGCTTATGTGCATGCACCCGATATCACTTTTATAAGGTGATATCACAATATTCAAGCTCTAGACCTTTATTCTAACTATTATAGTTCAAGTCAACAGTTCTAAGAAATTACTAGAACTCATAATTTCATCAACTATTTCAGAAAATTTTGGAATTAAAAGTAGATCATTAAATACAACAATTTAGGTGATGAATAATAACATGGTTGAGTTCAAGTTCTAAAACCCGCCTTAAGAACTACTTCAAAGATTCAAGGTCCAAAGCTCCATGTTCCTAAGGTTGAAGATGACTTTATCAAAGGTCCAAGGCTCGTTCACAACTCCTTCATATACAAGGAATCACCATGGATAAGAAATTGGTGAAGAAGAAAAGAAAGGTAGATCATAACCCTAATTCCATGCTTCAATTCAAGCTTGAAGACAACTATATCTTACCTTAGGGTTACATTTTGAGTTCCTTAGCTCCTTGGCCGACACCCTACCACTCTTGGGATATATGGACTTCATCTTGGCCGAAACAACTTTGCTTGTGGCCGATACCCCCTCACTTGTGGCCAAAATCACTTCAATTGGCCGATATCAACTTGCTATGGGCAATATCAACATGGTATGGCTGATATACTTGCTATGGCCGATACACAAGGCCTATGAACGATACCCTTGTGCTATTGCACGACATTCCACCCCTTTTTCACGATATTATACTCACTTGGACGATATGACACTCACTTAAAGTTAAAACACTTCACTCTATGGCCGATATCACCCTATATGGCCGATATCACCTACTTGGGCGATATGCTCTTGCCATGGGCGATATCCCAAGGCCCATGCACGATACCACAGAATCCCTTCACGATATGGGTGCTCTATTCATGATACCTTAGGGTAGGAGGGTGGTAAGGGTCGCAAAATTCCATTAAGGGGTCAAACTAGGGGTATATATACTTGCTGATCATGAAGAAAGGCAAAAATGAGGTGTCAACATTTTGAGCTAGTAGGTGCCACGTGTCATGCATGGGTGACACGTGTACATGCATGAATCAACATTTATCTTGACATGAATAAAGGTTGAGTATCATCTAAATATGCAAATTCGTCCATTGCTTATCCATTTGGATAAGTCATCTAGGTTTAATCTTTATTTTAAGTCAAGCCGATACACTTTTTCTAAGGAAACTTGTTGGCCGTCACACCTCACCTCATTGAGGTGCTTTTCACGATATGGACTTTGCCAAGATTTCAAAAAACGATATGGAACACCTCCTTGGGCTCCATGGCCGATAGGCACTCATATATAAGCTTTTCAACTTGATACAACTCAAGTTAAGCTTCCAAATTCAACCCTTTTCTTGGTCATTTCATCACCAAAAGTACCATCATTCATAATGGATTCAAACATGGTGTATCATTAATTCTCTCTCCTATAAATGATACATATAGGAAGTAGGAACACTCTATAGGTGGTAATTTTGCATATCAACCCCACATTTTGGGCAAATTACAATTTGTACCAAAATTGGTGCACAAGGTACCGACATTGTTCAAACAAGTTCAAACTTGGAATTTAGGCTTTCCACAAGCCACCACCTTGCATCATTATATCTCTCTTGATGCTAAAACATATAAGGAACATTAAACATGTGACATTTTTCATTCTATCCCCTCAATTTGGGTAAATTGCACTTTGGTCCAAAACAAAGGAAAATTGCTCAAACAACATTCAATCGGGACCAAACTTGAAACATGAGTGTGTCACATGATAACAAAACATCTTATAGGATTATATTAAAGTTCTAAGAAACTTTATTAGCCAAAACAAATAGGGTTACCTCATAACCCATGTCAGGGTTGTTACAAGTTATAAACCGCTAATAAGGATTTCGTCCCCGAAATCTCAGATAAAATGAGACATATATTATTCATTCATTATATCATCAAGTCTCCACATAACATCTCATTGTTATGGAGACACCATAGAACTTTGATCAATACAAAGTTCTTTTACACAAAACTCCCATGGAATCAAACACATAGGATACATGCTTCACTATCTTTTCAATATCGACTATGATGTATCAACCCATCACCATGTCGGGCTAGAAGTACATTCAATCACCCTATCGGGCTAGTCACCATCTAGGGTTACCCATAACGGGTTGGGGTTTGCCATATCGAGCTCAACCCAATATACAAATCAATTGGAGTGTAGGGCACCAAACCATATTGGGCTACATCATCAAACATTAGGTTGCAACACCCATGTCGGGTTAGGGTTGATTGTGTCGGGCACATGGCATATACATGTGTCGCCCTTGATACTTAAGAGGTATCAACTTATCACCATATCAGGCTATCATATTGTCTAGGGTTGTGTATCGTGCAACCCTATTATTCAACCCTATCGTGCAACCCTATCGTTCAACCCTATCGTGCAACCCTATTGTGCATCCATGTCACACATCCATGTTGTGCATCCATGTCATGCAATAATACTTTTTACTCTTCTCTTATATTGGGTTACCCAAATTAGGGTTTCATGTCAACTTATAAGTATTCATTCAATCTTGTATCGTGTATGGAGTCTATACTTGACTCCCTATCGTGCAACAGGTGTATAATACACCCCCATATCGTGCAACAAGGTTTACAAACCTATTCATATCATTTTAGTGAAATAGATGCATCATCATATCGGGTTAGAGGTGCTTGCTTATGTGCATGCACCCGATATCACTTTTATAAGGTGATATCACAATATTCAAGCTCTAGACCTTTATTCTAACTATTATAGTTCAAGACAACAGGTCTAAGAAACTACTAGAACTCATAATTTCATCAACTATTTCAGAAAATTTTGGAATTAAAAGTAGATCATTAAATACAACAATTTAGGTGATGAATAATAACATGGTTGAGTTCAAGTTATAAAACCCACCTTAAGAACTACTTCAAAGCTTCAAGGTCCAAAGATCCATGTTCCTAAGGTTTAAGATGACTTTATCAAAGGTCCAAGGCTCGTTCACAACTCCTTCATATACAAGGAATCACCATGGATAATCAATTGGTGAAGAAGAAAAGAAAGGTAGATCATAACCCTAATTCCATGCTTCAATTAAAGCTTGAAGACAACTATATCTTACCTTAGGGTTAAGTTTTGAGTTCCTTAGCTCCTTGGACGACACCCTACCACTCTTGGGCGATATGGACTTCCTCTTGGCCGACACAACTTTGCTTGTGGCCGATACCCCCTCACTTGTGGCCAAAATCACTTCAATTGGCCGATATCAACTTGCTATGGGCAATATCAACATGGTATGGCTGATATACTTGCTATGGCCGATACACAAGGCCTATGAACGATACCCTTGTGCTATTGCACGACATTCCACCCCTTTTGCACGATATGATACTCACTTGGACGATATGGCACTCACTTGGAGTCAAAACACTTCACTCTATGGCCGATATCACCCTATATGGCCGATATCACCTACTTGGGCGATATGCTCTTGCCATGGGTGATATCCCAAGGCCCATGCACAATACCACAGCATCCCTTCACGATATGGGAGCTATATGCACGATACCTTAGGGTAGGAGGGTGGTAAGGGTCGCAAAATTCCATTAAGGGGTCAAACTAGGGGTATATATACTTGCTGATCATGAAGAAAGGCAAAAATGAGGTGTCAACATTTTGAGCTAGTAGGTGCCACGTGTCATGCATGGGTGACACGTGTACATGCATGCATCAACATTTATCTTGACATGAAAAAAGGTTGAGGATCATCTAAAGATGCAAATTCGTCCATTGCTTATCCATTTGGATAAGTCATCTAGGTTTAATCACTATTTTAAGTCAAGTCGATACACTTTTTCTAAGGAAACTTGTTGGCCGTCACACCTCACCTCATTGAGGTGATTTTCACGATATTGAATTTTCCAAGAGTCCACAAAACTATATGGAACACCTCCTTGGGCTCCATGGCCGATAGGCACTCATATATAAGCTTTTCAACTTGATACAACTCAAGTTAAGCTTCCAAATTCAACCCTTTTCTTGGTCATTTCATCACCAAAAGTACCATCATTCATAATGGATTCAAACATGGTGTCTAATTCATTCTCTCTCCTCTAAATGATACATATAGGAAGTAGGAACACTCCAGAGGTGGTAATGTTGCATATCAACCCCACATTTTGGGTAAATTACAATTTGTACCAAAATTGGTGCACAAGGTACCCGCATTGTTCAAACAAGTTCAAACTTGGAATTTAGGCTTTCCACAAGCCACCACCTTGCATAATTCTCTCTCTCTTGATGCTAAAACATATAAGGAACATTCAACATGTTACATTTTGCATTCTAGCCCCTCAATTTGGGTAAATTGCACTTTGGTCCAAAACAAAGGAAAATTGCTCAAACCACATTCAATCGGGACCAAACTTGAAACATGAGTGTGTCACATGATAACAAAACACCTTAGAGGATTATATTAAAGTTCTAAGAAACTTTATTAGCCAAAACAAATAGGGTTACCTCATAACCCAGGTTAGGGTTGTTACAGCTTAACTGTGCACTTTGTCCTCACTCATGTGCAAGACAAGATAAACTTCTTAACTGATCAGCCATCCTAGCACTACTCTAGGCTGAACATGTTTAACCACAAAGTTCTCTATTGATGGCATCCTTGAAAAGGAGGTGCACCTTGGTGATATGGTAGCCCAATCATTCCTTTTAAAATCATTTTATATGAGGCTTGAAATCCTAGGACGTTATAACAAGCATTAGATTTCAAAGTGTTCAACCCTAAGATCATATGTGAATCTAAAGCCATTTTATTAGCATGCTATCAATTCCAATTAGTTGATTGACTTGGGTAGTTGATTGACTAGTTGGGATCGATGATGTCTTATGAACATGGTATATGGTTGAATACTTTTGCTAGATGGTTTTGATGGGATAATGTTAGGACTTTGTCATGGCATGGTAGCAGGGCAACTAGCATAGCAAACTGTTCGACTGGGATTATATGCTTGGATTGATGGAGAATTTTTAGCCAGTTGACTGTATACTATGATTCTCCTAATCTTGGAAGCCAACCATCTAGCTGATGTAACTAACTTGGTGGTCTATTTTCTTGATGTGCTTTTTGTGCAGCCAACAAGATGGTTAATTAGCACACTAGCTGCCTGCTGGCCCACTCTAAGGAAAAGGAAGTTTGTTGCTCTCATGTAATGATCACTCCAATTATAGGAGTTGAGGAGTGTTGATTTAACATATTCGATCATTTCGTGGCATTTCATGGAGGGTTTATGGCTTCTTATCTTTTCTTTTATAAACCTATAAACAAAATATAAGAACTAATTAAAATCAAATTAGTTTGTTGACTCTATTGAAAATAAAAAATAAGCGAAAACACATGTAAAATTTGACATGAACACGCACAAATAAAAATAAAATGCAACTAAAATTATGATATAGAACATTCATCAACTATCCTGAGGTTGAACATTGCTTGTCCTCAACTAAAAATAGTCAAACTATATTCAAATCAACACTCTCTACCAATATATAGGCCTCATATGCGATTCATACTTGGATTCCTACCTCCAATGGCCAATCTACTCAACCTCTTGAGATCACAAACATGAATAGCCATGACCTCATTCCCAAATGTGACTCACATCACCACTTCCTCAACATAATATCAAATACCACACATGTCTACATATCACATGAACAATCAAATAATCCCACAAAACAAGCATGCACCTAATTGATGCTAGGGTGTAATGGAAAGGATATGAAATGCAACATTTGTTGTGCCATAAATGGAAAAGGGAGAGAACACATTGTGGAAATAAAATGGGAATCTCTTCTCATATCAACTTAAGATTTATTTTCTTTTCTTGTGTTAGTATTGATATGCAATCTTGGCTTGTTGTGCACATTGGCATCTTCTTAATTTATTTTTGGTGGTACACCTATATTACATAGATAGGCATGATAGAGGGGGTTTTCCACCCTGAATTTAGGGTTGACACTTTTTTTTCTTCTTAATTATTTTTTGTAGATGAACTGTAAGAATATTGATGAAGAAATGTAGAAGAGGGTTTAAATCATTGTGCAACTTGATTTTAAAATTCAATATATTTTATTGTTGCCCTAATCCCACTGTGATCAAATAATGACATGGTAGGAAAAGTATGGTGATGACTTTAGTTTGTTCCACTAATCAATGGTAAGAATGATATGTGGATCCCTCTCTGTAACAACCCTGACCTGGGTTATGAGGTAACCCTATTTGTTTTGGATAATAAAGTTGCTTAGAACTTTAATGAAATCCTATAATGTGATTTTTTATCATGTGACACACTTATGTTTCAAGTTTGGTCCCGATTGAATGTTGTTTGAGCAATTTTCCTTTATTTTGGACCAAAGTGCAATTTACCCAAAATGTGGGGTTGATATGCAAATTACCACCTCTAGAGTGTTCCTACTTCCTCTATATATTATTTAGTGGAGAGAAAATGAATGAGACACCATGTTTGAATCACTTAAGAGTGATGGTAATGTTGGTGATGAAATGACCAAGAAAGAGGGTTGAATTTGAAGGCTTAAGTTGAGTTGTATCAACTTGAAAAGCTTATATATGAGTGCCTATCGGCCAGGGAGTGAAGTGTTTTGATCCCAAGTGAGTACCATATCGTCCAAGTGAGTGTCATATCATGCAAGAGGGGTGGCATATCGTGCAAGAGCACAAGGGTATCGTGCATAGGCCTTGGGTATCGGCCATAACAGGCATATCGGCCATACCATGTAGATATTGCTCATAGCAAATTGATATCGGCCAGTTGAAGTGGTTTGGGCCACAAGTGAGAGGGTATCGGCCACAAGAAAAGTTGTGTCGGCCAAGAGGAAGCCCATATCACCCAAGAGTGGTAGGGTGTCGGCCAAGGAGCTAAGGAACTCAAAACTTGACCCTAAGGTGAGGAAAAGATCATCTTCAACCTTGGATTGAAGCATGAATTTAGGGTTTTGATCTTCCTTTCTTTTCTTCTTCACCAATTGTTTATCCATGGTGATTCCTTGTTTATGAAGGGGTTATGAACGAGCCTTGGACCTTCATAAGTCATCTTCAACCTTAGGAACATGGAGCTTTGGAGCTTGGAGCTTTGAAGTGGTTCTTAAGGCGGGTTATATAACTTGAACTCAACCATGTTATTACTCTTCACCTAAATTGCTATAATTAGTGAAGTACTTTTAATTCCAAAGTTTCCTGAAATAGTTGATGAAATTATGAGTTCTAGTAATTGCTTAGACCTGTTTCCATGAACCATAACAGTTATAACCAAGGTTTATAGCTTGAATATGATGGTATCACTTTATAAAAGTAATATCGGGTGCAAGCACATAAGCAAGCAACCCTTACCCGATATGATGATGCACCTGTTTCACTAAAATGAAATGGATATGATTGTATACCTTGTTGCACGATATGTGGGTGTAGTATACACCCCTTGTACGATAGGGAGTCAAGTATAGACTCCATACATGATGCAAGATTGAATGAATACTTGTAAGTTGACATGAAACCCTAATTTAGGCTAATGCTAATGCACGATATGGAAGCCCGATACAAAACCCTAGATGATGTATAGCCCGACATGGTGATGGCTTAATACCTAATGCATGACATGGGTAATATATATATACATACCTCTAGCCGATATGAATGGTGTGTATATACTTCTAGCCCGACATGGGGAGTGCTCATATACATACAACCCGATATGGTGAACATATGTATATTGAGATGCCTTGTAAAGGTGAGGGTAAGACACTCTTAAGAGTAATGAGTGTAACACCAAATAATGGTGTGGCTAATACATTGATAGGTGAAACACCTAAAGTGGTTGGTAATGGTGAATCCTATATCAATAATGCTTCAACCAGAGATGGGTCCATATTAATTGATGATGGTTGGACAATTCAAATGTGTTTGAATTAAGTTGTTGCCTGGTGAGAGGTGACAAGATGTGTAATGGCCTTGTGAGCCATGTGCTTGAATAAGTTGTTGCCTAGTGAGAGGTGACAAGATGTGTAATGGCCTTGTGAGCCATGTGTTTGAATAAGTTGTTGCCTAGTGAGAGGTGACAAGATGAGTAATGGCCTTGTGATCCATGTGATGAATTAAGTAATTGTGATATCAAAGTTCTCAGTGTGAAATATGGTGATGCTTAACAGTTCAATTGCATGATTTTAGTGTATGAAGTGTGTCATGCCAATTGTTATGATATGGCAGGCCGTGTGAGCCTTGTGAGAAATGATAAATGAGTTATGATTTCTGTTTTACATGTATCTATAATGTTAATGTTAGACTTAGGTGCCCTGAACACCGTAGAACCCCTTTGACAGATCTGCTTCTTAGGGGTGAAACTCGTGTTGCAACATCATCCGTGCTTGTGTCATGGACACACGAGGAAAGAGAGGTAGTGTCCAACAACAATCGTGCTTGTGTCATGATGGCACTGGAGGAAAAATGGGGGTTATCCAACATCATCCGTGCTTGTGTCATGGAGGTAACCCGATGAGACTCTCCGCCTGTGTACTCAGGTTAGAGGAGGAGTCCAGAGCACTTAGAGCAGTGCCTTGAGGCCGTAGAGCCTATGAGTCAGGCCGGAGAGCCTGGGGTCCTGTGGCAGAGCAGGGCTGGCGTCAGACTTAGCATTTCCCGGGTGTGTCGCTAAGTCTTGTACGGTGTGGTCGTAGTGCAGTGCGAATCTCATATGTAGAGTACACTGCATATGATCAGGGCATAAGTGTGATTGTTAAAATATATTCAGCCGTGTAGTATATCTGCTTAAGGATCGAATACGAGGAACATTGATTGATGCGCAATTCAGTTATACATCTTAGTGGATAGATGTTATTTATGTTTCTTTAAATTCCTTACAAAATAGATAGGTGATTGATAACTCTACCATGGGTGATGCAATGTTCTCCTTAAGAAAGAAGATTACTTTATTTTATTCATACAGTGATTTATCCTGCATGTAAATATAGAATGAACCACTGCTCAGTTATTACTTCTTGATCTGAGTTAATAATATGGTCGGTGAGGAGTTATATCTCCCGCTGGGACAATTACAATTGTCTCACCCCCGTGGGATCCAAATTTTTAGGTGGACGTGCACGAGGAGGTGAAGACCTTTCTGCAGAGGTACATCATCAGCAGCAGTGATAGCAGTGACAGCTCAGGTTGAGTGTACTGCCTGTCGTGTCTTGTAGATAGTAGTCCTATGTGTCGTCTCTGTACTCTCATGTCCTTGGAGTTGGTTCGTACTGGTTTTATAAAAAATATGAGATTTTGGCTTGAATGCCTCGAGGTTTTATGTTGCTCCAGTATGTGTTTTGATAGAGCAATTGTTATATGTTGTTCTCGAAGATGAAAAGAAACAATGTTGTATAGTGTCAATCATGATATGTATAAGTTTTGAATCTTTCAATAAAAGTTTTCTATACGAGGATCTTCTTACAAAAGGGTTTTGAATTTTAGTGATTTATATTAATCCACTGTTTATGTTTCATTCCGCTTAATTAATGATGATCTGATTGTCGGTCGCGACACTCTCAGTTCCTCAAAAACCTTCCATATTTTCTAAAGAACATGATGTATAGATTCCTAGGCTGCACAAACAATTTATGGCCATTGGTTTATTTTTGGTGATGGGATACTTTAAGGTTCCACTTCAACTAAGGCGGTTAAATGATGAAAGCCTAATGCAATGCATGCAGTACAAACTATAAAATATTAACACTAAACCAAATAGGTAATGGATTCAATTTAGTAAAATAAGTGCAATGTAAATGTAATCTAAATAAAAATAATGCAAAAAATTGCTAGAAATGTTTTATTCTCCTACAAGTTTTTCCAGATTCTCACAAACCATCTAATGTATCACCTTTAGGCAATGGACAAAGTATGTTTCATGCCTGTAAATTTTTATTTTGTTAGACAAAATAAAATGTCCACTTCCCTTAGGAGTGATAAAAAAAACCATTTGAAATGGGTTGAAACATGTGCTTTGGTTGACTACATGGTTGTGGGTGAAGTCATCTTGAAAAAGCTTCTGATCCTAGATTTTCACAATCTCTCCCATAATGCTTTCGAGAGATTTCCCTAGGATGGATTAACCAATTCAATTTGACCATATGTTTGAGGATGATTGACACTACTAAAATTTATTTGGGTATTAACAATAGTCCACATGTTGCACCACAAATGGTTGAGGAACTAGGTGTCATAGTCAGATATTATAGTAACAGACAGACCATGTAACCATCAACCTCCTAAAAGTATGATTGTGCCACAATAATGACATTTGTTGTCTTCTTGCATGAAAATAAGTACATCATCTTAGAGAATCTCTTTATGACCAATAAGATAGTGCCATTAGCCAATATGGTCACTAGTACAGAAATGACCTACGTCGATGGTTATTTTGGAATATCTCATCGGTTATAAACTGATGACTAATTGGATGACATTGTGACTGAAAACACACATCATCTATTATTATGGGAAAATGAAAATTGAAAGAAATATATATCTTGTCAGTTCTAGATTATTGTCAAACCAAAAAAATAACACACCATGAACGATGAAAATGTAGTTTCCCTTGGCCGTACCATGCCATTTTTTTAGAAGAAAAAAAGAGTTAACTATTGTATTTCATTAGTTATATTAGTGAAATTTTATCCCAGCAAAGGGATTTGTCTTTGATTTCTTTCACACAATTGACAAAGTAGTTATATGTAGTCATTTCTTATGAAATAACCGATGACGTATGTGTGTTTTTCTATATAGCAGGCATGTAGACATGTTTGGATGCTAGCCTTTCTAAAGCATGTAGTTCATTAGAATTGCAGGCTCTGTAAGCATCACAGCTAACAACAGGCCAACAAACTTGCAAGAAGATATATATATATATATATATATATATATATATTTGCATTTTATCCATTTCACTTCAATACACACACATAGACATGAACTAACAACTCAATTGATTCATTTCTCATCCACACATTCAATTTCATACATATGCACAAATACACATTAGAAAGTGGATTCAATAACATCCAATTCTCATCATACACTTCATGTTCAACACACATATGCATGAACACATATACACATCAACTGCCACAAAGTTTAAGTCCACATGTATAATATAAAAAAATGTTGATATTAAAGTTTGAATACAATATCAATCAACCATCCCAATCAACTAACAAGTACAACTTCCTGATGAAGTAGTCTGTCCAATCTCCACGTAGGTTATTCAACCTCTCCAACATATATGCTTGAGTAGTGTCAAAAATCTACAAAGAGAATGAGACATAATTCCAATTACATTTATCTATTTGTATTATCAAATGAGACTACTTTATTAGTTATGATCCAAGACTAATAACAACACCTTCACTATACATTGGATTTCTTGTAAAGCCTTCTTGGAAATGTTGTCCATGTACAACATCACATACTATTTGTGTGACGTCCCCAGATTTTCTAAAAATTAATCTGATGTGTGACGTCCAAATTGAAACCCTCACCTCAGCGAGAATCCCAATTTAAACACCACACACTAGGCTAAGAAGAAGGAAATCATAGGAGGTCAGAAGGAAATAATCAGTAACACATGCACATGAACAATAATAAAACCATACAACACATGTTCACCATTCAACATATAATTACAACATGAATTGTTACAACATTTGATATTACATATTGAACAACAAACTTTAACATATACATGTACTACCACTAAACTACAAGATCTTAAGACAACAAGTCCACTTGTACATCAACTCGCCATACAACTCTCAACTATCTTGGTTCTTCAAGAGCATAACCACAACCTAAACAAAAGATTACATTTGGTACACGTCAACACAATATTCAAGAATATTGTACTAAGTATGCCTACGTGTCATTTAATTTACCTCTTTTCATACTTGGCAATAAGGATAAAAGTAAACTTGGTAGTACTAAGCAATTACAACAATATATCAATACTAAGAAAGAGTTTATTAACAAACGTGAACCTGTATCTTTTAAGCATATTTTCCATCATACATATCGTGCATTTTCCACCAAGGCTTTGACGTCTTCAGGCCTTATGATCTACTCCCAAGGAGTTTGTGATCATTATACAAACATCATATGTTCTACCACCAAGTGGTTTGTGATCATTATGCATGTGCTCTACCACCGAGTGGTTTATGAGCTATCTTATGATGGAACATCTATATTATGTTTGCAGGTGTTCAAGGTATACATATAGCAATTCAGACAAAGCATCAAAACCATACATATAGCAATTTATTCAAGCATCATACAAGTTACATTCATTTCATTCAATATCTTATGCCAAGTGTTCTACTACTCATAGTTCTCAAGCATTAAATATAGTAAGCCAACAAGAGGTAATGGCGTACCTTGATCAAGAACAAACCTAATCATCATATCCTCATACTCCTGATGTCAACTATATCTTGGTCAAACCCCTGGTTAAGACAAGATCACATACTATCATTAGGTTCTCATCATCTTAACCTTAATTATATCCATTTTAGGGTTTACTTAACTTAGTAGGATATTCCCACTTTTACTTGTATTATTGTCTTAGAATTATCATACTGATGTCATTTTCCAGATTATGGTTCATTATATGAACATTAGGTTCCATATCCTTTTTGTGCACATATTAACCTTAGGTTACATGATCATTAACCTAAATTAGGGTTTTAAACCATGTATTACGGGTCAACTTCACATATCATGGATTTTATGCATAATCATGATCTCATAATTAAAACTGAGGTTCCATATACTGATATCAGCTACTCTGTAAAATTTTATCAATTATTGAGCATGTATGTATTTATTGCATATTAATTAGGGTTATTAGCCCTAATTAGCCATATTAAGAAAATTACATTATTTTGTACATCAACATGACTATATTTGACATCATATGCATTCTAAACATGATTTATGATTTACTGGTATTTTCTCATAATTTTAGGCCATCGTTTGATATTTATTATTCATGAAACAAGTGTAAAGCATCTAACATGACATCACTATTATTAATGCATCAAAAGCCTGATATTATCATTCTAATGTGTTCTACTCATTTTTCTGAACAATTATGTATATTATTTGTATTTTTTAGACATTAGAGCTATTTTCTATGATTTATTGAAGAACTGAACATTAATGTGGCAATTACCTTTTTGGGCCAATCGGCCGCCGCCACGTGGCCTGGGTGGGGTGCCTCCTTTACTTGTTCTGCCCGATCTGGATCTGCGGTTGGGTCCATGGATTAGGGGATCCGGTTACCCGGGGGTTGCTTTCCCCTTTCTCACGATCTCACAAGCGATCCTCTGTTTCCTCTGTGAAATAGAGGAAACAGGTTGTCTTCCTCCGAGCAAGTTGTCCCTCCGGCGATCTGCGGGGCTAGAGCTCAACGGAGCTTCTCTACGGCTCCACCGGCCTCACATGTTGCTGTGGCATCTGTCGCCTCCCCGACCCATGTTGTCGCTGCTGAGAGGTTCTACTCTGGTCTGGTCCTGCTCGCTGAATCCCACATATGTCTCACGCCACTGCTGATAGGGAGTTCCCAACAAGAATCCACTGCCTCCAACTCTTCTCCTCACGGCTCAGATGAGTGTGCCCAGACCTGGTCCCTCCTCAATCTTATGCTGCTATAGGTTTCCGGGCACAAAGCCATCAGCCACAACTGCTCTGTACGCTTCTGTTTGCCTAGGATTTGTGCGAGCGGCACTGTCGGCCACCAGGCCTGGACGCTCGCGTGTGTGGGCTGTGTGTGCCTGCACAAAGCTGCCACAGTGAGGTTCCAACCTCTGGTGGCTCTTAGGTCGCTCTTTCTCCTATCTCTCTGAGCACTGTCGACCTCTCTACTATGGTTGACTATGCAGGGGTCGAGGTGTGTGTGGGTAGGGGGTCTTGCTCCCTCTCCTCATGCCGATAGCAACTGTATGGACTCCCACACCTTCCCCCACGATTGGTGATCGTGGTTGTGTGGACACTAGACAATTGCAAACCTCCTTGCCCCATGATCATTTCCATCCAAGGGTCAAAGCAACTCCACATCACTAATCCGTGGAAACCCAGCTCAAGGGTGTGATATATTGCTGTTACTCAAATCTTATGCTATAATAATCAGTAACCATAGTCCTAAAGTCACCATTACATACATTTATTCACGAACTTCAAACATCAATATCTCCTTCTAGGAACCTCAAAACATTACGAAACTTTAAGCATAACTTCATTATCATCCAAGCTACTTCCCATCCAACGTTAGAGTCAAAACTTAACTAGTTGACCAAACAATTAAATTCCTCAAAACAATATTAACTTTGGGATATTAATCATAATGTAAATATCAATCACCATCCACACTTTGCCAAAGCACATGCAACTCTTATGATAACTCAACATGCACAAATTCACTTGTGTCATTGGACATTTTAGGATTCCAAAAGTCCACTCTATCACAATTTGCATTCCCAATCATTGTATTGTGCAAGTCACTGTAGATTTATAATTACGTTGATGACTGTAAATAAGAAGTGTTGGTAATATATATGCATTAGAGTGAGAAGACTATATACATCAAAATTTGTCCAAGCTACTAATTTCTTTTTTCGATCTACTTTCCCTCTGCCACTATGGAATGCTTTCATACTCCTATGAGTTAAATTAACAAATATGTCATATTATTAATCTGTCATATGATGCAAACATCAACAAATATGTTGAGCATGGAAAAAATATACTTACGTGTGAATCAGAAATTTCATTGGGTGTCCTTCAATTAGTGTTAGTTTTATACCCAAAAGATCAAAGAAATACACATAAAGATCTCAGGGGCAATCACTAGCAATTGCCAAAGCTTATTTCTGAGTGAATAGAAGGCAAATAAAATAAAAAATATTGTATATTCATAAATTAGAAATATAAACAACAAACCCAAAACTTACACAATGTTAAAGGGAGTTATGATCATGGTCTTGAAAGTAGCATAAAAATGTTTATTGCGGTAGTCATGTAATCAATGACGCCACTCAGATCTCTATCTAAACAACTAACCATTAATGGCATTAGGAATGCCACATTTGATAATACAGGTTGCAACCATGTAGTACAAATGACTAAACATATATACGCAATAATCAATTAATATATAGAAAATAAGTATAAACATGCATTGTTCACATATAATGAGGTATTTAGACTCACTATATCAAAAGTTCTGTCACGGATGTGTTCAACCATTGATAACAAAATAGCTTAGAAAATCTATCAACGCTATAATGGTGTCACAATTTGTACCTACGACCTCCTCCTGAAGGCCGATCACTATGGTATCTGATGGATCTGTATTGTCTAAACATAGTGCCAATGCCTTGTCATTAGCACTTAAGGAGTTGAACAACACATGTGGAATAAAATGTGGGGGTAGAGGGTTTGGAACCGTATGGGGCTCCTTAGCTATTTTGGTCTACATGCATGTATTCTCATATTAGCTTTTGATTAAATATGAATTCAATATACATTTGTCATACCTCAAGAAATACAATGAGCCATTTAGGCTACCCAATATAGCCATCTTCTACCTCTCTGACTGTGGTGGCATCCATATTCTCATATGGGAGTGGTGTTTCTTTCCATGCTAAAATGACATGTATGACAGACATATCAACAGGAAGGGGAACACCATGAACCGTATCAGACTATGGATATACCTCACCACCTACCACAATATTGTATGATGGAACATGGATTGCAAGACTACATTTTGTGGACACCTACAATTTTATGATATATGACATTTAAATCGACTTACATATATATATATATTGACTTGAGGGATTAATTCATCACGACCCATAAAGATAACATATAATTTGGCTTAAATTGAATCTTACCCTAGTCGTTCCACATGGGTCCCGAGGAGTAATCCCAATACCCTCCTCGGGCGTATGATGATGTGCATGATCTGTGACTATTGGAGGAGCTCGTTCCTCCTCAGAAGCCTTAAACTACTCCAAGGCTACAACTATCAATGTTTGCACATCCATGATCCGTTCGTTTCTTAGCAGATTTGCACTTTTGCTGGGATGAGATAAAATAATATTTTTACCCAAACCCAATTCCAATGGATCTAACACATCCAAGATGCTCTTCCATCCCTAGAGAAATTGCCAATTCATCGTGTGTGTCCTGAGGGGTGAACTCTCCCCCCTTTTTTCCCTCAACCAGCTCCAACTATTCGTCGTCAAAATGACTAACTAGTAAAACTTAACAATCCAAGGAAAAAAGAACATGGACATTCATTGTTCGACCAAGAAATTACCATTTTTTAGCCACCTCTTGGGTTTCTTAGATGGGGATTTCTCTGGATTTTTTTTACCTCACATATATCCACTCTAAATAGTGAGAAACCCATCTAGGAGTACTAGAAGACTCAACAGCAGAAGGACTAGAAGTATAAGGCCCTTGCTCTTTCTATCTAAACTGTAGGTGTTTAGCATAACCACCTGAACCCAACTAGTGGTTGTGCATATTATTGTTATGTCTTTATTTTTGAACATCGTAAATGACGTGATTAATTCAATAAGAATATTGTTAACTAATCATAAGAATTCATAATAATTCATAAGAAAACCTTAGAATGTAACTAATTCAATACCATGGACTCATCTATTTGTTTCCGCTCAAGAAACTACAACCATTCTTTTTTATCAAGATAGGACCATTGTAGAGTGGGGTCCTTGTCCTTCTTGGATCCCTTGACATAGTCTCTTGTGAGGATTGTATATCAATCTTTATGTCTTCTCCTAATGAGCTACATAACCTTATTGCAATGTGACTTTTAATCAAGCTCATATAGGCCCTGAAAAGGTTCAACATTCATTCTTTTAAAAATGTGAAAAGAAAGAATAGGAAAAGACTGTAAAAATGTAAATGCATATATCTCACCTCTAACTCCCTGTAATGAGGTCTTTAGTGGCCTTATCCACGTATCTCCAATCCTTAATATGGAGAGACACTTTGCTTTGACTAAGAACACCACCGTAGTTGATGAACTCTTTAGTAATTGGTGTGCCCACTTAATTCAATTCAACGGCACCCTTCTTCCCTTTGTCCCTAGTTGAGGCTTTTTCATCAAAGTTATCCCTCTTTTATGTGTAGATTTAGTAGCACTGTCATCACCCTAGTTAGAAGGCCCAGTAGGATCCTCATGACCAGGATTCTCACACTTAGAATCACTATTCTCCTGGTCAGATAACAACTATAAATCAAAAGTAAATATATGAAAAAGTCATATAACATATACAAAATAAGCATGTTATATATTGCAAATATAACATATGAAGCAGATAATGGACTAGCCTCATCATACTTAATGCATGTATATAGTATACCTTAAACTAATATCCCTTCTATGTTATTTTCACATGTATAATCATCAGTGTCAAATACAACATTTACACTTAGTAATACAACAAAGAATGGACTACACTCATCATACTTGTCATAGTACTCTTCTTCATCAATAGGATCTGAAATGAACTGTCATTTCCCATGAAGAATGACAGACCAATTTTCTTTTTTAGGATCGTTGATATAGAACGCATGCTTTGCTTGTGTTGCCATGATGAATGGTTCATCCTTCTTTCCTATCCACTCAAAATTCACTATTGTGACTGAGTCCATCAACTACGACTCCTTTGTTGTTATCAACCCATACACATAAATATTAGAACTTTAAACTATGTGTAGTAAATTTCCCATATGTCTTCAATGACACCATAATAAGACATCTTTCCTACATGTGGACTCTTATCTTTGGCACTATAAAAATATAGTGAAGACTTCTGAAGGGTGACCCCACTATTTTTTACAATACTCTTATCATCTTGACATTTGTTGTAGTATAAAAATCCATCCACGTCAAACCCTTCATAAGATGTAACATGTGTCTTTGGCTTATACGCGAGCCATTTGATAGTTTATGTAACACTATTTGGTGTTTGAGATGGTTGACTGAATACTTTATCTTCAAATCACCTAATAAATGTCCGATTATGCTCTCTAGAAATCCACATTGAACTAGATTGGGGATATTTTTCCTTGAGCTCGTTGGTGTGTTTAGTGATATAAATACCCACATCATCAATGTTGTGTGAAACATACAAGTGTGCATGTTCCCACTACTTACAACTAACATCTATCTGTTGTTCTCCCAAAGTACCTTTACCAAAATAAATGCCAGGATTCAAAATCAGTAGGAGTTTCATTACAACTCAAAGTCAATGTAAAAGTCTATAACCTCCCTAGCATCATAGCCTTCAATCAAACCCCCTCAGACGTATGAACATCGCCTTTAAAAATAGTCATGTATCACATAAAAGGATACATCTAGTGCAAAATAACTGGAAATATTTTCACTTCCCTGGTTAAATGGACAACTTGATGTACCATGATATCAAAGAATGAAGGGAGAAAATACTTCTCAAGTTGTCATAGGGTAAAGGCCACTTCTCTTTACAACTTATCTAGATTATGAGGATCAATGCCTTTTCTACATATAGTGTTGAAGAAGAAGCAAATCCTAGTGATTGCAAACCTTACATGCTTAGGAAGGATAGGTCAAATAGCCACAAACAATATATGTTACATTAGAGTGTGACAATAATGAGATTTAAGACCTATCAACTTTAGATCCTTCAATAATACCAATCTATGGATATTGGATGAGTATCCTTGTGGTACCATAACATTAAGCAAGCACTCACAAAAAGTTCTTTTATCTTGTATGGACAAGGTGTAACAAGTAGGAGGTAGATATGTGCGGCGAACCTTGCTAATTTCTATTGTTAATTCTTTCCTTATAGCCATTTCACATTGGTCCATTTTGGATTTGATTCCATCTTTAGTTTTTCCTTTTATATTCAACAGAGTACTAATGATGCTATCACAAACATTTTTTCTCAACATGCATGACATCGATACAATGTTGAACTGTCAAAGAACTCCAATAAGGAGGATATAGAATATTGACATCTTTTTGAATAAAGACTTTTCACCTGTAGGAGTAGTACATGGTCTCTTAACAAAATGATTTACAATGTTGTTTACTCTTGCATAAATATCCTCCCCTGATATATGTTTAGGGGAACTTCGTTCCTCAGTTGAGCCATTGAATGCTTTATGCAACTTTTGGCAAGGATGAAACTTTGACAAAAATCTTCAATGATGAAGATATACAATCTTACCACCATGTTTTAGCTAGATTGAATAGTATTTTTCTCACATACATGACATGTCTTGGATCCTAAGATCCTACAAGCTGGAAAGTCAATGATGGTAAATCAAACATCTCTCCACACAAATCATCATAAGTCATCACACCTTCTCTCTAGAGTTTCATTAGGTCATCAATCAGAGGTTCAGGGTAAACATCAATTCAATTGCCAGGTTGTTTGGGGCCCGATATGAGCAAAGACAAAATGATGTATTTATTTTTCATACACAACCACAAAGGAAGATTGTATATAACAATCATGACAAGCCAAGTGTTGTGTTAGCTTCTTAATGTTCCATATAGATTCATCCTGTGGCCACAAAGTTCAAGTCTTAAATTCCTAGCATCTTCACCAAATTCAAGGTACAATAAATCAATCTTTGTTTGTTGTGGGAAATCAGAAGCATGTTGTAGCATACTATCATTATTTTTCTTCACATTTGCATGTCAAGATAAATTTTGTGAATCTATAGTATTAGCAAACAAGCATTGAAACTATGGTATTATAGGTAGATACTACATCACCTTGGGAGGAAACTCAATTTTGGTATTACCCGATGCCATCCTTTTGTACCTAGATGCCATACATTTCAGATATTGTTTCAAATCAATGTAGTCCTTATAAAGAAACACACATTCATTTGGGCATGCATGTATCTTCTTAGCCTCCATTTCCATTGGGCACAACATCTTTTTTCTTTTGTATGTTGATATTGGAAGCTCATCACCTTCAAGGAAAATTTCTTTCAACAAAGACAATAGAAAAGTGAAGCTTTTATCACTCCATCATTTGTTATCCTCCAAAGTATATAATCTCAACACGATGCTCAACTTTGTAAAGTTAGTAAAACCTAAGTATAACAGTTTCTCAGCGTCATGGATGACATTTCTAAATAAGGAAGATGGATCTGTAACATTTACCCCACAACTATCTAACATTGCACACCCTTCTGTTGGAATTGGTTCATTCACATAAACATCGTCACCCATCATATACTAATCTCATACTAGGAATATATTCATGCCATTACCATTCTGTATAGACATGTACAATCCCATTGCACATGACATGATTTTTGATAACGTCAACATTGTCAACTTTCAAGTTGTTACTACAATTCCTAGAGGGGCAATAGAAGCTATATCCAGACTATTTGCTATGTTCCTCTAAAAATCTTACAAACTGATTAAGACCATTAATAAACTTTCGAGTGCAATGATTTAGATTAGATATCTAGGATAAATGTTTTCAAAATTTACTGAAATCAAACACGCAATATACACTTACACCCTAAGTGAGCTGAAGTTCTCAAGAATAGTCCCAAATCAGGGACTATCTAAGGTTTACTCCTAATGAGTAAATTTTGGATGGATTTCTAGGCCAACAACATGGTTTAGAAATTAGGGTTTAGAATCTAGGGTTTATAGATTAGACTTTATAGATTAACATTTACATATTACGGTTTAGAAATGATTTTCAATTTTGATTAAATACATAAGTACAACTTAGAGACCCGATAAAGTCAAATAATTAATAACAAGAATTTAATATTATATATGCATTTTCATCACAATTTCCATACAATGCACCACAATTTCCATACAATTCATCATGATTTCCACACAACTCATACAATTTCTTCTCAATTTCATCACAATTCACTTCAATTGAAAGCACTAAAGGATTTCTTCAATTTTACACAATTCAATTTGTTCTCCCTCTCCTCCTTCCTCCTCTCCCCTCATTCCCTAGCCCTGCACGATCTCTTCTCAATATTGAGAAGAAATCATACATGGCAAGGGAAGGAAGAGAGAGGGGGAAGGAGGAGAGAGGAGGAAGGAGGAGAGGGGGGAGGGAGATGGAGATAACTAAAGGAGGAGAGAGGAGGAAAGAGGAGAGGACATACCTGTGGAAGAAGGGCATGTGATAGATGACGACACAGGTATCATCCGGTAAAGGCAACAACAACAACAACGACCAGCGGCCGATGGCAGTGGCAGCCAATGGAGGAGCTTGAGGTGGATGCGGTGGTAGATGATGATGTTGAAGTGGTAGTGGGGGCAGTTGAGTAGCAGCAGAGGATCTCGGGGCGTCGGCGGCATCAGAATCACACGAAGGTCAGAGAGAGCTAGAGGGGTTTCTCATGGGGAGGGGAAAGAGGGGTTTCTCTTCGGGTTAAGTAAGACAAATGTTGAAAATTATTATAAAAGAAACGATGAGATAAAACTTGACATTTATGTTGGTGCTTTCTTTCAAGAAAATAGATGAGGTAACTGGAAATTTTTTTGGGGGTTTCTACAGGATGTTTGGTATGTAACCTTAATGTCAGTTAGTGTCCACAAAACTGTTGATGTAGATTCTATCTCATTAGTTAGTTTTATAGAAACTAATGAGATAGGGTTTTTTGGAGGGAAGCAAAACCTCTCCCAAATATTTGCACGAAATTGTATTTTTACGGGAACTCTATGTCATCAGCTTCTTTATGAACCAATCACTGATATAAATATAGTGCAACCCACTTTTTCTTAGTTGGCCAACCATGGCGGTTTTCTTTAAGGAACTGATGAGATTTATTACGTCGTCGATTATACTTGAAAAAAAATGATGAGATAAGTTATACTAGTAGTGGGTCCACGACAATCCTAGGATGAAATCCATGTTTATGTCCACACATGGATGTAAGGATATCAGTAATGACATATATAAACCTACATTAGTAGTCATGTCCTTTTAGAGATGATATAGGTGACACCTATGTAATAATCTCTCAATATTCCTTCACATGGTCATCCAAAAATAAATTGTTTGCACCAGCTAAATGTTCTATCTCTTCTTAGATGAACCTCACTATTGAAATCCTTAACAATGAGGCCCCTTAAGATATAGTATGGAATTCACATTTGATTACCCTTGTGAAAAAACACAACTTGCAAAAATACTCTATCAATTCACTTTTCTGAACTCTAGCAAGTACAACTAAAAAGAATGGATCATGCTCAACAATGCATCAAGGGAATTAAAATCCAGATACTTTGACTGTCATCCTACCTAAGAGGCCCCTTCATTGGCTCAACGTGTCTTCAACCCAATTAGTAACAACACTTTTGTCCTTTATCACGAACATGAAATATTCCAAATAAGCAACCAAAGAAGTGTTTGAAGATGACTCATGAATGCATATTCATCCTAGTTTTAGTTTAATTTTTAGTCTAGTTTTGCATCTAGCATTCTTAGTTTCCGTATAAATAGATTCACTTACTTTTATCTATAACTACTATTAATTTGTTAGGGTTATAACATTATTTTTTATTTTCTTTATAGGTTTTCAGTCTAGTCTCTCCATACCAACCCACACAGGGTGTCCCTCCTCCCTATAGCAAATGTGAGTCTAGAACGGTACAACACTTGTGAGGTCTGTAGTAGTGCATTGGCTTAAAATAGATTTTGGGCAGTTTAGAAGGCAACTAGATCAATACATTTATCTCAAATCCATAATAGATCACTTGATTAACTACCTATCGAGCTCCACTAATTGATCTCTACTAATCAATCTCCATTGATCAACCTCCACTGATCAACCACTTATCAAGATCAACTAATCTAGCTCCATTGCTCGACCTCCACTAATCAATCACCTCAATCTACAATTAGGAATCAACCATCACAAATCGAGCTCCATTAATTGACATCAACTGATTTACCAACTTCACTTGCCAACCAAATCTTGTAACCCTTCATCTTCTCACTACTAATGTAGTTACTACAAGTAGATAGAAAATTGTCAATTTATAAGACACAACATCACATTCTTTGGAGGTTGTTGGTCTTCCTCTATGTATCCTATAAATAGAAGATCATTTCCTCCATGTGAAAGAGGTAGAGACACTGAGAGGTTGTATAACTCTATACATAAAATACACTTTGCATCCATACATTGCAAGGTTCATTCAAGTGCCCTCAAAAGAGACATCTCGATCAACCTACACTCCACCTTGATTGACCAACCTTGAAAGAGATACATAAATCAATTTCTACCACTCTTTAGCTCATTCAACCATCCTCCAAATAGATCAGTTAATGAAGCGACCTCTTGTTCGTATTGATAGTCTAACCTCAATATAAGCAAATTTATTAACTGACACCATTATGTAGCTCAATCATCCACCTTTGCGCCCTAGCTCGATCGACTATGTAATGACCCTGAACTTGGTTTTGAGGTAACCCTATTTGTTTTGGCTAATAAAGTTGCTTAGAACTTTAATATAATCCTATAAGGTTCTTTGTTATCATGTGACACACTTATGTTTCAAGTTTGGTCCCGATTGAATGCTGCTTGAGCAATGTTCCTTTGTTTTGGACCAAAGTGCAATTTACCCAAGTTGAGGGGTTATATTGCATATGTCATATGTTGAACATGCCCCATGTGTTTAAGCATCATAAGAGAGAGAATGATGCTAAGTGATGGCTTGTGGAAATCCTAAATTCCATATTTGAACTTGTTTGAACAATGCTGGTACCTTGTGCACCAATTTTGGTACAAATTGTAATTTACCCAAAATGTGGGGTTGATATGCAAATTACCACCTATATGAGTGTTCCTACTTCCTCTATGTATCATTTAGAGGAGAGATAATGAATGATACACCATGTTTGATTCCATTATGAATGATGGTAATCTTGATGACGAAATGACCAAGAAAAGGGTTGAATATGAAAGCTTAACTTGAGTCGTATCAAGTTGAAAAGCTTATATATATGAGTGCCGATCGGACAAGGAACCCAAGGAGTGTCCCATATCGTTTTGTGGACTCTTGGAAAAGTCCATATCATGCAAAGCACCTCAAGGAGGTGAGGTGTGTCGGGTTACAACTTCCTTAGCAAAGTTGTGATGAGTTGTGAATAAAGTGGTGATTTTGTTGATATATCTTATTCAAAGAGATATGTAATGGACGAAGCTTTATCCCTAATATTGACTCAAGGTCAATTAGGTCAATGTTGACTCACGTATAAATTGACTAAACCCGTGTTTTGATGATGACTAACCATTCCACATATTGGTGTCTAATGTCTCGACTTGAGTGATTTCAGATTAGGGATAGACACACTCCAATTGCCCTAACTTGCGCATATCAAATTGGAGAAAAGACAAGTCAAAGTCATACAAGTGCATGTTTTTGTAATATGATGTATATCCATTAGAATCATGCTGTAAATCACTTGTAATGATTGTATGACTTGTAATTAAGCTTAGAAAAATATCAGGAGCACTTAGATCGAATATTAGAGCACTTTAGATGCAACTTTGAAAATTGATTACATGCACTTTGTCGGTCGAGTTTCCCAGCCTGAAAACTCGACCGATCATCCTTGATCAATTTTCTGGAGATTGCATCGGTCGAGTTGTGTTTACACAGAACTCGACCGATCAAGTAACTGACCATTTCGATTCCTAATGGTCGGTCGAGTTTTGTCAGGACAAACTCGACCGATCATTTGAGTATCGGCCTTATCGTTTACTCGATCGGTCGAGTTACCCTTATAGAAACTCAACTGATTTTACTGTACGGAAAAGTGCTTCTAGCCATTGTAGAGTTACAACAAGTGAAAATAGATCCGTTGCAAGCCACAAAATGGCTAGTTTTCATTCTCAAGTGTTCCCAAAGGCTAAGAGGCATCCCCAGCTATAAATAGGACCCCTTGGGCTTCATTCCAAGGTTGAGCATTCATTGCAAACTCTATGTGAGGTTCCTATTCTATAGTTGAGTGCTTCCTATAGCCTCCTCTCTCTCTAAGCTTAATCACTTGCTACATCCATTAGAGTGAGTAGGACTGTAAGAGAGCTAGTCCTACATGTATATCTTGTGAGGCTCTCACTTCCACCACCTCCCCATCTCTCATTCCAATCATGAAGATGAAGGTTCTCTCTCTTGTCTAAGAGAGGTGAAGAAGAACAAGGGAAGGAGTCCCTTGGTGAAGATCAAGGCTGAAGACTTGGAGCTAGAGTGGGTAAGCCCTTGGAGAAGGCAGAAGACTCAAGCTCAAGTGGGTAAGACCTTGGTGGAAGCTTCTCTGAGTGAAGGTGAAGTCAAAAGCTGAAGATCCAAGAAGAGTGGGTAATCCCTACAAGGCTGAAGACTTGTGCTAGAGTGGGTAAGTCCTTAGAGAAGGCCGAAGACTCTTGCAAAGTGGGTAAGTCCTTGGTAAGGTTGAAGACTTTTTGTATTGGATAGGTAAGTCTTTTGTTTAGTCATGCATTGTATGTCTTATGAATAAATATAAGAGTGCAATAGTTTGGAAGTCCTAGAGGTTGAGCTCTCTAGGCAAGTGGACTAACACACTTCTAGTTTGAAGTATGGAACCACTCTAAATAACTTGTCTAATTGGTGCATGTTCAATCTCTCTCTCCCTTGCTATGTATGTTTTAGTTGCACACAAATTTCCTATTTAGCAACCTTATCTTGTAATATATCTTGAAGGTTTAATGAATTTTGTTTAAGTGCTTTCAGCTCTATTCACCCCCCCTAGAGCATCTAGTCACCCATCTAGGATCCAACAATTGGTATCAGAGTGGGTCTTCTCTAAGCATACTCCAACAAGTAGGAGAAGATGGGTGACTACCTAGGAGGGAGATTCTCGACCAGCCTTCCAATCTTTGATGGGAGCAATTTCCTCTATTGGAGAAGAAGGCTTCAATTATACATCCAAGGATCAAGTATTGAGATGTGGAAAATGGTGAACAGCCCATACATGCTACCAAAGACAAAGATTGAAGAATGGGATGAAGCCACCTTGAAGAAAGCAACCTTGAATGCTAGAGCCATGCACATCCTCTATGCCTCCATGAACCCCACAGAGTTCAACCAGATTTCTTCTTATGAGACGGCCTATGAGGTATGGAGAAAGCTATGCATCACTTATGAGGGGACGGATCAAGTGAAGGAAAGCAAAGTCTACATGCTCAAAGGGCTGCTTGAGAAATTCAAGATGGGAAAGGAGGAGAGCATAGCAAACATGTACTCAAGGCTCAACACCATTGTGAATGGTCTTGCTGTTCTAGGACATACTATGTCTAGTGGAGAGATCAACTCAAAGATCCTTAGAACTCTCCCCAAGAGGTGGGAACCCAATGTGACTTAAATTGAAGAAGCAAGGTCTCTTAAGGATATTCCTATTGAAGAGCTCATTGGAAATCTACAAGCACATGAAGCTACACTTGACAAGAGGGAGGAAGTAGAAAGACAAGAGAAGAAAGAGATAAAGAGAATGAAGAAGGCTGAAATGAAGGCTCAAATTGAAGCTATCATGGAACAAGTCTCTCCATCCTCTCAAGCTTAAGAAGATGCCATTTACTCTAAAGGTAAATTCTACAAAGGCAAGTCCTCCTTCATCCGGTGCTTCACATGTGGAAAGAAGGGTCACTACAAGGAAGATTGCCCACAAGGCAAAAAGACCCATTTTCACAAGAAGGAGAAATGGCACTCAATCTCAAGTGGCTCCTCCAACTCAAGCTCAAGTGAAGATTCAAGTGAAGGATCAAGATCAAGCTCTAGTGATGAAGGAGAATGCCATTTTGCTCTTATAGCATCAACAAGTGAAGACTCAAGTGAGGTAAATCTAAACTCTTTAGATAAAGAATCTTTGATTACTATTATTCATGATATTTGTGCCTCTCTTAAGTCTTCTAAAAGGAAAAAGAAAAAGCTTGCTAGAATTGTTGATAATTTGCATGTAGAACTAGATGATCTTGAACATGCTAATTCTTGCTTGCTTGATGATAAAAATGATTGTCTTATCCAAGTAGACTCTCTTAAACTTGAAAATACTAGTTTTCTTGATAAGATTAGATTTCTAAAAGCTCAACCTCTCATGCCTAGTTCTAATGAAGAGCATAACTTAATTGTTGATTCTCTCATGCATGATATTGATATTCTTAAATCTGAAAACAAGGACAAAGATTTTGTTTTGCATGAATTAGAAATAGAAAATGCCTCCTTGCTTGCTAAAATCAATGGGCATGAATCTTGTTCTAGTTCTACAAATAGAGAGAATGATGTTGCTTCTCTTCATATTAATAGAGATTCTTATTTAACTAAAGCTCTTTGCTTAGAAAATGATCTTTTGCATGCTAGAGATAATATCAATCATTTGTCTTCTACAATTACCTCTCTTATGCATGATAATGATAGTTTGAGATCTTCTTTACAAAGATTCTTAGTTGGTAAGAAGAGTCTTAATGATATCCTACACCATACTACTAAACAAATTAGTAGACATGGTTTAGGGTATGATAGTAGTGAAGGGAACAACAAAGATAAAGGACCTCCAATCTTCCATGGAGAATCCTCTAGTTCCAAGACTATGTATTGCAATGATATTGGTCATTATTCTACTTGTTGTCCTTTTAGGAAAGCACCCAAGAGCAATAGGACTTGGGTTGCTAAGCTAACACCTCCAGACCCAAAAACATGATTGGGGACCATTCCATCTTTCTTCTTGTAGGTACTTGCAAATGGATTGACTTGAGCTATTGAATTGCAAATTGACTTGTCAATCCACATAAAAGAAGAAAGGTGAGATGTGTAGAGGGTGACAACAAGTGGAAAAAGCAATGGTAAGCACAAAGGTAAAGGTTTTATTGCTTATAACCATTTCTAACTTGTTTTTGTCAAGTTAGTGTGCACTATACATATAGTTTTTGAGTCAAAATTGGTGTTTTGTGATTCTCTTCACACTCTTGCTCAAAAACTATTTCTAATGCTTCTATAGTGCATTACTAACTTGCTTAGACATGTTTGGATATTGTTTGTATATTTAGCATGCCTTTGAATATGTTTTTATGAAATATATGTGCTTTTTGACAGTTGCTCTGTCGGTCGAGTTTGCCCTATTTGAAACTCGACCGATAGGCACCAATGAGTGTTGCCAACTGCTGTCATCGGTCGAGTTGTCAATGCATAGAACTCGGCCGATAACACTGTGCACAGAATATACATTTGGCTTATTGAGTGAGAATTTCCCTCTCAACTAGATTTTCTCAACCAATAGCCTTATTCTTTGGCACTCCTTTGGTACCTTTATATATGAATATTGCCATGTTCTAAATTGCCTATCTTGCTTACAACTCTATCTATCTAATAGCTCTAAATTGGTATATCTATATCTCGCAATTACTTGCTTTGAGTTGTTTTGCAGGTTTTGATGATGATCTCTTTGGATCTCATGGTTGTGTATAAAATTGCTTCCGTTGTGATCTAACTTGCTACATCTATCTAGGTGTATATCTTGTTTTGATACAACCTTGAGGTTCTTAGGGGTAATCATCTTTTGGTAAGGATGCATATTTGTATGTGAGCTATATCCTTTCATGCTTCTAAAACTACATTTCTTTTTGTTTGGATATATCTCTACATCTACTCATAGCTTGCTTTATCTTGTATATCTTTTGGTATCTCTTGCTATGATCTAGATCCTACTAGTAGTCCTAACTTGTGATAACATCTACTAGTAGTTCATATACATGTAGTTCTAGCCTTGTTTAAAATTGACATCTTTGCTCATCTATATGCTATGCTTGTATCTTGTCTCATATATGATCAAGATTGTTCCTTGATTTGCATATCTACTATCTTGAGTTGCTTGCATAACATTGTGATGCAGGGTACATAGATCTACATTGTATGTAGAAATTGGAGTATTTTTTGGTTTTTATGTAGGTTTTGCTCCAGTTTCAGTTTTTGGTGCAAGACTAGTGTTTTTCATGCAGAAACAACCTTCTGAGCAAGACTCATGCTTTGCGATGAGCTCTGATGGTTTTTGGTCAAAATCCGTCGTCTTGAGGGTTAAAATTGCGATTTATTGTTTTTCTGCAGCACTTCATCTTGCATGTTGGGTTGTTCAAGTATATGCTTTAACTTGCTTTTCCTTATATGCTTGGACAAGCCCCTATATGTGCTCTTCTACTCTCCTTATATATATTTGTGTTATCTCCTTTCTCTTTAACAAGTGATGTTTCTTATTTCTTCATAACCCCACTTTTTGAAATGACAAAGGGGGAGAAAGGTATGTCTTCTCTTAAAAGAGGAAGAAGTCATGTCTTACATGAAGAGGAGAAATATGTCCATGTAAAGGGGAGAAGGTAAATTGGAAGAAGACATATATGTGTAGAACATATATGAGTAGAAGACATAGTATTCTATAAATGTTATGAAAGCTAACAATGCAGGAGAAATAGCATCAATTGAGGGGGAGTATGAGAACTCCATGCACATCAATTAAGGGGGAGCATATGAGATCAATCCTATTGAAACCCCTAGGTTTCTCCAAAGGTATGATTTTACTTAAAAGCTTTCAATACATTTATGGAATGGTTTGTCATCTTCAAAAAGGGGGAGAATGTTGACTCAAGGTCAATTTGGTCAATGTTGACTCACGTCTAAATTGACTAAACCCGTGTTTTGATGATGACTAACCATTCCACATATTGGTGTCTAATGTCTCTACTTGAGTGATTTCAGATTAGGGATAGACACACTCCAATTGCCCTAACTTGCACATATCAAATTGGAGAAAAGACAAGTCAAAGTCATACAAGTGCACGTTTTTGTAATATGATGTATATCCATTAGAATCATATTGTAAATCACTTGTAATGATTGTATGACTTGTAATTAAGCTTAGAAAAATATCAGGAGCACTTAGATCGAATATTAGAGCACTTTAGATGCAACTTTGAAAATTGATTACAACCACTTTGTCGGTCGAGTTTCCCAACCTGAAAACTCGACCGATCATCCTTGATTAATTTTCTGGAGATTGCATCGTTCGAGTTGTGTTTACACAGAACTCGACCGATCAAGTAACTGACCATTTCGATTCCTAATGGTCGGTCAAGTTTTGTCAGGACAAACTCGACCGATCATTTGAGCATCGGCCTTGTCATTTACTTGATCGGTCGAGTTACCCTTATAGAAACTCGACCGATTGTACTATACGGAAAAGTGCAGAAAAGTGCTTCTATCCATTGTGGAGTTGCAACAAGTGAAAATATATATGTTGCAAGCCACAAAACATCTAGTTTTCATTCTCAAGTGTTCCCAAAGGCTAAGAGGCATCCCCAGCTATAAATAGGACCCCTTGGGCTTCATTCCAAGGTTGAGCATTCATTGTAAACTCTATGTGAGGTTCCTATTCTATAGTTGAGTGCTTCCTATAGCCTCCTCTCTCTCTAAGATTAATCACTTGCTACATCCATTAGAGTGAGTAGGAAATCTATAAGAGAGCTAGTCCTACATGTATATCTTGTGAGGCTCTCACTTCCACCACCTCCCCATCTCTCATTCCAATCATGAAGATGAAGGTTCTCTCTCTTGTCCAAGAGAGGTGAAGAAGAACAAGGGAAGGAGTCCCTTGGTGAAGATTAAGGCTGAATACTTGGAGCTAGAGTGGGTAAGCCCTTGGAGAAGGCATAAGACTCAAGCTCAAGTGGGTAAGACCTTGGTGGAAGCTTCTTCGAGTGAAGGTGAAGTTAAAAGCTGAAGATCCAAGAAGAGTGGGTAATCCCTGCAAGGCTGAAGACTTGTGCTTGAGTGGGTAAGTCCTTGGAGAAGGCCGAAGACTCTTGCAAAGTGGGTAAGTCCTTGGTAAGGTTGAAGACTTTTTGTATTTGATAGGTAAGTCTTTTGTTTGGTCATGCATTGTATGTCATATGAATGAATATAAGAGTGCAATAGTTTGGAAGTCCTAGAGGTTGACCTCTCTTGGCAAGTGGACTGACACACTTCTAGTTTGAAGTGTGGAACCACTCTAAATAGCTTGTCTAATTGGTGCATGTTCAATCTCTCTCTCCCTTTCTATGTATGTTTTAGTTGCACACAAATTTCCTATTTAGCAACCTTATCTTGTGATATATCTTGAAGGTTTAATGAATTTTGTTTAAGTGCTTTTAGCTCTATTCACCCCCTCTCTAGAACATCTAATCACCCATCTTGGATCCAACACCTAAATGATCCTCAACTGTATTGCATGACAAGATAAATTTTTATGCATGCATGTACACATGTCACCCATGCATGACACGTGGCACCTACTAGTTCAAAATGATGACACCTCATTTTTACCTTCCTTCATGTCCAACAAGTATATATACCCCTAGTTTCACCCCTTGGTGCAATTTTCAACCCTTACCACACTCCTACCCTAAGGTATCGTGCATAGAGCTTCCATATCGTGAAGGGATGCTGTGGTATCGTGCATGGGCCTTGGGATATCGCCCATGGCAAGAGCATATCACCCAAGTAGGTGATATTGGCCATATAGGGGGATATCGGCCATAGAGTGAAGTTTTGACTCCAAGTGAGTGTCATATCGTGCAAGTGAGTGCCATATCGTGCAAGAGGGGTGGCATATTGTGTAAGGACACTAGTGTATCGTGCAAAGGTGTTAAGGAGAAAGAAGGAGCTCATACTTAACCCTAAGGTGAGGATAAGATCATCTTCAACCTTGGATTGAAGCATGAATTTAGGGTTTTGATCTTCCTTTCTTTTCTTCTTCACCAATTTCTTATCAATGGTTATTTCTTATATCTAGAGGATCTGAGAAGTTCATCCTCAACCTTAGGAACATGGAGATTTGGAGCTTGGAGATTTGAAGTTGTTCTTAAGGCGGGTTATATAACTTGAACTCAATCATGTTATTATTCATCACCTAAATTGTTGTATTTAATGATCTACTTTTAATTCCAAAATTTCCTGAAATAGTTGATGAAATTATGAGTTCTAGTAGTTGCTTAGACCTGTTGACATGAACTATAACATTTATAACAAAGGTCTAGAGCTTTAAGATGATGATATCACCTTATAAAAGTTATATCGGGTGCAAGCATACAAGTAAGCACCTTTAACCCGATATGATGATGCATCTTCTTCACTTGAACGATATGGATATGAATGAATACATTGTTTCACGATATGGGGGGGGGTAGTATACACCTCTTGCACGATAGGGAGTCAAGTATAGACTCCATACACGATACAAGGTTGAATGAATACTTATAAGTTGACATGAAACTCTAATTTGGGTAACCCAATGTGAGTAAAGAATAGAAAATGCTATTGCACGATATGGAAGCCCGATACACAACCCTAGTTGATGTCTAGCCCGACATGGTGATGGCTTAATACCTCATGCACGATATGGGTAACACATATAAACCCCTCTAGCCCGATATGAATGGTGTGTATATACTTCTATCCCGATATGGTGGTGCATATACACCTACAACTGATATGGTGAACATATGCACACCTTTAACCCGAGACACCTTGTAAAGGTGAGGGCAAGATACTCATAGGAGTGATGAGTGAAACACCAAGCAATGGTGTGGCTAATACCTTGATAGGTGAAACACCTAGAGTGGTTGATAATGGAGAACCTCATATCAACAATGTCTCAACCTGAGATGAGTCCATATCAATTGATGATGGTTGGACAATTCAAAAGTATGACTTATGATCAATACACTACAGAATGAATGTGATGGGCTAGTGCATAAGGTATTCGGATGGTAAATACCCTAATACAAGATAAGTTGATGAACTTAAGTAAGTTAAAAGTGATGAGGGAAGGGATACATCAAGACATGATAAATATCACATCCAGCATTTCAAGGTTGATGTACCTTGATGCACCTTAAATCCAATATACTTGGATGAGTAACACTTGAAGTGTGTTATGTCAATTGTTACATTGAGATGTAATAAGTTTAATGCACTTTGATAAGTGTGGGCTAACATACCTTGAGAAAGGGTTAAGCCAAGTTAATAAAGTATGATGTAATCATACCCTGGTAAGGATGAGAGATGAACTCATACCTTGTATTGATGATTCATTTAATGATAAATGATGAGAATAAATAAGTATGATTGAATACTTATGATATCAATGTATGCTCCTAGATGTGTGGAGCAATGAATTAGGGTTTGAATTAATAATATGAAAGGGGAAACCCTAACCCTAATATTTGTTGCCTAGTGAGAGGTGACAAGATGTTTAATGGCCTTGTGAGCCATGTGAATAGTTGTTGCCTAATGAGAGGTGACAAGATGTTTAATGGCCTTGTGAGCCATGTGAATGGTTGTTGCATAGTGAGAGGTGACAAGATGTTTAATGGCCTTGTGAGCCATGTGATTAGTTGTTGCCTAATGAGAGGTGACAAGATATTGATCTAGAGATTGATGTAAGAATTGGTAATGTTTAAAATAAACCAGGTAAATGGGAACTCTGTAATATAATAATAATAATAAATGGTTACAAAGATAATAATGAAATCTTGGTCATATATGCATTATATTCATAGCCAAAATAAGGGCTATGGTGCTTTGCATATGTTAAAATGAGACATGAGGAATACTTGTATTATATAAATAATGTGGACGAGTATGATGGCTTGACCAAGGTAATGGCTAGTAATACTGAAATGTAATCAGGATTGGTTACAGACCAATGCCTGGCGGTGTAATCAGGTTTGGTTAAAGTCCAATACCTGACAGAGGCTTAATGCCTGTAATCAGGTTTGGTTAAAGTCCAATACCTGGCAGAGGCTCCATGCCTGTAATCAGGATTGGTTACGGACCAATGCCTAGCGGTGTAATCAGGTTTGGTTAAAGTCCAATACCTAGAAGAGGCTCAATGCTTGTAATCAGGATTGGTTACAGACTAATGCCTGGCGGTGTAATCAGGTTTGGTTAAAGTCCAATACCTGGCAGAGGCTTAATGCCTGTAATCAGGTTTGGTTAAAGTCCAATACCTGACAGAGGCTCAATGCTTGTAATCAGGATTGGTTACGGACCAATGCCTGGCAGTGTAATCAGGTTTGGTTAAAGTCCAATACCTGGCAGAGGCTTAATGCCTGTAATCAGGTTTGGTTAAAGTCCAATACGTGGCAGAGGGTCAATGCCTGTAATCAGGATTGGTTACAGACCAATGCCTGGTGGTGTAATCAGGTTTGGTTAAAGTCCAATACTTGGCAGAGGCTTAATGCCTGTAATCAGGTTTGGTTAAAGTCCAATACCTGGCAGAGGCTCAATGCCTAGAATAATAACATAGGATTGGTTAAATCCCAATGCCTGGAATAATAACATAGGATTGGTTAAATCCCAATGCCTGGAATAATAACACAGGATTGGTTAAATCCCAATTCCTGGAATAATAACACATGATTGCTTAAATCCCAATGCCTGGAATAATAACACATGATTGGTTAAATCTCAATGCCTGGAATAATAACACAGGATTGGTTAAATCCCAATGCATGGAATAATAACACAAGATTGGTTAAATCCCAATGCTCGGAATAATAACACAGGATTGGTTAAATCCCAATGCCTGGAATAATAACATAGGATTGGTTAAATCCCAATGCCTGGAATAATAACACATGATTGGTTAAATCCCAATGCCTGGAATAATAACATAGGATTGGTTAAATCCCAATGCTTGGAATAATAACACAGGATTGGTTAAAACCCAAAGCCTGGAATAATGTCACAGGATTGGCATAGTCCAATGCCTAGAATGGTTGTACAGGATTGGCATAGTCCAATGCCTGAACAAAATATAATGATGTATACTCACATGACTGGTACAATGCAATACCTAGTTAGTAGATTGGCTGAGGCCAACCAGATAGAAATGAGAATGATTCATGGATGACATACCATGATAATGAGTATCACATGATAAGCTTGAGATGTTGATATAGTATGATGGGTAAATGATATACATGTTCTTCCTATTCCTTATAAAGAGAATAGATGATTTACTACTCTATCATAGATAGTTGCAATGCTTTAAAATATGAGAATATTCTAAACTGCTTATCCTCTGCTCAGTTTAATACTATTTAACTATGATAATAACATTGTTGGTGGAGAGTTATATCTCTCACTGGGACAATTGTCTCACCCCGTGGGATCCACATTTTTTTAGGTGGACGTGCACGAGGGGGATTGAGATCGTACTGCAGAGAAAGAACAACAACATCAGGGACAACAGTGACAGCTCAGGTTGATTGTACTGTCTGTCATATCTTATAGATAGACGTCCTATGTGTCGTCTCTATACTCTCAGGTCCTTGGAGTTGATTCGTATTGGTTTCATGAATAATATGAGATTTTGGCTTGAATGCCTCAAGGTTTTACATTGCTCCAGTATGTGTTTTGATAAAGCAACTGTTATATGTTGTCCTCAAGATGAGATGAAACAATGTTGTACAATGTAAATCATGATATGTATGAGTTTTGGATTTTTCCAGTAAAAGTTTTCTGTACAAGGATCCCCTAGCAAAATGTTTTTAAAATTTAGTGATTTTTGTTAATCTATTATTTATGTTTATTCCACTTAATTAGTAACGATTTGTTTGTCAGTTTGGTGACTGTCATTACAGACTACCTCCACTCTACTCCAATATTAATACTCTAACTCTGAAAGAGGAATAGTGATCTACTTATCCATTAATAATTGGCCAATCAAGGTCTACTTTTGTTAGCTCGATCAACAAACATTCAACAACAATCGACCTCTGCTCCAACATCCAGTTGACTACTATGTAGCTATGCTCCTCTAAAGACATCCTTAAGAAAGAAGACAAGCATTTGAACATCATATATTCTCATCCATTTGTGATCGTGACTATGTTATTTTTTTATATATACATTGTTCATCATGTTAATTCAATGAGGAGGTATTCGTTCCCTTTCTAGGGTAGGGGTTATCCCCACTACTTATTTTTTCTCTAATTTTTGAATGTAAACTCATGCAAATCTGTAACATTTTGAATCTATTGTTTATTTATTATTTATGTGTTTGGATGGCATATATGCATGGTTATGTGGAATTGGTGTAGATACCTTCAAACCTAAGACCAAGGACATTGATCAAATTTTGTTGTAACCATTGTGAGAAGTGTTTGATATGTGTTTCCCTAGGCGATAGATACATATTTTTAGGTAATAAGATGGTAATTTTGTAGTGATATCTATCTAGGTTTATTTCAATTTTGGGAGAATAGATTTATAAAACTTTGATGTAACATGTTCATACATTTTTTGATGTAGTAAAGAGTGAACAGTAAGTAGAAATCATGAATCCCGTTCACCCTAGTATTTCCATTATATGGTGATCAAAACCTTAATCTAGCATTTTTTATTTACAATTTTAGATCAACAAATAAAATCCAAATTATGTGATAAATACTAGTTCTTGTATTTTCATCTTGATTAGACAATTCTTAAAAGCGTCCTTTAGGTTTGATCCTAGTACTACATTGCGATGAGATCTATCCGCTTGCGGGTGGGATCGTCATACACTTGGTTTAGGTAAAACCTAGGAATTTGAGCCATAGGGAATTTGCATGTGCGATAAAATACCACATATATTACACTCCATCTTGGTCATGTAAGTGATTCAGAGCCTTGTGGTTAGTGTATGAAACAAACTCACGATGAAACAAATAATGGAACCAATGCTTCACAACTTGCACAATAACATAAAATAACACATCATGCAGATTGTACTTCAACCTTTTTCCTATTAGTTTTTTAGGAAAAAAAGGCAAAGGTCTTCTAATTCTAGATCAATACTGCTCAAATACCTACCTTTGAGGCATCTAATGTTGGGTTTTAGGGGAGGCAGAGATGGCAGTGGAAACACAAATTTTATCCCCAAACCCATAACCCAAAGCGATCTCGTCAACATCTATACAATACGAAGGATGGTTTGTAGAGGTGTACCTTGTCCTGAGGCTTGCTCGGCGATGTTACCTCACGGTGAACATGGCCTTCACCTCTGGTCTTGGACGACGAATGTGCAGCTCCTGGTCGCACCTAGACTGATGGATTGACGATTGTCCTCCGAGCGACAGAAATCTCCCGCCTCTGTAGTAGTCCACACGTACCACCGGGAACTCCAGTCATCCTATCCTACAGGACACTGGAAGGAGTCTTCCTCTTTTGTCAGTGTATTAGTCACCGAAGTGCTCTCCCACCACCAGTTGTCATCCTACAATTGTCTTTCCCTCACTGTGCCTCCCTAGTCGGGTAGCACTTGCTTGGGCTCTCTCAGTTACCACAACCAGAGAGGACAACTTTACAGAGAAACTGATGTTCTGAGTTTTTCTATCTAAGAAGCCCTCAGTATCCCTCTATATATAGGAGGGGTCAGGGTCAGGGTTCTCAGCCCTGGGCAATGCAAGACTAAAGTGGGAGTAGAAGGGTCCAAAATTCCCAAAAATTTGATACACTGCGGCAGGTGAACCGGTTGTTTCACAAACGAACCGATCATTTAGAGACTGAACCGATCAGTTCATCTCATGAACTGGTCATTTGGGGTGTTGAACTGATCGGTTCATTCATGAACTAGTCGTTTCACTTCCCAGGGCAGTTCCCAATTGACTTTCCTCTTTCCATTTCCAATTAATCCAAAGATCAATACTTGTCCCAATCGAATTGTACAAGTGAAATGAAATTATTTTCTCACCAACCTAACTTCCCCAAACTAGCTCGTTTGGTCCAGCTGAACTGACCAGTTCAACACTTGAACCAGTCATCTCACTTGACCCTGAGCTGATTGGTTCAACAACATGAACTGGTCGGTTGGCAGTCCAGGTTGTGCAAAAATCAATCAATGCAGTTCTCAATCAATCTGACACCCAAATCAGTTAGTCCAACACTTGAACTTGGTGATTCTGAGTCAAGTCAATTGATTGAATGTTTAATTGAACTACAAAACACATTTAGTAAACAATCTAAAAATCATTCGTGGATAAACTCCTCTTCCAGGTTAAATCCTATGTGTGTGACCCTGCATGCCCATTTCACGTTGGCAATGAAAGTCCATAACACTTATGATTTCACAAGCAAAGAGCGGTGCCTAGTCGTACATCAGTGCTACCCAAGTGAAAAGGAAAGTTGGAGAACAACTTTCAATCCTACAATCCATGATTGGTGTTATAGTGAATGTATAATTCATTTATCACTGATATCCTGAATGAACTCAAGGCATGGAACAATCATCCTTTCAACGTTCATTCACTTCCTTGATCTCAAAGAAGACTGGATGAGATATGTGTGACATCAATATCACATATTGATTCACACATGCATGCACATGCCTTTCTCAGTCCTACTCATCAAGTGGCCATCGACATCAAACTCCCTTAGGAGGGACAGATCCCATATCTATCACTCACCCCTCAAAAGCCCCATGGGTCAAAGTCACCCAATCATCACCTTTATAATAATCTATATTTCAGGACTGCGTTTGATGATGTCAAAGTGTACCCAATGACATGTGTTGTGTGTAGTGATTTTAGGTCAAAGAATCACACTCACCACCATCACTGTGAGAGATGATTGTGACTACCAAGTCATGGTTCCATGTGTCACTCTCACGGTGGGTCTATATGATACAGTTGTTCTCTAACAAGTACCTATGTGCTTGGTTTGATATCACTATATCATGACTAATGAGATTATGTCATCCACCAACAAAATATAGTCTTGTATGTCATTGTTGTCTATCAACCTTCCACAATGACATCCGACTAGGGACATAACAAGAATGTACAAACTCTTAACATCCGTATGATCTCATCATTCAAGTCATGTACTTGAAGGCATACATCATTGAGTATTGTCATTCTCTAGACATTAAATCTTTTCTATCATTATCTCATAACTAACTGAACCAGAATGAATTGGAAGCTTTCCATTGATATTTATAAAATCAATCTTAATGTATCCCGCCAATCATCCCATGATTGGCTCTCAGGACATACATACCAACATCTAAGTGTAGCTCAAATGGTTGGTGGAAATCTTGATTTAGCAAGTTCAGAGTGATTGCCAAATGATCCTTAATTTCTTCCAAGGCCTTCTTTGTATCATCCATCCACATAAATCTCCAACATAAATATACCAAAATGAGGTATGAACTGCCTATAGAATAAGGCAAGCCCATGCAAGCTTCTAACTTCAGTCAATGTCATAGCCTGAGACACTATCAGATGCATGTACCTCATCATCATCAATCTACTAGTCTTCAACAATATTATTTAACCAAGGAACAAAACTTCATATGAAATGATGATACACTTCTCTAAAGTTCCAGAAAGTTTATCTTGTCACTGTAAAACGAGAACATCTCACATGTGTTGGTGGTGCTACTTTAAACTACCGTTCTATATCAATCTTTCATCAAAATAGATGACAACACACCTACAAATAAAAGGTCTCAGAACCTAGTTCATCACATGCATTAATGTTTGGGTTACATTTCACAAGACAAATGGCATAACCATTACTCTAATAACCCTTCCCTCATCTCAAATGATTCTTCCACTCAAATCCTACGTGAATTCATATTTGGTGGTTACCACTCTTTAAATCCAACTTTGAGAAAACCAAAGCACCACTCAGTTGATCAAGTAAGTCATAATTCAAGGAATAGGAAAACAATACCTGATAGTGATTTTTTTAATTGCTCGACCTTTGATACACATGCACAATGAACCATCTTTCTTAGGTGTTACAAGGACTAAGACCATGCATAGGCTTAAACTCTTGTGAATAAAATATTTTTATTAGCAACTCCTTCACTTACGTCCTCAACTCCTCATGCTCACATGACTAATCCTGTAGTGTTGTTTGTTAAGAAGAAATACACCAGGTTCATGATCAATTTGGTGTTTAATGCTCCATGATGGGGGTACCCACACGACAGATCCTCTGAAAAATAAGTCATGGAACTCCTACAAGACAACTACTATCGTGTTAGGCACTTCTATATCTTCAACAACCTCTCTACCCACCAGAGAAAACACCATATCCCACTTTAGAACCTCCTTATTGTGATATAGTGACAACATAGTAATATTCATACCCTGATTCACATGTTTAGGTGTTGCAATGACTTGTTTAGGAACCAAAACAATCTTCACTCGCTCATATGAAAATATGAATAATTAGATCTTCCATCATGCCTTAAATTTGTATCAAATTTCCATGGCCTACACTATAATAAATGACACGCATCCATCATTAGTACCTCACACCATACATAATCATTGTATATTGAGGCAATGGAAAATGTGTTTAGTGGACAACTTTGACACACTGACTTCCCCTCCCTCAAATTATGCTAACATATACATCTTAGGGTGTTGTTTAGTTGGCACATTCAACTTTTGCACTGATTTGGCCAATACAATATTTTCACAACTTGCACAATCAATGATGAACTTAGATATTTTACTTAGGATCATGTAGGTGGACTTGAAGATATTACTTTTGATCTAGTCTTTTACACAACCTGTAGAGTCATGAAAGATCTCCTAACCACCAAATCCATACTACCATCTTCCATAATGAACTCCTTTCTATTATACTCTTCATAAATATTGGTTCTCTATCACTTGCATCCTCAAAGACAACATCGTTTTCGTCAACCTAGTTAAGAAACATTGATTTCTTCTCTAGTTTGCAAAAATCAGACTATAATGACCATGATTTCCACACTTGAATCACTTCAAAGAGATGTCGCTCAACCCTCGATATTAGGTTTATTAATTTATCCAGTGCTGATGCTTCCTAGAGATCGCTATTTGTGAGGTGATTAAAACCGACTAACCAAGGTTTAAACCCGTCAAGGAGGGTTTATACTACCATTTATTTTCATCTACTAACTGAAATTAGATTCACATTTTTCTTTTCTCTAAACTAGAAGAAATAATGAAACATCATGTTTACTTAGCAGATAGAATCACCCATTCACATCTAAGTTAACTTTTGCAACATAATCAACTTAAAGAAAAAAGTTCTAACTTTATTATACATCAAGTGCAACTTATTACAAAACTTCTCTTAGTCCTCACTTTCATATTCTTAGGACCATAGGAAGGATGAGGGACCTTCAAACTAAACTAGAAACTACCCTCAAGACCTCACCTGATCTAGTCCTAATGAAAATTAGATTCTGATTCCTCTTGCTGAGTGGGACCCATACATAAGAAGTATTTAAGTACAGTGTGTGAGATATTGGATCAGTGCATGAAAATTCATTGAGAAACTATGATAATTTATATACATATTGTTAATAAAACTAAATATAAAGATTATAGGCATGTTAGTTCAAATATATAAACCATTCAACATGATAGGAGTCTAATTAGTAAAATCAATGAGTAAATCAACTAAACCGATTCATTAATCTTTTCTTTGCTAACCTTTAGCCTCGTTGCATGACTAATCACTCCTTACTTGTCATCAATGACCAGAATACCTATAAGTTCATCTTTATGAACTCCAAATCCATATAGTATCCACTATTATTCTCTAACACACAAATACTCGACATTTCCTTTTAAAACAACTTTATTGAAATGTTTCCATTTTTCAACACACATTCACTTTTATATATCCCATATATATTTTGCGATAAATATTCTATCCTTTTTCAGAAGTTCACATCAATGTAACTCTTTACAATGAACTCTTCCTTATTTCCATAGAACTAGTACTTCTCAAGTACTTATCAAGTTCTCATGGTATTCCAGTAACCCTTACTGGAACTAGACAGACATCCACTCGTCATGTCCCACATACGATTTATCAAGATGAGCATATCATATTGTCATGTCATACATATAAGATCATAAATGCATTTTATTCTTGCTATGTTCATATATGCAAAATAACAGGATGATTACATACATCATAGATTCATATCTATTCTTTGTGTTCCCATTCTTCATAAGAATTGGACACTTGGCCTTGGGATACTAACTCCATGTAACATGGACAAGTTTTCTCCCACTGAATCTGTGTATACTAAACCCTTCAGTACAAATTGCCAATGTATGCTCTCTCTTTCCCGGTCAAGAGGTTTTTGAGAACTATCTCTATAGATCTCTATTCCTATCACATAGGAAAAGTCTCTGTCTTCTCTTAAAGATATTTCCACAAAGGTCTCCAGTTTAGAACATTCCATTCCTCATCAATATGTGGAATGTGAATACACTCCCACTAAATCACAGATCCTTTCTTTATCTTTGACATATCAGTCAAACCATTTGAGCATATTATCAAAGTAAAGATTTCCAGTTCTGAGTTTCTTATACTCAATCAATCACATTGATTAGTCCATTGTAACTTATAGACTTCATTTGCATTAATGGATTCATAAACCTTATAGGTTGTGTCACGTATACATCCTTGTTTTCATTCCTCACAAGAATGCGATTTTAGTATCTGCATGCCAAATCTCTTAGTCATTAAGTTGCAATTAACAAGCATGATCCTTCTCAAAATATCATCCATTTGTCTTAACGCTGAAGACTCATTCACACTTATGGATTTTATCCCAATGGGTGCTACCATTAAGGCCATACCTTATGGTTCACATGGAAGTCATTTAGCATCTTATGGTCAAAAACCATAACTCAAAATCTGGTTCCTCAATATCATCTACATTGTTGACTCATCATATGACCAACTCATCATATAGATGTTTGAGGTGTATCTATTGAGGAGTTTGAGAACTCACAACACTTTGTGATTCTTAATATCCTTTATTAGTGTAAGGTATTCTCTATTTAATAAGAATTTAGTTATTTGATAATCATCCTCTAACTCCTTAGAGTATGACTCCCTTTTCATTTAGACATCACTATGCCTTAATCATGAGTTCTCTATGATACACTATCATAATCACTCATAAGGTTCTCAAACATTTGGTTTAAGTATCTCATTTATTGATCACATAAAGAATTATTACTTTTACTAAATTTGTACTTCATTCATGATCTTCTTGAACACTTCAAGATATTCATATTGGTATTTCTCTAAACACCATTTGAAGTATTATCATTTATTACAATAGATATGTGAATACATCATATGTATTATACCTAATAGGATAGTCATTCTCCCACTACATCTAGTGAAGATTGACTTGTAATCATGTCCAAGATATTCATGTCTCTTAATGGTTCACAACCAAAAGAGTCTAGCTTTATCCATCAATATGGAACTAGAATTGAATTTCTCATGATAATGCTAATTATTTGTTTGAGTTATCAATAACTTTTAGGTATCATTTTATCTTATGCATACCAAGTACCACAAGATAAATAAGGTATTGCCACAAAGATCACATCTTTGAAATTGAAACATCAACTTTATTGATAGCCATCTTGTCACTACAAGATGCAACAATAAAGTGTTTCTATTGGAAAATTGAAATAATAGTTCTCAACTCTATTTCGTGCCCTTTAGGCTGAAATAAATTGAACGGTACTCCTATCTATGGCAGCAACACTTGCTCCAATGATGAGTACTCCTTTCTTGGTCCTTTCACAGAGGCCATCACTTCTTTTTAGATCTTGCATATCATATATGTTAGATTTTCATCTTGGTATCACATACCTCAGATAAAGAAGTGTTTATTTCTTGATACCTAAGGTGGAGATCTCCATCCCCTCCTTCATTTTCTTTTGTTCTTCCAGATATAGAGGGAAATTTATCCTCCCTCATTCACCCTTCCCATATGCCTTGAGGCTAAAGATGGCTTGGGTTGCTGGCTAGCATCAGAACACTTCTTTGCTTTTCCCTTGACCTTGCCTTTTAGACTTACCCTTCATTAATCACACCAAAGATTAGGGTTTGTCTTTCTTCATCTATGCCTCTACTGTCCTCAACATGTCCAACAACTTTGTCAATGGCTTGTCAAAGTTGTTCATGTTGTAGTTCATCATGAACTGTATGATTCTCGCAACATTTCCAGCAATAACATCCTTAGAATGCTTCCAGTAAGCATCCCTTTCATCCTTTGGTGTGGTGGGAGTGAGTTCATCTGGTTTTGGTATAAGTAGGACTTAGAGCTTTTGCTCTTCGATTGAGAACACTTCTCAATGTCCTAACCAATTATGGAATTATTCCCATTTAGTTTGTCCGTCTCAAGGATCGATTGCAAAGAAAGTGATTATTGTTTATAGCCATTTCTTAAAAAAAGGAAATATATGCAATTTAGTCCAAAAACACATTTTTGACTTATTTGATTGATTTGAAAAAGTTTTACGATATAATTAGGACTTTAATTAATTATCACTCCCACTATTTTTGTTCAAATTGACAACCCTCACCATCAATTCATAAGATTGCAGCGTACAACCTTCTAGTGGGTCAAGATCCTAAAATCCTCTCAGTCATGGACCAGCTGGGGCTGTCACCCACAACTTAGATCTTCTAGGTAGACAACTCTTGCTAATTGCATCATATGCAACTCTTGAAAGATGTCATGCACAACTCCTTGCCATGATCATCTCCATGCCTCAAGGTGCTAGATCCTATCTAGGTCACCTTGTTAAGTCTGACCCAAAGCCAACACGATGAATATGCACCCTGCTAGGGCAGACCCACATATCCATCCTTCACGCTTCCACGAGATAGACGGTGCACCACGCTAGGGCATACCCACACTTGGTTGATCAAGCTTTTCACGTGTGTCACATTTGGAAGGCATATAAAACTTAATATTTATTGAGGGATTTATTTTTATAGGTACATATACAAATCCAATCACCACAATATATAGTATGTATCATATACATGCTATATCCCACAGAAAACATGCGAAATGATAAAAGCAATGATTATGGCCATTCTAATGTAATTCCTCGAGCTAAGAGGAATCACGGTCATCTAGGTCCACATCATAGGCAACCTGTACAAGATGAACTCTGTGCTTTGCCATTCTGGGTTTGATCAACTCATCTCCATGATTGATTGGCTCACCATCAGGCCAGTCAATTGGGTGCCACCAGCCGATCAACTGGCACCTCCAGCCGATCAGTTCACTGGTCATCGTGCATCTCCTCAGGTCGCCACCTGCTCATCTCGCTCCAGGAACCGTCCACCTTAGTCCATCAACCAAACATCTCACACCCGAGATGATCGTATCTATCCTCCAGGTGTCCTCCGTTCTTTGACATAACATGAAATAAGCTAATCCTATTTACAATTGCGTTGGAAAACCCCGAGTTACATTTGGGGGGAGCAAAGGTAGGAAAGAATCTCGGGTTATCTCGAGTTACATCAGGAATAGGAGGTAGGGAATCAGTGCATAGACCAAGATGCAAGCAACAATAATCAACCACACACAAATTTAGGGTTTATGGCCACAATCACACTACAATCACCACAAAAACCATTTAAGGGTGATGCGTATCGAATGCATTTATATACCAGATGGGTAGCCGAAGATGAACTCCAAGATATTCTGGATACTGAAGACAAAATCTGGAGGGAGAAGTCAAGGATAAATTGGCTGAATGACGGCGAGAGAAACACTCGTTTCTATCATGCAGTAGTGAAGGCCAGAAAGAAGCACAATAGTGTTCGTTTTTTACAGTTGGTTGATGGTACAAAGGTGGAAGAACCGAAGGACATTGCCCAGATAGCTGCTGATCACTATAGTCGTTTCTATAGGGACAAATCAACTTATGATGATGAAACGTTGGCTGATATGTTACAATATATTCCCGAGAAGATTTCTATTGATGACAACTGCACCTTATCTGCTGTACCGAAGGAGGAGGAGGTTCGACATGCCCTTGATCAGATGAACAGGCATACACCACCGGGACCTGATGGATTCACTGTGCCTTTCTTCACTGAGATGTGGGACAAAGAAGGATTTTATGGCGATGACAGAATCGTTCTTCAGAGGACAGAACTGCCACCGTAGCCTTCACTGCTGTAAGATGTTGCTCATTCCAAAGGTGGACAACCCCACAGCTATTGAAAAGGATTTTAGGCCAATTTCCATAGAGAATGTTGCGTTAAGGATTATGGCTAGAGTGGTTAGTAATAGGCTGTCTCCTTTCATGCGGAGGTTGATCTCGGCGGAGCAGGCCGCCTTCATACATGGAAGGGAGATCACTCATCACATCCGGATGGCCAAAGAGCTTATGCACGACATACATCAAGGTGGTGAGAATCCTAACATTATGGTGAAGATCGACATGGCTAAGGCATTTGACAGAATCGAATGGGACATTCTGAAGAAGATTATGATATGTTTTGGTTTCTTGGAGGAGTTTTGTAACCTATGTTTGAGCTTTTTCTCGAATACCTGGGCTTCTATATCGATCGGGGGTTAGGACGCTGGTTTCTTTCCCTTGCTTCGTGGTCTCAAGCAAGGAAATGCGATCTCACCCCTTCTTTTCATCATTTTTGAGGAGTTACTTTCTAGATATATACATCATCAAGATCGCATGCATCGGTTGGATAGATTCCGGACTAGAGGTCATGGTACGACCCCTCTTTTCCTGCTATACGCCGACGATGTGATTCTGTTCCTGAATGTGAAACATCAAACATTAATTCGAGTGAATCAGATCCTGAAGCTTTATGAGGCGGCCTCTGCTCAATTGATCAACCGCAACAAGTCCATCTGTACCATTGAAAGTAAAGATATTGATTTGATCACGAGCATTGCAAATACTCTAGAGATCGACAACACAGCAAATTCTTTTACCTATCTGGGAGTTATGATCAAGATGGGCAGATACAGTCTTAATGACTATGAAGCTTTGTTTCAGAAGATAAAATAGAAGATCACCTCGTGGAGATCTCGTCTCTTTTCCTTTGTAGGCCGCAAGATGCTCATAGCGCATGTGCTTTCCTCTTCTACTGTCCACACCGCGGTGGCTATAGGCATCCCAGCGAGAATCTCCGACCGCATTGATGCACTCCTTTCTAAATTCTTATGGAATGACCGTGAAAACCATCATCGCAAGGTATGGATAGACTGGAAGAAGATAGCTTTACCAATAGAAGTGGGAGGTCTGGGCATACACAACACTAGGATCATCAGTGACGCGTTTGTGGCCAAAGCTAGTTGGGAAGTGATAGCCAAAGACTCTATCTGGGCCAGCTTCTGTAGAGCCAAGTACATGAATCGTGCTTACAGCAGATCAGCCAACCATCCAAGCCACTTACGATATAGTGATTCAGCCTCTACATACTGGAAACAAATTTGGAATATGTTCCCATTGGTATATCCTAAGTGCAGATGGATCGTGGGGAAAGGAATGATCCCCTTCTGGGATGCCTTGTGGTGTGATGCTAGATTGTTTGATCATGCCATCTACACCAGTGATAGGAACCAACCGTTTCTAGTCCGGGACTTCTGGATCTTCAATGAAGGATGGGATTGGCTATCCCTGAGACAGATCCTTGATGATGATGGTCTCCAGCTGATTAAGAATGCAAATCAGGTGATAAACGATGATGAAGATTATATCGTTTTGTCACCGGAGATGGCAGGAAACTTCACCATCCGCTCGATGAAGAAGATTTTGACCATGAACCATGTTGAAGAACCTGATGAAATACGGCACATTTGGCACATCGATGCTCCCAAGGCCAGCTCCTTAGTCTGGAAATACCTTAAGGGAGCGATCCCGACAGACGAAAACATTTCTCGCTGCCATATAGCCCTTGCGTCTAGATGTGACTGCTGTGAGGAGCCCTATACCGAGGATTCTGACCATTTGATCTTCCATGGGCAAGTAGCGACTTTCTTCTGGGATAGATTTGCCCATATCACTGATAATGTCAGGCCGTTTAACAAACAAGATCTGCTGAGATATATCTCGCTTGGCACCTCGAAGGACGTTATGTTATGGATCACTGCATGTCTTGGGGTGATCATTCCTTTCTTTATCTGGCTTTGGAGATGTAGAGCTCGATATGATGAAAGGAAATCGCCATTAGAGAAGGAGATGGTTTCTATGATCGAGTTAGTTAACTCTATGATGAAGAAGAAGATCTTCCGCGTCCTGCTGAATCCCGAGGAACACCGAAGGTTGAATCTTTTCGGGATTGATGATCCGCGCTATGTGCTCAAAGAAGTGAAACTCATGAAATGGATGATCCCTGACATCAACACGATGAAGATGAATATTTTTGTTGGTAGAAGTCCTGATCATGACGGTCGCAAGAGGTGGTGGATGGCGAGTGTTATTCGCAACCACCATGCTGCTACTTGTCAGATCACGAGAGCGTGGCTCACGGCTGATGACCATATCACTGCCATGATCCAAGCATGTGCGGTAGGCTTAAAATTCGCTGAAAACTAGTTCTTGAGAATCTCGGTGATTGAGCTTGATGACGCTCGTACATACCATATGTTATGGGGCAATAACACCATCCCTTGGAGGTTGAAAAAAACTATAAAAGATCTTAGAAACATCCTTGAGGAGGAAGCGATTGGAGGTTCTCTTGTTCATTGTTGCATTAATTCCATTCCCAAAGCGATTGGTCGGTGGTTGAGCTATACGCCTGAGCCCATGGTGATATCAGATTGCAGAAGAACTCCTGCAAGGATACGTGGCATGATTGAGCTCGAGAAGAAGGGCGTTCCATATGTGGTAACGCAGTATCTTTGTTAGCTGGATGGTTTAGTTCCTTGTGTTTTTCCCGTGTTTGGTGGTTTTGTATGTGAGGTGAGTTTACCTGCGGTAGTACGCATGAGCTGTACTTTGATCCTTGTTTTCTCACGAGGGGAGGGTGAGATGAATAGAGAGCCTCCCGACTTAAATTAAAAAAAAATATTGGACATGCATAAAGTCAATTAATTATTCACATCATTTTCTTATATATATATATATATATATATATATATATATATATATATATATATATATATATATATATATATAGGAAAATGATCCAGTGAGAAACATATCTTGGTGAGAGCATGAGAGGCATTTGAATACCTTTGCACAATGATCATTTTTTCATAATATAATCATATGGATTGGAAATATACCATATTAGTCACGTTCCCACAAAATCTCATCATCATAGGACTTGTATTGCACACACAACAAGCAAATACTTTTCAACACTCAATATTGAGTTTTAGAAAGACTATTGGATGTAAAATGTGTATATTGTATATATGAAGATGTAAACGATATCCGATTGTGATTGTTATTTATGTGAAGGTAAATGTAATCATGTTCTTCCCATCCCAAAGGTTGGATATTGAAAATAAGCTACAACTTTATAGTTATTCAAATGCCTCTAATGCCCAGAACCCAAAGAGATCTAGTCAACATCTATACGGTAGCAAGGATGGTTTGTAGAGGCGTACCTTGTCCTGAGGCTTGCTCGATGGCGTTACGTCACGGTGAGCCCAGCCTTCACCTCTGGTCTTGGACGACGTCTGTGCAGCTCCTGGTCGCACCCGGACTGATAGATTGACGACAGATCCTGGTTGCACCCAGACTGACGCATTGATGGTTGTCCTTCGAGTGGCAGAAATCTCCCGCCTCTGTAGTAGTCCACACAGACCACCAGGAACTCCAGTCATTCTGTCCTATAGGACACTGGAAGGAGTCATCCCCTTCTGTCGGCGTACTAGTCACCGACGTGCTCTCCCACCACCAGTTGTCATCCTACAGTTGTCTTTCCCTCGTTGTGCCTCCCTAGTCGGGTAGTACTTGCATGGGATCTCTTGATTACCATATCTAGAGAGGACAACTTTGCAGAGCAACTAATGTTATGAGTTTTTATATCTGAGAAGCCCCCAGTACCCCTATATATAGGACGGGTCAGGGTCAGGGTTCTCAGCCCCGGGCAATGCGGGACTAAAGTGGGAGTAGAAGGGTCTAGAATTTCCATGAATTTGATACACTGCATCAGGTGAACTGGTCGTTTCACAAATGTATCGATCTGTTGGAGACTAAACCGATTGGTTCATCTCATGAACCATTCGTTTGGGGAGATGAACCAATCAGTTCATTAATGAACCGGTCGTTTCACTTTCCAGGGCAGTTCCCAATTGACTTTCCTCTTTCCGTTTCCAATTAATCCAAAGATCAATACTTGTGTCAATCAAATTGTACAAGTGAAATGAAATTATTTTCTCACCAACCTAACTTTCCCAAACTGGCTCGTTTGGTCCAGCTGAACTGACCGGTTCAACACTTGAATCGGTCATCTCACTTGACCCTGAGCCGATCGGTTCAACAACATGAACCGGTCGGTTGGCAGTCCAGGTTGTGCAGAAATCAGTCAATGCAGTTCTCAATCAATCTGACACCCAAATCAGTTAGTCCAACACTTGAACTTGGTGATTCTGAGTCAAGTCAATTGATTGAATGTTTAGTTGAACTACTTAACACATTTAGTAAACAATATAAACATCATTTGTGGATAAACTCCTCTTCTAGGTTAAATCCTATGTGTGTGACCCTGCATGCCCATTTCACATTGGTAGTGAAAGTCCATAACACTTATGACTTCACCAGCAAAGAGTGGTGCCTAGTCGCACATTAGTGCTACCCAAGTGAAAAGGAAAGTTGGAGAACAACTTTCAATCCTACAATCTGTGATTGGTGTTACAATGAATGTATAATTCCTTTGTCATTGATATCCCAAATGAACTCAAGGCATGGAACAATCATCCTTTCAACGTTCATTCACTTCCTTGATCTCAGAGCAGACTGAATGAGATATGTGTGACATCAATATCACCTATTGATTCACATAAGCATGCACGTGCCTTTCTCATTCCTACTCATCAAGTGACCATGGACATCAAACTCCCTCAGGAGGGAAAAATCCCATATCTATCACTCACCCCTCAAAATCCCCATGTGTCAAAGTCACCCAATCATCACCTTTATAACAATCTATATTTTAGGACTGCGTTTGATGATGTCAAAGTGTACCCAACGACATGTGTTGAGTGTAGTGATTTTAGGTCAAAGAATCACACTCACCACCATCACTGCGAGAGATGATTATGACTACCAAGTCATGGTTCCATGTGTCACTCTCATGGTGGGTCTATCCGATACACTAGTTCTCTAACAAGTACCTATGTGTTTGGTTTGATATCACTATATCATGACTAATGAGATTTTGTCATCAACCAACACACAATCTAGTCTTGTGTGTCATTTTTGTCTATCAACCTTCCACAATGACATCCAACTAGGGACATAACAAGAATGTACAAACTCTTAACATCCATATGATCTCATCGTTCAAGTCACGTACTTGAAGGCATACATCATTGAGTAATGTTATTCTCTAGACATTCAATTTGTTCTATCATTATCTCATAACTGACTGAACCAGAATGAATTGGAAGCTTGCCTTTGATGTTTATCAAACCAATCTTAATGTATCAAACCAATCATCCCATGATTGGCTCTCAGGGCATACATACCAACATCTAAGTGTAGCTCAAATGGTTGGTGGAAATCTTGATTTAGAAAGATCAGAGTGATTGTCAAATGATCCTTAATTTGTTCAAAGGTCTTCTTTGTATCATCCATCCATATAAATATCCCACATAAATCTACCAAAATGAGGTATGAACTGCCTATAGAATAAGTCAAGCCCATGCAAGCTTCTAACTCCAGTCAATGTCATAGCCTGACACACTATCAGATGCATATACCTCAACATCATCAATCTACTAGTCTTCAACAATATTATTTAACCAAGGAACAAAACTTCATATGAAATGATGATACACTTCTCCAAAGTTCCAGAAAGTTTATCTTGTCACTGTAAAACAAGAACATCTCACATATGTTGGTGGTGCTACTTTGAATTACCATTCTATATCAATCTTTCATCAAAATAGATGACAACACACCTACAAATAAAAGGTCTCAGAACCCAGTTCATCACATGCATAAATGTTTGGGTTATATTCCACAAGACAAATGGCACAACCAATACTCTAATAACCCTTCCCTCATCTAAAATGAGTCTTCCACTCAAATCCTACATGAATTCGTATTTGGTGGTTACCACTCTTTAAATCCAACTTTGAGAAAACCAAAGCACCACTCAGTTGATCAAGTAATTCATAATTCAAGGAATAGGAAAACAATACCTGATAGTGATTTTGTTAATTGCTCGATCGTTGATACACATGCACAATGAACCATCTTTCTTAGGTGTTAGAAGGACTAAGACCATGCATAGGCTTAAACTCTTATGAATAAAATATTTTATTAGCAACTCCTCCACTTACCTCCTCAACTCCTCATGCTCACATGACTAATCATGTAGTGTGGTTTGTTGAGAAGAAATACATCGGGTTCATGATCAATTTGGTGTTTAATGCTCCATGATGGGGGTACCCACGCGGTTGATCCTCAGAAAAATAAGTCATGGAACTCCTACAAGACAACTACTACCATGTTAGGCACTTATATATCTTCAACAACCTCTCTACCCACCAAAGAAAACACCATATCCAACTTTAGAACCTCCTTATTGTGATATAGTTACAACATAGTAACATTCATACCCTGATTCACATGTTTAGGTGTTGCAATGACTTATTTAGGAACCAAAACAATCTTCACTCCCTCATATGCCAAGATGAATAATTAGATCTTCCATCACGCCTTAAATTTGTATCAAATTTCCATGGCCTACACTACAATAAATGACACACATCCATCATTAGTACCTCACACCATACATAATCACTATATATTGAGTCAATGGAAAATGTGTTTAGTGGACAACTTTGACACACTGACTTCCCCTCCCTCAAATTATGCTAAACTATACATCTTAGGGTGTTGTTTAGTTGGCACATCCAACTTTTGCAGTGCTTTGGCCAATATAATATTTTCATAACTTCCACAATCAATGATGAACTTAGATATTTTACTTAGGATCATGTAGGTGGACTTGAAGATATTAATTTTGAGCTAGTCTTTTTCCACAACCTATAGAGTCATGAAAGATCTCCTAACCACCAAATCCACACTACCATCTTCCATAAAAAACTCCTGTCCACTATACTCTTCATAAATATTGGTTCTCTATCACTTGCATCCTCAAAGAGAACATCGTCATCCTCAACCTAGTCAAGAAACATTGATTTCTTCTCTAGTTTACTACAATCAGTCTGCAATGATCATAATTTCCACACTTGAATCACTTCAAAGAGATGTTGTTCAACCCTCGATATTAGGTTTATTAATTTAGCTAGTGTTGATGCTTCCTATAGATCTCTATTTGTGAGGTGACCAAAACTGACTAACCAAGGTTTAAACCTGTCAAGGAGGGTTTATAATACCATTTATTTTCATCTACTAATTGAAATCAGATTCACATTTTTCTTTTCTCTAAACTAGAAGAACTAATGAAACATCATGTTTACTCAGCAGATAGAATCACTCGTTCACATCTAAGTTAACTTTTGCAACATAATCAACTTAAAGAAAAAAGTTCTAAATTTATTATACATCAAGTGCAACTTATTACAAAACTTCTCTTAATCCTTACTTTCATATTCTTAGGACCATAAGAAGGATGAGAGACCTTCAAACTAAACTGGCAACTACCCTCAAGACCTCACCTGATATAGTCCTAATGAAAATTAGATTTTGATTCCTCTTGCTGAGTGGGACCCATACATAAGAAGTATTTAAGTACAGTGTGTGAGATACTGGCTCAGTGCATGAAAATTCATTGAGAAACTATGATAATTTATATACATATTGTTAATGAAACTAAATGTAAAGATTATAGGCATGTTAGTTCAAATATACAAACTATTCAACATGATAGGAGTTTGGATAGTAAAATCAATGAGTAATAAAGATTCATTAATCTTTTCTTCCTTTTGTTATGCTCTTAACCCACATGAAGTGTACCATATCATGTAGAAGTATCAAAACAAGCTAGGATCTCATCATGTAAGACTTCAAATAGACATATGACTCTAAGTCTACTAAAATAGCTCCTCGACCTACAACTCAGATCTCCACATCTGACCATCGACGGCTAAACAACTACTCAGATAAATCAGACTGCTCCTCTAAACTTAGGTGCTTGGGTGGAGAGTAAAAGTAGTGCAAAAACCAAGTGGAGGAGAGTGGCCTCACCCCCCATAAAAATGAAAAATTACGTATTTATATGTATTATGGGATTAAGAGAGTCATTCTCTCCCCCTTTCTCATGTCTGTGGTGGAGGCCAAAATGCCCAAGAGGGGGTAAATCAAGGTGGCAACTGGTATTTATATGTATTATGTATGTGTATATGTATTCTTATATAATATATAACACAAAGGTAATGTTGGCTTAGTGGATGAGACCAGTGATACTCTGGTTAAGGTCACATGCTCGAGACTTGGTGTAGACTATTTTTGGATGCTAGATTTAGAAAAATTGCATTAAGAAACCTACAAATGGAAAAACTGAGTGCAAATTGAAGTGTACACATTATTGTAAAGATAGGTGTAAAAATTGCATTAAAAAACCTACAATCAGAAAAATTGAGTGCAATACATCGTACAAATTATTATAAAGATAGGTGTGAAAAATTGCATCCAAATACCTACAACCAAAAAGGTGTAGTGCAATCTACATTTTACAAATTATTATAAAGATAGGTGCAGAGAACTAGACCCAAAGACCTACAATCATAAAAATTGAGTGCAACTCTACAATGTAGAAATTATTATTAAGATATATGTAACTTTTGAGAGCAAGTTTCTATTTTTTGAGGTTTTATAAATTTGTGATATCAACAATAGATTACAGACAACATGCTACTTCAAATATTCATCAAAATTGTCACGACATAATGAAGATATTAAATGGTTATTTATATTAGCACAATTTGTGTTCTGTGTAATTATTTCATTAACAATGAGTTCTTTAATATCCAAATCCTTATCAATTAATTTGTATTACTGTTAGCTAACATTTTTGTAGTTCTTGAGACCAACTTTCCATATTTTATAGTTTTTAAAATTAACATCATCAACAATAAATTGCAAACAACATGCTACCTCATACAAGGAGTCACCCATACACTCAAGCAAGGTAAAGATGACAAACCTTTGGGAATTACTAGTTTTTCAAATCATCTACGTGTTGCTCACTTGTCCTTGCCTGTACGAGTGGTTGACATTCTCAAAACATTGAATTATTTTGATGTTTGGGAGTCCTTAACTATTGCTATATGTGCTTCTAAACGATGTATATGTGGGGTTTGTCTTCACACCCAACCTTGATCTTTAGGATTTCTCCCACAAAGAAGAAAATTATTCTGATGTTGTCACTATTCTCCCACGCCGATCTTGCTCAGAAACCTCCAGATGTAATTATTGGTCTTCCTACTCCTACAAAAGTTGTGTCTCTAATTTTTGTTCATTGCAACTTGATTTCCCATCAACACATTGAATCGCCATCAATGCGAACAAAACACCTAGAGCTTTGTCCTAATGTCCTTGACAAAGTATTTCGATTGGGTGCTCCTACAGTCAAGAGTAACCCTCTTCTTTGTTGCCTTCCCTTTACATATGCTTTGTGAAAAGCTATGAATCAGGTTGCTTCATCTTCATCCTCTATTGATGCCTGGATACATATGCTTTTGCTTCCTCTATGTGTCCTTTATCATTTTACTCCAACTACTTCCATCGAATACTCTACTAAAAAACATACTTCTTTACAACAATTAATGATTCTTAAAGATTTAGAAACTTGAAGATCATGCCCAGATGTCATCAAACAAACTTCTAGTCCATATTTTGCAGCATCAACTACCTCTTAATTGTTCTAAGACCTCAGACTCAAATGTTTTCCATGCCAATACTAAGGTCAAAGATGGCCAGTTTGTAGCAGCTATTAGTATTCTTTCATCTAGTGGTGTTGCACCTATAAATGCTACAACTCAACTTGCTCTTAAGTCCAAGCATCCTCAACTCCCACTTCCATTGGTGCCTCCAGTCTCAAAGTTGGCTTCTTCTTCATTCATTGCTTCTTGTAGTATGGTTGAAGATTCTATCGCATCCTTCCATAAAGGCATGGATTGTGCATGTGATGGCTTTTGTGCGTAGCACCTCATGGATGCCATGTGGGGTGCGACTGCTGCAATGAAGGACATGTTTTTAGATGTTGTATATATTGTTGATAATCTTTGGTTGGCTAGACATTTCCTGTTTCTTTGGATTCTTATGTTGCCAGTGCTCCCTTGACACCTCTTCTCAAGCCTGACAATGGCATTCAGCCCACTTTTGTTGGAACCATTTGGAATCATCTTGTTTCTAAGATTGGGGCTAAACGAGCTACTCCAGATATTGTCTCTTATCTTTAGGATCACCAGTTCGGCGTTGGTGTTTCTAGGGGTGGTGAATTTCTTTTGCATATTGTGACATGTCTTGTCCATGATAAGAGACATATCCATACACACACTCTGGTTCTTGTAGACTTCTCCAACGCCTTCAATATGGTTGATAGGCCTATCATTTTTCATAAAGTTTGTCTCCATTTCCCGACTATTGCATGTTGGGATGAATTTTATAATTCCTTTCCTACTCATCTTTACTTGGATCAGGGTGAGTCTATTTTGTCCTTCACTGGGGTCCAACAAGGTGACCCACTTGGGCCACTTATTTTCTCCTTGGCTCTTCACCCCTTGATTTTACATCTAAAGGATGAATGCCATCTAGACTGATTATCTTTCTACCTTGATGATGGGGCTCTCATCGATGACACGGTTGAAGTATCTAAGGCATTATCCCTTCTGCAAGATATGGGCCCATGTTTTGGACTTCATCTTAATATAAGAAAAACATAATTTTTTGGCCTTCAGACGACCCTAGACGGGCTACAGAATATGGTGTATTTACTTCTAACATTTCTTAACCTATATAAGGTGTGAAGCTTCTTTGTAGTCCAATTTCTAATGATCCTAGTTTTTCTTTGGATTTATTGAAGAAGTGCGTGGCTGAATCCTTGTTTATGATAGACCTCCTAACCTCACTTAATGATCTAGAAATGGAACTTCTCCTCCTTCAGTCATGTATTGGGATGCCAAAGATGATATTTTCTATTCAAACAACACCATCAAGATTTATTTCTTTAGCATTCGAAGACTTTGATTGTAGACTCCATTGTTGCCTTTCATGCATTGTTGTTGGTGAAAGTCAAGGTTTTGCTAATCTACAATGGCATCTTGTCACCCTACCTATGCATTTTGAAGGGTTGGGTATTACAACTGCCAAGGATTTGGGAAGCTATGCCTATGTTGTTTCTAGGATTGACACTATAAAGCTTCAAGACCATATTATTCATGATGTTGGTCCTATTCCTATTGGTGATGCTTTTGACATTGCTTTTGCTTCTATCTATGAGATTCTACCATCCTTTTGCTGGTCCAAGTTTTCATGTAATACTTCTACCACCCCTTAGACACAATCTCTTTTGGTAGACACCAACTATAATATGGTCTTCCAACACTTTAGGACATTAGAGTTGTCTCAATGACAAGGGGTTGTTCTGGCTTCCCTACAGGCTAACCATGCACAAGACTTTCTTCTTGATATTCCTATTGAGGGTCTTCGATTATCTATGACACCGATTGAGTACAGATCTATTCTATGTTACTGGTTGATGATTCCTCTATATCCTAGCAATGAACGTTGCCCCCTTTGTCATTGTACCAATCTTGATTCCATTGGTGACCATGCAGTGAATTATTGCACCCACCATGATTCGAGTTTCGTCATGATGTTGTTTGAGATTCTCTTTTGACATTATCTCTCGTGCTGATATAGAGCCTTAAAAGAATCTCCAATCACCTTTCTAGGGATACGTAAGGATGGACTTCATGCCCAAAGACCTGTTGATATATTGTTATTCGGTTGGAACGATGGAAAGCACACTTGTGTTGATCTTACCGGTGTCTCTCATTTAATTGGGAATGGTTTGAGTAATCTCAAGGCTGGAGAGGCAGCTTCTCATGTGGCCATACACACAGTTTGCAAGCATGGGGTTGCATGTGAAGCAAACCATCATCATTTCCTCCCCTTTGAATTTGATACCTTTGGTGTGTTTACTGATGATTCTATTTCCCTCTTACCACACATACAACATATCATCAATAGGAACATGATGATGCCATCATCTACTTCCTCATATTTTTTCTTTAGATCATTGGATTTTGCCATACAAAAAGGATTGGCAACCTGATTTGTAGCTCGGGTCTATGCGAAGGCCTTTATTTAGGGATTTTATTTTTGTGCTAACAATAAGTTAAATCATACATGCCACTTGATTACAAAGACTTGAGTCAATGAATATTTAAACACAAAAATTCACCCATAACATAATAAATATATTGAATTATCATTTATATTATCGTTGTGTGTTAATGAGTTGTTTAATGTTGAAGTCCTGATGAGTGAATTTGTGTTATGATTAGTCGACATTGAAAAGTTTTCTAATATATTTTTTTCTATGAATTCATGGAATTATGAGACACACCATTTCATTGTATAATTACTAGAAAAACTATCAATATACTATTCCTTTTGTTTTACATAAAAGCTATTATAATCTATTCTTCGAAATACTAGAGAAGTAGTGAAAATTACTTGGAATCATAAATAGAAGCCTTTTTCTAACTAAGTCACATGTTATCTTTCATAATAATGATATTTTGATCCACAAATATGTGTATCTTTGTAAAATAAAAACATACAAGTTTGACTAATTTTAGTTGTAGTCGAACCATGTAAGACCTTGCATGAATTAGTCATGCTTGAGCTGAGGTTGTGTGTGATCATCTACCAAACTAAACCAAACTAACTAACTAGTTTGGTTTGATTTTTGGGAAGTACATGTTTGATTTTCTTCTAAAACATTTCAAACCATTAAAATACACTTTGATTTAGTTTAGTTTAAGGTTATAGTTTAATAGGACCAATCCAAAGCTATAAATATATCTACATTTACATATTTTATGTAAAAAAATCTAAATTTTATTTTGTAGCAACTTGTACAATATTTTATGTTCAAATGTAGAAGTAATACCAATAAAAATATTAAGATTTCAATAAAAGTACGATTTCTATAGAGTTTCTAAACTATGCAGTCATACCCACTAATTAAGCTAGTAGTATTGTATCGTGACCATATATGTATATATGCCTAAAAATTGAATAATGTTGTATATATGTTTGTTTATCATGTTAGATTTTTAAATAAATGTAATGATCAAATGTTGGATTGTTAATAAAGTGTTTTAAAAACATTATGCAGTTTGTCTTATAAACTTTATGCCAAAAATGAAGTAAATTACACGATCACATTTCATTTTGATATGATTTTGAACCAGTTACTATTTTGATTCAGTTTAGAAATTTTAAAGTCCAACATGTATTGTTCAATTTTGCACTTTTAATTGTAAACATAACCAAATTGAATTATGTCTAATCCTAACCTAAACACATTTAAGACTTACAGTGGTACTACCGAATAGCATATTTTGATGTAATTTGCACACCTTTTAAGTGTCACTGCCCCCACCCGCCAACTAGAAAATCCTAGTTCCACCCCTAAGTAAAGCACTTAGCTTAACTACATGTATCAGTGGTTCCACAAGGTGTGACTCACTAAGAAATATCTAAACTAATTGAACTGTAGTGGGTACCATCAGAATATCATGTTAATGTTGGGTTCACACTAATTAAAGAAGATTGTACTAAATGGTCTTAGTCCCCCATGCCTCTAAGGTATGCTCTAGATACCTAATCATAGACTTTGACCATTAGTAAGGACATTTCTTCCTTCATAGTGTAGACCTCCATGATGGATTCTATGGTATTTAGGGCATCTAAAGTCTATTGGATTCTTTCATTCCATTGATAGATTTACAACATAATTGTTCTTAGCTTAACTTTAGACTTAAGCTTCAAATTTCATTTCTTTACACTGAACTCGATTTGAATCATCAACATGAACCGATTGATGTATGCACAAATTGTCGTTATTTTGGTATCTAATTTGGTTATTTTCTGTGTCATTTATGCTTAATTGAATATCTTTTTAATACATATTTTACCAAATTAGTAAAAATCACTTGTGCATCATTTCTAATATTTTTACATGTATTTTACATGCATTTTACATGTTTTAATTATTATAATAATAATTTGATTTTATTCATTGATTATTTTGTTGCAGATAATTATTATTTACTGGAACAAAGTCGATACCATCGACTTGCAACTCGATGGTAGCGACATGGCATCAGAGTACAAATATTTTTTGCTCCAGATTGAAAAGGAAAAGGACGTTTTACTGTGAAGAAGTCGATACTATCGACTTCCAACTCGATACCATCGACTCAGACGTTGCGGACAAAATTTAAATGTGTTAAATCTAACACATGTTTGTATTAAAAATTGTATTTTTAGGTTTCCTCTTGACCTAAACATATACGATGGCTATAAAAGGCACCATTAGAACCGCAATTGGGAGATCTATCACGGGGGGACGATACGGCAGCCGAACAGAGGGAGAAAAGTAGAGGAACCCTACACGGAAGACCTCGGAGGCGTTTTGGCGGCGGAAATGACGGCAAATTCTCTCCATCTTCTCCAGATCCACTCTTTAACCCTTTCTCCAATTTACTGTATCTCGAAATTTATGTTTTACATCTTTTCGACTTACTGTGATACCATGTCGTCTATTTTCGGCTAAAAGTCGTAATTCTTTAGGATCGGGAGTAGCCCGAGTAATCCTTGTATGATACTTTTTTGCATAGTTTATCATAATTTGTCTCTCAAATCCGTGGTATGATGTCGTTTTCTCCATTATATCATTATGATTGATCACCCTAATGATAATCTAATACCTTTAATTACTTTGAAAGAAGAATTAATGGTTGAAAAGAGACGATAATCACATTAACTAATAAATCCTTTGAACAAGGTGATGTACAGTTAATGGTGGAAACCCAGAGTATGATCTTCATGCACCTAGTTTAGGGTATAAGTTACTACTACCGTGGAACCGACCTAGATTTAGGTAGTGAATTGTATCACGACAGTGAACAATTCTGACTACAGGCCACTACCCAGAATGAGAGACATATTTGATTAACTATATAGAAATAAATACAACGAGAACCCGCGGTGAAACCGCAATCCTAAAGATTCCCATCTAAATTGATTAAACTCAACATTTAATCGATTGTTTTGTTTTGTTTTATTTTTATTTTCTTTTTTAATCAACTCTTGTTTTCGGCTTAGCTGATCAATCCTAATTAGTAATAGTCTTTAACCTCACAACTCCCCGTGTTCGATAACTTGGGACTCATAATCCAAAAACTTGACACGCGTATAACGTGCGTGTAATACGCAAATTAATCAGTGCCGGGTCGATCTTGTATGTCGGTATGTTGATCGCCTGCTTTTTTATGGGCCCCTTTGATGCTGAGGAAGAAGACGCCTTGATCTTCTCCCATATTGTCTGTGCTTCAGCCATTTCTTCTGCTTGTCCTTGCTCTGAATCAGAATTTATATCACTTTGGTACTCCTGCTCGTAGTAGTCCTCGTCCTCTGGTCCCAGATGTGGGACCTCAGGTGTGCGATTCGCATAGTCGGTACTACGCGTATGCACCATGCAAAGTACCTGAAATATGAAAATCGGGGTTCAGTACAATGCTTTGAACATGTAAACACAATTGTAGAGAAATATAGGAATTTTTTTTAAATTGTTTTAAAATAATAAAAAAAAATGTGGCCTAGAGTGGCCGCTCTTAGCACTTAAAGTGCCAATAATTCGCCGTATCCCCGGCAACGGCGCCAATGGAATGACACTTCTATCTTTATCTTGCATCTTTACTTTTTATCATATCTCTACATGTTTTGTTTTTGTTGTTTGAAATTTTTTTTAGGGTCCACTTCTATGTAGTGTACTTGTGGACAAAATATAAAATTTTAGTTAGGATTAGCCGTTTGTTGATGATGTGGTATCAATTTTGAAAATTCTAAATAAAAATTTGAATGTGCTTTTATGCTTTGCTCTTTAAGAGAAATTTGCTATGTTTAAGAGTACATAACTGGAGGAATTGTTTGGATTAGTCAGCTTGAAGACATACTGATTGAATGAAAAACCTAACTTAACCCTATGGCTTGTGTTATGACGATGATGTTTGAGTCCAAACCAACCAAACAGTAACGTGATCTTTAATGTGAGTTCTAGAAATAAACTCTAAGGTTACCCTGTTATACAAGTTGATAGAAGAGGGACATATCATGGTTGGGAAAGACATTGTCTCTTATTCATGTGATCTCATCCACCTTCCATTCATCTTCATTCACCACCATAGGATGATCAAGTTTAATCCAAGTTATTTTCCTCTTGTTTGCATTACATGGCATGATAGGAAGCATATAGTTAGTTCATTTTATTATGCATTAGAAAAAGAAAAAAATCATACAATCTCTTTTGATCACTTGTAGTTTGCATAATAAAATTGCATATAGTTTCATTTGCATTGCATATTTCATAAGGTGTTACATATTTATTATCTTCTACCATCTTCTATCATGAAAGAGTGTAAAAAAAAGTTGTATCTCCTTACTCCTTCTCTAAATAAAAAAAACCCAAGCATGAACTGTTCATCTTGCTAAAAATAGGGTAAGAAAAAAAAAGAGTTATTGAAAAAGAAAAAGAAAAAATAGGAGAAAAGGAGGAAAAGGATTTCAAGTTCAATGCCATATTCTCTCTAAGCAATAAATAAGGGAATTATGGATTTTTTTTTGTAAGCACCTTTCCACTTATACTCATCATTAGGATGAGACATTCATTGCATGCATCATTCCACAAAAAAAAAGTCATTAGAAGTCATACATTCACATTTTATCCATCATATATGTGCATCATATTTTTACTTTTTGCATAAATGATTTGGATTATTCTTCTGATTCCTGATTTCATAGCCACCTATTTTTTTCCACCCATAGCTTTGTATGGTAGGCCACCATCACAATTAATCCCTTCATCCATTTTTATTTGGGGATCTACTTCCAAGTAGTTTATTTAGGTAGATCAGAGCAATATAGATAAGGAGATCACATGGTGCATCAAGCATGTGTCCTACTAGCCATGATATTAACTGCTTCGTATTCATAGTGTTTTTCATTAATCTTATTGTGGACATCTATTATGAACATTATTGATCGCTTTAGAGTAGTTACTTGTTCAGTGGTTGTCAAGGACCGGTTTGAGACCGACTGGTGGAGGGTGGTTAGGAAAAATAATTCATAGGTACTTGTCTTCTTGCTGACTTTTTAAAACAAATTCAAGAGTAGTGTTGCTCGAGGACGAGCAATATTCAAGCTTAGGGGTGTGATGTATGCACAAATTGTCATTATTTTGGTATCTAATTTGGTTATTTTCTGTGTCATTTGTGCTTAATTGAATATCTTTTTAATACATATTTTATCAAATTAGTAAAAATCACTTGTGCATCATTTCTAATATTTTTACATGTATTTTACATACATTTTACATGTTTTAATTATTATAATAATTATTTGATTTTATTCATTGATTATTTTGTTGCAAATAATTATTATTTACTGGAACAAAGTCGATACCATCGACTTGCAACTCGATGGTAGCGACATGGCATCAGAGTATAAATATTTTTTGCTCCAGATTGAAAAGGAAAAGGACGTTTTACTGTGAAGAAGTCGATACCATCGACTTCCAACTCGATACCATCGACTCAGACGTTGCGGACGAAATTTAAATGTGTTAAATCTAACACATGTTTGTATTAAAAATTGTATTTTTAGGTTTCCTCTTGACCTAAACATATACGATGGCTATAAAAGGCACCATTAGAACCGCAATTGGGAGATCTATCACGGAGGGACGATACGGCAGCCGAACGGGGGGAGAAAAGTAAAGGAACCCTACACGGAAGACCTCGGAGGCGTTTTGGCGGCGGAAACGACGACAAATTCTCTCCATCTTCTCCAGATCCACTCTTTAACCCTTTCTCCAATTTACTGTATCTCGAAATTTATGTTTTACATCTTTTCGACTTACTGTGATACCATGTCGTCTATTTTCGGCTAAAAGTCGTAATTCTTTAGGACCGGGAGTAGCCCGGGTAATCCTTGTATGATACTTTTTACATAGTTTATCATAATTTGTCTCTCAAATCCGTGGTATGATGTCGTTTTCTCCATTATATCATTATGATTGATCACCCTAATGATAATCTAATACCTTTAATTACTTTGAAAGAAGAATTAATGGTTGAAAAGAGACGATAATCACATTAACTAATAAATCCTTTGAACAAGGTGATGTACAGTTAATGGTGGAAACCCAGAGTATGATCTTCATGCACCTAGTTTAGGGTATAAGTTACTACTACCGTGGAACCGACCTAGATTTAGGTAGTGAATTGTATCACGACAGTGAACAATTCTGACTACATGCCACTACCCAGAATGAGAGACATATTTGATTAACTATATAGAAATAAATACAATGAGAACCCACGGTGAAACCGCAATCCTAAAGATTCCCATCTAAATTGATTAAACTCAACATTTAATCGATTGTTTTGTTTTCTTTTATTTTTATTTTCTTTTTTAATCAACTCTTGTTTTCGGCTTAGCTGATCAATCCTAATTATTAATAGTCTTTAACCTCACAACTCCCCGTGTTTGATAACTTGGGACTCATAATCCCATATTACTTCGACACGTACACTTGTGTATTACACGCACGTTATACGCGTGTCAAGTTTTTGGCGCCGTTGCCGGGGAGTTGGCATGGTTAACACTATGAAAAGTTAGGATCATCCACTCTAGGCCATTGTATTTATTTTCTTTTTTTTATAATTTTTTTATTCTTCCTATTTTTCATTATATAAAAATTTACTGTTAGTTTTGGCATTGTACATATTCATCTAAATATTTCTTTGTAGTTAGTCTTCTTTCATTAAAAAAAATAAAAAAGCGCATGGCCCCTATTTGTTTTGAGTGTGGAAATGCACATGTAGGTTATAGATGTCTGAGTCCACCTTCATTACATTATGAGAAAATATCAAAGGAAATTCATCGTGATCATATTAGGATTTTGGTTCAATATGTTTTAAATCGCAAAGGTCCTATTTCTAATGGAGGATGGGGTAGAATAGAGAAAATGGAAGAAGTTGAGGTTGAGGATAAGGAATTAGAGAGTGAGGAGAACATACTGGAAGAAGTTTTAGAATCACCTCTATCGTGTCCTTCCATTGATCCCACACCCACACCCTTGACTCCTAGGATTGATCTTGAATATGATTGGGGATCTGATGAGGAAGATGAGGAAAATGATGCAAATAAGGTGGAAGACAATTTTGATACATGTGTTTGGGATATGAGTGAAGGAAAGGATGATCCAAAAGGTGCTTTATTTGATAGTGATCTTAGAGAGGAGGAAGAGACTGAGGAATAGGATACTAAGAATGAAAAGGTAGAGGAATTTCCCATTACCAATCACATAATTCCTTCACCACAAGACCCATCTCTTCATTTCCTTATTGAGGATCCTATATGGGATATATATCCAGATGATAATTTTGAAAGTTTTTGTGAGGAAATTAATGAATGTGGGGGAATTGAATTATTAGAAGAGGAGGAGGCACAAAAATTCACATTTGATATAACCCCTCAATTATGTGTAGATAGGAGTGATCCATTGGGGATGGTCATAGAAATTAAGGATCAATCATCTTTATACCTTTCACCTCATGGCTATCTTTTTCTGCATGTGCTCCCACATCAAGACTTGATTGCGAGTCGTGTTCATGTTCATGTTCATTGCAATGATAATTTACTATTGAAATGGAACGTCAAGCATACATGTTGGTCTTCTAACTATTATTTATTTTTTCTCATTGTTGCAAGGAACCAAAAGTTTAGAAGGAAGAGGCAGAGAGAGCTTTACCCTCCTCCACGACCACCTGATTATTGTTGATTGACATGTGTCCATCCTAGGACGTTAAACAAGGGAGCTTGTGGGAGGCAACCCACCAATTAGGTTTATTTTGTTAAACTTTCAATTCTACTTTTACATTCCTATTTGTAGATTGTGATATCTAGTTTTGATGCAAGTAAAAATGATGCCATGATATGTGTATTCAGTGTGCAGGGATGCACTGAATCGGTACCACCGACTTCACTGTCGGTAGTACTGAGTTTTCATTAGTGACATCTCATAAGCTGAGCAAGCATAGACACTTCACTGAGCTTGAGTGCATATTGGAGGGCAGATTATCATGTGGATCGCAACTACTCATCTTTGACCCTAGAGTTCACCATCCATACTGGTACAGTCGTTCCATGTATCTTACTTTGCTTTTGACATTGAGGACAATGTCATATTCAAGCTTAGGGGGAGGAATGGAATGACACTTCTATCTTTATCTTGCAGCTTTACATTTTATCATATCTCTACATGTTTTGCTTTTGTTGTTTGAAATTTTTTTTAGGGTCCACTTCTATGTAGTGTACTTGTGGACAAAATATAAAATTTTAGTTAGGATTAGCCGTTTGTTGATGATGTGGTATCAATTCTGAAAATTCTAAATAAAAATTTGAATGTGCTTTTATGCTTTGCTCTTTAAGAGAAATTTGCTATGTTTAAGAGTACATAACTGGAGGAATTGTTTGGATTAGTCAGCTTGAAGACATACTGATTGAATGAAAAACCTAACTTAACCCTATGGCTTGTGTTATGACGATGATGTTTGAGTCCAAACCAACCAAACAGTAACGTGATCTTTAATGTGAATTCTAGAAATAAACTCTAAGGTTACCCTGTTATACAAGTTGATAGAAGAGGGACATATCATGGTTGGGAAAGACATTGTCTCTTATTCATGTGATCTTATCCACCTTCCATTCATCTTCATTCACCACCATAGGATGATCAAGTTTAATCCAAGTAATTTCCTCTTGTTTGCATTACATGGCATGATAGGAAGCATATAGTTAGTTCATTTTATTATGCATTAGAAAAAGAAAAAAATCATACAATCTCTTTTGATCACTTGTAGTTTGCATAATAAAATTGCATATAGTTTCATTTGCATTGCATATTTCATAAGGTGTTACATATTTATTATCTTCTACCATCTTCTATCATGAAAGAGTGTAAAAAAAGTTGTATCTCCTTACTCCTTCTCTAAATAAAAAAAACCCAAGCATGAACTGTTCATCTTGCTAAAAATAGGGTAAGAAAAAAAAAGAGTTATTGAAAAAGAAAAAGAAAAAATAGGAGAAAAGGAGGAAAAGGATTTCAAGTTCAATGCCATATTCTCTCTAAGCAATAAATAAGGGAATTATGGATTTTTTTTGTAAGCACCTTTCCACTTATACTCATCATTAGGATGAGACATTCATTGCATGCATCATTCCACAAAAAAAAGTCATTAGAAGTCATACATTCACATTTTATCCATCATACAGGTGCATCATATTTTTACTTTTTGCATAAATGATTTGGATTATTCTTCTGATTCCTGATTTCATAGCCACCTATTTTTTTCCACCCATTGCTCTGTATGGTAGGCCACCATCACAATTAATCCCTTCATCCATTTTTATTTGGGGATCTGCTTCCAAGTAGTTTATTTAGGTAGATCAGAGCAATATAGATAAGGAGATCACATGGTGCATCAAGCATGTGTCCTACTAGCCATGATATTAACTGCTTCATATTCATAGTGTTTTTCATTAATCTTATTGTGGACATCTATTATGAACATTATTGATCGCTTTAGAGTAGTTACTTGTTCAGTGGTTGGCAAGGACCGGTTTGATACTGACTGGTGGAAGGTGGTTAGGAAAAATAATTCATAGGTACTTGTCTTCTTGCTGACTTTTTAAAACAAATTCAAGAGTAGTGTTGCTCGAGGACGAGCAATATTCAAGCTTAGGGGTGTGATGTATGCACAAATTGTCGTTATTTTGGTATCTAATTTGGTTATTTTCTGTGTCATTTGTGCTTAATTGAATATCTTTTTAATACATATTTTACCAAATTAGTAAAAATCACTTGTGCATCATTTCTAATATTTTTACATGTATTTTACATGCATTTTACATGTTTTAATTATTATAATAATTATTTGATTTTATTCATTGATTATTTTGTTGCAGATAATTATTATTTACTGGAACAAAGTCGATACCATCGACTTGCAACTCGATGGTAGCGACATGGCATCAGAGTACAAATATTTTTTGCTCGAGATTGAAAAGGAAAAGGACGTTTTACTGTGAAGAAGTCGATACCATCGACTTCCAACTCGATACCATCGACTCAGACGTTGCGGACGAAATTGAAATGTGTTAAATCTAACACATGTTTGTATTAAAAATTGTATTTTTAGGTTTCCTCTTGACCTAAACATATACGATGGCTATAAAAGGCACCATTAGAACCGCAATTGGGAGATCTATCACGGGGGGACGATACGGCAGCCGAACGGAGGGAGAAAAGTAGAGGAACCCTACACGGAAGACCTCGGAGGCATTTTGGCGGCGGAAACGACGACAAATTCTCTCCATCTTCTCCAGATCCACTCTTTAACCCTTTCTCCAATTTACTGTATCTCGAAATTTATGTTTTACATCTTTTCGACTTACTGTGATACCATGTCGTCTATTTTCGGCTAAAAGTCGTAATTCTTTAGGACCGGGAGTAGCCCGGGTAATCCTTGTATGATACTTTTTGCATAGTTTATCATAATTTGTCTCTCAAATCCGTGGTATGATGTCGTTTTCTCCATTATATAATTATGATTGATCACGCTAATGATAATCTAATACCTTTAATTACTTTGAAAGAAGAATTAATGGTTGAAAAGAGACGATAATCACATTAACTAATAAATCCTTTGAACAAGGTGATGTACAGTTAATGGTGGAAACCCAGAGTATGATCTTCATGCACCTAGTTTAGGGTATAAGTTACTACTACCGTGGAACCGACCTAGATTTAGGTAGTGAATTATATCACGACAGTGAACAATTCTGACTACAGGCCACTACCCAGAATGAGAGACATATTTGATTAACTATATAGAAATAAATACAATGAGAACCCGCGGTGAAACCGCAATCCTAAAGATTCCCATCTAAATTGATTAAACTCAACATTTAATCGATTGTTTTGTTTTCTTTTATTTTTATTTTCTTTTTTAATCAACTCTTGTTTTCGGCTTAGCTGATCAATCCTAATTAGTAATAGTCTTTAACCTCACAACTCCCCGTGTTCGATAACTTGGGACTCATAATCCCATATTACTTCGACACATACACTTGCGTATTACACGCACGTTATACGCGTGTCACCGATCCTACTTGAATTGATAAAATGAGAAAAATGAAGAATACTATAATGAACTACTCTTTGGACTCTATAATTATCTAGCTAGAAATAATCACATATTTAATCACATTATCATAATACACCTCATTATTATAGACACTGGGTCAAACCTGGGGCTATAATGCCTTCAATTTTACCATTAAGTTTCACCGTAACATCATAACTAATTTATTATGGAGATGAATGCATAGATAAGACATCATATATATGTTAAATTGTTCAGTTACTCATCTAAAATCTCAAAGATTATCTAAAATAATTGAAGACAACATCCAAGGTATAATGTAGTAACACTATTTGCAATCAAGGTAAAGTGACAATATTCCACTCACTTGGATCTATTCCAAGGCCATGGATCTTAGATCTAGGATTGGTATGTCTGAATTTTGGTCTATTGAGCTTGGATTTGAGCTAAAAGCTTCAAAAATATTACTTCTAATAGCTTGACATTAGGTCTATTGCTCAAACTAGAGCCTACTAGAAGAAGAAGATGAAAATGGGAGATAAAAGAGAACCTCCAGTGAGTCAAATAGAAATTTTCAAGCAAGTGATAGAAAAAGAGAGAAGAAATCTCTGTCCAAAACTAACTTACATGATCGATATGTGGCTATGTTTTTGTTTCCCCCAGTTCTTTATGTTATTCCCCAAAATCTTCCTATATATCACTACTGCATTATCCTCTTTACGATTTAGGGGTCTGGTTGTGTGTTAAATTGAATCTAGAAATCAATGAAACAAATTTCATCAAATATTGAAATGTATATCAAAATTTAAGGTCATTGTGATTGACTGTACTGGGCGGAAACACTGTTCATTTCCATCAATCCGTGTGGCTACAGATCAGTCATCACTATGTATGGCTATCATTCTATGTGTCCATTAGTCTATGTGGCTATGATCAATCATCGATCTATATCGCCATCAATTTGTGTGGCCATCGATCTATGTGGCTACTGACCAACCATCGATATGCATGACCATTGATCTACATGGCAGTTACTCTACATGGCTATCATTGGTGTGCATGGCCATTATTCTATGTGGATATCGATATGCATGGTTACTAACTAGTCATTGGTATGCATGGCCTTCATTCTGTATGGCCATCAATCTACATGACTACTTATCAATCAACGGTCTGCATGACATGAAAAAAGTGCAGACTAATGACAATTTTGCACATGATACTAAAAATTTCATAACTCTCTCATTGTAACTCTAATTCCATCCATTATTTTGTATTGGATTCATAATTGAATTATTTATAGATATACTATAATATGTTCACAAATTATAAAAAAAAATCTTATATAATTATTTCTCAAGTATTCAATTGTTGTTTGATTATATATATCTTTCTGTTTATTCTTCCACCAACTCTAGTCCTAGAATCCGGCTCTAACCAACTTTATACCAAGAAATGGGAGATCTTAACTTTCTCATATATAGATCTTCATGAGGGGATATGCCTAAATAGGAATGGTAACTATTGTTATAGGAAAACTCCATAAGACTATGGTAATTTTCCCGATTATTGTTGAATTGCAATACACATGCTCTCAGCATGTCCTCTAGGGTTTGAATTTTCTATTCTGACTATCCATCTATTTGAGGTGAAACATTGTGCTAGATTTCAAACTTTTTCGAAGGGCATGATGTAGTTGATTCCAGAATATAAATGTGATTCTAAGATCCCTATTAGGTATAATAGTGACTGGTATTCCATGTAATCTAACTATCTCATCAATCTAGACCTTAGCTAATTTGGGTGCTTCCCAAGTTGACATGATAGGTAGAAAATGGACAAATTTAGTTAGTAGATCCACAATTATCCATATATTGTTAAAACCATGTTATGTTATAGGTATACCTACCACAAAGTTCATCATAATATGTTCCCAGTTCAACATAGGATTCAAGAGTAATTATAGGATACCTATTGGCTTCTGGTGTTTAGACTTGACTTGTTGACAGACACCTCACTCGTCTACATAATCAACTACATCTTTATTTAAAACTTGAGCACCAATATAGTTCCTTGATGCTTTTGTACATCTTGGAACTTCCTGGATGCATCGCATATAGAAGCATGAGCTTCTTCAAAAATCTCTTTCTTTAACTCAATGTCATCTGTCACACACAATTTGTCATGGTAATATTTCAACCTATCATTTAAATATATAAATGTTGTCAACTTTCCTTCTTTCATATCATGTATGATCTTCTTTATTTCATTATCATTCTATTGAAGATCTTTGATTTGGTCATAGAATGTAGGTCCCACCTTGTTCTAATACAATTACTTCCAAATTCATCTCTCTCATTTTAAACAATAAATCTATTCTTACACATGCCATAGAAAACATATATGTAGGTGAAGCAGACTTCCTACTTGAAGCATTTACCATAACATTGGGCTTACTAGGATGGTAATCAATGGTATATCATAATCCTTAATAAGCTCTATCCATCAACGTCATCTTAGGCTGAGATCCATTTGTGTATATATGTACTTTAAACTCCTACAGTCAGTAAAGACCCAACACGACTCACCATAGAGGTACTGTTGCCAGCTCAAGATCATGTGGTTGATAATTCTTCTTGAGTTTTATATAATCATAAGGCACCATCTTTCCAACCTACATAAGAACACTTCAAAACCTCTCCTAGATGCATCTCACCACATAACACTCGTCTTCCTCCAATAAAATAAAAATTTATGATGTAGTTAGTTTCTTATTTAATGCTCAAAAACTTGTCTCACATATTTTAGATCAAACAAAAGACACATCCTTCTTTGTTAAACATAAAAGAGGCACTTCTAATACACTAAAGTTCCCTATAAACATCCTATGATTCCAACTAACCCTAGAAAACTTTAGATTCAATAGAGGTTGTGGGTTTCTCCCATTCAAGAGTAGATTCCACATTCTTAGGGTCTACAATGACTCCTTATCCTAATATGATATGTCCATGACAGCCAATCAATACTCGCATTTGCTGAACTTAGCATAAATTTGAAGTTCTGTCTACAACTGTAGGGCTATCCTCAGTTTTTATCATGTTGTTTGACATCTCTAGTATCAGAATAATATCTGTAATCACTATTACAAATTTATAATTTCCATAAAAGTTGAAGAGGCATTTGTCAGTCCAAAAGACATATCTACATACTCATATTGCCCATACCTTGTTCTAGATACTAACTTAGGTACATAAGATGCCTTTATCCTCAACTAAGGATAACATGACCTAAGATCTATCTTTGACTAGATTGTTTCTCCATGTAGTTGATCAAACAAATAATCAATACTAGGTAGGGGATTTGTCCTTAATGGTTATCTTATTAAACTTCCGATAGTCTATGCACAATGACATAGTTTCATCCTTCTTTTTCATAAAAATCACTAGAACTCCCTATAGTGATGTACTAGCTATTGGTATATATGTCCATAGAGCCATCCCGAGCAATTGCATGGAGTCAGATATTAATTAATCAATTAATATGATTATTTGGTTAAATAAGTAATTCCAAAATATTCTAATTAATCTATGAGCGTTTTAATTAACACAATGTTTCTATTTATCGATGGGTTTAGGAAACCCTATTTCCTTTCGTCTCCTATTTAAAGGGGCTTGATGGCCGATATCTATATAAGATATAGAGACTCTTTTCAATTTACACATGTACGTAAACCCTAGCCGTCACCAACCTCAGGAGAGAAAGGAGAGCACCGCGATGCTAGTACGTCACTGCACAGAGACAACTCCTTCCTGTCGGCTTAGGAAGCACAACGTGAAGTTCCAATCCATCCGCTTGGATGAAGTAGATACACAGACAGTAAGACAACTGCGTTCAGAGGATGTCAACAAACATCCATACGCGCTACGAGTCACCGGATCTTCCCGCGATGCACTCAACAAACAGGAGAGAAGTTCCGTCCATGTAGGCCAACAACGTTGCATACCATCATATAGTGGGACATAACCGGACTTTCTCCGCGATAGGGTATATCCCACAAATGCTCTTTCTGAATATGTTGTTATCGACGGGATCCTATTTTGGGTTGCGTGGAAATTTTTTTGTTGCTTCCGTTGTGCATGTTTTCTCCACAAAACCCAATAGTGGTATCAGAGCAGCGTCAATCTATGATGTATTTGAATTTGTTTTGATATGATTGAATCGCTGTATACTATTTTCTATGTTGCATATGATGCAAATTAAAACTGCTAATATGAAAATCTAAACCTAACTCCACATACGTCGTAGGCTTCTATTTTTTACGTTTTGGACGGGGTCAACTGTGGAAAATATTGATTTTCCTAAGTGCATGGAAGTAAAATTACGTAGGCCTTTCGGGGGCTCTGCCCCTGAGATCCCGTGAGGGGCGGCCTCCCCTCGACCCTGCACATGGGCGTTGCCCCTGTGTACCCCACATAGTCTGTGTGAGAGTAAAAAATTTCATTAATGGGAAATGTCCCACATTAAAAGTACGACAATTTTAATATGTATATACATATATGTAGATATACCTATGATATCATACATGTCGCCTTTAAAATCTATTTTATGTGGTGAATGCATGCATAATTATGGCCTAGTATCCCCTTTTGTGAATGTTGTGAATGAATGTAGATGTCAATCTTGTGGATATGTTTGTTTGTGAATTCTATGAATGTATAATGGTTGTACGTGGATCCTTTGTATAAAGTATTCGGCTTGCATGCCGAGCCTCATCTTTTATTCCAAAGTGTAATTAATTCTTTCCCTTTATATTTGTACTCATATGATGTAATAGAGATAGGATTAGTTTTAGCCTTTGTAAACTTGATGTAAGGAGGACACTTGAAGATCCAACTCCAAGGAGCATCCATGGAGAAGCACCATGAAGATCCAATTCCAAGAAGCAACCTAAAGATTCAACTCCAAGGAGTGTCCATGGAGAAGCAACATGAAGATCCAATTCCAAGAAGCAACTTAAAGTTCCAACCTCACAGAGCATCCATGAAGTTGTTCATTATAATGCTGATCCTTACAGGTTGATTCACATGTGTTGTTGCATGAGATGCATAAGACCATAGGTGTATCGTAATCCTTTGTTTCTCCAAAGGATTACAATAGTATGGCCATAACCAATGTATTTGTGTTTGTGATTGCATGTCTATCATTTGTGGTTGTGGATATAGTAGTATATGATACGTACTATAAGTATGTGGTGTTTGGATATGTATATGTATTAATAAAACCCCTAAATTAATAATATTAAGTTTTAGCTGCCTTCCATAAAGCAACACACATGAAAAGCTTGATTGACTATGTGTGGGAATGCCTCCGCGTGGTACACTATCTATCTCGTGGAAGTGTGATGGTGGGTGTGTGGGTCTGCCTCCGTAGGGTGCACACTCATCGTGTTGGATTATGGGTTGGACTTAACTAGGGAACCTTGATAGGATCAAGTACCTAGAGGCACACAGATTCATCATGGCAAGGATTTGTGCATGATCATCTATCTAAGAGTTGCATATGATGAAATTGACAAAAGTTGCCTACCTTAGTATTTGGTCTTTGACACCAGCGTTGGCTGGGCATTGATCCAGTTATTTTATATCTTGGCTCACTAGAAGGTTGTACACTGCAAAATTCTGAGTTGATAGTGAGGGCTATCAATTTGAATAAAATAGTGGGAGCATAATTAATTAAAGGCCTAATTAATCTCATTTATCAAATCTTTACAAGTCAAAATGTTTTGGACTAAATGCAACATTTTTCTTTTATAGCAATCAAATAACAAACAACACTCACACTTTCTCGTTGCGATCAGTCCTTTAAAAGGACAAACTTATCAGAACCAACTTTCAAAACAAGTTTAGGATGCTGAGAATTGTTCTCACGCAGGAGCATAAGCTCTATGTCCTTAAAACACCAGAGCCTGCGAAACCCGCCTCAAATGCACCCAAGGCTAAAAAGGATGCTTACAAAACGCACCTTTATGATGGCGTCGATGTCAAGTGCATGATGTTATCTCAATGAACTATGAGTTGCAAGAGCAGCATGAGAACATGAATGTCATGGAGATGGTAACACATCTCAAGAACATGTATCAACATCAAGCAAGATAGGAGAGATATGATGTCTCCAAGGCTTTGTTCAGAAGAAAGATGAAAGAGGGAGACTCAGTTGGCACCCATATACTCACTTTGATTGGGTACGTGGAAAGCCTATATAAGCTGGGATTACCCCGAGGTCAAGAGTTGGCCACTGATGTGATTCTGCAATCATTTCCTGAATCATATAGTAACATGAACAATCTTGACAAACCATTGTCAGAATTGTTGGGTATGTTGAGGATAGCTGAAGCACATATGAAGAAAGACAAGCCCAAGTTTGTGATGATGATTAGCAAGACAAAGGGAAAGTCAAAAGGCAAAGGCAAGGCTAACAAAGATTCTAAATCCGGGCAGAAGCCAAAGTCATCCACACTCAAAGCTAAAGTTGGGATCTCCAAAGAAGGCAGTTGTCACCATTGTCACCAGACTGGACATTGGAAAAGAAACTGTCCTCTCTACTTGGAGGAACTGAGGAAGAAGAAGCAGGGGATAGAGATCTCCACTTCAGGTATATACATTATTGAGATAAAATTAAATACTTCTTCATCATGGGTACTGGATACCGGATGTGGATCTCACATATGTTCAAATATGCAGGATCTGATAAGAAGTAAGCCTTTACGAAAGGGCCAAGTTGAGCTGCGGGTCGCTAATGGAGCAAGAGTTGTTGGCACCATAGTTAGAGTTATTAGTTTATCTTTTCCTACAGACCTTGTAATAAAATTAGAGAATTACTATTATGTACCTACCATTAATAGAAATATTATATTTGTATCTTGTATGGACAAGAGTGGATTTGAATTTCACATTAAGAATGGAATGATTTCTATTTCTAAAGATGAGATCTTTTATGTCAATGCCCCTATGTCTTATGGTATCTACTTGTTAGAATTTGAGACTAGCATGTACAACATAAATACTAAAAGGATAAAACTTGACAACTCAAACAAAACATACTTATGGCATTGTCATCTTGGGAACATAAATGAGAAACACATATCTAGACTCCATAAGGATGGTTATCTAGACTCTTTTGATTTTGAATCATTAGAGACATGTGGGGCTTTCTTATTAGGGAAAATGACCAAGACTCTTTTCACTGGATACAGTGAGAGAGCCAGTGATATGCTAGAGCTCATACATACTGATGTATGTGGACCTTTTAGATCAAATGCTAGAGGAGGTTATCAATACTTCATTACCTTCACGGATGACCTCACTAGGTATGGCTATGTATATCTTATGAAACACAAGTCAAAAACTCTTGAAATGTTCAAGACTTTCATGAAAGAAGTAGAGAAGAAACTTGGTAAGAGTATTAAAGCACTCCATTCAGATCGAGGTGGTGAATACTTAAGCCAAGAGGTTGAGGACCTTCTAAGAGACCGTGGTATTGTATCACAATGGACTCCACCTGGTACACCACAACATAATGGTGTGCCAGAAAGAAGGAATCATACATTATTAGACATGGTACGATCAATGATGAGTTCAACCAAAATTCCAATATCGTTCTATGGATATGCTCTTGAAACTGCATCGTTTACACTTAACTGTGTACCTTCCAAAACGGTTCAAAAGACACCATACGAGATATGGAATGGGAATTGTCCCAATTTGTCTATGTTAAAGATTTCAGGATGTGAAGCTTATGTTAGGAAACAATTTCCTAAAAAGCTTGGACCCAAATCTAAAAAATGTTATTTTGTTGGATACCCCAAGGAAACTCAGGGATACTACTTCTACACATCGACTGACAACAAAGTGTTTGTTGCTAAGACTGTTGTATTTCTTGAAAATGAATCTATTTCCAAAGGAATCAGTGGGAGGAATGTAGAGCTTGAAGAAGTTTGAGATCAACAAGAAAGCAGAGAACCCGAGGAGGTACATAAGGAACATGAAGACTCACAAACTATTGTGGAATTTCAAGTTCCAAATGTAACACATGAACCTCATAGGTCTAGTAGGACACGACTTGAGCCTGAGAGATTTGGATTTCTCATGACTCAAGACATTGACAAATTGGGCATAGTAGATTATCCAACTTCCTATCTAGAAGCTACTAAGGGACCAGAATATGAGAAATGGCTCGAAGCCATGAGATCTGAGATGGAATCCATGTACACCAACAAGGTATGCACCTTGGCGGATCCACCCGAAGGGGTAAAACCCATAGGGTGCAAGTGGGTCTTCAAGAAGAAGACTGACATGGATGGAAATGTTCAAACCTATAAAGGTAGATTGGTTGTGAAAGGATTCCATCAAATTCAAGGTGTTGATTATGACGAGACCTTCTCACTAGTTGCCATGGTTAAATCCATCAGGATCATGCTTGCCATTGTAGCTTATCATCACTATGAGATTTGGCAGATGGATGTTAAAACAACATTCCTTAATAGGAATATACTTGAGGATGTGTATATGACACAACCTGAGGGTTTTATCAATCCAAAGGAAGCTAATATAGTTTGCAAGCTACAAAGGTCAATCTATGGATTGAAGAAAGCATCTCAGAGCTAGAATCTATGTTTTGACGAAGTAGTCAAAAAGTTTGGCTTTAGTCAAAATGAAGATGAACCTTGTGTTTATAAAAGGGTTAGTGGGAGCACAATCATATTTCTCATATTGTATGTGGATGATATACTATTGATGGGAAATGGCATCCCTACTCTTCAGATGGTAAAAGGTTGGCTGGGGAAGACCTTCTCTATGAGGGATTTAGGCGAAGCATCCTATATATTAGGAATCAAGATCTATAGAGATAGATCTAAAAGGCTTCTAGGCCTAAGCCAGAGCACATACATTGACAAGGTGCTAAAGAGGTTTAGCATGGAGGGTTCTAAGAGAGGTAAGTTGCCCATGTCTCATGGGGTTACGATATCTAAAACCCAATTTCCTAGTTCATGTGATGAGCGGACACACATGAATAAGATTCCATATGCATCAACAATTAGATCTATCATGTACGCGATGTTATGTACTCATCCTGATGTGTCGTGTGCTTCGAGCATGACGAGCCGGTATTAGTCAGATCCAGGTGAAATCACTGGACAACAATAAATAACATCCTAAAGTACTTGAGAAGGACTAAGGATTAATTCTTGGTATACGATGGTGAGGAAGAGCTCATGGTAAAGGGTTACACCGATGCTAGCTTCCAAACTGACAAAGATGACTATAGATCACAATATGGATTTGTGTTTTTCCTGAACAATAGAGCTGTGAGCTGGAAGAGTTCCAAGTAAGAGACGGTTGTGAATTCTACAATAGTGGTCAAATATATTTCCACATCTAATGCTGCAAAGGAAGCTGTGTGAATCAAGAAGTTCATTTCTGAACTTGGAGTGGTTCTAAGCGCTAGTGATGCAATTGAGTTGTTTTGTGACAACAATAGAGCAATTGCACATGCTAAAGAACCAAGATCGCACCAACATTCCAAACATATCCTTCAGTGGTTCCATCTCATACAAGAGATCATACAATGAGGAGATGTGAAGATTTGTAGAGTACCTACAAAAAGCAATGTGGCTGACCCGCTCACAAAAGCACTTTCATAGAAGAAACATGACAGACATGTTCGATCATTTGGATTGAGATTCATGAGTGATTGGGTATAAATGCAAGTGGGAATTTGTTGGTATGTAAGCCCATAGAGACTATAATTTGATGATTGTATTGGGATACTATATAAATGATTTGTAATACGACATTGATCATATCAATAAAGTCAAGTCCAGTCTATATGTTTGTGTTTTATATTGTGAGATGACCATAAAACTTATAGATGTCTACAAAATAATATACTCAATGACATATGTCTTCAGGTTGATGACCTAAACAGTGAGATCATATGTATGCTAAGAGTATGCATTCTTGTTTTGTCCCTAATCGGTTATTATTGTGGAACTATCCATAGACATCAATAACACATAAGATTATAATGCATGTTGGTTGATGGAAGAATCTCATTATCCATGATATGGAGATATCAAACCAAATACATAGATACTTGTTGGAGAATAGTGTATCAGATAGACCCACCTTGAGAGTGATACATGGATACCATGATTGGTAGTTAGAGTCACATCTCATAATGATGTTGGTGATTGTGGTTCTTAGACCTAAAGTCACTAAACTTATTACATGTCATTCGGTGTACTTTTACACCATCCACCATGGTCCTGAATAAGGATTGCCATAAAGATGGTGCTTGGGTGCACTATGACACATGGGGATGACTATAAGTGATGTAGATGTAATTTGTCCTTCATATGAGAGTTTGATATTTCGGCCACTTGATAAGAGAGACTGAGAAATGCATAGCCATGTTGATGTGAGTCAATATGTGATATTGATCTTACATATATCTCAGACAGTCTGCTCTAGTTCAAGGAGCATGGATTGAGCATTGAAAAGGATAACAGTTGTCCGGATATCAATGACAAAGGAACTATACAATCACTATATCACCAATCATGAATGATAGGTTAAGTTGTTCTCCAACTTCTCCAATTACTTGGGTGGCAATGAAGTATTTCTAGATACCAATCATTGCTTGTGAAATCATAATATAATTATGGATATCACTACCAACGTAATTTGGAGCCTACCGGGTCACACGCATGGGATGTGTTGGAATAGGAGTATAATTGTAGATTTGATTGGAATTGCTCTGAATCACATTAATTACTAAATGTTTATGTAATCCATTAGAATAATATTGGAGTGGACGGCTCTAAGTGCAAGTGGGAGTCTGTTGGTATATATGCCCATAGATCCATCTCGAGCGATTGCATGTAGTTAGATATTAATTAATCAATTAATATGATTATTTGGTTAATTAATTAATTCCAGAATATTCTAATTAATCAAGAGCATTTTAATTAATGCAGTGTTTCTATTTACTGATGGATTTAGAAAATCCTACTTCCTTTTGTCTCCTATTTAAAGGGGCTTGATGGCTGATATCTATATAAGATATAGAGAGAGTCTTTTCAATTTACGCTCACGTACGTAAACCCTAGCCGTCACCGTCCTTGAGAGAGAAAGGAGAGCACTGCCACAATAGCACGTCACCACACAAAGACGACTCCTTCTCGCCAGCTTAGGAAGTGCGAGATGGAGTTTCAATCCATCCACGTGGATGAAGTAGAGATGCAGACGCTGAGACGCCTGTGTTCAGAGGACGTCAACGAACATCCATACGTGCTACAAGCGGCGTACATCATCGCACAAAAGGAGGGCCACCAGATCTTCCGGTGACACACTCAGCAAATAGGAGAGAAGTTCCATCTGTGTATGCCAGCAACGTTGGACACCATCGCGTAGTGGAACATCGCCGGACTTGCTCCGCGGTAAGGTATATCCACAAACACTCTTTCCAAATATGCTGTTGTCAATAGGCTCCTATTTTGAGTTGCGTGGAACTTTTTTTTGTTTCTTTCACCACACATGTTTTCTCCATAAAACCCAACACTAGCTTGAGTGAAACCCTTATCCAAAAACTATTGAAATTTCTTTTTTGATTCCTTTAACACTACAAATGCCATTCTATAGGCTAGTTGTAAGGAGTGGGACCCGATAGGGGATCCACACCCTACTAGAAAAGAAAAGGCCACATCTCTTGAAACAAATACCACAAAAAAAAATTCACCAAAGGGATGTGTACCAATACTTTCTACATGTATGTATCATAGTACAAAAAATATAGCAGTGGAATAAGAAATTTCTAACTATCACAAAGCTTGTTATCATTATACATCGCTTCACCACACATGGGTGTCAAAAAGGAAATCTAATCATATAAGCCAAAGATCAAGCTGAGGGTCATCTAACCACCTCTTCAAAGTCTACCAAAGGCTCAAATACAATGTTGAGGTCCAAGTCCTCCTTGATCAACTTGGGGTTGGAAGCATACCCCACAAAAGAAGAGAAGAAAGAGAAACATCAACAAAAGCTGGTATGTGCATACTAAAATAGGAAATTGAGCAATGTATGAAAATAAGGATATCAATTATAAATGCTTCCCATAGAAGAGGAAAGTACTACCCAAAGGAGAATAAAAGAAAAGAACATTCATATCATGATGAAAGAAAAATATAAGTTCAAAGCATCGATGTGTTTTACCTGTGACAAAACTAGAATAATATATCATGTAGGTAGGAAATACACATCTATCAAAAATGTACAGAGAGCAGGGTCTTGTATATATATGCTCTATAATAGGGCGGTGGCAGGGTCTGTCAACATCTGCCTAGTAGGAATTTTCATATTTGCCAATATATATAAAAATATGCAGGGATTTTCACATCTGCATCCATATATGGGAATTTATACATCCACATAAATTCACATTTAACATTATACTAGTAGTCACCACATGATGCATAACAAGGATAAACAAGAGATATGAAATCAAAAATATCAAAAAAAGTGTGCTACATATACATCCACTACCATGGTGGGAAAAAAAGCACAAAACATCCACTACAAGATGGGCATAAACATCCAGATCAATGCGGGCACAAAGCACAAGATAAGAGTCCAAGAGAATCTACAAGGTCATAATAATAATCTAGTTCATAAGAACCATGATATCAAAAGAATAGAACATTGTGCAGGATAATGTCCATAAGACCAAGAGTAAGACAAAAATAGGTTAATTGCCCAACATAGAGAAATAGGGGATACATCATATATTTAGAGTGAAGAATTAGAAATTTCTCAATATATAAATAATGTGGGATGCAATCATACCTCAACTTAAAAACATATACAGTCTAAAGTCTAGCCTAAGTCCAAGCCTAGGCCTCCAAAGAACCTCTAGGGAAGGTGGATAGGTCCAATAAGTAAGGTTCCCAAGCTTAGAGAGGCTGGTTTCTCCAACATAGCTCCTATCTCGAGCAAGAAGCACCTTCTCCACTTTAGAAGTGAAGAACCCTAACAAAAGAACATGGATATGAGGTGTTTATGGGTTCTAGGTGGGGTTTCACCATGGAAGACTATGGCTTCGACCTGGAGGAAGGTTGAAGGAAGAGGAAGATTAGGAAAAACAAAGAAGAAAGAGATAAAATACTTGCCTTGGTCAAAAACCCTAGAAGAGGACATTGGAAACCCTAGGTATGGCTAGATGAAACTCTAGGAGACCTTTTTATCAGTAAGGGGAACATATTCTCCCTTAAACTACCTAGTTCTACAAAAAAATAGAGAAATATAGGTACTATAAGCTAGAGAGTGAGCAATGATTTCAAATTGGAGCTAGGAAGGGATATATATAGCTTCATGGATAAGGAAGGGGACAGGCATGAGGTGTACATGAAGTTTTCCATGTGTCAATAGCCTAGAGATTCTATGTCCATGTAGCACCTCCCTTAGTTACTACCCACAATTTATCTTTTATCCATACTCTTATCCTTATCTTTATCTTTATCCTTATCTTGACCTTTATCCTTATCTTTATCCTTATCTTTACCTTTATCCTTATCCTTATCTTCATCCTTGTCCTTGAAGAGAAATACTTCCAAACTAAGTATAACTAGGAGCCCCAAAGCCCAAACAATTTTTTAATGATAAGGGAACCTATAAGGATCATAATGCTTGTGAAAATGTACAAATAAAACCTCCCAATTGGGTAAATTGTAGAAAAGTCCAAAATGTACCTAAAATTGCATAACTTGCACAAACAACATCCAAATTGGACCAAACTTTATCCACAAGTTAACTTTGATGTTTTGAATATGAATTTTCCATTATTTCCATATTTTGAAGTTATATGATCACATTATTCATTACTTATGGCTTTTACTCATTCTCTCTCCTAAACTTATCCTAATATTTCAAGGTAGTCCAAATTAAATGAAATTTGACATGTAGGCTAACTTTGATATGTAGATTTCGAATTTGAAGTTTGTTTACACTTTTGAGACTTATTTTAACGAGGTATGTCATATGTCCCATTAACAACCCATTATCTAAATTATTCATCCAATTAAGTTTCTTATTTTCATATTACCACCAAAAGGAGTTATGTGGCATATTTTATGTATCCATTATAAACCTAAGATTAATGTTAGAACATTAGGTTACATTAAGGTGATCTATACATGCATTATTGGGATTATATGAAACATCTATTTAGGTCTAACCTTCAACCTTATTTGGCTAAGTCCAAAGCGTAAACTTCCAGGGTAGGGTACGTGATCTAGTATGTTACATCACACCACCCCTTAAAGGGATCTCGTCCTCGAAATCAAAACATCCATAAGAAACTTATCCACCACCCCTTAAAGGGTCCATCTTATTATATCAAACTAAACTTCAGGTACAAAAGGTTCAACTACACTTCCTTACATACTACTACAAAAGCAATATGCAAAAGGAAAACATAACAAGGAAAGATTAACTAAGAAAGAGTTCAGCTTCCCCATCATAGTTGAAGAGAGAAGTTGCCTCAACATGGTCAACTCTTGATCAGGAGTAAGATTAGTAGAAATAGGAGTATCCCAATTAGAAGTCCGACTCTCAGGGGTAACAGGAGGGTCTTGTCTTAGAATCCCATACTTAGGGTTCTGAGGTTTCTCAAAGCCTCCTAGGTTGTCAACAAAGGAGTTCTGTCCAGCTATAAGGTTTTCCTGTACAAGGCAAGGATACTAGGTGTAAGCAACCTAAGATAAAGGTAAACATCCTAAAGGGAGACAAGGTTGAAATAATTTGACAACCGACTGCTAATGGCTCTGATACCATGCTGTAAGGAGTGGGAACCGATAGGGGATCCACTCCCTACTAGAAAAGAAAAGGCCACATCCCTTGAAAGAAATACCACAAAAAAAATTCACCAAAGGGATGTGTACCAATACTTTCTACATGTATGTATCATAGTGCCAAAAATATAGTAGCGGAAAAAGAAAGTTCTAACTATCACAAAGCTTGTTATCATTATACATCACTTCACAACACATGGGTGTCAAAAAGGAAATCTAATCATATAAGCCAAAGATCAAGATGAGGGTCATCTAACCATATTTTCAAAGTCTTCCAAAAGCTCAGCTACAATGTTGAAGTCCAAGTCCTCCTTGCTCTACCTAGGGTTGGAAGCATACCCCCACAAAAGAAGAGAAGAAAGAGAAACATCAACAAAATCTGGTATGTGCATACTACAATAGGAAATTGAGCAAGGTATGAAAATAAGGATATCAATTATAAATGCTTCCCATAGAAGAGGAAAGCACTACCCAAAGGAGCATAAAAGAAAAGAACATTTATATCATGATGAAAGCAAAATATAAGTTCAAAGCATCCATGTGTTTCACCTGTGATAAAACTAGAATAATATATCATGTAGGTAGGAAATACACATCATCATCATCATCATCTAAGCCTCAATCCCAACTATGTTGGGGTCGGCTACATGGATCCTTCATTTCCATTCAGCTCTATCATGGGCCATATTCTGATTGAGATGTAGAGATTCAAAATCTCTCTTTATAAGCTCATCCCATGTTAATTTAGGCCTTCCTCTTCTTCTATTTATAGTGTTTGGCTCAATAGCATTGCTTCGTATAGGCACACTAGTAGGTCTGCGTTGCACATGTTCGTACCATCTGAGTCGGCCCTCACACAACTTGTCCTCAATGCTCGCCACCCCCACTTTATTCCTAATATAGTCATTTCTCAAATGATCTTTTCTTGTCTTCCCACACATCCATCTCAGCATACGCATTTCAGCCACGTTCATCTTGTTGAGACCTTGTTTCTTCACCGCCCAACATTCACTCCCATAGAGCATGGCTGATCGTATAGCTGTTCTATAAAACTTACTTTTTAACCTGAGAGGGATCTTCTGATCGCATAAAACTCCAGTTGCACTCCTCCATTTCAACCATCCTGCAGTGATCCGGTGACAGACATCATTTTGTACCTCATCTATTTGAATAATAGAACCTAAGTAACGAAATTTGTCACATTTTGGTATATCTACTCCGTCCAACTTGGCTCCATCATTCACACTGCGAGATTGGCTGAAATTGCAATGCATATACTCAGTTTTTCTCCTGCTAATCATCAATCCATTTGATTCCAATGCCTTTCTCCAACATTCAACTTTATCATTCAATCCATCTTTTATTTCGTCAATCAAAACAATATCATCAGCAAATAACATACACCAAGGAATATCATCCTGAACATTCTTTGTTAACTCATCCATAACCAGAACGAATAGATATGGGCTGAGTGTGGATCCTTGGTGTACCCCAACTATAATAAGAAAAGTTGGTGTCTCTCCTCCAGGAGTCTTGACACTTGTAGTAGAGCTATCATACATGTCTTTGATCAAGTCAATGTATTGGATAGGCACACCCTTTTTCTTCAAAACCATCCATAACACTTCTCTGGGTACTCGATCATAAGCCTTCTCTAGATCGATAAACACCATATGAAGATCTCTTTTGCTTTGTCTATACTTCTCCATAAGCCTCCTTATAAAAAAAATAGCATCTGTTGTTGATCTTCCAGGCATGAAACCAAATTGGTTGTTTGATACCTGCGTTATAGATCTTAACCTCTGCTCAATAATCCTCTCCCAAAGCTTCATCGTGTGACTCATCAACTTGATACCTCTATAGTTTGTATAGCTCTAAACGTCACCTTTGTTCTTGTAGATTGGGACTATAATACTATTTCTCAACTCATCCAGCATCTTCTTGGTCTTCATGATCTTGTTAAAGAAATTTGTTAACCATGTAACTCCCTCGTCCCCCATACTCTTCCATACATCAATGGGAATATTGTCTGGTCTGCATGCCTTTCTCATTTTCATCTTTTTCAAAGCATTCTTGACCTCAAATGGTGAAACTCGTCGTGTGTAAATGATATCTCTTGTATTCATGTCACACGAGTCGCTAACATTATATGCAATATCTCCATTAAAAAGCTTATGGAAGTAATTTCTCCACAGGTTTTTGATATCATCATCCTTCACCAATACTCTACCATCTTCATTCTTTATGCATTTTACTTGACTCAAGTCTCTTCCTTTCCTTTCTCTTATACGAGCCCTTTTATATATATCTTTTTCCCTTCTCTAGTGTCCAGCTTCTTATACATATCATCAAAGTATCTAGACCTTGCCTCCCGAACCACCTTTTTATCTTCTTTCTTTGCTTGCTTGTATCTTTGGAACGTTGCATCATCTCCAGATTTGGGCAAGCTCCTATAGATCTCCCTTTTCAGTTTAATAGCCTTTTGTACTTCATCATTCCACCACCAAGTCTCCTTCTATGGAGGTCCACAACCTTTAGACTCCCCCAAAACCTCTTTGGAAATTTTTGTTATGCAGGAGCTCATGTTATGCCACATAGTGTTAACATCAGACTCCAAGTTCCAAGTTACCTCCTTTATGAGTTTATCATGAAAAGTCAATTTCTTTTCTCCTTTAAGATTCCACCACTTGATCCTACTATCTTGGTTTCCGTTATGTTTGCCTTTATTGATCTTCATGTTAATATCCAAAACTACCAACCTATGTTGGGTCGTGAGTTCTTCACCAGGAATTACTTTACAATCCTTGCATATGTTAAGATCCACCCACCTTGTAAGGAGGTAATCAATTTGGCTACAGTTGTGCCCACTCCTGAAAGTAATCTTATGAGATTCTCTTTTCTTGAAATGGGTGTTTGCCAAAATCATATCATATGCAACTGTAAAATCTAATATCCTCTCTCCTTCTCCATTCCTGTTGCCATATCCAAAACCACCATGAACTCTCTCAAATCCAGCATTACCACTCCCCACATGGCCATTTAAATCACTCCCAATAATAATCTTCTCCTCGATCGGTATTCCTTGCATTAATTCATCCATGTCATCCCAAAAATCCTTCTTCGCATCCTCGCTAAGGCCAACTTGGGGGGCATAAGTGCTAATAATGTTAAAAATATTTCCCCCAAGAACAACCTTGATAGCTATGATTCTATCACCCATCCTTGTAATCTTGATGACGTCATACTTCAACATATTATCAACGATAATACCTACGCCATTTCTATGTTTATCAATACCTGTATACCAAATTTTGTATCCTGTGTCTCCAATCTCTCTATAGAGTTCCCCTGTCCACTTGGTTTTCCTACAAGCAAGCTATATTGACTTTTCTTCTCATCATGGTATCCACTATCTCCAAAGATTTCCCTGTCAAAGAGCCAATATTCCAAGATCCAACTCTAATCCTTTTTTATTGAACTTGCTTCTTTACTTGCCTTCGTCGAAAATGTTGCCCCTGCAAATTTTTCACTGGATCTGGGAAATGATGCGGCAGGACTAGCTTCTTTACCCACACCCATCCAAGATGTGGAAACCCTTGCACATTTTTCACTACATCCGGGCGATGATGCAGTGGGACTAGCTTCTTTACCCACACCCGTCCAAGATGTGGAAACCCTTGTTTATCCTTCAACACAACCGGACGTCATTGTGTTGAAACCCCTTGCATATTTATCACTGCACCCGGGTGCTGGTACAACATGTCGCTAGGTAGGGACGCTCCAACGATATTCTTATAAGGATCCATGTCATAGAAAGAGTGACAAAGTTTTTATAGGTTGGTTGTCAACCTACCACCAACCCTCCTCCTTTACCCGGGCTTGGGACCGGCTACATTTACATAAAAAAATGAAAACATAGGATACACATCTATCAAAAATGTAGAGTGAGCAGGGTGTTGTATACATCATCTCTATAATAGGACGGTGGCAGGGTCTGTCAACATCTACCTAGCATGAATTTTCACATATGCCAATATATATAAAAATATGTAGGGATTTTCACATCTGCATTCATATGTGGGAATTTTCACATCCACATAAATTCACATTCAACATTATACTAGTAGTCACGACATGATGCATAACAAGGATAAACAAGAGATATGAAATGAAAAATATCCAACAAAGTGTGCTACTTATACATCCACTACCATGGTGGGAAAAGAAGCACAAAACATCCACTACAGGATGGGCATAAACATCCACATCAATGTGGGCACAAATCACAAGATAAGAGTCCAAGAGAATATACAAGGTCATAATAATAATCTAGTTCATAAGAACCATGATATTAAAAGAATAAAGCATTGTGCAGGATAATTCCCATAGGACCAAGATTAAGACAAAAATAGGTTAATTGCCCAACATAGAGGAATATGGGATACATCATATATTTAGAGTGAAGAATTAGAAATTGCTCAATATAAAAATAATGTGGGATGCAATCATACCTAAACTTCAGAGCCTATACAGTCTAAAGTCCAACCGAAGTCCAAGGATAGGCCTCCAAAGAACCTCTAGGGAAGGTGGACAAGCCCAATAAGTAAGGTTCCCAAGCTTAGAGAGGTTGGTTTCTCCAACATAGCTCCTATCTCGAGCAAGAAGCACCTTCTCCACTTTAGAGGTGAAAAACCCTAACAAAAGAACATGGAGATGATGTGTTTATGGGTTCTAGGTGGGGTTTCACCATGGAATACCATGGCTTTGATCTAGAGGATGGTTGAAGGAAGAGGAAGATCAGGAAAAACGAAGAATAAAGAGAGAAAATCACTTGTCTTGGTTAAAAACCCTAGAAGAGGACCTTGGTAACCCTACGTAGGGCTAGATGGAACTCTAGGAGACCTTTTTCTCAATAAGGGGAACATATTCTCCCTTGGACCACCTAGTTCCACAGAAAAATAGAGAAATATAGGTACTCTAAGCTACAGGAAATAAGGAGTGAGCAATGATTTTGAATTGGAGCTAGGAAGGGGTATATATAGCTTCATGGATAAGGAAGGGGTCAAGCATGAGGTGTAGATGGAGTTTTTCATGTGCCAATAGCCTAGAGATTCTATGTCTATGTAGAACCTCCCTCATTTACTACCCACACTTTCTATTTTATCCATATCCTTATCTTTATCTTTATCTTTATCCTTATCTTGACCTTTATCCTTATCCTTATCCTTATCTTTATCTTTATCTTTATCTTTATCCTTGTCTTTACCTTTATCCTTATCTTTATCCTTATCTTCATCCTTGTCCTTGAAGAGAAATACTTACAAACCAAGTATAACTAGGAGCCCCAAAGCCCAAAAAATTCGAGAGTGATAAGGGAACCTATAAGGATCATAATGCTTGTGACAATTTACAAATAAAACCTCCCAATTGTGTAAATTGTAGAAAAGTCCAGAATGTATCTAAAATTGCATAACTTGCACAAACAACATCCAAATTGGACCAAACTTTATACACAAGTTATCTTTGATGTTTTGAATATGAATTTTCCATTATTTCCATATTTGGAAGTTATATAATCACATTATTCATTACTTATGTCTTTTACTCATTCTCTCCTAAACTTATCCTAATATTTCAAGGTTGTCCAAATTAGATGAAATTTGACATGTACGCTAATTTTGATATGTAGATTTCGAATTTGAAGTTTGTTTACACTTTTGAGACTTCTTTCTATGAGGTATGTCATATGGCCTATTAATGGCCCATTATCTAAATTATTCATCCAATTAAGTTTCTTATCTTCTTATTATCACCAAAATGAGGTATGTGGCATATTTTATGTATCCATTATAAACCTAAGATTAATGTTAGAACATTAGGTTACATTAAGGTGATTAATACAAGCATTAGCTCATTAGGATTATACTAAACATCTATTTAGGTCTAACCTTCAACCTTGTTTAGCTAAGTCCAAAGCGTCAACTTCTAGGTAGGGTCTAAGATCTAGTATGTTACACTAGTAATGATATTGGGTGACTATCATGTAAAACCTATATCTTAAAGTCAACATATATTTCAAGTTGTAAATCTAGTAAATTGCCATGAAAAATATCTAGGAATTCACATAGTACAAGAACATATTCTATATTAACTATTCTTCTCTCTACCCTAGTGCCTACCACATATGTGGGTAAGCCTTTTCTATCTCTAGTGAAGACTCATGAAAGTCACCTTGTTGAAAGATCGCATCTTTCTTCCAACAATCTAATTGGACATGATATGTCTGAAGGCAATCCATACCCACAATCATATGAAGATAATTAATGTCTATGGGTATGTGATTAACTATTATGGTATACCCACTAAACTCAAGAGACATCCTGGACAAATTTCTATAAAAACTGTGGGCTCACCTAATGACACTCTCAACATCAATTCATAAAATAAATCTTGAGTTAAAAGATGTAATCCACTAACTAGTAATCTTTTTATAAAAGAATGTGTCGTAGTTGGATCAATCAAAATTGTAGCTGAATTGCTTTTCAAGAGAAGAATCTCACTCCTTCTAGTTGAGTCATAGAGAAGAAACATCATGTAGCTCTCCCTCTACTACACTATCCCCATTTCCACTACTAGTACTAGGTGATCCCCCTATAGAGTTTGAAGCCACTGAAGAACTTTCTCCCCAACCTTCAGCCTTCCTCTAAGAAGTCTGAAAGTAAAGTTGTGAACTCTATGGTGGTGCAATATGGTGCTTAGGATAGTATCTCTTAAAATGTCCCATCTTTCCATTATAGTGACATCTTTGAAAACTAGGTCCCCAACATTGACCAAAGTGTTCCCTACTACAAGTGTCACACACAACCATATCTCTATGGACCTATCGCTGATGTTGGTGGCCCTAAAGGACTTGATGATGGTGCCCGCCTAGGTGGTGTATTACAACCTGCTAGGGCTAGACCTTCCTATACTATAGGAAGATACAAAATTGCTTTAACTAGATCCATGCTTTCCAAAACAACTAAGAGATCGTCCTATTTTAAAAAAGAAATACACCAACTTATGTGTATCCACCAATACTCTGTCCTCCTATACTGAAATATCCAGATATTTTTCTACCCTAGAATGTTTATCAGCATTACTATGACTATTCACTATGTCTTGATGACTCCACAAACTCCCAAAATTTATCTCTATCCCTTCAACCAACAATTGATATGCTAGGTCTAGTTTTTGGTCTTAAACCTGCTTGAAACCTACATTTATCTATATCATCTAGTACAAGTTGTGTACAAAACTGAACCAACCTTGTAATATGCCTCATACTCACAATTATCATGATGCCCTATCTAATACTCTCCAGTTGGCTGATCTTATCACTCGAGATGATATGAGGGAAATACTTCAAGTGAAACTCATCCAAAAAGTCCTTCCATGTTGTCACCATATTTCTCCTCTTATCTTCTACTTGATTCCATCATAATTCAACATCTCCTTTAAGTAGATAGATCACATGATTAATCTAACTATCCTTTGATCACTCTATTAGGTGAAAAACCTTTTCTAATTGTCAAAGCCACACATCTATCCACCATTGGGTCTATTGTCCCAAAAAACTCAGTCCTACCAAGCTACCGACTCATATGATCTCCTAAGGTCCTTGCTAGAATATTAAAATGTCTGGTCCATCTTATATTTCTTCTATGTCTCTAAAAGACATAATACATCATGGCTACTCATATCTATCGTCTCCATCATGAGCCATTTTCTGAGGGTCACAACCATAACATATCTCATCCTATTCTTCACCATGACCACATCCTCTTCCTCCCATATGAATTTTCATAAAAGAAGCATATATGTTAGAAAACTGCAGTTCAAAGAGGAAAACATCCTAATCCTATTGGTCTCTTACAACCTACGTCCCAAACCTAGGCTCTCATACCAAAACTTTGATGCGACACAAACTCATTAACCAAGGTTTAAGCCTGCAAGGGACTAGACTAACCATCTATTTTTAATTACTAATTGCAATCAAATTTACATTTTTCTTTTGTATAAACATGTCGACTAATAAAACATCATGTTTATTTAGCAGATAACATCACAAGTTCACATCTGAATATAGATTTTACTACATACTCAATTGAAAGAAACCAATTCTAACTTAATATGCATCAATCCCCACTCTCATATTTGTAGGACTAGAGGAAGGACATGATACCTTCTAACAAAACTAGATATTCCACTCTAGACCTCAGTTGATCTACTCCTAATGAAAACTAGCAACTGATTCCTCATACTAAGATAGACCCATAGTTGAAAAATGATTCAATAAAGTGTTTGACCTATTGGCTCAGTAGATGGAAAGTCATTACCAAACCATGATAATTCAAATATGTATTGTTAATTAAATCAAATACAAAGATTATAGGAATGTCAATTCAAATATATTACTAGTACAGATACCACCTCTATTTGTCAGTTGAAATAGTTCTCTAACATTAGTTTCACACCAAAACCTAAGTGGGTGACACTACAATTAAGTGCCTACAACGTCTCTTTTTTCGAGACGCATAAGATGATGACTCAGACCCTACCTCAGTTTCTAAAGTTAAAGAAAGAACACATCAACCGAAGTTGTACTGCCATACCAGGTCACATTTTTGACTAATAAAGGTTTTTGTGGCATTGTTTATTAAATAAACTAATGTTGTGTACATCTATCTCATCGATTTTTATGTCCTAATGGATGATACAATCCAACCATGTTGTTGGTTCTGCAGTGCAACTAACTCCGTCATCCGACCATGCTTCCCAACACGACCATTTCAGTATAGCCCTATAATGTCAGTTTTAGTACCAGATTCAACAATTTAGACATACAATGTTGGTTTTGCGATAACAACCGATGATACATTTATGTTTTTAAATAGCAGGTATGTAGATCTACTGTCCGACTATTTAATAGAATGCAAAACTTGCAGTTCATTAGAACTACAAGTTCCATATGTTGGTATGTATGCCCTGAGAGCCAATCATGGGATGATTGGTGGGATACTTTAAGATTGATTTGATAAAGATCAAAGGCAAGCTTCCAATTCTTTCTGGTTCTGTCATATGAGATAATGATAGAACATATTGAATGTCTAGAGAATGACAATACTCAATGACGTATGCTTTCAGGTTGAGGACCTAAACGATGAGATCATACAAATGCTAAGAGTTTGTACATTCTTGTTATGTCCCTAGTCAGATGTCATTGTGGAAGGTAGATAGACAGCAATGACACACAAGACTAGATTCTGGTGTTGGTTGATGATAGAATCTCATTAGTCATGATATGGAGATATCAAACCAAACACATAGGTACTTGTTAGAGAACAAGTATACCAGACAGACCCACTGTGAGTTTGACACATGGAACCATGACATGGTAGTCACAGTCAGTTCTCATAGTGATGGTGGTGAGTGTGATTCTTTGACCTAAAATCACTACACTCAACACATGTCCTTGGGTACACTTTGACATCATCAAACACAGTTTTGAAACATGGGTTGTTATAAAGGTGATGATTGGGTGGCTTTGACACATGGGTCTTTTGAGGGGTGAGTGATAGATATGGGATTTGTCCCTCCTGAGGGAGTTTGATATCCATGGCCACTTGATGAGTAGGATTGAGATAAGCATGCACGCATGTGTGAATCAATATGTGATATTGATGTCATACATATCTCCTCCAATCTACTCTGAGATCAAGAAAGTGAATGAACGTTGAAAGGATGATTGTTCCATGCCTTGAGTTCATTCGGGATATCAATGACAAAGGAATTATACATTCATTGTAACACCATTCGTGGATTGTAGGATTGAAAGTTGTTCTCCAACTTTCTATTTCACTTGGGTAGCACTGATGTGCGACTAGGCACCGCTCTTTGCTTGTCAAGTCATAAGTGTTATGGACTTTCGCTGCCAATGTGAAATAGACCCGTAGGGTCACACACATAGGATTTAACCTAGAGGAGGAGTTTATCCACAAACGATGTTTAGATTTATTACTAAAGGAGTTTAGTAGTTCAACTAAACACTCAATCAATTGATAGCTCAATATCATAGTGTTCAAGGTGTTGGACCGATTGATAAGAGTATTGAATTGATTGAAACTATGATTGAATGATTTGCACGGTCTGCTGCCCCAATCGATCAGCTCACCAGGTTGAACCGATCGAATCAACTAGTGAGTCGATCGGTTCATGTGTCATGAAACGATCGGTTCAATTGTTGAATCGGTTGATTCGTGGACCAACCGAGATCATTTGGAAAGTCAGAAGACTATTTTGCAAATACAATTTGTTTCACTTGTGCCAATTCGATTTGGACAAGGATTAATATTTGATTAATCAGAAACAAATATGAAAGTAAATTTGAATTGGACCAGGACCATGAACCGATCGGCTCAGAGCACCAACTAATCGTCTTAGAGCCCCAGACGATACACTCAGTTCCCAAACGATCAGCTCAGGGCTTGAAATGATTGTTTCAGGGTGTGGACTGATCGGTTCAGCTGGCGTAAGTTCGTTGTTTTGTGGAAAATCTTGAACCCTTCTACTCCTATTTAATACCGCATTGCCCGGGGTAGAGAGCCCTATCCCATGACCCTCCTATATATAGGGGTAGTGGGGGTTTCTCAGGAACAACAACTCAGAATACCAGTTTCTCTGCAAAGTTGTCGTTCTCTCTGGTTTTGGTAACTGAGAGAGCCCAAACAAGTGCTACCCGATAAGGGAGGGATAGCAAGGGAAAGACAACTACAGAAAGGCAACTGGTTGCAGGAGAACATGTTGGTGACTAGTACGCCGATAGGAGGGTATGACTCCTTCCGATTCCTTGTGGGACAAGGAGATCAGAGTTCTATGTGGTCTGTGTGGACTACTTCAGAGGTGGGAGACTTCTGCCGCTCAGAGGACAGATGTCAATCCTGACAGTTCCAGTGAGACCAGGAGCTGCACAGACACTGTCCAAGACCGGAGGTGAAGACCGTGCAAGCCGCGAGGTAACGTTGCCGAGCAAGCCTCGGGACAAGGTACGCCTCTACAAACCATCCTTTCTATTGTATAAACGTTGATGTGATTCCTTTATTCTGGGTTTGGGAGAATAATTTTTTTTGTTTCCGCTGCCTTCTCTGTCTCCCCTAAAACCCAACAGTGGTATCAGAGCCACGTCAACTGCTCTATACTTTAGGATTATCGATGTGATCGATTTTGGTTTGTCACCTTTATTTATTACATACAATGCGAATAAAATTGGTATTATGCATGTCCAATCCTAAATCCAGAAATCCCAATATACATATATGATATGCACTCGATATGTGTCACCCTTAAACGAGTTTTGTTGTGGATGTATAGTGTGGTTATGGCCAATAAACCCTATGTATGTGCTTGGTTGTATGTGGTTGCTTGCATCTCGGTATGTGCACCAATTCCCTACCTCCTTATTCCTGATGTAACTCAAGATAACTCAAGATTTCTTTCCTACCTTTGCTCCCCCCGAATGTGACTCGGGGTTTCCCAGTTCAAATATAAATAGGATAGATCTTTTTATTTCATGTTATGTCAAAGAATGGAGGATAATCTGACGATGAATGAGATGATCGGTTCAAGGCATGAACCGATCGGTTGGCGATCCAGACGATCGACTCGAGGAACGAGACGAGCGGGTGGCGACCTGAGGAGATGCACAATGACCAGGTGAACCGATCAGTTGGAGGAGCCAATCGATCGGCTGGTGGCACCCAGATGACTGGCCAAGGCGAGCATGTCATTCGTGTGATGAGTTGATCAACTCAGATGGCTATAGCACTTCATCTTGGATAGGTTGCATGTGATGTAGACCTAGATGATCGTGATTCCTCTTGGCTCAAGGAATCACATTAGGATGGCCATAATCATCGCTTTTATCATTTTGCATGTTTTCTGTGGGATATATCATGTATATAATACATACTATATATTATGGTGATTGGATATTTATATGTACCTATAAAACCAAATCCCTCATTAAATATTAAAGTTTTAGATGCCTTCCAAATGCGACACATGCAAAAAGCTTGATCAGCCAAGTGTGGGCACACCCTAGCATGGTGCACCATCTATCTAGTGGAAATGTGAAGGATGGATATGTGGGTCTACCCTAGTAGGGTGCATATTCACCGTGTTGGCTTTGGGTCAGACTTAACAAGGTGACCTAGATAAGATCTAGCACCTTGAGGCATGGAGGTGATCATGGCAAGGAGTTTCATATGAAATCTTTCAAGAGTTGCATATGATGCAATTGGCAAGAGTTTCCTACCTGGAAGATCTAAGTTGTGGGTGACAGCCCTAGCTGGTCCATGACTTAGAGGATTTCAGGATCTTGACCCACTAGAAGATTGTACAATGCAATCTTCCGGATTGATGGTGAGGGCTATCAATTTGAACAAAATAGTGGGAGCGATAATTAATTAAAGTCCTAATTATATCGTCAACCTTTCAAATCAATCAAATAAGTCAAAATTGAATTTTGGACTAAACTGCATATATTTCCCTTTTGTAGTACAAATGACAACAAACAACAATTACTTTTCATTGCGATCGATCCTTGAAAAGGACAAGCTGAATGGGACTAACTTCCATGACTGGTTTAGGACATTGAGAATTGTTCTCACTCAAGAGCAAAAGCTGTATGTCCTGGATACTCCAATTCCAGAGGAACCTGTGCCTACCGCACCAAAGGTAGAAAGGGATGCTTATAAGAAGCATTCTGATGATGCCATTGATGTAAAGTGCTTGATGTTGTGCTCTGTGAACCACGAGTTGTAGAGACAACATGAGAACATGGGTGTCATTGAGATGATTCAACATCTCAAGAACATGTATGAAGATCAAGCACGACAAGAAAGATATGATGTCTCAAGGGCACTGTTCAAGTGTGTCATGACAGAAGGAGATCCAGTTGGTCCTCACACACTCAAGATGATTGGGTATGTAGAGAACCTGATGAGACTGGGATTCCCTCTGAGCCAAGAGTTGGCTACTGACGTGATACTACAATCATTGCCAGAATCATACAGTCAGTTTGTGATGAACTACAACATGAACAACTTTGACAAGCTGTTGATAGAGTTGTTGGGCATGTTGAGGACATCTGAGGCATAGATGAAGAAGGACAAGCCTAAGTATGTGATGACGATCAACAGCAAGAAAGGCAAGTCTAAGCGCAAGGGCAAGGGCAAAGCTAAGAAAGCTTCTGATGCTAGCCAGCGGTCCAAGTCCTCTTCAACTCTCAAGGCCAAGGGAGGCGTGACCAAGAGAGGCAATTGCCACCATTGTCAAAAGCCAGGACATTGGAAAAGGAATTGTCCACTCTATCTGGAAGAACTAAAGAAGGAGGCAACAGACGTCTCCACCTGAAGGTGTCATGAAATAAACTTGTAACACTTTTTAGGTATATGATACCAAGATATAAAGTGTAAAGCACTCAATAAATGGGGCAAGTGTTGCCACCATAGATAGGAGATCTTTAGTTTATTTTCAGCCTTGAAGGCATGTAATAGAGTTATGAACTGCTATTTCATATTTTCCAATGGATAGAAACACATTATTTTTTCATATTGTATGACAATGATAGAAATTAATAAAGTTTATGTTTCAATCTCAAAAGATATGATCTTTATGGCAATGCCTTGTTTATCTTGTGGTACTTAGTATGCATAAGATAAAATGATACCTAAAAGTTATTGATAACTCAAACAATAAAATTAGCATAAATCATGAGAAATTCATTTCTAGTTTCCATATGATGGATAAGTCTAGACTCTTTTGGTTATAGAACCAGTGAGAGACATGAATCTCTTAGACATGATTAATCAATCTTCACTAGTGGTAGTGGGAGAATGATTATCCTATTAGGTATAATACATGAGATGTATTTCCATACCTATTAGAGTTAATGCTAATACTTCAAATGGTGTTTAGAGAAATACCAATATGAATATCTTGAAGTGTTCAAGAATATCATAAATGAAGTACGAATTTGGTAAAGTGTTAATTCTTGATGAGATCAATGAATGAAATACTTGAACCAAATATTTGAGAACCTTATGAGTGATTATGATAGTATATCATAGTAAACTCATGATTAAGGCATGATGATGTCTGAATCAAAAGGAGTCATACTCCAAGGAGTTAGAGGATGATTATCAAATAACTAAGTTCTTCTTAAATAAAGAATACCCTACACTAATAAAAGACATTAAGAATCACAAGGAGTTGTGAGTTCTTATATCCTTGATAGATACACCTCGATTGTCTATGTGATTAGTTGGTCATGTGATGAATCAACTATCTAGATGAATATGAGGATCCGGATTTTGAGTTATGGTTTATGACCATTACATCCTAAATGACTTCCATGAGAACCATAAGGTATGACCTTGATGGTAGCACCTGTTGGGATGAAATCCATAAGTGCGAATGAGTCTTAAGCGTTAAGACACATGGATAACATTTTGAGAAGGATGATGCTTGTTGATTACAACTTAATGACTAAGACATTTGGCATACGGATACTAAAACCGCATTCCTATGAGGAATAAGACAAGGATGTGTACGTGACACAACCTATAAGGTTTATGAATCCATTAATGCAAATGAAGTCTATAAGTTACAATGGACTAATCAATGTGATTGATTAAGTACACGTAACTCAGAACTGTGATCTTTACTTTGATAATATAGTCAAAGGGTTTGACTGATATGACAAAGATAAAGAGAGATTTGTGATTTAGTGGGAGCATATTCACATTCCACATGTTGATGTGAAATGGAAATGTTCTAGAATGGAAATCCAAAGTGGAAATTATCTTTAGGGAAGATAGAGACGTTTCCTATGTGATAGGAATAGAGATCTATAGAGATAGTTCACGAAAACCTCTTGACCTGAAAAGGAAAGCATACATTGGAAATCTATACTGAAGGGTTCAATATACATAGATTCAGTGGGAGAAAACTTGTCCATGTTACATGGAATTAGTATCCAAAGGCCAGGTGTCCAATTCTTATGAATAATGGGAACACTAAGAATAGATATGGATCTATCATGTATGTAATCATCCCATCATCTTGCATGTATGGACATGAAAAGAATGAAATGCATTTATCATCTTGTATGTGGGACATGACAATATGATATGCTCATCCTGATAACTCATATGTGGGACATGACAAGTGGATGTCTATCTAGTTCCAGTAAGGGTTATTGGAATACCATAAGAACTTGATAAGTACTTGAGAAGTACTCGTTCTATGGAAATTAGGAAGGGCTCACTATAAAGAGTTACATTGATGCGAGCTTCCGAAAAGGACAAAAAATTAATCGCAAAATATATATGGGATATATAAAAGTGAATGTTTGTTGAATAATGGAAATGTTCCAATAAAGTTATTTTAAAAGGAAAGGCTGAGTATCCGTGTGTTAGAGAACAACAGTGGATACTATATGGATCTAGGAGTTCATAGAGATGAACTTATAGATATTTCAGTCATTGATGATGAGTAAGGAATACTTGGTCATGCAATGTGGCTAAAGGTTAGCAAAGAAGTGATGGCTCAACCCACTGGCTCTGCGCCAGAGGCGACAGCTGGCGACCAAACCCCGGCCATGGGGGCTTGGGCGGACCCTAGTCTTGATGTCACTCAAGGAAGAGTGTGGATTGCTACGGTGGAGAAGCCCATGGAGGTTCATCGGAGTTTCAAACTGGTGATTGTTGAAGGCAACCCATCGAGCCCTAGTTTCCGCGCCAACGATAGCCAGCCTTGGATGAAGGTCTCGGCCCCTGTGGTGGTGGCCATGGATGCTTTTCACAAGAACTCAGTTATAGTTCAAGTAATGGGCAACAGAGTGGCTATCCAACACCTCCACGGCTAGATGGTTCGGAGCTGGAGGCTGAAAGGAGAGATGCAATGCTCCCCCTTGGTCGGGGGCCTTTTCCTGGTTAGATTCGCCAATGAAGAGGACTTGAGCGTTGTGGTTAATAAAGGGCCTTGGTTTTTTGACGGACAACTGGTTCTTACCAGGCGCTGGTCTCCGAAAGCTGATCTGAGAAGGGCTTCTCTCATGACGGCCCCGATCTGGGTGACACTTCTGGATGTTGGCCTGCATTGGACCCGGAGAGCCATCACTATCATCGCTCATGGAATTGGAACCCCTCAGATCATCGACTTCCTCACTACTGGCAGGTACGCGGGTGCTGCCCATGTGTGTGTGGACGTCAAAGCTGATAAGAAGCCTCCTGACTCGGTGATGCTGGAGATGTCAGACGGGTTAGAGCTGGAGGTGAAAGTCCTCTACAATGCCCTTCTAGACCAATGCCACACCTGCAAGGTGTTCGGGCATAAGTCTGGTTTCTGTCCTGGTGAAAGACGCACGTTTACTGAACCTCCTGTTGTTTGAGGTAGAGATCCTAGTAGGCAGCCGCCCGCCAGTAGAAGAGGGATCTCCAGACGCCCCTCTAATGGGGACCATCTCCAGAGTGCTAGGTCTGTACCAAACCAAACCAGGACCCCTGTGGTGAAGCCGACTCCTACAACCCCTGCTCCGACCCTTGTCGTTGATCAGAGTGGGTCTGTGCCTCCATCTGCGTTGGTGCCTACTTCTAAGGTCGTGGCTTCTGGAGGGGTTATTATTGCTTCTGACAATGGGGGTACTGAGGTAGCTACTACATCTAATGCTACTACCGGGGTTGGTGGAACCTGTTTCAATGCAGACTCTGACGTGAGGTAAAGTCCTATGCCGTAGCGGGCGGGCAACCAATTCTCCATCCTGGAGAACTTGGACCCCGACGCTTTGCTTGAGGAGCTTACAGGAACCAGCAGGAGTATTGCTCAAGCAGGAGCGAGCCATAATGCAGGAGGTGGCAGAAGGATCTCCCCGAGGACCAGCACCCCTGGAAAGGGGGAAAAACAAAAACCAGATGACCATCCTCACATGGAATGTGAGGGGGGCCTCCAGGCTGGACAGGCAGAGGAGGTTGAGAGGCATAATTCGCAAGAACCAGGCGTCGCTAGTCATTATCCTGGAGACTAGAATTAAGAGAGGGTTTGAGAGAACGATCTCTGGCCTTTTTCCTAGAGATTGGGGGTCTGAATCAAACCTTACTCAAGTTGATGGTGGGAGGATGGATTTCAGTTGGAACAAAGAGATATGGGATGTGCAGATCATCCATGCTACTGAACAGCTCATGGTCACTAGCTGCATCAATAAAGACGGTTTTCACTATGTGATTACGGGGGTCTATGGGCACTCTTATGAAGGTGCTAGACGTTCTGTGTGGGATGATATCAAGATATCCACCCAACAGGAGTTACCTCATCTCATTCTGGGCGATTTCAACCATGTGCGCAGATCGTCGGAAAAGATTGGAGGTAATCCTATACCGGACTCCATCCTCGCTCACTTCAATGAGACGGTTGATGCTTCTGGCCTGGTGGAACTGAACATGGTTGGTGGGATTACGACTTGGCACAACAAAAGGAACCCCGACAAACGTATCTCTAGCAACCTGGATAGAGCTCTTGTCAACAGCACTTGGATTGACTGCTTCCCAGAAGCTAAAGTGGAACTGGGGGGCATCCCAATAGCGACCATGCTTGGTTGCTTGTCCCACTCACCAATGCTCCTTCCCCTAACATACCTTTCCATTTTTTGAATCTATGGGTTGATCAAGCTGGTTTTTTCGAGGTGGTGAGCAAAGCGTGGGATGTGCAGGTGGTTGGTAACCCCATTTTTGTCATCCTAGAGAAACTCAAGCACATGAAGATGGTTTTGAAGAAGTGGTCACAGAAGTTCATCAACCTATCTTCCCTGGTTAAGACAGCTACGGATGATTTTCAAGAAGCTGCCCGTCAGCTGCGTTGTAACCCAAATGACAGTAACCTTATGATAGTTGAAGAAGAGAAAGCGACTAGGCTCTCTCGTCTTGAGAAGGCCGAGGAGCTCTACCACTGGCAGAGGAGCAGAATGGAGTGGGTCCGTGATGGTGACCGCAACACTAAAATCTACCACAACGCCACAAAGAAGAATCATATGAGGGATTGTATCCATACTTTCCTCAAAGCTGACGGGTCTACTACGAGGGGGCCTGATGAAGTGGCAGGCGAGGCCATTAACTACTTTAAGAATCTTTACAATCAGGCTCCCACTTTCACTCCTATGACCCTCCCTACTTCCAGAGTCACGGATGCTATGAATAGGGCCTTATGCGGTGTTGTCTCTGACAATGAGATTAAGAGGGCGACCTTCTCCATTGGTTCCTCCAAAGCCCCGGGGCCCGACGGTTTCAATGGGAGGTTTTTCCAGGCCTGTTGGGATATCATTAAAGATGACATTGCGCGTGCTGTTCGTTGGTTTATGGTGGGTGGACTAATGGTCAAGAAAGCTAACCACTCGTTCATCAAGATCATTCCTAAGAAGCTTATGCCCGCTTCCTTGGCGGACTTCAGGCCGATTGCGTGTTGCTCAGTTCTTTACAAGATTGTTTCTAAGATTCTTGCGACTAGGCTGAAAACCTTTCTTCCCGAGATCGTTTCCAAGAACCAGCTGGCTTTTTTCCAAGGTAGGAATATTTCTGATGGCACTCTTCTTGCTGCGGAGTTTCTACTGGACTTCAGTAACAAGAAAAATCTAAGAAGGCTTGTGTTAAGATCGACATCTCCAAAGCTTATGACCACATTAATTAGTCAGCTCTTTGGGAGATTTTGCATGCTCTGGGTTTCTCGGACAGATGGATTAGTATTATCAAATAGTGCATCACTACTACCTCCTTTTTGGTTCTGATTAATGGAGTTCTTAAAGGGATCTTTTCTGCCTCCAATGGGCTTAGGCAGGGGGACCCCCTTTCCCCCTACTATTCACCTTGATGATGGAAGCTTTCTCGTATCTTATGCTGGCCGCTGAAGAGAACAATGAACTAAAAACTTTCAAAATTGATAATGTTCACGTCCTCTCCCACCTTATTTTTGCAAATGATGTTATGGTGTTCGTTGTCGGGCATGCAAACCATCTGCGCAAAGTAAGGGGTATTCTTAGCACCTTTGGTCGGCTCACTAGACTTTATATTAATGATATCAAGTCTAATGTTTTCCTTTCGAGATCTTGCGATAGCAGGTGGGGGAGGCTGAGAATCAGTATTGGGATCCCTATTGGTTCTCTACCAACAAATTATTTGGGTATTTCTATTTCGGGTGGTCGGAGAAGAGGCAAAGACTACTTATCTGTGGTTGATGGTTTTCGTGCTTCCGTGGATAGATGGTCTGGCTTTAACCTATCCATGGTGGGCCGGTTGGTTCTGATTAGAACAATCCTCATGACCAAAGTTGGTTTCTGGTGCAGACAAACTGACTTTCCTTGTTTCATTCTGGATAAAATTTGTAACATCTTCGCTGGTTTCCTTTGGGGTGGTAGGGGTCATGGAATTGCGTGGTCTTCCTTGGCTAAACCCCTCGAGCAAGGTGGCTTGGGTATCCTGGATCCTACTTTGATTACTGAAAGGGCGTGCCTTCACAGAATTGATAACTTCCTCCTCAACCCAGATTCCTACTGGAGCACTTGGATGAGGACTAGGTACTCGTCCCAGTTGAGTGATAGTCCCCCTCCTCGCTGTTCCAGGGTCTGGCACAATATGTGTAAGAACTGGTTCCTAGTGAAGCACGACTACCAACCCACTTCCCTTGGTGGGTGGGTTAGACTGGTGGCGAAGCCATGGATCATTTTCTACCTTGGTCCCGAGGTTCCTTGGGCGAAATCTGTTTGGTACAAGGGGCACACCCCGAAATGGAGTTGTTGCATCTACCGTATTATTCTGAATCAGTTGGCCACTCTTGATAGGATGAGGCAGTGGGGTCTCAACGTCAACACAACTTGCCTTCTCTGCCATACCATGGACGAATCACACAGCCATTTGTTTTTTGATTTCCCTTTCAGTGGGTACCTTATATGCCGTTGGTCCTTGAAGTGTGGCTGGGGTGGTTCCCCTCCCTGTAATGTTTTGGACTACTTTTCTTGGATCCAGAACCACACCACCTGTGCTGCTTTATGAAGTTTGGCCTTCTCGGGCCTCGCTGCCATTTGTTTTTTCACTTGGAAGGAAAGGAATGGTAGGCTGCATGGGGCGGTTGAGGCTGATATGCTCAACTGCTTTGAGGTTGTGGAATGCAATCTTCTCTGGTGTGTAAGGGCTAAACCTAATGCTTATAAAGGTTTGAGCTGGTTGGTTAGCCAACAGTGTGGCTTTTGTAGCTAATACCCTCTGCATAGTATATAGGTTTTTCCCTATACTTTTTTGAGTTTGAGTAATATTTTAACTTATCCAAAAAAAAAGGTTAGCAAAGGAATACTAGATCACATATTAAGGAAACTCCATCTCATACGTGTGACGTATAGTGAAGAGATGAGAGACATGCAATAAATACCAACTTTGGCAAGGTGTTGCCATAACTCACTATGTTAGCACTAGAGCACAATAACATGTGGGACACATTTAAAGATCACTATGAATATGATTCAAGGGTGATTGGCTCGCAGTGCAAGTGGGAGTCTGTTGGTATGTATGCCCTGAGAGCCAATCATGGCATGATTGGTGGGATACATTAAGATTGATTTGATAAAGATCAAAGGCAAGCTTCCAATTCTTTCTGGTTCTGTCATATGAGATAATGATAGAACAGATTGAATGTCTAGAGAATGACAATACTCAATGACGTATGCTTTCAGGTTGACGACCTGAATGATGAGATCATACGAATGCTAAGAGTTTGTACATTCTTGTTATGTCCCTAGTCGGATGTCATTATGGAAGGTAGATAGACAACAATGACACACAAGACTAGATTGTGGTGTTGGTTGATGATATAATCTCGTTAGTCATGATATGGAGATATCAAACCAAAAACATATGTACTTGTTAGAGAACAAGTATACTGTACAAACCCACCGTGAGTTTGACACATGGAACCATGACATGGTAGTCACAGTCAGTTCTCACAGTGATGGTGGTGAGTGTGATTCTTTGACCTGAAAGCACTATACTCAACACATGTCGTTGGGTACACTTTGACATCATCAAATGCAGTCCTGAAACATGGGTTGTTATAAAGGTGATGATTGGGTGGCTTTGACACATGGGGCTTTTGAGGGGTGAGTGATAGATATGGGATTTGTCCCTCCTGAGGGAGTTTGATATCCATGGCCACTTGATGAGTAGGATTGAGATAGGCATGCACGCATGTGTGAATCAATATGTGATATTGATGTCGTACATATCTCCTCCAATCTACTTGAGATCAAGAAAGTGAATGAACGTTGAAAGGATGACTATTCCATGCCTTGAGTTCATTTGGGATATCAGTGACAAAGGAATTATACATTCACTGTAACACCATTCATAGATTGTAGGATTGAAAGTTGTTCTCCAACTTTCTATTTCACTTGGGTAGCACTGATGTGCAACTAGGCACCGCTCTTTGCTTGTAAAGTCATTAGTGTTATGGACTTTCACTGCCAACATGAAATAGACCTGCAGGATCACACACATAGGATTTAACCTGGAAGAGGATTTTATCCACAAACAATGTTTAGATTGATTACTAAAGGAGTTTAGTAGTTCAATTAAACACTCAATCAATTTATAGCTCAATATCATAGTGTTCAAGGTGTTGGACCAATTGATAAGAGTATCAGATTGATTGAAACTGTGATTGACTGATTTGCACGGTCTGCTGCCCCAACCGATCGGCTCACCGAGTTGAACTGATCGGCTCAGGTTGGTGAACCGATCAGCTCAACTGGTGAGTCGATCGGCTCATGTGTCATGAAACGATCAGTTTAATTGTTGAACCGGTCGATTCGTGGACCAACCGATATCGTTTGGAAAGTCAGAAGACTATTTTGCAAATACCATTTGTTTCACTTGTGCAAATTCGATTTGGATAAGGATTAATATTTGATTAATAGGAAACAAATATGAAAGTAAATTTGAGTTTGACCAGGACCACGAACCGATTAGCTCAGAGCACCAGCCGATCGGCTCAGAGCCCCAGATGATTGGCTCAGGTCCCAAACGACCAGCTCAGGGCCTGAAATGATCATTTTAGGGTGTGAACCGATCAGTTCAGCTAGTGCAAGTTGGTTGTTTTGTGGAAAATCTCGAACCCTTCTACTCCTATTTAATCCCACATTGCCCGAGGTAGAGAACCATATCCCATGACCCTCCTATATATAGGGATAGTGGGGGCTTCTCGGGAACAACAACTCAGAACACCAGTTGCTCTACAAAGTTGTCGTTCTCTTTGGTTTTGGTAACCGAGAGAGCCCGAGCAAGTGCTACCCGATAAGGGAGGCATAGCAAGGGAAAGACAACTGTAGAAAGGACAACTGGTTGTAGGAGAGTGTGTTGGTGACTAGTATGCCGATAGGAGGGTACGACTCCTTCCGATTCCTTATGGGACAAGGAGATCAGAGTTCTAGGTGGTCTGTGTGGACTACTTCAGAGGTGGGAGACTTCTTCCGCTCAGAGGACAAGTGTCAATCCCGACAGTCCCAGTGAGACCAGGAGCTGCACAAACACCGTCCAAGATCAAAGGTGAAGACTGCGCAAGCTGTGAGGTAACGTCGCCAAGCAAGCCTTGGGATAAGGTACACCTCTATAAACCATCCTTTCTATTGTATAGACATTGACACGATTCCTTTATTCTGGGTTTGGGAGAAGAAATTTTTTTGTTTCCGCTTCCTTCTCTATCTCCCCTAAAACCCAACACCATCATGTGTTCACTTTAAAACATGCCAACACACTTGAAAAACCTACAATAACAAACTTGCAATCCACCCATGTACAAGATCCGTTCTCCAATTCCATTCTCATGATGTGTACAAATACAATTCTCATCATATTCTTTCATCTTCACATTCATTCAGACACATGTATATATACATCATTTACATATGCATCACTTCCATTCCCATGACATATAAAAATGCAATTCTCATTATATTCATTCATCTTAATATTCATTCAGACACATGTATATATTCATCATTCACATATGCACCAATAATTCACTCGCATCAAATTTAGTGTTGCAAGAAGTCATTAACACTATATGTATATACAATTAATGACATCAAAGTTTAGAAAACTAATATTTTATCCAATAAAATTTTATGTTTTCTTTGTTAACGAAGGCGTGTGCCCATTGTTCTCGTATCTCATCTAGCTCTTCTTTCACATAGGGCTCTATCATTTCAAATAGACGCAAAGAGAATGGCATAATTAAAGAATTTGATTTTATATTTTCATATTATCAAATGAGACTGTTCACTTATAATGATCAAGACTATATGAAGATTACATTTTGTATGAAGCGGGTGTCTAGTGCCCCTAGTCTGACAATCAGGTTCATATACTACATCACATAGTATCCACATGTCCAAACATTTTCTTTTACATGGCACTATAAATTTACCACCATACAAAACTTTAACAAATAAAAGCAAGCATGGCTGGCATAAATATGCAATGGAGTCAGAAAAACTACCTCAACATTCTTCCAACTTAACACTTTCTTTTTCTTATCCACCTTTCCTCCAACCTTTTTGAATTCTTTTATACCCGTATAAGTTAATGTAGCATATTGAATTGCATTTGTAATTAGTCATATAATTATTGATTCAGAAATTAATATATGTTACTGGATATAAAAATTTACTCACGTGAATAATGTTTTTTTCATTTCGTGTTCCCCACTATCTACTTTTTCACCCTTAGGATCTAGATAATACATAACTAGCATATCAGGTACAATTACTAACAACACCCAATGATTATTCCCGAGTGAAAAGAAGACAAACAAAAGAAAATTCAAAATCCACAATGAAATGTAATTCTTAATTCAAAATTATAAGCGAAGTAACTGAAACATACTCAACATTGAAAGGAGCTATAACCACACTCTTTCTCACATTACCAAAATATTTGAATGTAGTATTGGGTCTTATGTACACGACTAATCAATGATGGAACTAGAAATGCCACATGGGTTAATGTGAACTCTATACACACCCTATATAAGTATTTACAAAATGTATATCATGTATGGATTGATATATAAGAAAACATATCAATATATATAAAATGAGGTATTTAGTCAAAAGATCTCAACATATCCAAAGTTCTACCATAGGTGTATTCAATCAAGCATAAGTAAAATATCCACAACATCTTGCAAAAATATACTAGTATCATGAGCTTGACCTACAACGTCCTCCTTAGTATGGACCATCATAGGAGACCATTCTTCAAATTTTCTTAGCCATACTACCATCCCCTACAATTAGAACCTAGTGAGTCGAATAGGTCCTTTGCAAGCCAACCAAGTAATCAAATGTTTTGAGGAGTAAGTGGAGGATGAATTGTAGGGTTTTCTTAGGTGCTATGTCAGGCATATATACATTCTAATATCAATTGTCAATTATATGTAGATACAAACACAATGTAGATTTTGATACACTCAACCATGCCTCCTTCTACATCACCTATCATCTTGTGGTCGGTGTGGGCATATGGTAGTTCAATCTATTTCCAAGCCTTGTAAACAAGACTTGCAATCACGCACACCACATCGACAGGCAATGGAGCACCATGAATCATGTCACCTGGAAGGCGAAGGGTAAGCCACACCCAATGCAATGACATATCCTTTTAGTAAAAGACAACACAACCTCAACCCCTATAAATTTGTATATAGTGTTATATATACACCTAAACACAAACATATCATACAAATCATTATGAAAGACTACTATATCACAAAAAATTACAACGAACATGCTAGCTGGAGGGTCCATGAGATTAATCCCAGCCACCTATGTGTAGGGGGGTCCACCTTGTATGAAGAGTGAGGTGCCACATGTAATGTCTTAGGAGCTGAATGAGAAGCATGATACTGTCTCATTGTTTCCTCTATTCCCTTTGCAATCATCTCTTGCACCTTCTCTTCTAAGAATCCTCCTTTCTGGATAGATTTATGCTTATGCTCTAATGGCCCAAAGAAGGTTTTTATACCAACACCAACAACCCTAACACACTCATGATTCTCTCGACTACCTAGAGTAAGAGTCAATTCCTCCCTTGTGCCCTCGGGGATGAAATTTCTTCTTTCCTTTTCTCATAGAGATAATGACACCAGTGCCAACAACCCTAGCACACCCAAGATGCTCTGGATTACCTAGAGGATATGCCAATTCATCCCTTGTTCCCTCAGGGATGAACTTACCTTCTTTTCTTTGCTCCTAGAGCTTCCTATAATCATCATCAGTAGTAATTGGTAAGAAAAACATAATAATAAATGTCAAAGATGAACTTGTACTCTAAGAGTTGAAATGTACCATTTTTGCAACCACCTCTATAGTTGTAGGGTTGGATATTTATCCAGATTGGGTTTTTCTCACTACTATCCACTCCTCATGATGAGGTAGATCTGCAGTAGTAGTAGAGGACTCAACATTCCTAGAAGTAGGTTGCTGAGAAGAAGACACCTCCAGTCTCTTTTAGTGAAGCCTTGCATAGCCACCTTGACCCGACATATGATTCTACACATTTTTTGCACGCCTTTCTTTTTTAGCATCACTCAAAGCCTATTTAATCCCAAACATATGTTAAATACATAATACAATGAATTCAGAAGAATGTATTTTAAATGAGGAGGCTTAATACCTTGAATTCATTAATTTTTCTTGAAGTAACAAACACATCTCACACATTCACATCAAGGTAGTTCCATTTCTTAGTGCCTGACTTCTTCTTCTTATTCTTCTCATCTATTATGTAGTCTCTTGTCCAATTTGTCCTATAATTCCTTAGTACCCTCTTATAACCTTGCAACACCTTTTTACAATGTAGTTTTTCATCAAGGTTAAATATGCTCAGCAAATGTTCATATACTTAATGATATATTCTTAAAAACATAATTTTCAATATCTTTAAAATATAGAATATCTCACACACAAGTCCTTCCATATGCAATCTTTCTTGCCTTGATCAAATTTATGCTAAGATTCTTTAATTATATCCACTTTTCTCTGAGTAAGAACCCCTAGATATTGCACAAAAGAACTATAATTCTTCCCAATAGAATTTCCTTGATCATCAAAGTCGATGACCAACTTTGGTCCTTCACCCCTTTGCTCTACTAACTTTTTCTCACATTGCTATTTGACATGAGTTCTCACATTGCTCTTCAACAAGCTCAACAAGATCCTTAGGGAGCACATCCTCACCATGCTAAAATCAACAAGAAACACATATAAGTAATAATAAATGTAACTAACAAATTTGATCGACATTGTAAAATGCATGTCCATGTAATAAAACAATACAACTTACACCAATGTCATCCTCACAGTGCACATTGTCATGGTGCTCATCCTCACAATAATCATCCTCATGGTCGTCATACTCACCATCAGGCACTATCATAAAATGTCATAACATATAAAAAACATTCAAACAATGAAGCATAATGGATAAAGAATATAAAATGCAAATATAACATTTAAAAAAGAAAATGCATGCCTCTAGTATTGATTGGATTGTGGATTAATAAACACTCCTTATGTGTCATCTCCACAAATATATAAGTCAGTGTTAGCTTAAGCATTTGGTGTTGGAAATCCAACTGAGAATGGACTAGAGTCATCATACTTCTCATAATACTATTCTTCATTTATGGGGTCTGTAATGAACTGCATTTTACCTTGAAGAGAAACTAACCATTTTTCATTTGTAGGACATCGACAAAAAATACTTTCTTCGCCTATAATTTCATTATGAATGGTTCACCCTTCTTGCCAATCTGTTCAAAATTCACTAACGTGAAACCCAATTCATCCACTACAACTCCTTTGGTGTTATCAACCCAATTACACTAAAGATGTAAACTCTAAAATTTGTTTAGTCAATCTCCCATATGTCTTTAGTGACACCATAATATGACATTTTAACTTCACATGGACTCATATCCTTCACACTAGAAAAATAGAATGAGTATTCTTGAAGGGTGATCCAACTATTTTGGGTGACATTCTTATCATCTTGACATTTTGTGTAATCTGAAAATCCATTTATGTCAAACCATTCATAATACATAACATCTATTTTTGGGTTAAAGTAGAGCCATTTGATATTTTCAACAACTTTATTTTGTGTTTGAGATAGTTGACGTAGGACTCTATCTTCAAACCACCTAATAAATGTCTTATTATGCTCTCTAGCAAGCCACATTGAATTGGCACGAGAATATATTACCTTGATGAAATTGGTATGCTCGGTGATAGAAATACTCACTTAATCGACGTTGTGTAAAATATACAAGTGTGCTTATTCCCACATCTCATGACTGATTACTTCCACTCGTGCTGCTAAAGTCCTTTTTTGGAATAGTCCCCAATGTTCTTATCACTACTGGGAGCTTCATTACAACTTAGAAAATCATTGCAAAAGTCCACAACCTCCCTAGACACATAACCCTCAATAATACTCCCTTCAGGATGATAATGGTTTCAAACATAACCTTCAAAAACACTCATGTTCCATTCAAAATGATACATCCAATGCAAGAAAGTTGGTCCCAACATTTTCACTTGCCTAGTCAAATGGAAAACAAGATGTACCACGATATCAAAGAATGAAGGGGGAAAATACATCTCAAGCTGGCACAACATCATGAAAACTTCTCTTTACAACTTCTTGAGATTATCAGGAACAATAATTTTACTGCACAGAGTGGTGAAGAAGAAACAAAATCCGGTGATTGCAAACCTTACATACTTCGAAAATATAGATTGAATAGTGATGAGAAATATTTGTTGCATTAGAGAGTGACAATCATGAGATTTAATACCTATTATCTAGATCCTTCATTCATACCAATCTACAGATATTTGAAGAGTATTCCTGTGGTACCTTAACATTAAGCAAGCACTTGCAAAAAAAAATTCTTCTCCTATCTAGACAACATGTAACAAGAAGGAGGTAAATGTGTTTTTAATCACTACTAACTTCTTTTGTTAATTATTTCCTTATGCCCATTTCACGCAGGTTTATTATAAATTTGTTGGCATCTTTAGTCTTACCTACTATTTTCAACAGAGTACCAATGATGCTATCATAGACATTTTTCTCAACATGGATGACATCGATACAATGCCTAACTACAAACAAACTTAAAAAATGGAGATCCTAGAATATTGATCTTTTCTTGTATAAATGTTTGTCATGCTGTGTGGTAATAGTACATTCTGATCTCTTATTGAATTCATGACAAAATCTTTCACTCTTTCATAAACAACCTCCCCCATTGAACACTTTGCTCGACCTTCGATAAACATGAACTTTCAGAAGAAACCTTTGATGACCAAGATATAAAGTCTTTCCACCATATTTTATTCATATTAAATTAGTGTTCTGCTCACATATAGGGAAATGTTTAGATCCTTTTATATTGTATCCAAACAAATTCCCATATGTTGAAAAGTTATTTATAGTATAAACAACATAACATGAAAATGAAAATGTCCCTCTGTGCAAAGCATCATACGTCATCACACCTTCTCCTCAGAGTTCCTTGAAGTCACCAATCAGAGGTTCAAGATAAAAATTGATATTATTGCTAGGTTGTTTATGGCCTGATATCAACAACAACATGATGTACTTATTTTTCATACACAACCAGGGAGGAAGATTGTATATAAGAATCATAATAGGCTAAGTGCTATGTTGGCTACTCAATGTGCCATATGGATTCATCCCATCGGTACAAAGCCCAAGTATTAGATTCCTAACTTCATCACCAAATTAAGGGTACAATAAATCAGTCTTCTTCTATTGTGGGGAATCAAACACATCTTGTAGGATCCCATCATTATTTTTCTTTGCCTCTGCATGCCACGTCAAGTACTTCACATCCATGGTATTAGCAAACAAACATTGAAAGAGTGGTATTATAGGTAGATGCCACATCACCTTGATAGGAGAGCTAGTTTTGGACTTCCTCAAAGTCATCATTTTATACCTTGACGTCCCATATATTGGAAAATCTTTTAAATTTACGTAGTCCTTTTGAAATAACACAATCATTCGGGCATGCATGTGAACCACATACCTCAATGGTGAGCCAATAAGATTATCATATAACAATACTTCACACATTGTCTAATCAAGAAAATCAAACATTCAAATATGCAAGTATGTAACTCCTAAATTGTCACCATCACTTTAATTTGATAAAACCCTATTTAGCCCTAATATAGGGTTTAGGTTTCTTTGGTATCGAGTTACCATTAGGGTTATGCCTCGAAACCCTAATTCCCATGATTCTCAATTTAATAACTTAAGAGCCCTAATTTATACTAGGTATTGCCATGATTATCAAATATATTTCATCCTTGCATTATTAGCACTTAGATTCAACTAAGTTCATTAACAACGTAGAAAGATATGATCTTTAACCCTAATTATTCACATACATGATTATTCACCTTATCAACTTTTACTTATCATCATTATGGTTATAATCATGGTAAAACACCATTATTTCCAACAAGATCAAATATTAATTTAAAAGAGAGGTTTTTGATGTTTTCAACATTATATTATCCAATCTAGGATTTTCATTTGTTAATCTTCACTTAAACACATATATCACCTTACTTTTAGAACAAGAAGCATTATTAGATGTCAATTATATTAGATCTCAATATTCAGATATTCCTAACTATTTTTATGATTTAAACAAAAATAAATGTTTATACCTTAAATTTGGATACATGACACCTTTCCAGTAGTCATCGCTATGCTGACTCAGTAATAAGCCAAGAGATTTGGTGCACAGTTCATCTTTGTGGTTCATCTATGAACCAATTTATTTAGTTGAAATGTTGGTTGGCTCTTGGACTCAAATCGTCCATCTTCCCTACATATATCGATGCTCCTAACGATGTCTGTAGGCATCGCAAGCCCAAAATATTTCCACTATGTCGAGACCTAGTGCACATGTACCGCCTTCTTTCTCTCCCCCCCGTAGTTCCATCCAACATGTAAGCTCTAGTTATCAGTCATATTCTTCCTTAGGGTCAACAAAAAACCCTAACGACTCCTCTCCTATCAAGGCTGCTCCAGCCATCCGCCATCAAACATGTGGGTCATAAACTAATGCCCCATCATGATTCATCTTTAGCAAGTCAACACCGCTGTACAACTATTTGATATCTTACATTATGACCAGGGTACAATGGTGCCTCCTGCCTCGACTCTCCTCGGGCCCATCCCCAGGTCATCATAGGCAAGTGGGTTGTTTAGCACCCCACACGAAAATGGGTGACCCTGGTCATAGGCATCAAGGAATACTGATTATTGGGGTGGCTTGATTGGTTAGCCTTTCCCATAGGTTGCAAGCAAGGCCGACAAATCAATGGGGAAGATGGTAGTCTCGATCAACTATTGCTTCTACTACGATCATCCTAGGATCATAGGGGGGTTTCTGAGAGAAGGGAAGTGCTCTTCTAGAATTCCCTTTATTTATTTATCTTGTTCCACAAGAACCCATGTCAAAAAGGTATTTAGAACTATTATTTCACAATTAATACTATTACAAAATTAAAATCAATTCAATTTTGCAATTCAATTTTTTTTACCAAAATGGAGGATATAACGATTTCTTTCCTAAAGAATGTTTTTCAACCAAGACAACAATGACATGAATCCTTTGTCTGTCCATCTATTGTTATCCTTTAGAGTATACAATATTAATACAATGCTCAACTTCATATACTTAGTACAACCTAAGCGTAACAGTCTCTCAACAACATGCATAATGTTTATATATAAGGATGGTGGATCGGTGTTCTATATAATGCATCCAAGGCAAAATCAACTTTTAATCCCCTCGGTCCTATGTACCTTTAATACACCCTACTTGACCTTAGGATTGACTTAGGACTTTACCCTTCCCAAGGGTTTCTTTGAGATGTCACAACTTTAACTATTTTCAAGCACATTATTTTCATAAGTAATTCTTTAAATCGGATATCCTCCATCTCTTATAATGCTCATTGATCACTTTATGTCCCCTCATTGGACACATGGAAACATTTCTTTTCTGGACTCAGTCTCATATGGTCGTCCACTTCCATAGTGACTTTTTCCCATGTTCCTCAGAGATGGCATACTTGGGTTCAAAGAATCATACTCATTTTTTTCTTCATATTTTACATCCTTAATCCTCCACCCTTTAGGTGACAGTTAAGGTTATCTCACACTTTAAATTAATTAATCAACTTTCCTTTCTAGGGAAGGTCGTAACCTAGGGTGCCTTCTTGGCTCACAGGAGGAAGTTAGGCTCTCTAGCCACAACTTGACCCCATGGGCTAAGGTTTTGCCTCCCCCATAGGTCATCTTCCCACTCTTGGGTTGAACCACCCCGGGTTGGCACACTAGCCCTAAATGTTCCATATTTTCATTTTTTTTCATGGTTGTTACCATAACATCTCAACCCATTTTTACTCAACCTCTAGGATACCCTCTCTTAGGATCTTGTCCCTACAGTGGACATTGAGCCACCTCTCAATATGGAGCTAGATGCCATGTTGATCTACTGAATCTGGGGCCTGACCTCATATGACCTTCCCAATCTGGGGCCTGGTCTAACCTCATATGACCTTACCAATATGGGGCCTAATCTAATCTCATATGACCTTTGATGTCTTCCTGTATTCAGGTGGATGATCTTGGATATCTTCCTCTATTCATGCGAATGACCTTTTATGTCTTCCCGTATTCATGCAGAAGACCTTTGATGTCTCCCCCTATTCAGGTGGGTGACTTTTGTTTTCTCCCCCTATTCAGGTGGGTGACCATATATATCATACATCCAGAGGTGTTATGAGGGGTTCAAGCAAGTTATATTTATATTTTTGCTTTCATTTATAACCATTGGTTACTTACATTTCTCATGTATATACTCATGTATTTTCTTTCTAACTTCTCAAAGATTAGTCTTTGTGGGATACTCTCTCTGGAGTATTCATGTGGGGATCCCTTTCTCTAGGGTGGTCCCAACAGTGGACACAATATATATATATATATATATATATATATATATATATATATATATATATATATATATATATATACACACACACACACACACACACACACACACACACATATATATATATATATATATATATATATGGGACCTAACCTGGTCACCTGTCAACTTAATGTGGACCTTTCTCTCACATAAGCATACGACCTTGAAGTGATTTGATTACCTATCAACTTAACTTGTACCTTTCTCTCACATAAGCATACGACTACAAAGTAATGTTACATCCCCCATGTTTCACATACATCCATCAGAGATAGTTGAGAAGTTATCCTCATATAACATGTTGTTTCTTAAAACTTTTCTTGTTAATTCCTTATTTCACACGCACATATGCATGGAAGATTGAGTGACCTAACTTGTCACTTTTTTTTAACCATAATATGTTAAACACATATTTTATATTCTAACTTCTCAACCTTTATTTTCCTGATCTCTATGGTATACCTACTCGCTGGGGGCATTCATACTCACTCGCTAGGAGTATTCTCAATAGTCTACCAACTATTTGGAGACAACATACCCTCTCACTGGGGGTATTCTCTACACATCCATTCCTTCAAAGATTGCATTAGGGTGATGAGCAAGTTATATTCCTATTTTCATTTTTGTGTATAGTCGTTGGTCAATTATGTCTCTCATGTATATTCAAATCTCTCTCTTTTTTTACATGCATCATGCATACATTTATCCATATTCATACATGGAAATATAAGTCATATAGACTTATTTACATTTTCCTTAATTCTCATTAATCTTACCCTAAATAGGGTTCGTGTGGGTAGGGTTTCCATTTTACCCATTCTACTCCCATTTCCCAGGATTAGGACTTGGGTTCAGGTCATAGAGACTACACCCTGCCTCTTAGGGTTTTTATGTCCCTTGACCACTAGGGTTTTCCCAACCAACCCTAGTTCTATCTTGGGGTACCCTCATGATGAAAACCCATAAAACATATTTCTTTACTTTGTCATTATTTTCACATTATATCTACATTATCATTTCCTCATTACATGTATATTTTATTTCCACATGTACTTTATTATTCTCATAATACATGTACATTGTTCATTCCATATTTTCATGTGCATTAATGGGTGAAGGATGCCTTAATACTAATTCTTATCAAAACCCTAACTTGAGAAGAGAAGGGAAGTTTCTTCTAGGGTTTTTTATGCAAGAGGATGAGAAGTGGACAAAAGGTATGAGAACAAACCCTAAAGGTATTTTAATTTGGGAAAAGACTTCTGACTTTGTCCAGGCATGATGTAGGGGTCTGGGAGTCCTCGTAAGCCAACTAGCGGTGTGGAGGAAAATTTTTCCAGCCCCCGGTCATGGTCCCTTCTAGACACTCTGTCTTTAGAAAGTGCCCTAATATTTCCCTCATATTTCTACATATTACTTGAAATTATAAGCTATTAAATATTATTTGACAAAATCTGGGGCTCTGATACCAAATGTAACAACCTCATTTTTCATAAAACCCCAATTAAGGAAGGTAGAAAAGATGAGATCCATTACCTACAAATTTTCCCAAGGATTTAGATTTAGCAAATAATAAGTAATAGCAAAAAAATTCATTAATTCAGTAACTTTATTTACAAGATGCTTACATGAACTTTTTATCCTAAAAAAAGTACACTTGAGAAGATATATTAAACTATTTAATCTTCCTACATAGCTTTAATAACTTCCATGGATTTCATCTTTACTTCATGTTTGTATCTTGTGTATCAACTACCTAAAATGCTGACAAACAAAATGCGGTCAACATATTTCTACATTGGTATGTGGGTTCATCCAATAATTACAAGTACATATAATCAACCATCAATTATTTTCACATAAGAATATGTATTTTCTTTCATATTCTAACCCATATCTGGTCTACTATCTTAGGTTTATCCACTATCCATCGTTGGACTTACGTGTGTTACCCTTCGATCAATGTAACCTAGGGTTCAAAATATCATTATTTACTTTATGTGATACTCATAGGGACTTTATAATTTGCATGAAATAAATAAACATCCAACATTTATCATTCATTCAATCTTTAAGAAACCTCGACAAACATTGAAAGTCAAAACATGTAATCATAAGCGTAACCATGTACATCAATGGTGAGCCAAGCAGATTATCATATAACTATACTTCACACATATTGTCCAAGCAAGCAAATCAAACTTTCAAATATGCAAGTATGTAAATCCTAAATTTTCACCATAACTTTATTTAGATAAAACCCTATTCGGCCCTAATCTAGTGTTTAGGTTTCTATGGCATCGAGTTACCATTGGAGTTATGCCTCAAAACCCAAATTCCCATGTTTATCACTTTGATTACTTAAGAACCCTAATTCACACTAGGTTTTGCCATGATTATCAAATATATTTCATCCTTGCATTATTAGCACTTAGATTCAACTAAGTTAATTAAAAACCTATCAAGTTATGATCTTTAACCCTAATTATTCACATACATGATTATTCACCTTATCAACTTTTACATATCATCATTATGGTCATAATCATGGTAAAACACCATTATTTCCATCAATATCAAATATTATCTTAAAAGAGAGGCTTTTGATGTTTTATATTATCCAATCTATTTGTTAATCTTCACTTCAACACATATATCACCCCACTGTTGGAACAAGAAGAATTATTAGATCTTAATTATATTTTATTTGGGTTCTTCTTATTTTTTATCATTTTGATATATAATTTTGCAATATTGGGATATTCCTAGCTATTTCTATGATTTAAACAAAAATAAAGGATTATACCTTAAATCCGAACACATGACATCTTCCCAGTGGTTGACACTATGCTAACACTGTGCGGTTCATTTGTGTGGTTCATCTACGAACCTACCCTTATTTAGTTGAACTGTTGGATGGCTCTTGGACTTGAACCATCCCTCTTCCTTACATATGTCGATGCTCCTGATGATGTATGCAAGCACCATAAGCCTAGTCCTCTCCACTACATCGAGACCAAGTACATATTTACCACCTTCCTTCTCTTCTCGCCCCTGTCATTCCATCTAGCATGTAAGCTCTAGTTCTTAGTCGTCTTCTTCCTCTGGGTCAATATAAAACCCTAACGGCTCATCTTCTCTCAAGGCTATGCCAGCCATCCACCATCAAACATGTGGATCATCACTAACACCCTACTAGGATTCATCTTTAACAAGTCAATGCCTCTGTACAAATATCTGATGTCTTACATTACAACCAGGGTATAGGGGCACCGCTTACCCTGTCCGTCCTCGGGCTCATCCCCAGGTTGCCGTAGGTAAGTAGGTTGTCTACCACCCTGCACAACAATGGGTGACCCTGATCACAGGCATCGAGGAAGACCAATTCTTGGGGCTTCTTGGTTGGTTAGCTTCACCTACAGGTTGCAAGCAGGGTCGACAAATCAACGGGGAAGATGCTAGCCTCAATCAACTATTACTTCTACTACGACCATCCTAGGATCATAGTGGGGTTTTTGAGAGAAGGGAAGTGCTCCCTCATCATCTTATATAGGTTGTATGAAGACCTTTTATGGTTATGGGGAAGATGATGGTGAAGAGGAGAAGAGAAGGTATGGGCATCGGCCAGAGCATGGTTTCCTTTCCGATCGCTGGATAAAGGGAGGTACTCATCAAAAGTATGAGATACCCTATTATATAATCATGGGTGAGAGACCATTGAGGGTCATAATACACAGATATGGAAGGTGTTATCATACTTATCACAATTTAATGGTATATATATCCATTCCTTTCCAATTCCTTTTTCCTTTCTTTGTAAAGTTGTCAAAAAGGAAAAGTATCTCAGTTAGGGAGTCTCTAAATCCATTCCCCATTCCTTTATATAAAAACTCTCTATTTATTCTTTAATTCAAAGGGGTCACGAGGAGAGACCACTGCTTCCTTATTTTGGCAAAATAAAAGCCATTAAAGAAAAGCATATAGATACATGGCGCTTATTGGATAGTTTGCTCATGCATGCTAGATTATTCTTTTATTTCTTTCCTTAGTTTATCCTTTGAGCCAATTATCTTCCTTCCATGACAAATCATTAAAACCTTTATTAATTATATATTAGTAATTGGGATTCCTCAGGATGTCTTTTATATACAAAAACCTACTCCTCTTGTCATTTCATTAAAAATTACCATTATTCCCATGGTATATCCTTTTTCTCCCAACTTCTAGAATTCTCTTTAATTATTTATCTTATGCAACAAGAATCCATGCCAAAAATGTATTTAACATTATTATTCCACCAATAATACTATTGGGGAATTCAAATCAATTCATTTTTGTAATTCAATATTTTACCAAAATGGAGGATATAACAATTGCCATCCGGAAGAATTTCTTTCAACCAAGACAACAATGATGTGAATAGTTTGTCGCTCCATTTATTGTTGGCTTTCGGAGTATACAATCTCAACATAGCACTCAACTTTGTAAACTTAGTACAACCTAAGTATAATAGTCTCTCAACAACATGCATAATGTTTATATATAAGGATGGTGGATTGGTGTTCTATACCCCACAACTATCTAACATCAAATCATCTATGTCTATCAGAATCACTTCATTCACATCTACATCATCATCAACGATTCCTTCTTCAACAAAAGTTGCTATCGACATCTATTGATCTCATAGTAGGAATCTCTCCATGCCAGTACCATTTTGTATAGTACAATCCCATTGCACATGACATGACTTTTGATTTCATCAACAATGTTCACTTTTAAATTGTTACTACAATTCCTACATGTAGAACAAAACCTATCTCCAGGCCATTTCCTAAGTTCCTCCGCAAATCTTATAAAATGATCAAGATCGATAATAAACTTTGGGGTGCAACGATTCAGAATGGACATCCATGATTTGTCCATGTTATGATCAAAGCGAAAATAAGTATTGAATCATGTGTTAGGGTTTAGGAATAAGGGTTTGTCATGTAGGGTTTATCATTTAGATATTAGGATTTAGAGATTAGGGTTTGTCATTTAGTGTTTATCATTTAGGGTTCAAGATAAGGGTTTATAGACTAGGATTAATTAGTATTTATAGATTAGGATTTTGGGTTGATGGCTTTCCATTCTTGAAACCTAATCTTACTAGTAAGTGTATAATGTGTATATGGTTTTCAAGAAAATTTCGGCAGTATTTCCCCACAGTTCTCCAAGTACACTGATGTTGATGGGCAAATATCCACCTACATATGTACTTAGAAAACAAATAGGGAAGTTCTGACAAAACATCTTGAAAATTGAATACACATTATACACTTACATCCTAAGTGAGATTAAGTATTTAGGCATAGTCCCAAACGGGGGACTATCCAAGATTTACTCCTAATGAGTAAATCTCAAATGGGTTTCTAGGCCAGCTCCATGAATTAGAAATTAGGATTTACAAATTAGGGTCAGTTTTTATGCCACACATATATTATTCATCTATAAAAAATGCATACCAAAAAAATAAACAAGTAATTATACATGTATTTTAAAAATTGATATAATTTACATACCAAATATGCATAATGTTACCAAGTACACATGCAAAATGTTACCATATATGCATATTGTCTAATGATCATGACATGTGATGATATATGATGAGATGAACATAATTTGACCTCACAAGAGATGATTTGTAGAAGGATGCAAAAAAATGATATGAGATGATAATAATTTGAATCAATATTTTAATAATGAAAAAAAATTAACATAATTATGTCATAATCACAAATAGGCATGACATTGTCCACACAGGCTTAGGTTCCCCTAGGATCTTCAAAATTGACTTAAATTAGACACAGTTTTACCTAAATGTGTGCTAGTTACCTAAAATACACGTACGTCTACTAAAATCAAACCCAATTTTACTAATAATGACTTATTTTTAGAAAACTAACCTAATGAGAACATTAATGGCCATTGATATTTGGATAAGTTATTCCAATGATACACAACCTTTGGACTTCTCATCAATAAATATAGCCAACTAGTTTTCCCAAGAAAATTCCATCAGACCATGCATTTTTCAAATAATTATAGATAACAATCTAAAAGAAAACTCAACTTAATAATAATAGCAATAGAGGGTAGAAGAAAAACTCAAACAAGCAGCAACAACCATGGTAGGGGCATAGAAAGAGGTGGCAGTGGGAGCAATAGAGGTAGCAGAGAGCAGAAACATGCAACGATGGCAAGAGAACCACGAGCAGTAGCGATGGGAGCAACAATGGTGGTGACAACGAGCAGAGACAATATGAGCAGCGATGGAAGTAGCAACTAGAGGTGATGATGCGGCAATGGAGGCATGCAATCATTAGATATTAGCTTGGTATCACGATGAAATAGAGAAGTGGGAAAGAAAAATTCTACATGTGTTGTTAAGTGGGAAATAGTCATTGGTTAAAAGGAAAATAGATGACTAAGTAAGGACTTAGACATCGGTTTGGAAAAAAACCCGATGAAAGAGGCCTTATCCAAACAAAAAAAGTCATCCTCAACAAGGACTTAGATGTTGTTTTGTAGAGATAAATTGATGTCTTAATAATGACTTAGATGGTGGTTTGGGCAAAAAAATCGATGTAACATACTAGATCTCAGACCCTACCATGGAAGTTTGACCTTTTAGACTTAGCCAAACAAGGTTTAGTATAACCCTAATGAGATAATGCATGAAGAAATTGCCCTAATGTAACCCAATGTTCTCACATTAGATTTAGACTAATAATAGAACATAAAAAATGGCACATGGGGAATACATGATAATTCAAGCTTAATAATCACACATAAATCATTAAGTGAAGTTTTGAACATAATTAGATGGATAAAAATAATAATGATGATAAATGTGAGGATAACATGCTCAAATATTAATTATGAAATAATTCATTAAAAGGAATCCTAAAAGTGAAATATAAGTTAAGAACCGTGTTCCTAGGGTCCCAATTGCCTTGGGAGTCAAGTTTCACATTATTTACATAATAATAATTAATTTAAATTATTGTGGAAAGAGAAGATCTAAGTTCTCGCCAACATTTCAAAAAATTAATAATGAATGACTCTAAAAGAGGAAAATAATCTTGGATTTGTAATCTACATAATAAATATAGCCTTTGGGTGAATATTCATCCAATTTGGAGAAAGTTTGCTTAAAAGGTGAAATAAAGAGAGAGAAAGTGTGTAGAACCATCAAAATATTAAATAATTGTACAAATAGCTCCAACATATATAAGTACATATTATGAAATAATATGTCTTCGACCTAGGGCTTCCGCTCTGTGGTTGGCGATCCGGAGGCGATGCTGCCTGGGGGAGAGACGGCGTTCGGGCCATCCAGGAGCCGATGTCTTCCTCCCCTGGTACCTCCGAAAACCAGCTTTCTTCCCTCTCTCCTCCCTTTCCTTCTTTATCTCACTAGCTCACCACAAGGTTTTCCCAGCGGGATCCTGGAGTAGCGAGCGGACCGTGGTGAAGGCAGCTAAGCTGTGTGTAGCGCCAAAAGAGAGGCAGTGGAGGTTTGGGGCTCTGTCTCTACTCATCCTCCCATACCTCTTTTTAGATCTGTGGGTGGTCCATCTCCTACGTGAAAAGGGGCAGAGATGAAGGCAGGGCACAGACATGTGGATCTCAAATGAGGCTTGGAATTTGGTTAAAAGAGGCGGCATCAGTCTTCGACTATCCATTCGGTTCAAGAGTGACCGGTGGAGGGAGTTGTCCTCAACCTGATTAGCCTTCGGGTGGTTCCCCTACTTTTGGCGGTGCCCCCCTTCTGTCCTATCTTCCTTCTCTCGTAATCCAGAGGATGGAAACCATAGACCATTACAGGTGCTCACGCACAGGTGAATCGTCTGGATCTACAAAAGCGACCTTGGAGAGAGTTTGCTAGCCGATTTCTGTCGGGGTCGTCTTCAATGTGGTGTTTGGAGCTTGCCTGCTTGGCGGCTAGGTTCTTATCTCTGGATTAGTCCTGTGGCTGATCCATTGCTAGGGCTCATGCTAGCCCCTCCTGCCGGCAGTCCAGAGGAGGCAGAAATTGTCAAGCGGCTATGGGATGTGCAAGCTTGTTTCCCCCTGCTGCTGTGAGATGGAACACCCCCTTGGTGTTTGTTGTAATGCCTCTGTGCAAACAAGGGCATCTGATCCTGTGTTTGGCCTCAGGACACTAGATGGTTGTAAGGTGGACTAGTGCTTTGGGGAGCAGTGCGGGTTCATTCCTTTTCCCCTTAGGTTCTTCTTCCTTGCAACAGGGCAACATCGCTCAGGCGTTGGTGTGGTGGCGTTGGTTGTGGTGCTTCTGTGCAAACAGTAGCTTTCTGAGTATGTCCATTCTGTTTTCATCATACCGCAAGTTGGAGCCTGCCGGGGAGTAGAAGATGATGTTGCTGCTTGATCTCAGTTCCCACACATCACAATTTGTGGGTGTTTTAAAAGCTAGTGGTGAGAGGTCTGTGGTCTTCAACATTGGATTCTTCTGTTCTTTGCTGCTCCAGTGATCTGGTTTTCAGTTAGAAAGTAGGATGTGCACGTGCTTCTATGCTCTGGCTTGGACTTCGTCTAAGTTCTGGTTATCTGTCGATACCTAAGTTTGTTTTGTAGGGCTGTGTCCCTGGAGATCTTGGTCTGATGGGGTGTAGCCTGCCTGCATTGCCTTTGTGCTCATACTTTGTGGGTGTTTTTTTTATGCTATTGAGTGCTTGTCTATGCTCAAGGTTTCATTTCATTAGGTTGAGCTTTTTGGGTAAAAGTCGTATGTATGATATTAGGTCATTTTATAGTATCTTACCTTTGATTACCAGCTTGTTGGGATCAAGGTTTTAGCTTTTCTGTATGGGGTACTGCGTGCCCAAAGTTTTTCAGGTTTCAGCTTTGCTGTATGGGGTACTTCGTGCCCAAAGTTTTTGGTATTATAGTAACACATTTTTTTGACCGACCAAAAAAAAACTCCAACATATGAAATTGATGGCAAATTCATATCCAACCATTAAACAAGACTTGTGGGTGAAGTTTCATCAAATTTAAATAATCCTAATGTTATTAATGAAGGAGGAAAGAGAAAATAAGATTTGATTTATTTAACACATTAAAACTCTTCAAAATGAAAATATAATTCTATAATCAGAATCTACAGGCTTTAATTAGCCTCTGTGTAAAATTTCACCTAATTTGGGATTCGTTTGCACCATCAAATGAAGAGAGAGAAAAAGATAAATAATTAAATATGTCACTATAGTCGAAATCATAATTGGAATACAAATTAAATGTCACGCTTTTATCATCACATGCCCAATCTAGACAATTGGATCTTTGATCCAATGGCTCTGGGATCATCTCCTAGCTCGGGTCAAAGTAGGAGTATAGGTCATGTTCTAGAGATTTTTGGATATGGACATCTCTTCCAATTCTTGGTCTTTTTCGATGATTTCTTTGCCATTGGACTCCAAAAAGAATTATGCACCTATTGATCCTCTATTTTTTGGGTTTTTGTGGAGAGTTTTAAGGGGTGGTTGATAACACCCAAATTAGTGCATATTTTCTATGCATTTTATCTATAGTTTTGTGCCACTTTAGTCTTAATATGCACTCTTTTGCTCATGTTTTATGATTTTTGTCTCGCATTAGATAAAAGTAGTAAAAATAGCCAATAATGTAGCTAATTAGCCGATTTTTGACTTACAGGCACCGAAACTAGCTAATTTTGTGACTCTCAAGTACCGAACTTGAAAAGACAAGAATTCCAGCAGCTGGCCGATATGGGCTGCCCGATACGGTCTGGCTGATACGGCCTGCCCGATATGGCTGCCCGATACGGTCTGGCCGATACAGCTGGCCGATACGGTTGCCCGATATGGTCTGGCTGATACGGTTGCCTGATATGATCTGGCCGATACGGCCTGCCCAATACGGCATACCCGATACAGCTACTTGACACTCCCCCTGTCCGATACGGTCTTCGGGTGACAGTCATATTGGCCCACCTGATGCCTAAAGATCGAAGCCACGAATGAAGCACACATGGACCAATAAAAGCTACAACTCCCATCAACTCGCTGCCTATGAATAGCAGCTGCCAACCTACAGAGCAAGGGGAGCCGGAGGGAGGACTTGGCAAGAGCTAGTGCCTAAACCAAGGAGCTAGTGTGTCGAGTTCCCCAAAAGTCTACTGCCTAATACGGTTGCCCGATACGGTTTCCCGATACGGTTGCCTGATACGGTCTTCCCGATACGGTCTAGAGAGAGAGAGAGCTGAGGAGTCCAGAGGGATGAAGAGAAGACCCAAGGGGCGAGATCCGGCCTGCACAGAGGCTGAGGAGCGAGAGCCACCTCTCCTCTACGGGCTATATCTCTTCCCTATTCTCTTTCATTATACTGCATTCCTTTGTTTCTTGTACAAACAATGTTTATCCATCTTTGTTCGGTGCCAACTATGCTTGTCTATGGCTAGTTAGCTCCTTCTTGGCTATGTAGCCCGATCTGGGCATATATATGTAATTTTGCCTTAAGCATGTAGATTCATATCAGATCTAGTATGTTGCATGTTCTATTTTCTCTTTCCAAGTTATGATTGCTAGTTTGGTTGATCTCTTACTCGCTTGAACTATTGTTTCTGCCTGTATTGAGAGATCTGTTGTAGGAATAGCTAAGAGACGATAGTTTGGATCTGAACCCGAGAGGAAGAAGATCCAAGGTATTCTGTTCCTAACACCCCGGAATATCCTAAGACCTGAGAGGGAACTTAATGTATTCCGAGGTGTTGATATGTCATTCCTCGAGAGAGGGTCATTGACATATTGTTGGTGGTTCTAGTCACGCATCGTAAGAGCAAGTGGGACGACCCCATAGGACAGATGCCACTGTGCATACTAGATGCCTGCTTGGTTGTTCGAGGGTTGTCTATGCCCGAGAACGAGTGCATAGACTGCCCCATTTGTGGTTACATAGCCAGGAACTCTCTTTCTATGATTAGTAGACTCACAAGCTCTATTTTGTTTTGTTTTATATCATGACAACCCGCTAGACTAGTTCTAGCACTTACTTTTATCGACCATCGTCTTGGCTTACCTGACTAAAGAATGCGATCTGTGGCGTCCTAAACGTCACCACGTCCCTGTGTTCGACCCCGTATATCTACTTCGACCCTGTAATAAAGTTGCGGGGGCCTAGAAGGTTTCAGGTTATAAATTTAAAGCTTGATTCCTTCCTTTGTCCTGCGTTCATTTCCGGACGCATGAAAAAGGCTGATCAACTTTTTGTGCCGTTGCTGGGGACGTGGTTTTCCACGTTTACACTCCTAGTAGATTTTTGTTCTGTCACTATAAGTATGTATATACATGCATAGTTTTCCTCTTGCTTTACACATACTTGTTCATATATACTAAATCACTTTTCTTTTTCTCATACCTTTTTCAGCCATGGACCTTGCTTCCGCAAGACAAGTCATCTTGTGCACCTGTCCTCCCGAATTTTTCCACAGTCCCGACTGCTGGCAAATAATTGAAGGTCGTGCTCTACAGCTAGTCGAGTTATACTCACCTCCATCGTCGTCATATGTTGAAATTCCAACAAAGGAGACTTCCAGTCAACCATCGACCCCCATTCTATCATGGGATCAAGAACTGATTAAGGTAGTGGAGTTGGCTGGGGAAAGTATTCAAGCACTCACCTCCTTAGCCCCTCATCTCCAAGAAGATGTCGATCCAATGCAACAACTGCTAGAAGAGCAGGATCATCATCTCATAGTAGGCACCGAGGCTGCAGACTGCAGTAGAAGTCTAGTTCAAACTAATGAGTGAGGATTCGTACAAGCGCATCAGTTTGGTACAGCAGATCAGCAACCGATGTGCATGGCAGAATCGACGGGCCTCAAAAGAATTGCTTCTCAAGTACAACAACTTCATGATAAATATGTTGAACAAGGCAGGAGGCTCCAAGAGCTCATTGATTTAGTTACAATCCAATTACAAATGCCATCACAAGATAATGAAGACGTTAGTCATAAAGACCATTCCATTGGGTATGAAGTGGAGTATGCATCACCATCCTATTCAGACCATCAACTGGATTCACCAGGATTTTTCTGTGAAGACCAACCCACTCCAGGAAACCCTTCATTATATCCAGATGACCCAGCTGATGAACCAATGGAAGATATGAGTCATAGACCTGAATGGATCTATGATGACGATGATGAAGACTCTAAAAGCCAAGTTTCCTCACAGCTAGAAGGTTGTCTAGAGGAACCAGAGTCAGATATTGAACCAGACCAGAGTGACATCTCTCATATTGAGACTTGCCACTTTGCTTTGAGTAGTACGCCAACCATGGTTTGGAACAACTTGTTCGATGATGATGACGACGACGACAGCTGCTCGACATGGACCAGTGGGTATACTAACGATGACGAGTTGGAGCAGCACGAGCCTCCATTTACACCCATACCTTTACAAGGTACGGTGGATGTCAAGGGGGCAGGATGGACGGTTCACTACAACATGGCTGCTGAGCATGAAGATACCCCTGACTCCACGCCAGGTTATAAGCTTGGGGTGGTAAATTCTTTGGGGAGTACTTCTTATTCAGAAGATGATTGGATGACTCAGACGGTACATGAAGATTTATCTGAGCATCCAACCTCAAGTGTAGAGATGGAGAGAGAAGATATGAGTCCTCAAGATGACGTCCAACCTCTCTCACCTATCTCATCTTGTGTCGACATCCCAGGACCTTCATCTTCAGAATCATATAATGAAAGGTACCCTGAGGATGATATGCCGAAGAATTCATCCCAGTGCAGTTCAAGCCACTTCCAGCACAAAGATGACTTCACTGAGACGCCAATTTTCACTTCGCTTCTTCAGACTCGGCATGGCCAACACATCCACCTATTCTACTCATATTATGTGGCAGAACTCGTCGGCAAGACACAGGTGACACTGGTCCCAAAACTTAGGATTTGGGATCCCAGTGTTGGTATCGTGGGGCAACCACCCCTTTTCTATTACCCACCCTCCTGCCCTTTTATTACAATAAATTTTGTTTTTCATATTCTTGTTAGTTAGTTTATTTCTTCTATTTTTTTTTATATCCTTGCACCCATGCATCATCTTTAGAACTTCAATAACTGTCGTTAAAATCATGCATTCGTGCCTCAGTATCTCAAGTTTGAGTCTTGCTCGAGGACGAGCAAAATTTTAAGCTTGGGGTGGTAGGCTTCGCCCTTCTTTTCTCTTCACCCTTCTCGCATGCATGTCTAATTCCTGCATTTAGTCTTAAATTTTCAAAAAAAATTCAGCTTTTTAGCTTTGCAATTATGGCTATGTGGTGCGAATCTAACAGATAAATGCTTGACTTTATGCCTAATTGCACAGTTTTCATCTGAAAATTGCTTGACCTTTTTCTTGGCCTGCTCTTTGACTCTTTCCTTGAGTTTGGTAATAAATATAAGGTTATGTCCCTTTTTCATAGCTTAAAGCTAAATTCCCTTGATCTATGTCGTGAATGGCAAATCCATGGTAAAGGACCATTGGAATGAGCTAAATCACGATTAGAGTCTCCTAGCTGCGAATTTCACAAGCTTGCTTCTATTCTAAGGATTCTTGAATCATAATTCCTACTTCTCACACAGGTATCAAGTAGATTATGATGGGCTTTGAGCTATGATCAAGATGAAATGTTTCTCCTTGATGGACTACATGCCTTCTCACATTAGATTGAGTCAAAAAGATGAAAAACATAAAAATGTGCAAAAGAGGCTTGGCCACCCACAAAATCCCAAAAATATCTATATAGTTCTCACCCAAGCCTAAAAATAGAATGCAGATGATAAAAGCCTGAGTGTGAACAATAAATGAGCGCTTGTTTTCTCTTTTAGGAGAGTTGAGGATGGTGCCCAGCCGGTGTATGACTGCGCTCACGAACGCGTGTATGTCGCGCCTGGTAGTATCACTCTAAATGCTCATTAGAGAGTCACTAGGAACCCCTAGGAGACCTATGAGACTGTCTCAGTAGCAGGGTTGGTTCGAGCACAGTACGAGGAGTTCGTCTCACTGCTCAGGGTCAATTGGCTCGGACTGCAGGGACTGTTGCTCGCTACATGGACCAACCTGACGCAGATCGAGATCCTCAGAAGTCATTAGAGTCTTTTTGCTTTGTTTCTTAGGACATGAATAAGTGAGAGGCGTGATATTCCTTATTGGTTTGCATGGATTCATGGTGATGGCTCATTGCTCATCACCCGTGTGATCACCTGTGTGACAACTCTTTCATGTTTAAATAATTATGGTTCAAACCCTCATGAGTATTGACAGGTTGTAGTGGATATGCATAATCTTGCCTGGAAACTCTTTGATCTTGCTTTGGCATGATTGTGCCTGGCAGGTGGGGGTTTGTTCTGAAACGACATGGACCAGGAGAATTGATGTTTTAAACTATTTTTCTTAACCTTAGCAGTTATTGCCAAGCTTAATTTGGATGTCATCTTTTTGTTCTTTGAGCACAACGTTGCTTGAGGACAAGCAAGTTTTAAGCTTGGGGTAGTTGATAACACCCAAATTAGCGCATATTTTCTATGCATTTTATCTATAGTTTTGTGCCACTTTAGTCTTAATATGCACTCTTTTGCTCATGTTTTATGATTTCTGTCTCGCATTAGATAAAAGTAGTAAAAATATCCAATAATGTAGCTAATTAGCCAATTTTTGACTTACAGGCACCGAAACTAGCTAATTTTGGGACTCTCAAGTACCGAACCTGAAAAGACAAGAATTCCAGTAGCTGGCCGATATGGGCTGCCCGATACGGTTTGGCCGATATGGCCTGCCCGATATGGCTTCCCGATACGGTCTGGCCGATACACCTGGCCGATACGGCTTCCCAATACGGTCTGGTCGATACAGCTGGCCGATACGGTTGCCCGATACGGTCTGGCTGATACAGCTGCCCGATATGGTCTGGTCGATACGGCTGCCCGATACAGCCTGCCCGATACGGCCTGCCCGATACAGCTGCCTGACACTCCCCCTACCCGATATGGTCTTCGGGCGACAGTCATATTGGCCCACCTGATGCCTAAAGATCGAAGCCACGAATGAAGGACATGTGGACCAATAAAAGCTACAACTCCCATCAACTCACTGCCTATAAATAGCAGCTGCCAACGTACAGAGCAAAGGGAGCCAGAGGGAGGACTTGGCAAGAGCTAGTGCCTAGACCAAGGAGCTAGTGTGTCGAGTTCCCCAAAAGTCTACTGCCTGATACAGTTGCCCGATACGGTTTCCCGATACAGTCTTCCCGATACAGTCTAGAGAGAGAGTCGAGGAGTCTAGAGGGACGAAGAGAAGACCCAAGTGGCGAGATCTGGCCTGCACAGAGGCCGAGGAGCGAGAGCCACCTCTCCTCTACGGGCTATATCTCTTCCCTATTCTCTTTCATTCTACTGCATTCCTTTGTTTCTTGTACAAACGATGTTTATCCATCTTTGTTCGGTGCCAACTATGCTTGTCTATGGCTAGTTAGCTCCTTCTTGGATATGTAGCCCGATCTGGGCATGTATATGTACTTTTGCCTTAAGCATGTAGATTCATATGAGATCTAGTATGTTGCATGTTCTATTTTCTCTTTCCAAGTTATGATTGTTAGTTTGGTTGATCTCTTACTCGCTTGAACTGTTGTTTCTGCCTGTATCGAGAGATCTATTGTAGGAATAGCTAAGAGATGATAGTTTGGATCTGAACTCGAGTGGAGGACGATCCAAGGTATTCTGTTCCTAACACCCCGGAATATCCTAAGACCCGAGAGGGAACTTAATGTGTTTCGAGGTGTTGATATGTCATTACTCGAGAGAGGGTCATTGACATATTGTTGGTGGTTCTAGTCACGCATCGCGAGAGCGAGTGGGACGACCCTACAGGACAGATGCCACTGTGCGTACTAGATGCTTGCTTGGGTGTTCGAGGGTTGTCTATGCCCAAGAACGAGTGCATAGACTGCCCCGTTTGTGGTTACATAGCCAAGAACTCTCTTTCTCTGATTAGTAGACTCACGAGGTCTGTTTTGTTTTGTTTTCTCTTCTTTGTTTTGTTTTATATCGTGACAACCCGCTAGACTAGTTCTAGCACTTACTTTTATCGACTATCGTCTTGGCTTACCTGACTAAAGAATGAGATATGTGGCATCCTAAACGTCACCACCTCCCTGTGTTTGACCCCGTATATCTACTTCAACACCGTATTAAAGTTGCGGGGGCCTAGAAGGTTTCTGGTTATAAATTTAAAGCTTGATTCCTTCCTTTGTCCCGCGTTCATTACCGGTCGTGTGAAAAAGGCTGATCAGTGGTGTGTTGTACCATACTAGATCTCAGACCCTACCCTAGAAGTTTGACCTTTTGGACTTAGCCAAACAAGGTTTAGTATAACCCTAATGAGATAATGCATGAACAAATCACCCTAATGTAACCCAATGTTCTCACATTATATTTAGACCAATAATGGAACATAAAAAAATGGCACATGGGGAATACATGATACTTTGAGCTTAATAATCACATATAAATCTTTAGGTGAAGTTTTGAACATTAAAATAATAATGATGATAAATGTGAGGATAATAGGCTCAAATATTAATTATGATATAATTCATTAAAAGGAATCCCAAAAGTGGATCTAAGTTAAAAATCTTGCTCCTTGGGTCCCAATTGCCTTGGGAGTCAAGTTTCACATTATTCACATAATAATAATTAATTTAATTTATTTTGGAAAGAGAAGATCTAAGTTTTCCCCAAAATATCAAATAAAATAATAAATGACTCCAAAAGAGGAAAATAATCTTGGATTCATAATCTACATAATAAAAATGTGGGTAAATTTTCATCCAATTTGGAGAAAGTTTGCTTAAAAGGTGAAATCAGGTGAGAGAAAGTGTGTAGAACCTTCAAAATATTAAATAATTTTACAAACAACTCCAACATATGAAATTGATGGCAAATTTGTATCCAACACATTAAACATGACTTGTAGGTGAAGTTTCATCAAATTTGGATAATCCTAATTTTATTAATGAAGGAGGAAGGAGAAAATAAAATTTTATTTATTTAACACATTACAATCTTCAAAAGGCAAATTTAGTTTCATAATCAAAATCTACATGCTTCAATTAGCATCTGTGTAAAATTTCACCAAAATTGGGATTCGTTTGTACTCTCAAATGAAGAGAGAGAAAATGATAAATAATTAAATATGACACTATAGTTCAAATCATAATTGGAATACAAATTAAATGTCACAATTTTATCATTGTGCACCCAATCTAGACCATTGGATCTATGAACCAATGGCTCCAAGATCGTCTCCTAGCTCAGCTCGGAGCAAGAGTACATACCGCGTTCGGGTAATTTTTGGATATGTATATCTCTCTCGATTCTTCATCTTTTTCAATGATTTCTTCATCATTGGACTCTAAAATGAATTCCACAACTATTGATCCTCTATTTTTAGGTTTTCATGGAGAGTTTGGGAAACCCCCAAACTTTTCTCTCCAAGTAGGATTGGTCCCAATCCATCTTGGATTTTCCCTCCACTTCACCTATAAATATACCCAGGTCTTCCCTAGCCTACGTATAGTGATTGTCTCCATCCAATTTCATCTGAGATCATGAGTTAAGCTTTTGATAAGAGAAATTTTCATTTGAACTTGTGGTGCCTCCCTCTCTCTCCATAGTGCTTCTATGGTTGAATTGAAGGTATGTACAAATCCAATTTGTGCTTGGCTTTCTTCCGGTACCTTTGGTTTTAAACTTGGTTGTGATTTGCAAAATCACCTAAATTTGCTCAGCCTATAGCCTGCTTCTGTGCGACCACTGTGCATGTGATAGGAAGGGGAAGAAACCCTCATGTGAATTCTCTGTTCTACCCTCCCACACCCTGTTTCTTTGTTTTTTGGCCAGGGGTGTTTTTGTCTTTTCGCAAGTCCCACCTTTTTCCTTCAGACAAAGTCACACGAGAGTTGACCAGTGACTTCACCAGCTATGATTGGGCCAAGTCACGCAGCCCCCTTTCCTCTCACGATGCAAATTGTTTACGTGGAATTACTGATTGGTCAGTTTTGGAAAATTCATAACTAATTATCTACTTATCCAAAAATTACAAATAATTAGTTGTTGGATTCAAAAAAATAAGTACTGTCTAATGGTGTTGGTTTTGTTGCCTATATATAATTTTAATTGATTAATCTATATAAGTTAGAAAAATATAATTAAATATGTTTTGGAATCAGAAAAGGGTAATCTAAAATATGGTGTGGTTTTTATAACCTAAATAGTATGCAAGGAAAAAATGTGATTTTTAGGGTTTTGAATAATTAATGGAAACCTAACCCTAATTGCACATATATGCATCATAGGTTCTTTGGAGGCCTAGGCTTGGACCTAGACTTGGCTTTGGATAGAGTAGACTCTGTAGAGAGGTATGTTTGCATCCTCGATTATTCTTTTAAGCAATTAACCTATGTTTCTTCTTTCTCTTGGTCCTATGGACATTATCCTATACATAATGTCTTTTCTTTTAAAAATCATGGTTCATGTGAACTACCTTATTTGATATTGATCTTGTGATCATGGCTATTCTTTTGGACTCTCTCTTATTCTTTAAGCATGTTGGATTTATTTGATGTGCTTCTTTTCCCACCATGGTAGTGGATGTATATATATGGCACATTATTTGATGGTATGTATCCTCTGATCCCACTTTATACTAGATGGATGTTCTCATCCTCCTTATTTGTTTATACTTTCTTATTCTTTTGTTATGCATCATGTGGTGACTGCTAGTATGATTTTACATGTTATTTTATGTGGATGTAAACATTCCTACATATGAGTGTAGAGGTGGCATTTCCTATACATGAAAATATAGTTGAGCATATGTGTATCCTGTCCTGCTCGGGTGGATGTATACAGTTCCTACCCACTTCGTATTTAGAGTAGATGTATATAGTTCCCGCTCACCTCATATTCTTGGTAGATGTGTTATTTCCTACCTACATGTTTATATTGTTTAGTATTGTCACAGGTGAAACACATGGATGCTACTTTTCTCTTAATTGCCTCTTTATTGGAGAATTATCTCTTTTATGCCATATTGGGTAGTACTTTTCTCTTTCATGGGAAGCCTTTATATCTATTGTCCTTAATTCCACATATTGCTCAATTTTCTTATTTAGTTTGCACATACCAGCTCTTGCTGATGTTTTCCTTTTCTTCTCCTTTTTGTGGGGTATACTTCCAACCCCAGGTTTATATCAAGGAGAGGATAACAAGGTGGACTTGGGCAACAACCTTTGTAGCTGATCTTTTGGGAGACGTGAAAGAGGTGGTTAGATGAACCTCAGCTGCATTCTTATTTGTATAAGATAGTTTTCCTTAGACTCACCCATGTGTGGTGTAGTGATGTATAAAAATATCAAGATTTGTAATAGTTAGATAATATCTCTTCCGCTGCTACTTATTGTGTTATGATACATACATGTTGAATGAATTGGTTATCATCCCTTGTTGAAAAATTTTATGTGGTGTTTGGTTCAAGGGATGCTGCCTTTTTTTCTAGTAGGGAGTGGTTCCCCTCTAGGATCCCACTCCTTACAACCAATGGTAGAGGCCCTTATCAAAACAAACAAAAAAATCAACCTTAGTAAAGACTTAGATGTCAGATTTCATGAAAAAAACCAACGACTAACTAAGGACTTAAATGTTGATTTGGGAAAAAATGGATTATAGAGACCAATATCCAAGCAAAATAAATCAGCCTCAATAAGGAATTAGACATCAATTTTGTTGGACAAACTAACACCAGAGAGAAAATTGGGGGGAACCATATTATTGCGGGCACGTGGCACAAACCCTGTATTGTCAATTGCTTGACTACAAATTGATATTGCATGTGTAGTTTTTCTGTGGTTGATAAGACATACAACATCAGTTTTTAAATAGCTAAAACCATGAGATGAGTACTTGGGAGGAAAAAATTATTTCATGAAATTTCACAAGAAGGTGTATGTCATCAGTTTTGGGACAACCGACGCTAACCAAAAAAAATTGCGGGAATTTTTCCTAAAAAAATTGAATTTGTGGGTTATCTAGAATGTTGGTTTCTTTATCTTTAAGAAATAATCGATGTTATAGAAAAAGTAATACCCCTATTTTTTTTTAATTGGTAGGACTTGACCAATAGTAACGTATGTGCTCTAGAACTGATGTTGTAGATGTTATGGTGTCAGTTTTCCTGTAAAATCAATGTTAAGAAAGACATTAGAGGTCAGAAATGTACTAGTGTATAAATCATTCAACATATTAGGAATTCTGATAGTGATAGCAACAAGTAAATAAAATAAATGAATTTGTTAGTATTTTATTCCTTTTATTATGCCCTAGACCCTCATGTAGTGTATCACATCATGTGAAATTATGGCAACAAGCTATGATCTCATTGTATAAGACTTATAGTAGACTTGTGACTCTATGTCTACTATTTTTCCACCTGCAACATGGCTCGCCACGTCTAGACTCAGTGTTTAAATATCTATCTAGATAAATTGGAATGCTCCTTTAAACCTAGGTACTTAGATAGAGAGTTGAAGATTTAACTACTTGCATCAATGGTTCCACAAGGAGTCACTCACAAAGTTGTATTTGAACTAACTAAACTATATTGGGCACCACCAAAATTTCTGGACAATGTTGGGTACCACACTAATTTAAGGACACGGTCCTCATCATATTTAGTCCCCTATACCTCTAAGGTATTCTCCAGCTACCTCGTTGTGGACTCTGTCGATTGATTAGCACATTTCCTCCTTCATGATGCAAACCTCCTTGATGGATTTTATGGTGTGCATGGCATCTGAAGTCTAGCTTATTCTTTAGTTCACTAATTCATTTACTACTAATTTTTCCTAGCTTAGCTTTGTACTTAATCTTCAACTTTCATTTTCTAAACACTAAGCTTAATCTGAATAACTAGAATTAACAAATACTTCTTGATTTGATAAACTACACATATTGAAAAATACTAGATTGAAATACTTTTAGATAATATAAGTATCAATCTAGAAATAGACATCAATTAAACCATGACTTCATTATTCACTTTATCATTATAGAAATTAGGGAAAATATGGAGATTTGATGGCTCAAAGTCTACCATTAGGTTTCATCATAATATCATAACTAGATTGTCCCTTTTTTTCTTTAGGAACCTAAGTTTTGTTAGCCAATCATGTTGTACAAGCATGGACATGAGTTACATATAAGAGAAACTTACATGTCAATTATATCATGGAAACCCAAATGTGGGGTTATATGCATACAAGAAGGATATGGAAGGAATTATGTAATTTTTCCATTGTATATGTCATCAAATTATGCAACCTACTAACTTTCATGAGAGTAGCCTACCACTATAGCCATAGAAACTGATGGACTAAATTTATCCATGATGAAGGTATAGGGTTGTTGTTGTTGTTATCATTGTTCTTTATCATGGTGACAACATATTCATTGTTGGTTTCTATCATGATTGTCAACCAAATTTTATTCCTAGAATATGATAATGCCATATAAATAGTTGTTTCACTTCTTCTAATACAGAATAAGTGAACATCGATTTAGACCATCCAATTAACCAACCACCTTAATGGGATTTAGCAGTAGAAACGATTGATGTTCTACTAGGTCTATGTGATACATTTGTGTTGATTTTAACCCAACCTACTAGAGGGTTTATCAACAAAGGTATTTTGGATATGATAGCCAACAATACTTGTTGTTGGATGAATGCAATAGATAAACTCATGACCATACCTAGGATATCATTGGTCAGTCTATCAATACTACAATAAACGTTATTGAAAGTGCAATCATTCCTAGACAACCATAACCTATAGCAGCTACAAAAAAATATGAATGCAATTTCACTAGATGCATTCATAGAAAAATTTATTTGTGGCAATAGAGGCAGAGTATAAATGAAATGCAACGCCAACCCTCAATTTTTTCCAAACAAGTATAGAAGTAATACAATCATGAATAATGTCTAGTATAGTTTAAATTGTTGATCCACATATATTGCAATTAGAGTCTTGGTTGAAGTGACATTGTGTTCATCTGGCATTAGTCATAGAGCCTCATGCAACATTAGCCACACGAAAACCTTCAAGTTCGTTGGTAAATGTAATCTCTGCATCTTCTTTCATGGTCTTGATTTAGTTATTATTTTATTGATCATCAAGAGTTCATATGTTGAAAAACTTGTAAATATCCCAGTAGGATTATGTATCCACTGCCAATTATGACTATTATCAAGTGGAAGCGGTAGAGAGAGGATTTTAACTAAAACATCTGAAGGAAAATAGTAATTAATGAAGTTACTATCCCAACTTCCTATAGGCGTCAACATGGATGCAACCTTCAGATCCAAAAGTTTGTGGGGGTACAAAGTGTAGTACCTCTAAATTTTGATCATGTACTTGAGGGATCCAAATATCATACCAGATTGAAATGGTCTCCCAGTTACCAATTACTCTATGACTATTTGTAGTATAATGTATTGTATAGAGTGATGTAGGGATTTTGAGTCACATTTATAGGCTAATTTTGTACTTGTTTTATGTGTTCATTCGTCTTCTTTGTGACTATAATGGCATGATTCATTTCATTTAGCCTATAATCATTTTATGCATCAAATTTACCTTATTTTATCCTATTTTGAATGAATTACTAAATCCCATAGATTGATTTGAGTTTTTCTCTATTTTTTAGGTACCTTATGTTCCAGAACCTATCGATACTATCGACAGGTATGTCGATACTATCGACATGACAACAACAACTAAGTTGGAGAAGAGCATCTCGATCGATACCATTGACCCACAATGTCGATGGTCTCGAGATCAGTCTAGAAAAAGAAATAGTATTCTATCGATACTATCGACATCCCGTCGATAGTATCGACGCCATCAGAGCTGGATTCAGAATCATCATGATCGAATGGCTGTGATCTTTTGGCGGCCGTAAGTCGTACCTATACCTAAAGAAAGATGACCTAGACCAGGGTATCATGTCACTTTCCTCCATACGAGACCCGAAGGAGAAGAGAACAAAGAACAGAGCTGATAGCAACACCCCGGAGGAATCCAAAGCCGCAAACTGATGATTCTACCGTCAGAAGATTGCAGAACATGTGTCACGCACTGAGGATCATCCGGATCTTCTTCATTTTATGGGTTACATCATATGCTCATTTGTCTCCCCATGTTTTCCTCTTTCTTCTCCATGTGTATCATTGAGATGAACATGCGGGGCTAATCCCCCATTGTCCTTAGGACTGGGAGTAGCCTGGGGAATCACTGTATGACAATTTTTCATTGATTATCATAATTTGTCTCAATTCTCCCTGATATGTTATCGTGTTTCTATCGCAATTTGCTATGCTTGATCACCATAGTAATTTCTAATACTGTTAATTGCTATTGATGGAGAATTAGTGGTTGAAAAGGCACGATTAACACATTAACCTATAAATTCCTTAGACAAGGTAATGTATTATTAATGATGGATACCTAGAGTATTAATTAATGCACTTAGATCTAGGGTATAAGTTACTACTGGCGTAGAACTGACCTAGAACTAGGTAGTGGATTGCATCGCAGAAGCGAGCAATTCTGACTACATGCCTCTATCCAGGATAAGAGACGAGTTATGTTAGTTGTGTAGAATTTCATGCAGTGAGACCTCGTGGTGAAACTGGGATCCTAAAGATTCCCATTCCATTTGATTAATCCAAACATTTAATCATCTCTCTTTAATTTTCTCTTATTTTATTTTCTTTTACAAAAACCAATCAACTTTTCCAATCAGTCTAGCTGATCGCAACCAGTTAGTAGTAGTCTACTGAAATTTACGTTTCCCTAAGTTCGACTCGGGCCTCACAAGGCCTATATTAGTTTGATACATGCACTTGCGTTTAATGCACAGCTCAAGTGTGTCAAGTTTTTAGTGTCGTTGTCGGGGATGCCAAGGCCATTAAAAATTAAATGAGAAGATGGATTTGATAGCGAAGAGACTTCTAGCAAAAGATGATGATGAGTCTAAAAATGAGGCACAAGCAAAGTTCATGTATCAACAACAGGGATACAGGAACAATGACTATGCGTGGAGGAAAGACAAGAAATTCTCGTGGAAAGATCCAAACAATTTTCTACAGGTTCTGGATCAGAAGCCACAACCTAGCACGGAGGACAAAAGTAATGAGTTGCTCAACCACGTAATAAAGAAAAACCAGGAGTTTATGAATACATTTGGAAAGCAAATTCAGTCATAGGGGGAATTTATGAACCAATTTGGTCAGACTCTATAGAGCCATGGGGCACAAATGAGGACACTTGAGACGTCCATTGCACAGATGGAAGCTGAAATTGCAAGCTTGAAGAAGCCGACACAGTAGGGTTTTCTAGGGAATACTAATGTTCCAGGAGGGAGCCATCAAGCCAAGGCTATTTTGCTGAGGAGTGGAAAGAAAATTTTAAACTCTAAAGCTGATGAACCAAACACATCACAGCCTGAAGCTACAGGTGAGGCTGCAGAGGAAGCCAAAGTCACAAAAACTGCTAAGGACAGTGCAGAGATTGTTGTGGAGGAGCCCATTGCTGAGAAATACACAGAGAAGAGGACACCATATGTGCCGCCACATCAGAGATCACAGACGGTCCTGGTTCCATATCCGAACAGACTTAACACAAAGAAGGTGGATCGACAATTCAAGAAGTTCTTGGACAGCTTTAGGAAATTATCTGTCAATATTCCACTACTTGATGCAATTGATAATATACCTTCTTATGGTAAGTTTCTGAAGGACATTATCACTAAGAAGAGGAAGATTCCAGACACAGAAGTGGTGGTGCTCAAAGAACAGGTGAGAACATTCATTCTAGGGAAATTGCCACCAAAGAGACAAGATCCAGGGTGCTTTAACATTTCTTTCTACATCGGGAAGGTAAAGTTTGGAGAGGCCCTTTGTGACTTAGGAGAGAGCATCAACTTGATGCCTCTCTCCACCTTCAAGAAGCTTAGTCTTAAAAAATCATGGAGGAGCAACATGACGATCCAACTTGCAGATAATTCAATCGTAAGGTCTTATGGGATTTGTGAGGATGTTCTAGTCAAGGTGGATAGATTTGTTTTTCTGACAGATTTTGTTGTGATGGAGATGTAAGATGAGCAAGGGAACAAGATGCTACTAGGTAGAACCTTCCAGGATACAACTGACATGAATCTGGAAATGGGTAGAGGCTGGTTGACTATGGGCATAGATGATGACCGATGTGAAATAGTAATGCCGAATAGCCCAAAGTCATCAAAGGAACAAGGGCAGTGCAATAAAGTCAGTCACTTTGATCACAATGTTTCTATTTATCTAGGGAAACCCTTTCTCGACATGGCGCATGTCATGACCAAGGTGGACAGGGGAACACTTGCCGTGAATATCATGGAGCAAACTAAGGTGGTCTCTCTTGCTAAAGCCGTGGGATATCCAAATGATGAAGATGAAGAAGTTTGCTTGTCTACTGAGGATGATGCTGTGGAGATCTCAATGCTAGAATATTATCCTCAACTGCCTCTTGAAGCTTGCTTGGTTAATATTATGGATGACTGGATGAGGAGCACATCACTATAGGGTTGTGTGAAGATTCTTCAAGTTTTGCCTTGTTACTATTCTAGGCACTTTGAAGATCTGGGACCACTGCCGCCCCCATTGCAACCTTCTTTGGTGAATCCACTGAATTTGGAGCTAAAGTTGTTTCCCCCTCAATTGAAGTATGCATTCTTAGCAGTGGATGCAAAGATATCGGTCATTATCTCAACATATCTGAGTGCCGCTGAAGAAGAACAGTTGATGGTTGTGTTGAGGAACCACTGTGGTGCTTTCAGGTGGTCAGTTTCTGACATCAAGGGGATCTCCCCTACTCTATGCCAACACAAGATCTGACTTGTTGAAGGAGCTAAGCCTGTAATTCAGCCCCAACGCCGCCTCAACCCTATCATGACGGAGGTCGTCAAGAAGGAGGTGATTAATTTACTTTCAGTGGGAATTATCTATGCCATCTCAAACTCTACGTGGGTAAGTCCGACATAGGTAGTCCCTAAAAAGGGGGGAATTACGGTAACTACAAATTTTTTAAATGATCCAGTCACCACTCGGTTGGTTACCGAGTGGCGCGTTTGCATAAATTACCGTAGATTGAATACTGCAATGCTGAAGGATCATTTTCCTCTACCTTTCATAGATCATATTTTAGAGCGACTGGCTGGTCGCTCTCATTTTTGTTTTCTCGACAGATATTCCAGCTACAACCAAATTTCGATTGAACCTAAGGATAAAGAGAAATCTACTTTCACTTGTCCTTATGGTACCTTTGCTTATCATCGTATGCCTTTTAGATTGTGTAACGCACCGACCACTTTTCAACGTTGTATGCTTGCCATTTTCTCTAACATGGTTGAACGTTGTTTAGAGGTGTTTATGGACGATATCTCAGTCTATGGTATGTCATTTGATGAATGCCTTTATAAACTTGATAAAGTTTTACAGAGATGTGAGGACACTCACTTGGTCCTCAATTGGGAAAAATGTCACATGATGGTTAGCGAGGGCATTGTGCTAGGACACAAGGTGTCTAGCAAGGGAATGGAGGTGGATCCAGTAAAAATCGAGGTTATTTCCGAATTGCCTCCACCGAACTCGATGAAGGGAGTTAGAAGTTTCCTTGGTCACGTGGGATTTTATCGCCGATTTATTAAGGATTTTTCCAAAATTGCTAAGACACTATATGAGTTGCTTGAGAAGGACGTGATTTTTGATTTTAATGAAAAATGTCTAAACACTTTTGAGATCCTTAAGCAATGCTTGATTTCCACACCTATTATGCTAAATCTGGATTGGAGCCAACCATTTGAGCTTATGTGCGATGCATCTGATTACAGCGTGGGAGCCGTTCTTGGGAAACGCCTTGAGAACTGACCCACAGTCATTTATTATGCATCAAAAACTTTAAATGATGCACAATTAGATTATACCACCACTGAAAAAGAATTACTTGTCGTGATTTTTGCTTTTGAGAAATTTAGGAAATACTTAGTGGGATCTAAAGTGGTGGTATGGAGGGATCATGCCACAATAAAATATTTAATGGAAAAGAAAGATGTGAAACCTAGACTCATTAGGTGGATACTTCTTTTACAAGAATTTGACATTAAGGTTAAGGATAAGGCGGGTATTGAAAATGTGGTTGCGGACCATTTGTCTCATCTTGAGAGGGTAGATGAGAAAGATACCAATATACGCATTACTGAGACTTTTCTAGATGAACAAATTCTTTCCATTAAATCCAAAGATCTGTGGTTTTCACACATAGTCAATTATCTTGCTAGCAAAGAACTACTCGAGGATTGGAGTTATCAAGAGAAGAAGCGATTTTTCCATTCATTGAGATTTTATTTTTGGGATGACCCTATTCTTTTGAGACAGTGCATGGATGGGGTTTTACGCAGGTGTGTGCCAGAGTTTGAATATGGCAGCATGCTTAGCCATTGTCATACATTGCCCACCGGAGGCCATCATGCTAGCTCAAGGACGACTGAGAAGGTATTGGAGAGATTCCTATATTGGCCCACACTTTTTAGAGATGCCTATGATTATGTGAGGAGATGTGATGCATGTCAGAAGACAGGTAACATCTCAAAAAGACAAGAAATGCCTCTAAATGTGTTTCAAGTGGTTGAAGTCTTTGACTTATGGGGTATAGATTTTATGGGACCCTTTGTATCCTCAAATTCTAATTTGTATATTTTACTTGTGGTTGACTATGTTTCAAAGTGGGTAGAAGAAATACCCACTAGGACTAATGATGCCACGGTAGTGTGCATGTTTGTGAAAGAGTACATCTTCTATAGGTTTGGAGTGCCCCGCATGATCATCAGTGATGGAGGAACGCATTTCACAAACAGGAAGTTTGTTGTGCTTTTGAGTAAGTATGGGGTAAAGCACAATATGGGCACCCCATACCATCCGCAGACACAGGGTCAAGTATAAATTTCCAATAGGGAGATAAAGAAGATTTTGGAGTGTACTATCACCACATCTAGGAAGAACTGGAGCATGATCCTACCAGATGCACTTTGGGCATATAGGACCACCTTTATGGCTCCAATAGGCACTACACCTTTTAGGTTGACTTATGGGCGTGCGTGCCACTTGCCGATGGAGCCAGAGCACAAGGCACATTGGGTACTCAAGAAGTTGAATGTGAACATTGATGATGCAAGGAGAAGAAGGTTGATCGAGATCAATGAGTTAGATGAGTTGAGAATGAATGCTTATGAGAATTCCCGAATTTACAAGTAAAGGACAAAACAATTACATGATTGCCATATCCAAAGGAGGGTCTTCTCAAAAGGTGAGAGTGTCTTCCTATTCAATTCACGGTTAAAGCTACATCCCAGGAAGTTGAAGTCCCAATGGAGTGGACCATTCATTGTGGAGGAAGTGTGTCCACATGGAGTTATGATGGTAAGAGATGGTGAGAGGACATTCTTGGTAAATGGCCAACATCTAAAGCACTACTATGGAGAGGATTTCATGAAGAAGGTGCATGAGGTCAAACTCATCACACTTGATGAAGATTGAGCATAAGTGCATCTAGCCTAAGACGTTAAAGAAGGGCACTTGTTGGAAGGCAACCCAACTTAGGTGTCACCATTCTTAATTTCTTTATTTTTCATTTTCATAGTTAGTTGTTGGGTAATTTTCTACTTAGTTTGTAAAAATGATACCCTGATGTGTGCTTTGAGTGTGCATGCCTGAAGAACTGTCGATACTATCGAGTTGGGCTCAGTGAAATGGATGTATAATTTTCATTCCATCGATAGTATCGACGGAACCATTGATAGTATTGACAAGGGAACAATGTCCCAAAGCAAAATGTCGCTACTATCGACTCAATTGTCACGACTATCGAGATGTATGGAGATTTTTAGAAAATTTCATCTTAGTAATTTTGATACCATCAACACCCCCCATCGATGGTATCGATATACCAATAGTAGACAGCCACGCCAACATCTTGCGAAGATAAAAAACATACGCAGGTGTCGATACTATTGACGACTGTTGCTACTATCGACGCGTCATCAACCCACATCTTCAGTAGCAACAATCGACGACCGTAAATACCAGTGACCCTCAGATTTCACTGTTCTGTCGATACTATCGATGACCTCATCGATAGTATTGACACACACACACAGCAGCGGCGACCGATTGTTATAAAAGGAGATCTATTCTTGCAATCAAAACACACCTTCAAGATTCATATCATCCACTTTTGATCCCTAGTGTCTCCGAGCACCCGTAAACTATAGAGATCTTCACCAACGGTCATCTCTGAGCATCTCCATTGACTCTGAGGCTCTCTGTCTTCTCCGAGCTTCATTGACCGTCTCCTAAAAGCTCTTTTCTCCATCCCTTTTCTTTTTCACCCATTGCCTCTTGCAATAATGGTGAGATCAGGTGCTTCCTCATCAAGGGCTGCCCTACCTGCCCCAACTCAAGGACAAATTCCTTTCCCGAGGATGGTCCACCCCTCACCGGAGATCAAGAAGGTCTATGACGAGCTGTGGAAGCACACAATCGAGCCCACCTGGTATGCCGACCGATAGTTAATCAAAGATCTGGGGTTCAAGGCAAACATTGCGTACGTGCTTCAGGGGCAGATTAGTGAATCCCCAATGCTCTGCACCGACCACGCCAAGGGTCATTTGTTCTTCAGCGGGTGGCCAACATACAAAGATATCATCATTGAGTTTATGGCATCTCTGGATATCTATGTCATCCCCGACGAGCTTCAATTGGCACAGACTGAATGGAAAGAGGGGCGAGTTTCTTTCTTCCTCTATATAAGAGATTACACCATGTCCCTTTGTGAGTTCAATGGGATTTATGGGTGGTCTCATGGGGATCTATGCCAGCCACTGCATAGGCCAGACTATGACGCCATGTATGCGACATTGGTCATTGTACCTGAAGGCTATTCGATCAGCTGGCACCATGCCTCCATCGTCGACTTCGAGCATTCATTCATCCGGATCTTGCACTGTATTCTATCTAACACATTCTTTACAAGATCCCAACTATCCCAAAGCAAGTTTCAAGAAATGAATCTCTTCTTCCTCTACAATCTGTTAGAGAGGGAGTGTTTAAATTTTGGAGACTTCTTCCTCACACGAGTCATGGCGGTGAAGACAAACACATCCCGAAAGGCCCCAACCTATTTCGGAGGTCTCATTACTCCTATCGCCATCCACCTCGGCCTAGATCTTTCTAGGTTACCAAAGTGGGAGTGTAAGAATACGTTGAATCTGAGTCATTTTGTAAATGCTGGCCTCCTCAACATCCGCCATGGCACCGTCTTCGCCACCTGCCACATACAAAAAGTCTTTCAAGAGAGGAAACTACCTGACCCCGCCTTCGACCTCAGGCCTGGCCAAGATTAAAGATGGCCAATCATTGATGTTGATACATACAAGGAAGAAGAATAGCAAGCCGAAGAAGTAGAAGAACAAGAAGGCGGCGATGATGAAGAGGAGGAGGAAGCTGCAATTCCCCTCCAATGATGAGTTGCTCCACGGAAGCGACCCTGACATTTTGGAGCATCATCTTCTTCTCATCCATCTGCACAACAGCCATCTCAAGGTGGAGAGGATGTCTACTCCATGCAGGACATGTACACCATGCTCCAAGATATTCAACAGATACAACATCAACATACTACGTCTTTTGCAAGTATCTAGGATATTCAGAATAGGCTCTACGCCAACCAACAAGACATCTATGAAAATGAGCACCTCCTCTTTGCAAACCAGGAGAACATACACAACTGGTTGCATAGGATAGACATGCAGCAGCAGCCATTCTACGATCATTATTGGAGTCAGAACTATTTTGGAGGGTACCTGCAACCATCACTGATGCCGCCCACCGACCTAACATTCCAAGAGAAGTATCCTACTTGGGACCCCACACAGTTCCTGCCATCACTGCCGCAGTAGAGGGTATCACTGTTCCACTTCTTAAGTCTGGATTTTGACTATGAGGCCATAGTCTAATTCAAGCTTAGGGGAGTGTTGGAACAACATTTATCTAGCTTTTATTTAGCTTTTATTTCAACATTTGTTTTTATTTTTGAAAATTTAGTAGTCCTTGTTTCTAGGATTTATTGTTTTCTAGGATCCACTATCTATCTATGGTAATCAGTGGAGTTTAATGTAATTACATGTCATCTCGATTTTTTCATTTGGGGGTTTGTGAGAGAACGATATTAAATGAAAATCTTTAAGAAATTGTAAGCTAGCCTTGTGAGAACTTGAGGACATCACTTGTGAATCTGATTGGGTAGGTCAACCTTAAAACATATGAACATGATTGTGTATCCTTATGGTTCATGTTAAGAGGGTTGATTTGGATGTTGAGCCTAAACCGATCAAATGTTAATGTGACTTTAATTTGAAGTGAGAGAGAGAAATCCCTTGATTAACTAGTACACAAGTCGGTAAGGATGGACATATAATTTTTTCTGAAGGTTCTGTCAATTAGTCTTGTGATCTTTCCACTGCATTTTGATTCACACTCTACCATAAGAACTGGGAGCACATTACTATCTTTCACTCTTTGATTGCATCCCATGTAGATAGGTCTTGCATTATAGGTATTTTCACATAGTTTTGCATGAGAATAAAAAAACAATAGATAGATTAGTCATCCATGCACTTTATCCTTAGGTGCATGTCATAGTAGTTGCATAATTGTCATTATGTAGTTGCATTCACATCTTTTGAGCATATAGTACATCATGTGTGTTTTGTTTTTCTAAAAACATTAAAGGTGGTGAACTTGTTCCATACCCTCCGAATAGAATGCATCAAATGTACAAGTTATGTAAAAAGAAGGAAGCCCGACAAATAATCCATTGTCATTTATGAAATGAGGGATTGAAAAAAAAGAAAAAAAAAGAAAAAAAAATATTGAGAAGTAAGTAGGAATAAGAGGGAGAAAGGAACATATTCTCATCCGCATATTAAAAAGAATAAGCACATTGTGTAGTTTTTTTAGATATTCCATCTCACTTTGAGACGGAATGATAGTGCATGCATCATTTCACCAAAAATGTTAGCATTATGATCATAATCATCTGCATTTTGCATCATCATAGGCTATCATTTTTGTATTGCATGATTGATTGTAACACGCTTACATTTCTTCCACAGCCGCCTATTCCATCCACCCGTTGCTCAGAGTGGTAGGCCACCCATGATTTTCTCCTCATTCAAGTATATCAGGAGATCTGCTTCCATTTAGATGGTAGTTAGGAAAATGAGCAACGTAGATAGGAGATCACAAGATGCACCAAGCCTGAACTGGAAGATTTTCTTATATTAACTGCTTACTTGATAGTGTTATGTAATTTTGGGGTGGACATCTTTCATGAACGATTATTGTCGCCTAAAGGGTAGTTATCGTTCCATGGTTGGTGAGGGCCGGTATGTGGATTGCAGGCAGGAATCATACTGAGATGTCATTTATGTGATTATGTTCTTTAGTTGACCCTCTCAATCATATTTTAGAGTTTTGTTGCTCGAGGATGAGAAAGATTCAAGCTTAGGGTAGTTTGATGTAGGGAGTTTGAGTCACATTTATAGGCTAATTTTGTACTTGTTTTATGTGTTGTTTCGTCATCTTTGTGACTATAATGGGATGATTCATTTCCTTTTGCCTATAATCATTATATGCATCAAAGTTATCTTATTTTATCCTATTTTGAATGAATTACTAAATCCCATAGATTGACTTGTTTTTTTCTCTATTTTTCAGGTACCTTATGTTCCAGATGCTGTCGATACTATTGACAGGTCTGTCGATACTATCGACAGGTCCGTCGATACTATCGACATGGCAACAACAACCAAGTTGGAGAAGAGCATCCTGGTCGATACCATCGACCCACAATGTCGATGGTCTCGAGATCAATCCAAAAAATGAAATAGTATTCTATCGATACTATCGACAGCCCGTCGATAGTATCGACGCTGTCGGATCAGATCTAGATTCAAAATCATCATGATCGAACGGCTGCGATCTTTTGGTGGTCATAAGTCATACCTATACCTAAAGAAAGATGGCCCAGACCAGGGTATCACGTCACTTTCTGCCGTACGAGTCCCGAAGGAGAAGAGAACAAAGAAGCCGATAGCAATGCCCCAGAGGAATCCAAAGCCACAGACGGACAATTCTACCACCGGAAGGTTGCAGAACACATGTCACACACTGAGGATCATCCAGATCTTCTCCGTTTCAGGGGTTACATCATATGCTCATTCATCTCCCCATGTTTTCCTCTTTCTTCTCTATGTGTATCGTTGAGATGAACATGCAGGGCTAATCCCCATTGTCCTTAGGACCGGGAGTAGCCCAGGGAATCACTGTATGTTAATTTTCCATTGATTATCATAATTTGTCTCAATTCTCCCTGATATGTTATCGATAGTAATTTCTAATACTGTTAATTGCTCTTGACGGAGAATTAGTGGTTGAAAAGGCACGATTAACACATTAGCCTATAAATTCCTTAGACAAGGTAATGAACGGTTAATGGTGGATACCCAGAGTATTAATTAATGCACTTAGATCTAGGGTATAAGTTACTACTGGTGTAGAACTGACCTAGAACTAGGTAGTGGATTGCATCGTGGAAGCAAGCAATTCTGACTACATGCCTCTATCCAGGATAAGAGACGAGTTATGTTAGTTGTGTAGAATTGCATGCAGTGAGACCTCACGGTGAAACCGTGATCCTAAGAATTCCCATTCCATTTGATTAAACCAAACATTTAATCATTGCTCTTTTATTTTCTCTTATTTTATTTTCTTTTACAAAAACCAGTCAACTTTTCCAATCGGTCTAGATGATCGTGACCAGTTAGTAGTAGTACAATAAAATTTACGTTTCCCTGAGTTCGACTCGGGCCTCACAAGGCCTATATTACTTTGATATGTGCACTTGTGTTTAACGCACGGCTCAAGCGTATCATAGAGCAAGTTTATCCCTAAAATATAAGTGCAGCAATAGCTAGTTTGTTGTCTAAATGACTTGTATTCATGCTTGATGCCATCAACCCAAGCCACATTTTGACCAGTGAACATATCCCATGTAGACTTGAACTAGTAGAGCTTGATTTCATTCATGCATGGATAAGAAACCTAGACCATCATTATACTTTGTAGCAATGAGTTTCTCCTAGACAACTAAAAATAAGGAGGTTGAAGATTCACCCCTTTTTCATATAAATCTTCATATCACAATATCAATCTTATGAGAAACTGATAAAGGAAGAATAAATGTGTGAATCAAGAAAGTAGTAATGGTTTGTAGAACATTTTCAACAATACATACTACCTTCCATACTGAGTGTACACATTGTCCAAATGGCAGTTCTTGTATGTATCTGAGCATAAGTGTCTTAGTAACTTTAACATGGATAATGGGAAAACCTAATTAGTGACTGTGGTTTGTAGTGGTAGTCATTCCAACTATTCCATGGATTTCTTGTTGGATAGATGAAGGAACTGAAGGTGAGAAGAAAATGACACAATTATCCATTGATATAGATTCAATTGAGCCTTTGCTGAACAAATCAAAATAGTGCATTACAATATTGATATGATGAATGTCAGCCAAATTCAAGTCCTTGTTGTGATAATTTGATAAGTTTGCAGCAACCATCCTCTACATCATTGTTTATGAGTAAACTTAATCAGTTTAGACACATTACAAGTAGATAAGGAGACATATCTCCCTGATAGATTCCTCTTATTTTTCAAATATAGGAAGGTTCTCAACATTTGAATAGTATTTATCTTACCTCCACAAGTAGAGTTTATAATGTTTTGATAGTTGTATGAGGAAGACTGGGTTTAAATAACATATCAAGAATAAATCCCAATGACAAACGTTCATAAGATTTAGCAGGTCTATTTTGACTACCTTGGTTTTAGATACATTAGGTCTATGCATATCATGTATCAATTCTTGAACTAGGATGATATTATTAGTAATCTAACGTCTAGGAACAAAACTAGATTGACACTGCTCATCCAATGGGACATGTGAGGTTTGATTTTATTATCCACAATTTTTTAAATGAGATTTAATTAGTCATAGATTAAAGAGATAGGACAACATTGATTGCACTTAGTTGGATTTTATACTTTAGGTATAAGAACCATTATAACATTGCAAATGTTTGGAAGTAGGGGGTACCCATTACTTACTAAGAATTCTCTATCCACACCATCTGGAACACAAGCCTAGTTTCTACCCGTAGATTTAAGAATACAAAGAACTTCTCTCTCAATCGATAATGATGCTTCATTGCTTGAATCCAATGAAGATAAATAGATATTATGATGAGGAATACTATATGATGCAAAGGAACAAATGAACATATGAGTTGATTTATATAGTATTGTTGAATAGATTCTTAAGTTATTAAGGATTAGAAACAACAACATCAGTTTCATTCAATAGGGATGCTATGTAATTTTTATGACATTTGGATTAGACATATGCATGAAGGAAAGAAGTATCAACATGTCCTTTGTTCAACTAAGTGATGTATCATTATTGTTTTATATTTTCCAACTCATTAGTTGAAAGTTGATCATATTGTTGTTGCAATTCATTTTTATAGAAATCTAGAGAATCTGAATAATTACTTGCCAATTCTTCTTGACATGTCTATATGCATCATAGAGGATTATGCTTATACTTCTGCATTTCCCGCATTGTTTGTGTATGTCAATCAATGATACATTTTTTAATTTGTTCAAGGGTAGTACCAAAGTCCAAATCAGTTGGCCAATTTTGTAGAAGATGTTGTTTGAAAGAGTCATTGATGTTCCAACTAGCTTTGGTATTGAACACATGGTTTTATTGAGGATGTTTTGCTTTATCGAACAACAAAGGATTATGATCAGATTTTATTGGAGAGAGATGATGAGCTAAAAACCGTAGAGAAGTAATATAGAGGTGTGAGTTGACCAACACTCTATCCAGGCATTCATGAAGAGCATATGCCTTATAGGTGAAGGGATATCCAGCAAAGCCCAAGTCAAGAAAATCCAACTGAATCATACAATCACAAAAAGACCAGATTTTGAAAATTAAAAAGATTAACTACCTCTTTTCTCTATAGAAGATAGCATTACATTGAAATCCCCTATAACCAACCATGGTAGTTGTATGGTAGATCCAATCCTAGGTGAAGTCATTTTTTGTCTGAATGCATAGATACAACATCATAGATATGTTAAATCATTCAATTGATTAGCTAAAATCTTATAGAATGGATAAATAAATCAAAGACAACATTCAAGGTATAAGGAAGTAAATGCTCTTTACAACTTTTGGCTTAATTTATGTGAAGTCAAAGATAAGGATGATTTTTCATTCTCATGGATCTGATATTAGGTCACTAATCTCAGATCTAGGCTTGTTATGTCCAGATTTTGGTCTATTGATGTGATGAACACTATCAAACTGACAACGAAATTGCAGAAAACTACACAAAAATAACCATTAGCAGCGGATTATAAAAAATCACTCAAAATTAAAACCTTTTTACCAAGAGATCCACTACTAGGAAACTCTTTACAAAAAGAAACAAAGGCATATATACATCATGGTTCACTTCATATATACATCATTCCATCACATCGTAAGGATATGAGATGTCAATTGCTTTACCAAAACATATACAAAAGCAACATTACACATCAAGGTATTCTACACAAAATCTCAGACTGATTATAAAATTGTTTACACACTATCTCCCAAGGACTCGAGAGTATAAGGATGACAAATAGGACTCTATATCTACAAGACACATAACAACACACTCAGCCTGAGTTGTTACTGTTGTCCTTGCTATTGCTGCCCTCTCTTTGTTGCACAATCTCTACCTCCTCGTGCATGTCCACCTAAAAATTGTGGAAACCCACAAGGTGAGATCCATATCTCAACGGGAGATATAACCCTCCACCTAAAATATTATTATCACAGATAAATCTTTATAAAAGAGAGCACAAGAAACCTTTACTGAATTAAATAGATATAACTACTTGTTATATGTAGAATAGAGCAATCTCATTATTTAAGTACTTCAAATATCTATGACTGAGAAATAAATCATATAATCAATTTAAAAGGAATATGAATAACATGTATAACATTTAACAGCTATGACATAAAAAAGAAATTGTAGACTCATTCAATGTTTTGGTGTTTGATCCTTAAAAAAATATGCTACACGGTTGATTACATCTTTCAACAATCAATTTTATGCCATGAGGAGATGAGGTATACTGCTCATGCTCCAACCAATCAAAATTAGGTAGCATTAGTGCCATACAAGGTCCATGGAAGAGCCAGACTCCACCACCCACCCTCTCGGTTAGTACTAGTGAACTTGCAGTGTCATCACAAGTCAAACTACTATTTAGCTAGCCTGGGCATATAGGCTCGACGCTAGAGAGATACAACCCGTAACTGTTCCCTTATCAAGGTATGACTCGTAGTGAATCCTGATGCTCTAGTCAGGGTATGGTCCGTAACCAAACCTGATTGTATATTGAGTCACGGCCTACAACCACACTCTCTTTAGGGTATGGCCCACAACCAATCCTATGAGTTAAGGATACAAGGAGAAACCTCAACTTGCACCCTGCATATTCGATAATATGCACTTTGTGTTTCCCACATGAGTTTCTTGTTTCACCATTCAGTAAGTTCTGACACTAAATGGATCTATGGCCAAGGAAAACTACATTTTTAGTTTCACTTGATAAGTTAAGTGCATTTCAACATCTTTTAGTATCAATCAAGTTACAAGCATGAATTGTAGATACACACTACAAAGAAAGGTGTAATACATTTTTCAAGGAATCTGGTATCAATTGGAACACATCTTGTTACACCCATCCTGGGATCTCAATCCCTTGAATACATTACTAGGAGTCACATCCCTTCAACATTTTCATTATCATGATCACATGTTTTGGCTATCAAACCCTCAGTTCATCATTGAACAATATCACCTCTTCCTGGAAATAATCATCTCTAGGGCATCATACCCATATATATGTCATACTTGTTGTATAAGGATATCACATGGTTTATAAGGCCTATTTAATCTGTATCATGCTAAATCATCGTAGCTCATACATGGCTATGCTCATCATCCAATAATACCTACATGGTTAGGATTTCATGGTAAAAGCAATATTAAGTAAATATCATCACCATGTCATGAAGAGAATCATTCAAATTGCAACCCTCTCATAATTAGGTTTAGGGTTTCCCCTTGTAGCCGATTATGGGTTTTCAAGTTCATATTTAACAACCAAAACCTAATTCACATCACAAGAGCTTATTTTATTTCCATAAGTATTCAAGCATACTTAATTACTCTCATCAAGTATCATCATCTGATTATTAGCATGAAGTATTACCTTTCTCATGTGAGTATAAGTTTCTCTCCCATCCTCACATAGATATTGATTTCAACATACTTATTACATTGGCTTGACCCTCTTTAGGGTTTATCATCCTACACTTATCAAAGTGTGTCCATCTCATTACTTCTTAGTGTACCAATTAATTATATTCATCCTGTATTGGCCCACACTTATCAAGGTGTATCGGCCTACACATTAACCCTTGTGTCGGCCTAGACACATTCACTTGTATCGGCTTAGACACATCCACTTGTGTCATCCTAGACACTCTGACTTGTGTCGGCCTAGACACTATCACTTATATTGGCCATGGCACATCAAAGTGATATCAGTCTAGAGGTGCTTAAAGTGATATCGTTTTTGAGGTGCTTCAAGTGATATCAGCCATGAATCATTTCTTGGCGTATCACCTTCACCATACCTTGGTACATCACCTATATACCTATTGTCTTCATATCTTCACTCACTTTCAAGATATCAGTCTTCCCCCATACTTATCCTTAGGTGACAGGCAAAAAAATTGTAAGAACAATGGTCCTTTACATGTAACAAATTGGTAAGGAGTTAGGACTCCATGTGTATCAGTTTCCCTTCATATAACCTTGTATCAGGTTTGGGTATTCTCAAACCAATATCAGTTTGTGCATGGGAGACTTCATCATCTTCTAGCTTCAACCCTTCATCCACTAACACTCTAGTTTATGGATAACAATCCCATATATCTGTTAGATCTCATGAAATCATTATTCAACCAAGGAAAGTTGAAATTGAAAAGGAATCATCAAGTATTGCATGATTGAAGGTGAATAATAATAGAGTTGAGTTCAAGTTATATAACCCTCCACAAAATCAATACAAGAGATTCGAGATCCAAAGCTTCACATTCCCAAGGTTGAAGATGACTTATCAAAAGTCCAAGACGCGATCACAACACTTCTACATGAAAGAAGATACCATAGTTAGGAACTTGATGAAGAAGAAAAGAAAGAAAGAATTATGATCTGAGATACATAATTCTCCAAGGTTCAAGATGACTATGGATTCACCTTACTCTTGATGCCTGAACTCCTTCCTGTTCCTCAAGCTTCTATGGTCGTCCACCAAGAAAGGAATGGTATGGGTGTCAAAATGTTCACTAGTAGGTGAAAAGAGAAGCTTATATGGTTGAGGTTCGAGAGAGAGAGAGTATGTGAAGTGTCATCACCATATGCACTTAGGTGATATGTGTCCACGCATGGTAGATCCATGCATCCATAATTATCTCGTCATGAAAAACTCATGAGGATAATCCAAAGATAAGATATTGCAACCCAATATCACTTTATATGCAAACTGATACAACATCAGCAAGGAGCATCTAAACCAATATGCTTCACCTACTTAAGGTGCTTAGCCCGATATGAATACTTACAAAAAGTTTCTAAACCGATATGGGACCTCCTCTATGTCTTCCAAGCTGATAGGCATTCCCATATACACTTCATACATGGACACATCCCCATCTTGGGTTCAAAACACTCAACGCTCTTTAGCTCTTTCACCACCAAGAGTGTTATCACTCAACCAAGACTAAAAAAAAGTGCCCCCTCCTTTCTCTCTCCTCTAGATGATGCTAAGAGAGAGAAGGGACACCCTAGAGGTGATAATTTGCACATCAACCCCACATTTTCATTAAATTGCAATTTGCAAACAAGCTCAAACTTGAGAATTAAACTCTCCTCGAGTCTTAATTACTTTTTAAAAGATTAAGACAATGTTCTAATCAACTTACTTAAGAAAAACTTCTAGGGTTATCCTAAAACCCAGGTTAGGGGTGTTACAAGTTATCAACCCCTAATAAGGATTTTGTCCCCAAAATCTCTTCTTTAAAGCCAGTATGATGCCAAAGAACTTTCATAAGAACTATGTCCTTTTTTTCAACTTCTTGATTCTTCTATCAAGAATCAACACTGGACCTTCCAAATAGGATATATCTTCATCTAATTCTACCTATACAAGTTGTAATACAAGATCTATATTGGGTTGACATTTCCTCAACATAGATACATGAAATACTAGATGTAGTCTGTGCAACTCAGGTGGTAGTTCCAACTTATAGGCTACCTTTCCAACATGTGCTATCACTGGTTAGGGTCCCATAAATCTAGGATCCAACTTACCCTTCTTCCCAAATTTGAGAACACCTTTCCAAGGAGAAACCTTGAGATATACTTTGTCTCCTACTTGGAATTCTAAAGGTCTACGATGATTATCAACATATGACTTCTATTTGTCATGTGTTGCCTTTAACTATTGCTATATCACTTCAATATTTTTAGTTGTCTATTATACAAGTTTAGGACCAAGAAGTTGGTATTCTCCTATTCCATACCAACATAATAGAAATCTAAAACATCTACCATATAATGCTTTGTATGGTGCCATATGAATGCTTTTCTGATAACTATTATTGTAGGCAAACTCTATCAAACTCAGATGTATATACCAACTACCTACAAACTGAAAAACACATGCCCTAAGAAAGTCCTCCAAAGTTTGTATAGTCCTTTTATATTGTCCATCAGTTTGTCAGTGGAAAGCAATACTAAACTTTAACAGAATACCCAATGTTGTGTGTAATTGCTCCCAAAAGTGACTTGTAAACTGAGGACCTCTGTCAGACACAATTGTTGTTGGGATTCCATTCAACAACACTATCTCATCTACATAAATCTATTCTAGTTTATCAATAGTGTATGTTGTCTTAATAGGAAGAAAATGTGCTGAATTCATCTGTCAATAATAACCAAAATGGAATCATGACCTTGGGCTGTTCTAGGAAAACCAACTACAAAATCCTTTGTCACATGATCCCACTTCCACTTTGGTATAGGTAATGATTGTAATGTTCCTACGGGCTTCTGGTGCTCAGCCTTAACTTGCTGACACACTGGACATCACATAACAAACTCAACTACATCTTTCTTCAAACCAGGACACCAATACATATCTTTTAGATTGTGATACATCATGGTACTTCTTGGATGCATAGCATACATAGATGAGTGGCATTCTTCCATAAATATGTTCCTTAGGTCATTAACATCAGGTACCACAATTCTACCATGATAACAAATGGTCTTATCCTCTGAATCATGGAATCCATCCTACTTCTCATTTCCATATTCTGATCTAATCTGCTATATCCCAATATTAGCTTGTTGTGCTTCTTTGATTTGTTGTCTCAACATAGGTTTTACTAGCATCTGTGCCAACAATTCGGCTGGAAAAGATACTTCCAGTCGTACATTCATCTATTATAAGGAGACTATCATGTCCCACTTATAACACACTAAAGAGTTCAACTGTGCTTTATCTATGAATTAAGATGAAGACTTTCTGCTTAGCGCATCTACCGCCACATTAGCCTTTCCTGGATGATAATTAATTGTGCAATCATAGTCTTTGATTAGTTCCATCCAGCGGCGCTACCTCACATTCAACTCTTGTTGTAAAAAGATGTACTTTAGATTCTGATGGTCTGTGAAAATCTGACACTTTTCTCCGTATAGGTAATGTCTCCAAATTTTCAAGGCATGAATCACAACAGCTAACTCTAGATCATGCATCGGATAATTCTCCTCATGTTTCTTAAGATGCAAGAGGAAAAAGAAATCATTTGTTTATCCTGCATCAATACACATCACAAAAGATAATGTATCCTTTCCCTTGCATAGGTAAAACTAACACTGGTGTACTAGTCAATTTTTGCTTCAACAACTGGAAGGAGAGTTTATACTTGTCATTCTAGACAAACAGAACATCCTTCTTGGTTAACCTAGTTAGGGGTATTGCTACAGACTGAAGCCTTTGATAAATCTCCTATAGTAACCTGCCAAACCTAAGAAACTACAAATCTCTTTTGTTCTCTTAGGCTGTTCCCATTCTAGAACATATTCCACGTTTTTAGGATCAACACAAATACCTTAAGAAGATATGATATGTCCTAGAAAAGACACTTCTGACAACCAAAATTCACACTTGCTAAACTTAGCATATAGCTTGTGTTGTCTTAACAAAGTCAATGCTTGATGAAGATGTTGTTCATGTTGTTGGCTATCTTGAGTGTATATTAGAATGTAATATATATAGAGCACTATAAACTGATCAAGGAATGGTTAGAATACTCTTTTCATCAAATCCATGAATGATGTTGGTGCATTAGTTAGTCAAAATGACATAACTATGAACTCATAATGACCATACCTTGTCCTAAAAGTAGATTTAGGTATGTCATCCTCCTTAATCTATAACTGATGATATCCTGACCTTAGGTCTATCTTAGAGAACACTATTGTGCCACACAATTGATCAAACAAATCGTCTATCCTTGGCATAGGATACTTGTTCTTTATTGTCACATTATTCAACTGTCTATAGTCTATACACAACCTCATATACCCATCCTTCTTCTTTACGAAAAGTATCAAAGCACCCCACGGCGATGTAATTGGTTAGATAAAACCTTTATCAAGTAACTCTTGTAACGGTTTCTTTAATTCTTCCGTCTCATCTAGAGCCATCCTATAAGGTGTTTGGGCTATTGATTGCATATCGGGAACTAGATTGATATTGAAATCAATCTCTCTAGGTGGAGGAACATCATGAAATTCCTCAGGAAACACATCCTTAATTTCCCTAACAATTGGAACTTCTAGAATACTAGGACTTTCTACCTTGGTATCCACCACATGTTCCAAGAATGCCTCACATCCATGTCACAATAGTCTCTCGACAACCATTGTTGATACTAGACATGTTGGAAGAATCTTCCTATCTCCCTGAAAGATCCATGTCTCATCACCATATGTGATCATAGCTTGCTTGGAACCACAAATAAAAACTACCTTATACTTTTACAAGGTGTCCATCCCAAGGATTACATCAAATCCATGCATCTCAAGTTGTATAAGATTCACTTGAATGTTGTTATCTGAGAAAGAAAGAACACAGGGGGAACATACCTCTTGCAACACTACAGAAACAACTAATAGAGTTTCTAATAGAAAATTATTCATTCTATGTCTAACTGGAAAACGATAGTTATGAATCACTTCATAAGTGAGATAAAGGAGTGTGTAGCACCCAGGTCAACCAAAACATATATGAATCAAGATGAAGACACATCAAAATTGAATAAATCCATCTCACCTGTCACAAATCATGGATTGACTACCGCCTCTGGTTAACTCATAGCATAGAATACCACTGTTGCCTGTTGTCGACCTCGTCCTCTATTGCCTTGTGTAGATGAACCTATTTGAGACGCCTGTCCATGTCCTTGTCCTCCTACACCACTCAGAACTATTGTCTCTGAGATCCTTGCTGACTCTGCCTCAGTTGTTGGTTTACCTCAGTATCTCTTACTGGATAATCCCTCATCAGATGTCCTATCTGCCCACACTTGTGGTAGGCTCTGGTCCCTTGCTGTGGCCTAGACGGACCTATCACTAACATTGATGCCTCACTATAGACTCCAATAGATGGAAATCTATGGCCTCTACCCTTACTTGGCATCCACTACGTATGAGCACTGAACCTATGTGGTTCTGATGACGCATGAAACCTTGGTTTCCTATAACTTCTGAACCTTTGTCCTTGGAACTGGGTATGTCCTTTACTAAATTTTTCCTCACATTTCTCAGTTACTGACCTTTCTATCCTTCTAACTGATTCCAAAAATGTAGCAAATCTCTTTCTCCAAAGCAGCTGCAAAATTGGATAACTTAGCATTCAGACCCTTCTCAAAATGCCAAATCCTCTCTAGATCTGTAGTAGCCATGTGTGGACAGAACCACATAAGCTCCGTGAAATTAGCTTCATACTCATTAATTTTCATAGGCCCTTGCCTAATCCGTTCAAACTATAAGATTTTCTCATCAAGGTATATTTGACGAAAGTAGCTACTGGTGAACTTGTATCAGAACTACTCCCATCCGACCTCAACATCAGGCCTTTTCTCCTCTTCAATGACCCACTAATGGCCTACACTTTCCTTCAACAGGTACACAACATGCCTAACATTTTCAAATTTCGGGATGTTAAGGATCTTAGAAGCTTTTTCTGACTCAGTAAGACATAGATCTACATATGCTGGGTCAGCTGTTCCAGCATAATTTATAGCTCCTACACAACGTAACCGTTCAAAAGTTTTACCAAAACCTGAAGACTCTACATTGGGGACTCGTTCCCTAGGTGGTGGTACTGGTGTCCTGTCTACCATATGTGTTACCGTCATCATGAACTGCCCAAAGAGAGCATGAAAAGCAGGGTTCTCTAGCATACTCTGATCCAATTGGGGATTCTCAAGCACTTGTTCTTCTCTTACCTGCTCCCTTGCACCTTCTCCTGGTGTAGCAACATTGCTCTCAATAACATGTTGATCATGTTCTCCAGACATCTTTATGTCTTACCCTTTCTTTTGCATAGGTAGAAATCACTATAAGATATACTAGAAGACATTTGAATAGACTCAATGACCTTAATCCTCTGTCCTTGTAGACTTAGTGAACGTAAGGCTCTGATACCAAAAATTGTGACGACCGCTATCAAATTGACAGTGACATCACACAAAACTACACAAAAATAACCATTAGCAGCGGATTACCAAAAATCACTAAAAATTAAAACCTTTTTACCAAGAGATCCACTACCAGGAAACTCTTTATAGAAACAACCAAAGCTATATATACATCATTGTTCACTTCATACATATGTCGTTCCATCACATTGCAATGATATGAGATATCAATGGCTTTACCAAAACATATACAAAAGCAAAATTATACATTGAGGTGTTCTAACCAAAATATTAGATCGATTATAAAATTGTTTATGCACTATCTCCCAAGGACCTAAGACTACAGGGACAACACATATGACTCTATATCTACAAGACACATAACATCACACTCAACCTGAGTTGTTACTGCCATCCTTACTTCTTCCCACTCTCTATTGCATGATCTCTACCTCCTTGTGCACATCCACCTAAAAATTGTGGAAACCCACAAGGTGAGATCCATATCTTAGTAGAAGAAATAACCCTCTACCAGCAATATTATTATCATAGATAAGTCTTTATAAAAGAGACCAGAAGAAACCTATTTTGAATTAAATAAGTATAACTACTTGTTATATGCAGAGTAGAGCAATGTCATCATTTAAGTAGTTCAAATATCTATGACTGAGCAATAGATCATCTAAACACTTTTAAAAGGAATATAAAGAACATGTATAACATTTAAAAACTATGACATAAAGAAGAAATTGCAACCTCATTGAATGTTTCCACGTGTGATCCTTAAGAAAATATGCTACACGACTGATTATATCTTTCAATAATCAATCTTATGCCCTAAGGAGATTAGGTGTATCACTCATGCTCCAACCAACCTAAATTAGGTAGCATCAGTGCCATACAAGGTCCATGGAAGAGTCAGACTCCATGACCTCACCCCCTCAGTCAGTACGAGTGAACTTGCAGTGACATCCTGAGTCAAACTGCTATTTAGCTAGCCTGGGTATATAGGATCGATGCTAGAGAGATACACCTATAGTTGTTCCCTTATCAAGGTATGACCCGTAGTCAATCCTGGTGCTCTTGTCAGGGTATGATCTATAACCAATCCTAATTATATATTGAGTTACAGCCTACAACCACACTCTCTTTAGGGTATGGCCCACATCCAATCCTATGAGTTAAGGATACAAGGAGATACCTCAACATTCACCCAACATATTTGATAATATGCGCTTTGAGTTTGCCACATGAATTACTCGTTTCACCATTCAGCAAGTTCTGACACTGAATGGATCTATGGCTAGGGAAAACTACATTTTTAGTTTCACTTGATAAGTTAAGTGCATTTTAGTATCTTTTAGCATCAATCAAGTTACAAGCATGAATTATAAAAAAAATGCTACAAATAAAGGTGTAATACATTACATTTTTCAAGGAATCTAGTATCTATTGGAACACATCCTTGAATACATTACTGGGAATCACATCCCTTCAACATTTTCATTATCATGATCACATGTTTTGGGTATCAAACCCTCAGTTCATCATTGAACAATGTCACCTCTAACCATGCAACAATTATCTCTAGGTCATCAGACCCATATATATCATACTTGTTGTATAAGTATATCACATGGCTCACAAGGCCTATTTAATCTGTATCATTCTAAATCATCATAGCTTATACCCAGCTATGCTCATCATCTCATAATACCTACATGGTTAGAATTTCATGGTAAAGGCAATATTAATTAAATATCATCACCATGACATAAAGAGAATCATTCAAATTGCAACCCTCTCATAATCAGGGTTAGGGTTTTCCCTTTTAGCCGATTAGGGTTTTAAGGTTCCTATTTAACAACCAAACCCTAATTCACATCATAAGAGATTATTTAATTGTTGTAGGTATTCAAGCATATGTAATTACTCTCATCAATTATCATGACTTGATTATCAACATGAAGTATTACCTTTCTCATGTGAGTATAAGTTTCTCTCCCATCCTTAATCAGATATTGATTTCAACATACTTATTACATTGGCTTGACCCTTTTTAGGGTTTATCAGTCTACACTAATCAAAGTGTATCCATCTCATTACTTCATAGTGTATCAATTGATTATATTCATCTTGTATCGGTCCACACTCATTAAGGTGTATCGACGTACACATTAACCCTTGTGTCAGCCTAGACACATCCACTTATGTCAGCGTAGACACTCTCACTTATGTCAGCCTAGACACTCTTACTTGTGTCGACCTAGACACTATCACTTGTGTCGGCCATGGTACATCAAAGTGATATCGGTCTAGAGGTTCTTAAAGTGATATTGGTTTTGATGTGCTTCAAGTGTTATCGGCCATGAATCATTTCTTGGTGTATCACCTTCACCATACCTTGGTACATCACCTTCTTCACACTTTAGCAAAATATTGTCACCTCATTTAAGCATATCATCTTGAACTCACTTTAGGGTATCGACCACCCTATCACTTTGTGTGTCGGACACCCTATCACTTTGTGTGTCGGCCACCCTATCACTTTGTGTGTCGACCATAGTATACTCTAGGGTATTGGCCTCACTATCATCTAGTGTGCCAGCCATATCATACTATAGGGTATTGGCCACAGTGTCATCTAGTGTATCAGCCATAGCATCATCAATTGTGGTGCCCTAGCTATCACCAAGTGATATCAGCCTCTAGGGTTTTGATACATATCGGGTTCTAGGGTTTTGAGAGTATAGTGTTAGCCATCATCAACACCTTTATATATTGTCATCTATCAAGGAATCAACCTCACCACTACTTGGTGTGTCAGCCATGACTTCAAGGAATGTGTCATCCACACCTTCATATGGTGTGTTGTCCTAGGTGTGTTTCCCATCACACTTGTGTTGGGCCAGAGGTGTGTCGGGTTGCTAGGGTTAAGGCATGTTGGGTTAGCCCTATTGACTTCATATCTTCACTCATTTTCAAGATATCGGTCTGCCGCCTATACTTAGACTTAGGTGATAGGATAAATAACTATAAGGACAATGGTCCTTTGCATGTAACAAATTGGTAAGGAGTTCTGACTCCATGTGTATCAGTTTCCCTTCATATAACCTTGTATCGGGTTAGCATTTTCTCAAACCAATATCAATTTATGCATGGGAGATTTAATCATCCTCAAGATTCAAACCTTCATCCACTAACACTCTAGTTTATGGATAACAGTCCCATATATCCATTAGATCTCATAAAATCATTACTCAACCAAGGAAAGTCAAATTTGAAAAGGAATCATCAAGTATTGCATGATTGAAGGTGAATAATAATAGAGTTGAGTTCAAGTTATATAACCCTCCTCAAAATCAACACAAGAGCTTAAATATCCAAAGCTTCACATTCCCAAGGTTGAAGATGACTTATCAAAAGTCCAAGACTCAATCACAACACTTCTATATGAAAGAAGATACCATAGTTAGGAACTTGATGAAGAAGAAAAGAAAGAAAGAATTATCATCCAAGATATATAATTTTCCAAGGTTGAAGATGACTATGACTTCACCTTAGGCTTGATGCTAAAACTCCCTCCTATTCCTCAAGCTTATATGGTCATCCACCAAGAAAGTAATGGTATGAGGGTCAAAATGTTCACTAGTAGGTGAAAATAGAAGTTTATATAGTTGAGGTTCAAGAGAGAGTGTGTGTGTGTATGTGAAGTGTCATCACCATATTCACTTAGGTGACACGTGTCCATGCATGGTGTCTCCATGCATCCATAATTATCTCATCATGAAAAACTCATGAGGATAATCCAAAGATAAGATATCGGCCATTGGCTATCTTTCTTGACAAGATATCACAACCCAATATCACTTTATATGCAAACTGATACAACTTTTGCAAGGAACATCTAAACCGATATGATTCACCTACTTGAGGTGCTTATCCTGATATGAATACTTCCAAAAAGATTCTAAACTTATATGGGACCTCCTCTATGGCTTCCAAGCTGATAGGCATTCTCATATACACTTCATAACTTGATACATCCCCATCTTGGGTTCAAAACACTCAACACTCTTTGGCTCTTTCACCACCAAGAGTGTTATCACTCAACCAAGACTAAAACAAGGTGCCCCCTCCTTTATCTCTCCCCTAGATGATTCTAAGAGAGATAAGGGACACTCTTGAGGTGATAATTTGCATATCAACACCACATTTTGGGTAAAGTGCAATTTGCACCAAAACTATCATATAAAGCACAAACAATTTGAAAACAAGCTCAAACTTGACAATTAAACTCTCCTTAAGTCTTAATTACTTTTCAAAAGATTAAGGAAAGGTTCTAAGCAACTTACTTAGGCACAAATTCTAGGGTTATCCCAAAACCCACATCACGGGTGTTACAATTGAGCTTGGATTTGAGCTAAAAGCTTCCAAATTCACCTTCTACCAACTTGACATTTGATCTGTAACTCCATTTAGAGACTACTAGAGGAAAATAATGAAGAGGGAAGGTATAAAAGAAACTATATCGAGTCTAATAGTAGATTTCAATCAAGGGAAAGAGTAAGAGAGAAGAGAGAAGACATATATGGCAAAAAATAACTTTACACGAGCAATCCATGACTAGATATTTGTTTCCCTTTGTAATCTGTGATCCTCCCCACCCTATAAATCTCATTTCCTTTTTTTCCCTTTGTGAGATTTCAATCTCATGTTGTGTAGAAAATTGAAATACAAATCCATGGAAACAAATTCCATCAGACCCCGATATGTATATCAATAGTTGTAGTCATTTTAGTGATTAGATGTACTGGGGGTAAAAAAATTTCATTTTTGGAATACAATGTGGCTATTGACTTGTTACAGATATGCATGGCTATCAGTCTATGTAGCCTTTGGTCTACGTGGCTATTGAGTGATCATTGGTATACATGGTTGTCAGTCTATGCGGCCATCAGTCTTTGTGGCTACAGACTAGTCATCATTCTACATGGTTGCCAGTCTACACGACTACTAATATGTTATATGTTTGCATGGTTGTTGGTATGTTGCCTGTCGGTCTGCATGGATATTGACCAATCATCCATCTACATCACCGTCAAATTTGTGTGGCTACTAACTGTTCATTGGTCTGTATGGTTATTGGTCTGTGTGATTACTAATTGGTCATCGATCTGCATGGCCTGACAAAAGTGCAGATTAATGAAAGTTTGGCATGAAACTAAAAATATCATAACTCTCTTATTTTAACTCCAACTTCATCCATTTGTTTTTTAGTTGGACCCATAATTGATTTTTCCATAGCTATAGGGTGTAATTGAATTAAATTATCAAATAATAATTTTTAATGAATTATTTCCTCAAGTATTATTAATTCTCTTCCAACATACATTTAGGATATTACTATATAGACTAAATCTCAAATCTCATAGTATGCTCAAATAATGATTTTGACTATGAAAACAAAATATTACGATAATATAAGGCTGAAATAAATAATAAAGAAATGTGAGGTACTAATGAATACACACATAAAATAGAGTTATCTTTAACCATAAGATTACCTGTAAACCATGATATGGGTTGTAACAGCTAGCACGAGGAAACCCACTGATGTTTTTTCTATGTAAAAACCCCCAGTAGACACCCACTCACTACTCTCTTATCCTCACTCCCCAAATATACATTGATACCAACTTATCTTCTATCTCCTAAAATTAGTTTCTCATGACTAGTTGATAAACTTTAGTGGTATATTGATCTATAGATTTTCTGCCCTACCTCATATTCGACAATATTCAATACATGACACACTAAAAGTTATAAAGGAACAATGCATCCATCAAGTGTTTCTTCATCTTCTCAAATAAGGTGATCTTAGCCTTACCTAACCTGTCTCAAGTTAGTTTTTCCAGTTGGTATGGTGTTGCAGCCCTATCACAAAGTTGAGTTTACACCAAACCTTACTTTTTTGCCTTTGGGGACCTCCTTGAAATCAAGATTTCTCCTCCACCATGGTCTACTAGTTTAGGAGCTCCTCTGGTTATATACCACCATGTAATACAAGGATCACAATCTTTGTACCCATATCCCATATCTATTGATCCACTTCCATATTATGGCACCTTCCTTGTCTGTGTGGCTCCTCAACAAATTATTCTTCATCTTCAAAATATATGTCATCCTCTACATCTTTAAACCCCTACATCATATTCAAGTTTTGGCCACACATGGGAGTGATATTCTACTGATTCCCCATAAGTGCTTACATCCTTTCAAACAATCACTCAACCACTAATTTTATCTCCTCCTCGATCAGTTGGCCAATCTAATGATCTAGTATATCATTCTTGTAGACCTCATCAACATGATCTTCAATAACCTATTGATTTTGTGAATACCTAGGTTAATGATACCCAATAATCAAGTTCAATCAGGGAATTTCAAAGGTTGAGAATACTAGACATAATTGCACTACATTGTATTTTAAATAAATAAAGGGTCCTTGTCCATGACCTAGGATGGAATATTCTCATAACTTTCCTAAGAAAGGAATTCCAAATGAAATATCAAAAGGATTTACTACCTAAAAAATTGTGATCGCAACCAATCATCAAGGAATCAGACTGTCATTTCCTTTTACTACATTACAACCTCATTTTCATCGAATACAACTACATCATCAAATTCACAATCATACTTTGATATTCTCTAATACATGTGAGAATTATTGTATGATATGTGATCTTAGATGACAATCACTCTTTGGTTGGAAGCGAAAGTCTACTTCGAAGGTGATAAATAATTCTCCCTTACCTTTTCCTTTGATCATCTTGTCAGGTTTCTCCATAATATTGAATAATGTCTCTCTGATGCACACCATGGTGAAATGGATGTGGTGGTATGACATACATTTGAACAATGGGAAGGTCATTTGTTTGTAAATGATCATTTGAGTTTAGATAGTTAGATTAGCTCATCTGGTCAACTATACGTTAATGAGTGGATGAAGTTATACAAAGATGGAGGGGTGGTGGAATGATGTGGTGTTTATGAAAATGATGGATGTATATGGTAGTGATGTATTGGGTTGGTGGAGATAGTGGAGGTTTAGTACCCATATCTAGGTCTAAACCTGCATCGCATGATCTGGATCTCTTTTATTATGGCCATTTGTTGTTTTGTCATGCAACATCAGGCATATGTTGTTGTTTATTCTTATGTAGGAACAAAATGTTTACTCAATATATAAAATGGCGAATGGAATTGGATATAATCAGACCTTAAATTCATATCAGGATCTAGGTTAATAAACCCTCAGTTGGACTAGGGTTGGGGTATTGAGGGTGAAACCCTATTGTTGACATGTTAAGCATGTTGTAAGTATATGATGAACCATAAAAGAGATCACAATGATATGTATGTGCTTCTGATATCTCATGTGTAGATCAATATACCTTAGGGTTTTTAGCATGGACATGTTAGGTATTGATGTGTGTACATATGACCAAAAAAGAGTTTGGCATATATAGTTTGATTGAAGTTTTATGGATGATGTTAGTGGTAGTCATTTTGAACATTTGAGTTGAGTTTGAGTCAATCCAATCAGAGAGTGAATGTTAATATGTATGTTTGATGAGATTTTGCTACATTGGATTTTGTCATTTGACCTTGGACCCCTGAACTCAACCACATTTATTGTCAATTCATTGACTTGGGGTAGGTCATGTGGTCAACTTAGTGGTTGAACCGGCCATGAGTTTATGGATCTCGTGCATGTAAAACAAACAAAAATTCCATGAATTTAGCCAACCGATTTGTTGACAAAATTGATGTTATGTATGTAGGAACTATTTGGTTGAGTAGTGATGAGGTAACTAGGTGATAAAAGATTGATTCAGCCACATTAACCAAAGTTAAAGAGATATGTCTGAGGTGTAGATTGTGTATATGTCTATTGAGGAACTATGGACAGATTGAGGCCAATTGGTCTGAGTCCAGTCCCCTTTCTTGAGATATTGTTAGAAAAGAGATAGAAGAGAGGTAAGGTTTAAATCCAGGCTAATATGGACCAATCTAGGTTTAGTTTGATGTGCATTCTCATATTTTATGATGTAGTTTAAGAGAGATGAGGTGCGCTTTGGGCTTGGTCAATTTGGGGGTAGTTACCTTGAAGTCAAATTAATTCCTATCGTGACTCAGATGTCATCTATAGCCTTAGGCTTTTATTTCTTGATATGGGTGAATTTGGGTTGAATTCCCCAAGGCAGAGTTATTATTAGTGCATGTTGTTTAGGGAAGGAGGTGGACAAGTCAGTTTGATGAGCTATATAAATCTAAGAATGCACTTCCATTGCATGTTAGACCCATCTCCCAACTAATGCAATGTTAAGTCCAGAGAAGCATCAAGAGAGGCAATAAGAGGGAATATCTAACCTTCCTAGGCCTTGGAGTAGGCACATTCATGGAAAATCTTGGTGAAGAACATTTACTCTTCTATTATCATTCTCTTCTTCGTATTCTTCTTCTTCTTCTCTCTTCTTTGACACCAGGGACATCTATTCTAGGTTAGATCTAGAGTACTTTGATCTTGTATGTTATTCTACCCTATTTTCTCAATTCTTTGGCTAGAATCTAGGAAGGATGTGAAATGTTGAAGCTCACTAGTTCCTATGTGCTCATGGTGGATCCTATTGGGAAATGCAGGCACAAAGTATAGCAGCAGAAACAGTTTTTTTTTATCTATCCCTATTCCCATTATAGCAATTTCACGTCAACTAATATGAAATAGGAAGGATGGTTTAATGAGTTATACCTGGTCATGGAGCAAGTCTAGCAACAACAACTCACTTTAATGCAACTATTTCTAGTTGCTCTTGGATAGTGGTTTTGCAGCTCCTAGTCTTCACCACGAACAATGAATAGAACAACTTCGACAATGACTCATGTGGTCTCGCCATGGACTACAGGCTAACATTGCTCTCCTAGCAGCACAAAGGACTCCTGCCTCTAGAGTAGTCCACACGGACCAACTAGAACTCATGTTGTTCAACTAGAACAGACATGAAGGAGTTGTCCCTCCCATTGATGTACTAGTCACCAACTTTCTCTCCCACAACAATGATCCTCAATTGTTCTCTCCCATCGGTTCCCTCCCTTACTGGGTAGGACTTTCTTGGGCTCTCTCAGTTACCACAACAAGTAAGGACATCAATTTTTAAAGGAATTGATTCTCAATTGTCTGTGTTGTGTTCTGGGAAACCCCCAGTACCCCTCTATTTATAGGCAAGGTTTAGGCTAGGGTTCCTAGTCTATTCGGGATCTGTTTGGGAGTGGAATGGAGCAAAATATCTTGAATTTTCACAACCTACGACAGTCAAAACAGACATATAGCAGTCCAGATGGTCATCAAGCATTGTGAGATGGTCATCTCGTACTGCCAGATGGTTGTCTTGTAGTTTCCCAATCGCACACTAATTTGGAAATTTTGATTCCAGTAATATCACATATTAATTCCTTGCACCACAAGTAATGTTCATCAAAATAGGTTCGGGAAACATACAGAACCTTTGTTCGGCCCAACCAAGCCATCTCACCGATGTGATATGCCCATCTTACTCACCCAAATGATTGTCTTGTGAGCTTGAGTTGATTCGGTCAGTACAACAACTTGAACTAGTCGGTTCACTCCTCAAGTTGGGTAGAACTTAGCCAACTTCAAACTCTAATTAACCTGACAACCCAAAATGTCGTCTCAACACTTGAGATGCCTGTCTGGATACTCAAACAGTCGTCTAAACACTTGAGATGGTCATTTGGTAGTCTAGTCAGTCAATCTATCAATATGTTGTGTGAATTGAATACCTAAACACTTTAGTAATCAATCCAATCATCATTCAAGATAAACTCTTCTTTTAGACGAGTTCCTATCCGTGTGACCCTATAGGTCCCATATCACATTGGAAGTGAATGTCCATAACTAGCTTACAAAATCACAAGCAATGAGTGGTGCCTAGTCACACATCAATGCTACCCAAGTGAATGGAAAGTTGGAGAACAACTTCAACCTATAATATGTGTAAGGTGTTATAGCAATTGTATGAATCCTTTGTCTGTAATATCTGGAGTGAACTTGAGGAATGGACTCATCATCCTTTAAACATTCATTCCATGTTCCTTGTACCCTAAGTAGACTGTCTGATATAATGTGACATCAATATCATATATTAATCCACATGTTCAAGCGCATGCATTTCTCAGTCTCGCTTATCAAGTGGTTGGGATATCATACTCCAGTAGGAAGGAAAAATCCCATATATATCACTCATTGTCTATCCCTATGTGTCAAAGTCACCAAATCATCACCTTTATAACAACCCATGTTTTGGGATTGTGTTTGATGATGTCAAAGTGTACCCAACAACATGTGACAATTGCAATGATTTCAGGTCTAAGAATCACAATCACCACGTTCACTATGAGAGTTGACTATGACCATTAACGATGGTTTTCATGTGACACTCCCAAGGTGGGTTTGTCTATACACTATTCTCTAGCATGTATCTGTGTTCTTAGTTTGATATTACCTCTACCGTATTACCTTTAAGGAAACTAGTTTTATCTTCATATGCCAAATCTCTTAGTCTATTGTAACTACAACAACAAGCATGACAATTGGTAAAGGAATTTCTATCAAGTTCAACAACTTGAATTGATTTGAAAACTTTTCAACCAATTTGTCCTTTTATGTTATCCATGTAGGTCTTTCCCATAAGACCCTATTGCACCCTTCAGGCATAACCCTTTAGGTGGAACTATCAAGGTCCTACCTTTCTAGATTACATGGATCCCATAATGGCCTTGATCCATTAATCAGATTGTGGTACTTAATAGCTTCTAGATGATTAGTTGACTCATCCTATTATGATCAACCTATATGAGGCCTAGGATTTACAATCCTCAATTTCAGACATATTCTACTAGAACTATTTTATTATGTGCTATATGATGAACTCGAGATTCCACATCACCTTGTGATTCTCTTAGTTCTCATCGTACCTTTTTGTTGATCTTAAACATTTTGAGTTTTATTTTTACTCCCACTGATTCTTTAGGAACTCAGTTATCCTATGAACAAAACACTTTTGTTATTGGATTGGGATTAATAGTAGCATTCAACAATTATGGTTTGTGGATAAACCTTTTCAAGAAACTACTTTCTCGATATAGGTTTCAATCCTTCATACATATTGGGAAATTCCCAAATCATGTCATATATGATGTCTTCTAAACCATTCAGAAGGTACATCATTTAGTGATACCTTTATATTCATGAGGGTGTTAGAAGACTAATTTAATTGATAATTATATCTGACTCATCATAGTATAATTCCTTCATTCTGGCACATCATCATGCTGAGATGGATTTGACTTGTGATACATTATCACATTTATTTCCTGAAGGTTCTTAAGGTATCGATGTAAGGAATTTCAACCTTTTATCCCATTAAAGTTTCTTAATAATTTCATCGAATTCATACTTCAGTTATAATATCCTTGAACACTTCAAGATATTTATGTTTCTATTTTACCGAGTACATATCATCATATTACCAGTAAGTGAAACGAAGCATGAGTAATCATCTATAGAATTCATTCCATAAGATATTCACACATCATATGCATGAGGTATAGTGGAAAACTTATCCTCCCACTACATCTAATGAAGGATGTCATGTCACATTATATACAAGAAAGAATTGCATATTTCCTTAGGTTCAACAACCAAGGAAATCTAGATTAACATCAGTATGTATTCTAGACATGCATCTCTTATATGTACGTCCAAGGTGACTATTGCTAATGATAATCTTGATTTATCAATTATAGTCCTTTGGTATTAATGTTATAGATTTTATCCCAATATTATATCAAAATAAATCATTGGGTATTTGGGCATTTCCATGCAAGATCATATCTTTTGAAACAACCTTCTATTGATTTATCATCCTTGGCATACAAGATGCATAAAAGAAATGTTTCTAATGGAATAATGAAATATAAATTCAACTAACTCTATTACATGCCCATTGGTCTAAGATAAAATTAAATGTAGATTGAAACTTCCACAAATCTTGCTATGCCTTATCCATCTTTTTCCTTCCATGAAGGCCTTGTTAGATCTTACACATTAGAATGTTGGATATCTATTTAGTATCACATACCAAAATAAAGAAGTAATCAAATTTATCTTATAACATTTATACCTAAAGTGGAGGCATCAGTGCCTTCCTTCTTCTTCTTCTTCTTTAATTCCTCTAATCATAGTGGGAAATTTCTTTTCTAATGTCTAGGATGGTGACAATGGTGACAATCAGCTCTTACTTTCTTTACACCTCCCTTTTCCTTGAGATCTGAAGACTTGGGTTTCTGGCTAGCTTTAGAGCTCTTCTTAGATTTTCCTTTGCCTTTTGACTTCTCTTTTGTCTTGCTAGTCATCATAAAAAACTTGGGCTTGTCTTTCTTCAACTATCTCTCAACTATTCTCAATATGCCCAACAACTTTGTCAATGACTTGTCAAAGTTGTTCATGTTGTAGTTCATGATAAACTGACTGTAAGATTCTGGTAGAGACTGTAGAATTACATTAGTGTCGAACCCTTGACCCAAGGGAAATCCCAGTCTTGCAAGGTTCTCCACATACCCAATCAGTTTGAGTACATAAGGATGTATTGGATCTCCTTCTTCTATGTTACATTTGAACAATGTCTTGGAGACATCATATCTCTCTTGTCTTGCCTGATCTTGGAACATGTTCTTGAGATGTGTGACCATCTCAATCACATCCATGTTCTCATGCTTCCTCTACAAATCATAGTTCATGGAGCATAGAATCAGACACTTGACATCCATGTCATATTCAGTATTATTATTGTAAGCATCCCTGTCAGCCTTTGGTGCAATTGGAAGTGGTTCCTCTGGTTTTGGCATCTCCAAGATAGAGAGCTTGCACTCATGTGTGAGAAATATTCACAGCAATCTGAACCAGTCATGGAAGTTGTTCCCAATAATTTTGTCCTTCTCAAGGACTGATCACAAAGAAAAGTGATTATTGTTTGTTGGAATTTGATTCTACAAAATAATTTTCAATATTGTCAAAAAAATATTTTTGATTTAATTTGATTTGATTGAAGTTTGGACAATAATAATTAAGTCCTTAATTAATTATCGTTCTCATTATTTTGTTCAAATTGATGACCCTCAAGTATCAATTCAAAAAATTATAGCAAATCAATTTTCTAATGAGCCAAGATCCAAAATGATTCAATTATTACCCGACCTAAACCAGCGTCCATAATCAACCATTAAGATAGGCAATCATGCCAATTGTATCATATGCAACTCTTAGACAGATGATGTGTGCAACTCTTTGCCATAATAATATGCATGCTTCTGGGCTTAGGCTCTCTAAGTCACCAGTTAATCCTAACACAATAGCCAATACGATAGATATGCACCATGATTCTTACAAATCTACATATCTACCATCACACTTCCATGAGATAGACGGTGCACCATTCTTTGTGCAAATCTACTCTTGGTCGATCAAGCTTTTCACATGTATTGCTATTGGAAAGCATCTTAGACTTAGTATGTTTGATTGACGGATTATAAATATATATATATATATATATATATATGTATATATATATTGTATCAATCACCACATATATAGTATGTAACATATATATTCTATATCCCACAATGTAAACATGCAATATAAAAAAATGGTTATGGTCTTATCTACTATAATTCCTTAGAGCCACAAGGAACTACTACCATCTAGGTCAATCATCACATCTCATGTATGAACCTATTACTAGTGAAGAACTATGCTTGCCAATCTGGATAGATTGGTTCAACCCTCAAACTGGTCATCTCGCCTCTTAGCCGATCGGTTGGTCCTTCTGTCCAACCAATGTTTGGAATCCTTCTAAACGGTTAGTTGGGCCTACTGGGACGGCCGTCTGACATCCTGTCCAACTGATGTATGGACTCCTTCCAGACGTTCAGTTGGGCCTACTAGGCAGTCATCTGGTTCCATTGTTGTGTCCTCCATGGCCCCCCAGATGGTCGGCTTGTCTCACGAACTGGTCGTCTCATTTGACGGTGATCATTTTCCTTGTGGTTTTTAGAAATAAATTGTCCTATTACTAGTTTATTATATGAAAAGAGAAACCTTGAGTTACATTTGAGGAGAGAAAAGGTAGGAAAGAATTACCTTTACATTGAGAAGAGGGAGCTAGAGACTATGTATGTAGATTGAGATAAATAGGAATAAAACCAAACCATCAAACCACAGAAAGATTTAGGGTTTAGGCCATAACCACGCTACACATCCACCATCAAAACCTATTTTAGGGTGACGTGTGTAAAGTCCATATATATGTATATATATACATATATAATTTATATATATATATATATATATTTATATATATGTATATATATATTATATATGTATATATTATTTTTAGAGTATGTGGTCTTTTGATCGGATACATATATGAGACAGTTTAAATATTCAAATTGTATGCAATAAATAAATATTTAAACTAAAAATATGATCATATTGATTATCCTAAAACATAATAAATTAACATGGCATTGATGCCACGGTTGGGAAATGCGGGCACATAGTATAGAAGTGGAAAACAAAATTATCAATTTGTATTCCCTCAACAACAACATCATGTCAACTACTATAAAATAGGAAGGATGGTTTAACAAGTTATACCTGGTCCTGGAGTAAGTCCAGGGACAACAACTCACTTCAATGCAATTGTTTCCAGATGCTCTTAGATAGTGGTTGTGTAGCTCATGGTCTTCACCACAAACAACGAAAAAAACAACTTTTGTAGCGACTTTCATAGTCTCTCCACAGACTGTAGGATGATGTTGCTCTCCTAGTAGCAGCCAAAGGACTCATACCTCTAGAGTAGTCTACATGGACCAACTAGAACTCATGTTGTTCAACTACAATAGACAAGAAGGAGTTGCTTCGGCATACTAGTCACCAACTTCCTCTCCACAACAATGATCCTCAGTTGTTCTCTCCCATCGCTATCTCGAGTAGGACTTTCTTTGGCTTCTTGGTTACCACAACCAGAGAGGATAACAGTTGTCAGAGGAATGGATTCTCAATTGTCTGTGTTGTGTTCTAGGAAGTCCCCATAACCCCTCTATTTATAGGTGGGGTTTGGGCCAGGGTTCCCAGTTGTTGTGTGTTTTCCACATCATATTTTCACATGTTATCACACACAAATATGATTCATTTTGATATCACTTAGCCTCTTTTCATATTACTTTTGCCATCTTTTTGTTATTTTACTTATCACATAACTTGCATTGCAGAAATATTCCAAGAAAGACTGAATTGTAGAGTTTAATTCTATTGAAACAGTAGAATGCACGGCGTGCATGTTAAAGGAATGACGTGCAATATTTAAGAAGAGTTTCAATTCACCTAGACAGCAAAACACACGGTGTGTTCGGGCCTTGAGCACGGCGTGCGAGTTTCCAGAAAAGTACAGAAAAGAAAATGCATGACGTGCACTCAAATGCACGGCGTGCACCTGGAGCGTCAAGCAAATAAAAATTTACTGGAAAGTCACATGGTGTGCATTACTTCAGCAAACACTGTGCATAGTACATTTTGGAGCAACTGTCGAAGCTTTTGCACATCATGTACTTGGGACGCACGCCGTGTCGCTGTCAGTTTCAAATATTTGAAAGTTACGATCTTTTGTTTAAAATGAAGGGGAAACTTAATGTGCAGTTATCCCCGGACATAATTAAAAGTTCTCTCATCCCAGAGCAAGTCTAGAGTAGAGGAGGGTAATTTTGAGGAGAAAGGAGGTGGTTTCTTGCCAAAGGAGCCCATTCTCTTCTTCTCTTCTTCTCCATTGTCTTCTCCAAGGTGCGGCCAAGCTTCCCCAACTTTGTGCAGCTTCTTGAGAGAGGATCCAGTTCGTTTTGGAACAGCTTAAGGGGGATAATTTTGTCCCCAAGCCAGAATTTCTCCTTCTTGTGGTTACATTTTCAGATCTCTTTATTTTTCCTCCTCTAGATCATGTTAAAACCTGAATTTTCTGCAGCAAATCTGCAAAGCATGATTATGGGCGAGTAATTCCCTTTTCTTGGGCATGAGAGAGTAGCTCCCATGTCATATCATGTATGGAACAAGTTAATTTTGTAATAAATACTATGTTTCTTGTTTTTCCACCATGAAAGTATCAGTTCTATCTTTTCTTGCATGTATTGCTGGCCACTTTATGTGCATGTGTTATGCTTTCTTTCTTGATCTGAGAAGATATGTAGGAATGTATGGAGGTGCTCTTCTTGGCAACTATTTTTCTAGCACGAGAGTGGAGATAAATGAGTTGAGGAATAGGTTGTGATCAAAAATGAAATTTATGCATGAGAATGTGACTTTGAGTTGAGATTGTTGCACTTACACCGGGAGGTGAAATGCAACACAACCTTTCCTTTAAAACAAGTGCTTATGTATGTTTAAATTTTCATGTTCCTATGATGTTCTATGATATGTGAGTGAAATTCTAATGTCGAAGATCCTTAATCTATGAATCTAAACCTCTTTTAGTAAATCTTTTCATTGTTTGTTTAAGTCTAAATTTCTATAATAGATAATCAATTACCATCCTTTTAAAAACTGATCTAGATTGTTGAACTTTAGTGCTATTACACTCAATTAATTACTTAAGCTCCTTGTGTTTGACCTCAACTACACTACCTCCGTATACTTGTGGATATTGGTTAAGTTGGGTAAACTTTCCTTCTTAGGATTGAAACTCGTTAGCCTATATAGCCAACAAGTTTTTGGCGTTGTTGCCGGGGAGCTACGGTAATATAATTGGAGTAATAAGTGTTAATTATTATCCGAGACTAGATCACCATTTTCATTTTCCAAATTTCCTTGTACTTTTAGTTGTGTTCTAAATTCCTCTTGCTATTTTTCAGGTTGAATGCTTCGCTCACAAAGGAGTCTTCAAACTTCTACGTTGTTAGACCTTGAAATCGAGCGTACTCTTTCAAGCTTAAGAAGAGCAAGGAGAGTAGGACCACTGCTTCTAGGAGGTACTCCACCATCACCATCATCGCCATCTTCATCTTCTTCACCCTTTGAAGAAGCTACACCAAGTGATCCAATCATGGATGATGACCGTCCTTTGAAGGATTTTGCAATGTCGGTCGCCACAAACATTTGTGGGGCCATTGACCTGCCTATAGTAGAAGTGAACAATTTCTATATTGCTCCTTCTATGATGCAAATGATACAGCAAAATCATTTTGGAGGTAAAACCAATGAAGATCCAAGTCTTCATGTTGTCGAGTTCTTAGAATATCTGAATACTTTCCAAATCAATGGAGTATCTGCTGATGGAATTAGACTTATGCTATTTCCCTTCACCCTAAGAGATAGAGCCAAGGTGTGGCTTTTGTCTCTTCTAAAGAAGTCAATCAAAAGTTAGGACCAACTCTTAAATGTTTTCTTGCAAAGTACTTCCCACATAGTAAGACAGTCCAATTAATAAATCAGCTCACCAAATTCTCTCAAAATGAAGAAGAAACTCTATATGACACATGGGAACGGTTTAAGGATCTTAAATGCCTTTTCCCACACCATGGTTTGACCAACTGGCTGCTACTTCTAACTATCTATAATTGACTATTTTACAACACCCGGTTGACACTGGATGCTGCAGCCAATGGCACATTGATGACTAAGTCTTATAGTGAGGCTTTTGACATTATTGAAGAAATATCGCTTAATCACTGCCAATGGGGAGCAGATAGGGGAGCAAAATCAGCCTCTGCAACTAGTTTTTCAATTGGGAAGCAAGGAGGGAAACATATTGTTGATGCCATTGATCTTATTGCTGCCAAACTCGATGTTCTTACACAGAAGTTCAAGAAGATGACCACTTTGAAAATCCAATCAACTGAAGTAATATGTGAAGCTTGTGGTAATGCAGGACATACTTCTTCTTCATACTTCGCTCCTAATGCAATTGAAGGGAGTTTTGAACAGGTTAATGTCATTGGAATGCAAGGGAACAAGTAGTACAATCCCTATTCTAACACATACAATCTGGGATGGAGAGATCATCCTAATTTCTCCTATCGAAACACAAGCAACACTCAAAACTTCCAATAAGGACAACAGTAGCTGCAGCAACAATAACATTTCAACCGCTCCAAGCATACTTCAACAAGTAGGAGAAGATGGGTGACTACAAAGTTGGGAGATACTTCATCAATCTTCCAACCTTTGATGGGAGTAACTTCCTCTATTGGAAAAGAAGTCTACAATATTACATCCAAGGATCAAGTCTTGAGCTATGGCAAATGGTAGACCATCCATACAAGCTACCAGTGATAAAGATAGAATAATGGGATGAAGCTACCATGAAGAAATCCACTTTGAATGCAAGAGAAATCAACATCCTCTATGCCACCATGACCTCCACTGAGTTCAACCATATTTCTTCTTGTGAGACAGCCTATGAGGTATGGAAAACGCTATGAATCACTTATGAGGAGACTCAACAAGTAAAGGAAAGCAAAGTCTACATGCTCAATGGGCTGCTTGATAACTTTAAGATGGAAAAAGAGGAGAAGATAACCAACATGTACTCAAGGCTCAACACCATTGTGAATGGTCTTGCTATTCTAGGACATCCTATGAGTAGAGGAGAGATCAACTCAAAGATCCTTAGAACTCTCCCTAAGAGATGGGAACCCAAAGTGACTTTGATTGAAGAAGTAAGGTCTCTTAACGATATACCCATTGAAGACCTCATTGGAAATCTACAAGCCCATGAAGTCATACTTGACAAGAGAGAAGAAGTTGAAAGACAAGAGGAGAAAGAGCTAAAGAGAATGAAGAAGGCTGAAATCAAGGCTCAAATTGAAGCTATTATGGGACAAGCCTCTCCATCCTCTCATGTTGAAGAAGATGTCATGTACTCCAAGGGTAGATACTATAAAGGCAAGAATTCCTTCTTAATCCGGTGCCTCAAGTGTGGAAAGAAGGGTCATTTCAAGATAGATTGCCCATAAGTCAAAAGAGAAGAGAAGTACAAAAAGAAGGAGAAATGGCACACTAGCTCAAGTGACTTCTCCAACTCAAGCTCAAGTGAAAGTTCAAGTGGATGATCTAGCTCAAGCTCTAGTGAAGGAGAATGTCATTTTGTTCTTATGGCTTCTACAAGAAAAGACTCAAATGAGGTAAATCTAAACTCTTTAGATAAAGAAACCTTAGTTGCTATCATTAATGCTACTCATGCCTCTCTTAAATCTTCTAAAAGGAAAAGGAAAAAGCTTGCTAGAATTGTTGATAAAATGCATGTAGAATTAGATGATCTTGAACATACAAACACTTGCTTGCTTGATGATAAAAATACTTGTCTTAGCCAAGTAGACTCTCTTATACTAGAAAATGATAGTTTGCTTGATAAGATTAGATTTCTAAAAGATCAACCTCTTATGCCTAGTTCTAATAAAGAGCATGCTTTAATTGTTGATTCTCTCATGTATGATATTGATGTTCTTAAATCTGAAAACAAGGATGAAGATTTTGTTTTGCAAGGATTATAATCTGAAAATGGGGTTTATCTTTCTAAGATTTCTTTGCTTGAAATAGAAAATGCCTCCTTGCTTGCTAAAATCAATGTGCTTGAATCTTGTTATAGTTCTACTAGTAGAGAGAATAATATTGCTACTCTTCATATTGATAGAGATTCTTATTTAACTAAAGCTATTTTCTTAGAAAATGATCCTTTGCATGCTAGAGATAATATAAATATGTGTCTTCTACTATTGCTTCTCTTATGCATGATAATGATAGTTTGAGATCTTCTTTGCAAAGATTCTTAGTTGGTAAAAAGAATCTTAATGATATCTTACACCATACTACTAAACAAATTGGTAGGCATGGTTTAGGATATTATAGTTGCCAAAGGAACAACAAAGGTAAATGACCTCCAATATTCCATGGAGAATCTTCTAGTTCAAAGGCTATGGGCACATACAACTATTGCAATCAAATTAGTCATTATGCTACTTGTTTTCATTTTAGGAAAGCACCCCAGAGCAATAGGACTTGTGTTGCTAAGCTAACCCCTCGGGACCCAAAAACATGATTGGGGACCATTTCATCTTTCTTCTTGTAGGCACTTGCAAATGGGTTGACTTGAGCTATTGAATTGCAAATTGACTTCTCAATCCACTCGAAAGAAGAAAGGAGAGATGTGTATAAGGTGAAAATAAGTGGAAAAGCAATGGTAAGCACATAGGTAATGTTCTTCTTACTCATATCCGATCATAATCTTTTTTTTTTCAAGTTAGTGTGCACTATACATGTGGTTTTTGATTCAAAAGTGGTATTTTGTGTTTCTCTTCACATTCTTGCTAAAAAACTATTTCTAATGCTTTCTTAGTGCATTACTAACTTGCTTGCACATGTTTGGATATGGCTTATATCGTTAGCATGTCTCTAAATATGTTTTTTATGAAATATAAGTGTTTTTTGACAACAAACTTTGTTGGGTTTTGTGGAGAAAACATGTGCGGCGGAAGCAACAAAAAAATTCCACACAACTCGAAACAGGATCTCGTCGACAACAACGTATTTAGAAAGAATGTTTGCAGGATATACCTTATCACAGAGTAAGTCCGTCAATGTCCCACTGCACGATGATGTACAATGATGCTAGCCTACATGGACAGAACTTCTCTCCCATTCACTGAGTGCGTCGTAGGAAGATCCGATGGTTCTTCTATCGTGTGGTAATGTACGCCGCTCATAGCACGTACGGATGGTCGTAGATGTATTCCGAACGTAGGCATCTCAATGTTTGTGTCTCTACTTTGTCCACACAGATGGACTGCAACTCTAGGTCACGCTTCCTAAGATAGTGGGAAGGAGTCATCTATATGCGGTGGCGTGCTAGCATCACGGTGCTTTCCTTTCTCTCCCCAGGACGATGACAACTAGGGTTTACATACATGAGCGTAAACTGAAAAGTCTCTCTTAATATCTTACATAGATATCGGCCGTCAAGCCCCTTTAAATAGGAGACGAAAGGAAGTAGGGTTTCTTAAACCCATCAGTAAATAGAAACACTACATTAAATAAAATGCTCATGGATTAATTAGAATATTCTGGAATTAATTAATCAACCAAATAATCACACTAATTGAAGTGAAGATAGTTTGGGTCATTATCCACTCCAAACCGTTTGGACTATCATGCATGCAAACCGTTTGAAGCACACATGAAGACCGTTCAAGCCAAACCGAATTACATGCAAAACCGTTTGGGTAGTAAAATGCATGAAGACCATTTGGGAAATGATAATTGCAAGACCGATTGGTCTCTTGCTGGCTGTGTGGGATCGTTTGAGCAAGTCACTTGAGTGTTGTAGGAATTAGGTGTATGACAAACTACTTGGAAGATCTATATGCTCTAATTGCTTTAATTCATGATTGTAATCAAATGTAAAAACTTTTACAAGTATATAATGTACAAGTACTTAGATATCATGTAAATCAAGCGTTTAGATCTTCCCTAGCTAATAACAACACTTAGATAGGTCATCCCCTACAATAGTGTCACAACTGCACACTCATACACACACTTAGTATTTAGTTTAAAACATTGAAACAGGGTTAATCTCGGTCGACAAAATTCTCGACCGAGACACTCTCGGACGACAAACTCTTTGACCGAGAATGACCCAGGTAGCCGTTAGACACAGCAAACAAGGTAGTTAAAAGTTAGATCAGAACGTTATACACACTTGCTCCAGACAGTCCCTCGGTCGACAAGTCCTCGACCGATAAGGACTCTCGGTCGACAAATCTTCGACCGAGAATGTCTCTGTCTGCAATTTTCAGGATTAATTAACTAGCCATTGTTAAAGAAACTAGTGGATACCTAACATCTAGTTGAGCACTAAGAACCCCCTAGAAAGTGTCTAGAACATCCTTAAGCATTCATAGACCATTCCTATAAATAGGACAAGCCTTAGGACACTTAACACACACTTGTGCTACACTTGAGCATTCATACTTGCAATTGGCAATTCATTCTTGTGAGCAATTGAGCAATTCCAACATTGGCTATACATTTCCATTGCTCTAAATTCGTCTCCTATAGGCTAGCATCTCCTACCCACTGCACCAACACTTCTATATACATTGGTTAGGAGATCAAAACGCTTGATATAGGAAATCAAGCCTTGTGCTACAACGGTATTGTAATTTCTATTGTTCCTTCTTGTTCCTTTATATTGTTTGTACTCTCCTTGCTACTCCTAGGGTTGGAGGCTGTGGATTGGAGAGGGTTTGACTTATCAAGTGGAGAAGTTGGACTTTGGACTACTTCAAGAAGGTTGTCTCAACGGGAAGCTACCTTAGTCCTTCTCAAGTACTTTAGGATGTTATTTACGGCTGTCCAATGACATCCACCTAGATCAGAGTGATACTCGCTCGTCATGCTCAAATCATACGACACATCGAGACAAGTACATAACATCGCGTACATGATAGATCCAATTGCTGATGCATATGGAATCTTACTCATGCGTGCCCATTCATCACATGAACTAGGACATTGGGCATTAGAGATCATAACCCCATGGGACATGGATAAGTTACCTCTCTTAGAACCCTCTATGCTAAATCTCTTTAGCACCTTGTCAATGTATGTGCTCTGGCTTAGGCCTAGAAGCCTTCTAGATCTATCTCTATGACATTGCACTCGCTAATCCCATTATGTCCATTAATTCCAACATTAAAATGAATATGTAATATTAACATTTCCACTAATGTGAACATCCATTTATTATTATATTATATATTTTAGTTACATATTATCCTCATGCATCATCCTCATATAGTTTCTCACATTAAATTACCAATTGTGCACATTTAGTCAATGTGTGTATTTCATCCCATTCAACCGACTCATATGGGTTGTTATAAAGGTGATGATTGGGTGACTTTGACACATGAGATACTTTGTGAGTGATAGAAATGAGATTTGTCCCTCCTAAGGGAGTATGATGTCCATGCCACTTGATAAGCGAGACTGAGAATAGCATGCACATGAACATGTGAATCAATATATGATATTGAGTTCACATATATCTCATACAGTCTGATCTAGTTCAAGAAACATGAATGAATGTTGAAAGGATGATCGATAAAACCCTCAGGTTGTGTCATGTACACATCCTCAAGTAAATTCCCATTAAGGAATGTTATTTTAACATCCATCTACCAAATCTCATAGTCATGATAAGCTGCAATGGCAAGTATGATCCTGATGGATTTAACCATGGAAACTGGTGAGAATGTCTTGTCATAATCAACACCTTGAATTTGACGGAATCCTTTCGTGACCAATCTACCTTTATAGTTTTGAACATTTCCATCCATGTTGGTCTTCTTCTTGAAGACCCACTTACACCCTATGGGTTTTACCCCTTCGAGTGGTTCCACCAAGGTCCATACCTTATTGGTGTACATGGATTCCATCTCAGATCTCATGGCTTTGAGCCATTTCTCAGATTCTAGTCACTTAGTAGCTTCTAGATAGGAAGTTGGCTCATCTCCTATGTCCAATTCATCACTGTCTTGAGTCACGAGAAATCCAAATCTCTCAGGCTCAAGTCGTGTCCTACTAGACCTAAGAAGTTCCTGTGTTACATTTGGAACTTGAAATTCCACAACAATTTGTGAGTCTTCATGTTCCTTATGTACCTCCTCAGGTTCTCCACTTTCTTGTTGGTCTTGAACTTCTTCAAGCTCTACATTCCTCCCACTAATTCCTTTGGAAATAAATTCCTTTTCAAGAAATACAACAGTCCTAGCAACAAACACTTTGTTGTCAGTTGGTGTGTAGAAGTAGTATCCCCGAGTTTCCTTGGGGTATCCAACAAAATAGCATTTTTCATATTTGGGTCCAAGATTTTCAAGAAATTGTTTCCTAACATAAGCTTCACATCCCCAAATATTTAACATAGACAAATTGGGATGATTCCCATTCCATATCTCATATGGTGTCTTTTGAACCGATTTGGAAGGTACGCGGTTAAGTGTAAACATTGCAGTTTCAAGAGGATATCCCCAGAACGATATTGGAAGTTTAGCTGAACTCATCATTGATCGTACCATGTCTAATAATGTACGATTCCTTCACTCTGACACACCATTATGTTGTGGTATACCGGGTGGAGTCCATTGTGATACAATACCACAGTCTCTCAGAAGGTCCTCAAACTCTTAGCTTAAGTATTCACCACCTCGATCTGAATGGAGTGCTTTAATACTCTTACCAAGTTGCTTCTCTACTTCATTCATGAACGTCTTGAACATTTCGAGAGTTGTTGACTTGTGTTTCATAAGATATACATAGCCTTACCTACTGAGGTCATCAGTGAAGGTAATGAAGTATTGATAGCCTCCTCTAGCATTTGATCTAAAAGGTCCACATACATTAGTATGTATGAGCCCTAACATATCACTGGCTCTCTCACTGTATCTAGTGAAAGGAGTCTTGGTCATCTTCCCTAATAAACATGCCTCACATGTCTCTAATGATTCAAAATCAAAAGAGTCTAGATAACCATCCTTATGGAGTCTAGATATGCACTTCTCATTTATGTGCCCAAGACGACAATGCCATAAGTATGTTTTATTTGAGTTGTCAAGTTTTATCCTTTTAGTATTTACATTGTATATTCTAGTCTCAAGTTCTAACAAGTAGATACCATAAGACATAGGGGCATTTCCATAAAAGATCTCATCTTTAGAAATAGAAATCATTCCATTCTTAATGTGAAATTCAAATCCACTCTTGTCCATATAAGATATAAAAATAATATTTCTATTAATGGTAGGTACATAATAGCAATTCTCTAATTCTATTACAAGGCCCGTAGGCAAAGATAAACTAATAACTCCAACTATGGTGGAAGCAACTCTTGCTCCATTAGCGACCCACAACTCAACTTGGCCCTTTTGTAAAGGCTTACTTCTTATCAGATCCTACATATTAGAACATATGTGAGTACTACTTATGGTATCCAGTACCCATGATGAAGAAGTATTTAAGCTTATCTCAATAATGTATATACCTTAAGTGGATATCTCTATCCCCTATTTCTTCTTCCTTAGTTCCTCCAGGTAGAGAGGATAATTTCTTTTTGAATGTCTAGCCTGGTGACAATGGTGACAACTGCCTTCTTTGGAGATCCCACCTTTCACTTTGAGCACAGATGACTTTGGCTTCTACCCAGCTTTAGAACCTTTCTTGGCCTTGCCTTTGCCTTTTGACTTTCCCTTTGTCTTGTTGATCATCATCACAGACTTGGGCTTGTGTTTCTTCATCTGTGCTTCAACTATCCTCAACATGCCCAACAATTTTGACAATGACTTGTAAAGATTGTTCATGTTATAGTTCATGAAAAAATGCTTATATGATTCAGGCAACGATTGAAAAATCACATCAGTGGCCAACTCTTGACCTAGGGGAAATCCCATCTTGAATAGGCTTTCCACGTACCCAATCAAAGTGAGTATATGGATTCCAAATGAGTCTCCCTCTTTCATCTTGATCCTAAAAAATCCTTGGATACATCATATCTCTCATGTCTTGCTTGATGCTGATACATGTTCTTGAGATGTGTTACCATCTCCATGACATTCATGTTCTCATGCTTCTCTTGCAACTCATAGTTCTTTGAGCAAAACATTAGGCACTTGACATCCACGACATCATCAAGGTTCTTCTTGTAAGCATTATTTTCAGCCTTGGGTGCATTTGAGGCGGGTTCCTCTGGCTCTGGTGTTTCAAGGACATAGAGCTTACGCTCATGTGCGAGAACAATTCTCAGCGTCCTAAACTAGTTTTGAAAGTTGGTTTCGGTAAGTTTGTCCTTCTCAAGGACTGATCGCAATGAGAAAGTGTGAGTGTTGTTTTCCATTTGATTGCTACAAAAGAAAAAGTTTGCATTTAGTCCAAAACATTTTGACTTGTAAAGATTTGATAAATGAGATTAATTAGGCCTTTAATTAATTACACTCCCACTATTTTATTCAAATTGATAGCCCTCACTATCAACTCAAAAGATTGCAACGTACAACCTTCTAGTGAGCCAAGATCCAAAATAATTGGATCAATGCCTAGCCAATGCCGGCGTCAAAGACCAAATACTAAGGTAGGCAACTTTTGCCAATTGCATCATATGCAACTCTTGGATAGATGATCATGCAAAACTCCTTGCATTATGCATCTGTGTGCCTCTAGGTACTTGATCCTATCAAGGTTCCCTAATTAAGTCCAACCCATAAGCCAACACGATGAGTGTGCACCCTGCGGAGACAGACCCACACACCCACCATCACACTTCCACGAGATAGATAGTGTACCATGCGGAGGCATGCCCACACATAGTCGATCAAACTTTTAATGTGTGTTGCTTTATGGAAGGCAACTAAAACTTAATATTATTAATTGAGGGGTTTTATTAATACATATACATATCCAAACACCTCATACTTATAGTATGTATCATATACTACTATATCCACAACCACAAATGATAGACATGCAATCACAAACACAAATACATCGGTTATGGCCATACTATTGTAATCCTTTGGAGAAACAAAGGATTACGGTCCACCTATGGCCTTATGCATCTCATGTAACAACACCTATGAATCAACCTGTAAGGATACACATTACAATGAACAACTTCATGGATGCTCCGTGAGGTCGGAACTTCAAGTTTCTTCTTGGAATTGGATCTTCATGTTGCTTCTCCATAGACACTCATTGGAGTTGGATCTTCAAGTTGGTTCTTGGAATTGGATCTTCATGGTGCTTCTCCATGGACGCTCCTTGTAGTTGGATATTTAAGTGGCCTCCTTACATCGAGTTTACAAAGGCTAAAACTAATCCTATCTCTATTACATCATATGAGTAAAAATATAAAGGGAAAGAATTAATTACACTTTAAAATAAGAGATGAGGCTCGACATGCAAGATGAATACTTTATACAAAAGATCCACGTACAACCATTATACATACATAGCATTCTCAAAACAAACATGCCCACACGATTGACATCCACATTCATTCACAACATTCACAAAAGGGGATACTAGGCCATAACCATGCATGCATTCACCACATAAAATAGATTTTAAAAGGTGACTGTTTGATATCATAGTTATATCTATATATATGTATATACATATTAAAATTGCAGCACTTTTAATGCAGGACATTCCCCATGAAATAAATTTTTGACCCCCACACAGACTATGCGGGGTACACATGGGCCGTCCCTCACCAGGTCTCAGGGGCAGAGCCCCTGAAAGGTCTACATAATTTTACTTCTGTGCACTTAGGAAAATCAATATTTTCCATAGTCGACCCCGTCCAAAACGTCAAAAACAGAAGCATGCGGTGTATGTGGAATTAGGTTTAGATTTGCACATTAGTAGTTTTAATTTTGATCGTATGCAACATAGAATACAGCGATTTGATCATATCGATGTCAAAATGAATCCAAATATGTCGTAGATCGATGCTGCTCTAATACTACTATTGGGTTTTGTGGAGAAAACATGAGCGGAGGTAGCAACAAAAAAAATTCTACGCAACCCGAAACAAGATCTCATCAACACCAACGTATTTAGAAAGAGTTTTTGCGGGATATACCTTATCGCAGAGCAAGTCCGACGATGTCCTACTGCACGATGGTGTGTAACGATGCTGGCCTACACGGACGGAACTTCTCTCCCATTCACTGAGTGTGTCGTAGGAAGATCTGGTGGCGCTTCTATCATGCGGTGATGTACGCCGCTCGTAGCACGTACAGATGGTCATAGATGTCCTCCAAACGCAGGAGTCTTAGTGTATGCGTCTCTACTTTGTCCACGTGGATGGACTGCAACTCCACATCACACTTCCTAAGCCGGCGAGAAGGAATCGTCTTTGTTCGGTGGTGTGCTAGTGTCACGGTGTTTTTCTTTCTCTCCTGAGGATGGTGACAGCTACGATTTACGTACGTGAGCATAAACCGAAAAGCCTCTCTCAATATCTTACATAGATATCGGTCGTCAAGGCCCTTTAAATAGGAGACGAAAGGAAGTAGGGTTTTCCAAACCCATCGGTAAATAGAAATACTACGTTAATTAAAATGCTCGTGGATTAATTAGAATATTTTGGAATTAATTAATCAACCAAATAGTCACATTAATTGATTAATTAATATCTGACTCCGTGCAATCGCTCAGGATGGCTCTATGGGAATATATACCAACAACCTTTTCAGTCAAGTTTGTCCTATTAGAAACTAGACTAACCAACACCAATGGGTGTTGCCAACAACTGTCATCGGTCGAGTTGTCAATACACAAAACTCGACCAACAACACTGTGCATAGAATATACAGTTGCCTTTTTTTCGAGAATTTCTCTCTCAACTAGATTTTCTCAACCAATAGCCTTATTCTTTGGCACTCCCTTGGTACCTTTATATATGCATATTTCCATGTTTATAAATTGCCTCTCTTGCTTACAACTCTGTCTCTCTAATTGCTCTAAAATGGTATATCTATATCTTACAATTACTTGTTTTGAGTTTCTTTGAAGGCTTTGATGATGATCTCATTGTATATCTTGATTGTGTTTAAATTGCTTCCACTGTGCTCAAACTTGCTACATTTATATAGTTGTATATCTTGTTTGGATACAACCTTGAGGTTCTGAGTGGTAATAATCTTTTGGTAATGATGCATATTTGATAGTGAGTTATATCCTTTCATGCTTCTAAAATTTTATATCTCTTTGTTTGGATATATCTCTACATCTACTCATATCTTGCTTTATCTTGTGCATCTCTTTCTATGATCTAGATCCTACTAGTAGTCTTAACTTGTGATATCATCTACTAGTAGTTCATATACATGTAGTTCTAGCCTTGTTCATAAAGTGGTATTTCACTATATGCTATGCTTGTATCTTGTCTCATACATGCTTAAGCTTGTTCCTTGAATTGTATATCTACTAACTTGAGTTGCCTACATAGCATTGTGATGTAGGATATATATAGCTACATTGTATGTAGAACTTGGAGCATCTTTGGATTTTATGCAGATTTTGCTCCAGTTATAGATTTTTATATAAGAGTGGTGTTTTTTATGTAGAAACAACATTATGAGAAAGGCTCATCACTTTGCCATGAGCCCTGACACTTTTTGGGCATATTCTGTCATCTTGAGGGTCAAAATTGTGATTTATTGTTTTTCTGCAGCACTTTATCTTGCATTTTGGGTTGTTCAAGTGCATGCTTTAACTTGCTTTTATTCTATGCTTGGACAAGCCCCTAGCTGTGCTCTTCTACTCTCCTTATATAACTTTTTATTATCTCCTTTCTTTTAACAAGTGGTGTTTCTTATTTCTTCATAACCCCACTTTTTGAAATGACAAGGGGGAGAAAAGGTATCTCTTCTTTTGGCAAAAGAGGGAGAAGGCATGTCTTACACGAAGAGGAGAAGCATGTTCATGTAAAGGGGAGAAGGTAAAGGGGAGAAGACATATATGTGTAGAACATATATGAGTAGAAGATATAGTATTCTATAAATGTTATGAAATCTAACCATGCGGGAGAAATTTCATCAATTGGGGGGAGTATGAGAACTCCACTAGCATCAATTGAGGGGGAGCATATGAACTCCATTCTATTGAAACCCCTAGGTTCTCTAAGGCTGCATTTGTTACACAGAGAATCATGGTGATAGGGAATGATGGTGAAACAAAAATGTTGTTTGTTTTCCATGGTGATAGGGAATCATGGTGAATCCATGGTGAATCGGTGGTGAATTTTGATCTAACTTTGTCCCCACAAAAAGGCATGGTGAATCGTGGTGAATCATGGTGAAAGAAGTTTTTTTCAAGACTTTGCTACTTATTTAGACAAATGTGAAAAAAAGCATTCTAATAAATATGATTCTTACTTGTGTAGGGTATTTTTTATAAAAAAAATTCCCCTCCCATCACTATAACCATGTAACAAACAACATTTTTTAAGTTTTTCACCATCACCATCCCTATCACCATGCACATGTTACCAAACAACACATTTTAATAATTTCCCTATCACTATCACCATCCCTATCACCATCACCATCACTATCACCATCACCATCACCATCACCATCACCATCAATTTTATCACCACATACCAAACACAACGTAAAGGTATGGCTTTACTTAAATGATTTCAACACATTTATGGAATGGTTTGTCATATTAAAAAAGGGGGAGAATGTTGACTCTAGGTCTAAATTGACCAAACCCTTGTTTTGATGATGACTAACCATTCCACTTATTTGTGTCTACTGCTTCTACATTGAGTGATTTCAGATTAGGTATAGACACACTCCAAATGCCCTAACTTGTGCATCTCAAATTGGAGAAAATACAAGTCAAAGTCAATACAAATGCACATTTTTGGAATATGATGTAAATCTATTAGAATCATGTTGTAAATCATTTTTAATGATTGTATGACATGTAATTAAGCTTAAAAAAACCAGGAACACTTAGATCAAATATTTAAGCACTCAAAATCCATTTTCAAAAATTCACATCAGGTTGTTCATTGGTCAAGTTGCAAACTCGACCAATCCGTATTGGATCTTGAAAATGACTTTTGATCGGTCGAGTTATCATTTTACAGAACTCAACTGATCCCTCTATAGACCAAAACTGATTTAAGTGAATCGATCGAGTTATCCTAGGAAAAACTCAATCGATGGCCTAAATTGGTCTTGTCTCTTAGTGGGATCGGTCGAGTTACTTTATAGAATCTCGACTGATTGCACTGTATGCAAAAGTGCAGAAAAGTGTTTCTAGCCGTTGTGGAGTTGCAACAAGCAAAAATATATCTGTTGTAAGCCACAAAATGGCTTGTTTTCATTCTTAAGTGTTCCCAAAGGCTAAGAGGCATCCCCAACTATAATTAGGACCCCTTGGGTTTCATTCCAAGGTTGAGCATTTAATACAAAACTATATATGAGGTTCCTAGTCTATAGTTGAGTGCCTCCTACAGCCTCCTCTCTCTCTCTAAGCTTAATCACTTGCTACATTCATTAGAGTGAGTAGGAAATATGTAAAAGAGATAGTACTACATGTATATCTTGTGAGGCTCTCACTTACACCACCTCCACCTCCCTGTCTCTCATTTCAACCATGAAGATGAAGGTTCTCTCTCTTCACTAAGAGAGGTGAAGAACGACAAGGGAATGAGTCCCTTGGTGAAGATTAAGGCTGAAGACATGGAGAAAGAGTGGGTAAGACCTTGGTGAAGGCAGAAGACTCCTTTCTCAAGTGGGTAAGTCATTGGTGGAAGCTTCTCCGAGTGAAGGTGAAGTCAAAGGAGGAAGATCCAAAAGAGTGGGTAATTCCTACAAGGCTAAAGACTTGTACAACAGTGGGTAAGTCCTTAGAGAAGGCCGAAGACTCATTACAAAGTGGGTAAGTTCTTGGTAAGGTTGAAGACTCTTTGTATTGGATAGGTAAGTCCTTTGGTTGGACATGTATAGTAAGTCTTATGAATGAATATAATAATGCAATGGTTAAGAAATCCTAGAGGTTGACCTCTCTAGGTAGTGGAATGACTCGCTTCTAGTTTGAAATGTAGAACCACTCTACATATATTATCACTTGGTGTATGTTCAATCTCTCTCTCCCTTGCTATGCATACTTTAATTGCACTCAAACTTCCCATTTAGCAAGCTTATCTTGTGATATAATTTGAAGGTCTACTGAATTCTATTTAAGTGCATTCAACTCTATTCACCCTCCATCTAGAGCATCTAATTACCCATCTAAGATCCAACAATTGGTATCAAAGCGGGTTTCTCCAAGCATCAACAAGTAGGAGAAGATGGGTGACTACTAGGGTGGGAGATACTTCATTAACCTTCAAACCTTTGATGGGAGTAACTTCCCCTATTGGAAAAGAAGGCTACAATTCTACATACAAGGATCAAGTCTTGAGCTATGTCAAATGGTGGACCATCCATACAAGCTACCAGTGATAAAGATAGAAGAATGAGATGAAGCTACCATGAATAAGCCACTTTGAATGCAAGAGAAATCAACATCCTCTATGCAACCATGACCTCTACTAAGTTCAACCAGATTTCTACTTGTGAGACAACCTATGAGGTATGGAGAAAGCTATGCATCACTTATGAGGGGACTCAACAAGTGAAGGAAAGAAAAGTAGACATGCTCAATGGGCTTCTTGAGAACTTCAAGATGGGAAAGGAGGAGAAGATAGCCAACATGTACTCAAGGCTCAACACCTTTGCGAATGGTCTTGCTATTCTAGGACATCCTATGAGTAGAGGAGAGATCAACTCAAAGATCCTTAGAACTCTCCCCAAGAGATGAGAACCCAAAGTGACTTCCATTGAAGAAGTAAGGTCTCTTGATGATATCCCCATTGAAGAGCTCATTGGAAATATACAAGCCCTTGAAGTCACACTTGACAAGAGAGAATAAGTTGAAAGACAAGAGGAGAAAGAGCTAAAGAGAATGAAGAAGTCTGAAATCAAGGCTCAAATTGAAGCTATTATCAGACAAGCCTCTCCATCCTCTTATGTTAAACAAGATGCCATGTACTCCAAGGGTAGTTTCTACAAAGGCAAGAATTCCTATTCCATCTGGTGCCTCAAGTGTGGAAATAAGGGTCATTTCAAGATAGATTTCCCACAAGTCAAAAGAGAAGAGAAGTACAAGAAGAAGGAGAAATGGCAATCAAGCTCAAGTGACTCCTACAACTCAAGCTCAAGTGAAGATTCAAGTGGAGGATCTAGCTCAAGATCTAGTGAAGAAGGAGAATGTCATTTTGCTCTTATGGCTTCTACAAAAAAAAATACTCAAATGAGGTAAATCTAAACTCTTTAGATAAAGAAACATTAGTTGCTATCATTAATGCTACTCATGCCTCTCTTAAGTCTTCTAAAAGTAAAAGGAAAAATATTGCTAGAATTGTTGATAAAATGCATGCAAATTTAGATGATCTTGAACATGCTAACACTTGCCTGCTTGATGATAAAAATACTTATCTTAGCCAAGTAGACTCTCTTAAACTTGAAAATGCTAGTTTTCTTGATAAGATTAGGTTTCTAGAAGATCAACTTCTTATGCCTAGTTCTAATGAAGAGCATGCTTTAATCATTGATTCTCTCATGTATGATATTGATATTCTTAAATATGAAAACAAGGAAAAAGATTTTGTTTTGCAAGGATTAGAATCTGAAAATGGGGTTTGTCTTTCTAATATTGCTTTTCTTGAAACAGAAAATGTTTCCTTGTTTGCTAAAATCAATGTGCTTGAATCTTGTTCTCGTTCTACTAGTAGAGAGAATAATGTTGTTGCTCTTCATATTGTTAGAGATTCTTATTTAACTAAAGATCTTTGCTTAGAAAATGATCCTTTGCATGCGAGAGGTAATATAAATCATTTGTCTTCTATTATTGCTTCTCTTATGCATGATAATGATAGTTTGAGATCTTCTTTGCTAAGATTCTTAGTTGGTAAAAAGAATCTTAATTATACCCTACACCATACTACTAAACAAATTGGTAGACATGGTTTAGGATATGATAGTAGCCAAAGGAACAACAAAGGTAAAAGACCTCCAATATTCCATGGAGAATCTTCTAATTCAAAGGCTATGGGAACATGCAACTATTGCAATGAAATTGGCCATTATTCTACTTTTTGTCATTTTAGGAAAGCACCCAAGAGCAATAGGACTTGGGTTGCTAAGCCAACCCGTCCAGACCCAAAAACATGATTGGGGACCATTTCATCTTTCTTCTTATAGGTACTTGCAAATGGATTGACTTGACCTATTGAATTGCAAATTGACTTCTCAATCCACTTGAAATAAGAAAGGTGAGATGTGTATGAGGTGAAAACAAGTGGAAAAGCAATGGTAAGCACAGATGTAATGTTCTTCTTGCTCATATCCGATCATAATGTGTTTTTTCCAAGTTAGTGTGCACTATACATGTGGTTATTGAGTCAAAAGTGGTATTTTGTATTTCTCTTCACACTCTTGCTCAAAAACTATTTCTAATTGTTTCATAGTGCATTCCTAACTTGCTTACACATGTTTGGATATGGCTTATATCGTTAGCACGTGTCTAAATATGCTTTTATGAAATATATGTGTTTTTTTACGACATCCTTTTTGGTCCAGTTTTTCCTGTTAGAAACTCGACTGACCAGCACCAATGGGTGTTGCTAATAGCTGTCATCAGTCGAGTTGTCAATACACAAACTCGACCGACAACACTCTGCACAGAATATACCGTTGGCTTTTTGTCAAGAATTCCCCTCTCAACTAGTTTTTCTCAACTGATAGCCCTATTCTTTGGCACTCCCTTGGTACCTTTATATATTCATATTTCCATGGTTATAAATTTCCTCTCTTGCTTACAACTCTATCTCTCTAATTACTCTAAATTGGCATATCTATATCTTGCAATTACTTGTTTTGAGTTTCTTTTTAGGTTTTGATGATGATCTCATTGGATCTCTTGGTTGTGTCTAAATTGCTTCCGCTGTGATCAAACTTGCTACATCTATATAGTTGTATATCTTCTTTGGATACAACCTTGATGTTCTGAGTGGTAATCATCTTTTGGTAATGATGCATATTTTATAGTGAGTTATATCCTTTCATGCTTCTAAAATTGTATATCTCTTTGTTTGGATATATCTCTACATCTACTCATAGCTTGCTTTATCTTGTGCATCTCTCGTTGTGATCTAGATCCTACTAGTAGTCCTTACTTGTGATATCATGTACTACACTAGTACATAACCGACCTTTAGTGTCGGTTATTTAAGGCCTTTAGTGTTGGTTTCTAAGCGACACCTATGTGGGTGACGCTAAAAGCCCAGCCGTTACGCGTCGGTTCAAAAACCGACGCCAAAATCCTTCGCGCGCCACCAAAAATGTGCCAGCAGGGCACTATAGGCGTCGGTTATTAGATAAGAAATCGACGCCATATACCTTCGCGCCACAGAAGGGCGCCATCTTGGGCACTATCAGCGTTGGTTATTAGATAAGAAACTGACGTCATATAACTCCCAACACAGCCGTGCTGGCCAGCACGGTCGTGGTGTCTGGTCCGCTGCCAAGGCCGTGCACTCCCAACACGGTCGTGCTGGCCAGCACGGCCGTGGTGTCTGGTCCGCTTCCACGGCCGTGCTGGCTAGCACGGCCGTGGTGTTAAGGAAATAGACGTCAATTACTATTAGAAATCGACACTATAACGATGTGGCATCAGTTGTATACAAATAACCGACGCCTATTTTTGGTCCGCTGCCATGGCCGTGCTGGCCAGCACGGCCGTGGTGTTAAGGAAATAGATGTCGGTTACTATTAGAAACCGACACTGTAACGATGTGGTGTCGGTTTTATACAAATAACCGACGCCTATTTTTTTTGTCAGTCTGCAGACCTACTGTATGGCTGGTCGCAGGATGAGAAACCTGCAGTTCAGTTATGAACTGCAGGTTTTACGACATCCATTGATATCAACCAACAACATGCCACAAACCTGCAAAATTAACAACAAAAATATTCACACATTTAGCAATGCAACCTACAGTTCCATTTGATTTTCACACATTTAGAAACATTCATGTAGCTAGCAATCTGTAGTTCCATTCATTTTCACATTCACACATGTAGAAACATTCATATAGCAACCAACAATTTCATTCATTTTCACTCAGACACATGTAGAAACATCCAGAGATGTAGAAACATTCACACATATTATAATTCAGAAATTCATTTATAAAATATCATTCTTTAGTCATTATTCGCTATCAACATCCCAATTATATCTTAAAACCTCCACTACTTGTATGGCTGTTTCCCATTCTTCTCTTACTTCATTTAATTCTCCCATCGTATAGGGATCATGTACATCTGGTAAGGCCGTTCATGTAGTGTGGTCAGTTTTAAACACCTGTAAAGAGAATGATGTATATATATAATTAATGAGCTATAAATAAGATTGATATATTTCATATTATCTAATGAGACTATATAATACCTCAGCAATACAATCGATGTCCATTGTGGCATATTTGATAATCATGTGAATAAATCGCATGACATAGTATCCACATGCCCATCCATGGTCTTGTGTAGCACACTATAAATTCAAACATACAAAATATTAAAAAATACAACTAATTAAGCACTGTTCACATAAATAATATATACATATATTGCAGTCGGGAACTTACTTTCACGTTCTTCCAAATTATTGGTTGGTTCTTTTTTGTGGGGACCATTCCTCCAGCCTTTTTGAACTCATCAAAACCCCTACATGTTAATGTAACACAGTACATAGCATAATTAAATAGTAATGTAATAACATATGTTAACGGATATGAAAATGAAATATTTCTCACCAGAATAATGCCATTTTCATTATGTGTCCATATTTTGTATTCAATTTACTCCCCTTAGGATCTAGATAATAGACAGTGAACGTCTCGGGGACAATAACCAGTAACTCCCAATGCATACCACTAGAGGTAAAAAAGTTCAAAATTAATAACTCAAAATCCACAATAAAAATGTAATTTTCTTAAGTCCAAATTATAATAAGCAAAGTAAACTTACTCTACATTGAATGGAGCCATTATCACCGTCTTCTTATTTTGAGCAAAAATTGTAAAAGCCTCACCGCAGTATTGTTGAACTGACGGAGGGTCTTTAGCTACTAGACTAATCAAAGATGGAATCAAAAATCCTACATGTTCGAATGCAAAATCTGCACATATCTTGTCTAAGTAGCTGCAAAATATGTATTAATTATGCATGCATTAATAAATAAGAAACGAGATCACCAGATCCTACACAAGGTATATGGATGTATAAAGAAGTTCTCACCTTATCCATAGCTCTATCACAGATGTATTTAGCCAATCATATCGAAACAACTCCAAAATATCTTGTATAAATAGTTTGCTTTCGTATGATTGACCTGCAACATTTGAATCTATAGAAATAGTTATAGGGCAATTTATATCATGTTCGCCTAACCATATTGCCATACCAATACAGTTAGGACCTAACGGGACAGGTAGGTCCTGTGGAACCCAACTGGGTAATGTAGGAGGTGGAAGTGGAGGCCTAGATGTTGTGGGTGTCTTCTTTTTAACCTATATATATATAATAATTTCAGATCAACTGACATCATATACACACACTAACAATTTAATGTAATGAAAATTTACCATACAGTTTCAGTAAAGATGACATCCACTTTTAGCCACAATATCACTCCGCCTTCTGCCTCACCAAGCGTTTCACAATCTGGGTGAGCATATGGCAATGGAAGATCCATCCACTTGGGGAATATATGTATCGGGCTCACACGAATCCAACCAGCTGGTAATGGAGACCCGTGAAACATTTCCCCTGGTAGGGATGGGTAAGCCGACGCCTCTGCAATGACATATTCATTAACTTTTAGATGGCATGGCTTCAACCCCTACAAATTTTTGTGTAAAGAATGTTATATACATATATACATATCATCTTTTTTTGAAACGAATACAATTTCATATATACATATCATCTTGAAAACATATCATCTTGAATTAAAAAACTAGTTACTATGTCATAAAAATACTTACAGTGGATTTTCTAGGTGGTGGGTCTACAGGATTACTCCCAACCTCTGCAGTAGGAGTAGATCCTGTAGTAGGAGACACCATAGGTACTGTATGGTAAGTGGCAATTTGAGATGCCTACCACTTTTTCATTACTTCTTCGAGTTTCCTATCAAATAGCTTATCTACCTATACATGGATAAAAGAAATGTCAAATTCTAATTATTGAATTCTCTTTTACAGTAACATCTACAAGGAAAAAATATGTTACATCTTCTTGTGAAAGTCCCACTTTTGGGACATGTTTGCGTTGGGATGGCCCTAAAAAAGCTTTGCTGCCCACACCAGCGCCTGCATCCCTAACACGTCCAGGATGCTCTGGGTTACCTAGAGCAACTGTCAATTCATCCCTTGTGCCCTCAGGGATGAACTTGCCTTGTTTCCTCATCTCGTGCAGCTCCCGCTAATCGCCAAAACAAAAATTTGTAATTAAGTAAAAACCACAAATAATCAATATTCGAACGATTGCTGTAAGAGTTGTATTTTACCATTTTTGCAGCCGTCTCAGCAGTTGCGGGCTTTCTTATTTCTCCCTTCTTATTTTGCCTCCCAGCTATCCAGACATCATGGCGAGGCAGAGGTATGCTACCTATAATAGAGGACTCCTGAGTAGCAGCAGACTGAGTAGTAGCCTCAGACTGTAGTCTTTGGCAAATGCCTACATACCCCTTTGGACCCATTGTGTGGTCATGCACATTCAGTGCACGCCTTGATCTTTGTGCCTCACTGAGGGCCTAGTTAGTATGCACATTAATGATTTGGTTAGTAACAGTAAATGTTAATCTTGAATAGGTGAATACAACATATATTAATGAGATTGGGACTGACGCCTAATACCTTGAATTCATCAGTTTGTCTTGAAGCAACAAACGCATCCCATTCTTCTTTGTCCAAGAAGTTCCACTGTTCAGTGGCTGTCTTCTTCCTCTTGTCAGCTTCTTTTATGTATTCTCGGGTGAGATTTGTCCTATAGTTCCTTAGGACTCTCCCACAGTGTTGCATCATGCATTTACGATGCAGCTTTTCATCCAATTCAAATATACTCTGCAAAATAGAATTGCTATTAGCTAGTATCCAAAAAATTAGTAATCTACAAAATAGAATTGCAAATTAATAATAACTCACGCATAAATCCTTCCATATTACGTCTTTCTTTTCCTTAGAAACTTTATGCCAAGAATCTATCTTACAACTGCAATGGCTACGAGTAACATACCCAAGATATGAAACAAATGAATTGCGATTCACACCAGATGCATTTCCTCAATTATCAAAATCCACAACAAGTTTGGGTCCATTGCCCTTTTGCGCTATTAACTTCTTCATCATAGTGATGCCCCTTCTCTTGTCAAATTTTTGGTGTTGCTGATCAAGTGCCTCAAGTGCTTCAGATGGTACATGTGCATCATCAACCTAAAATTTGACAAAATAAACACATTTACAAGATATAACTATAAATGGACATATAGATATAAATATATGATACATTTTTAAAACTTACATTGTGAGGCGGCGCATTGATGTCCTCACCCTCACGGTAATCATCAGCACGGTCATCAGGAGAATGCTCAGCCATCTGAAAATTCACATTCACATTGTAAAGTTCACATTGTAAAGTAATTCAAATTGTAAAGCTCACATTGTAAAGTTCATATTCACATTGTAAAGTAATTCACATTGTAAAGTTCACATTATAAAGTAATTCACATTGTAAAATTCACATTCACATTGTAAAGTTCCAATTGTAAAGCTCACATTGTAAAGTTCACATTCACATTGTAAAGTTCACATTATAAAGTAATTCACATTGTAAAATTAGGATCAAAGAGAAAACAAGTATATATTACAACAAGATTAGGGTCTAGGGTTAACAGATTAGAGTTTTTGTATGGTTAAAACTTTAGGCCAACAAATACATGTGTTGTCATTCTTATATATAATAAATGTGTACCACCTATCCCATTCTTGAACACCTAATCTCACTAGTAAGTGTATAATGTGTATTGGGTTTTTGAGAAAATTTCGGCAGCATTTCCCTACTGTTCTCTAAGTACATATGTACTTAGAGAACAAACGGGGAAATGCTACCAAAATTTTCTCAAAAACCCAATACACATTATACACTTACATCCTAAGTGAGATTAGGTGTTCAAGAATAGTCCCAAACTGGGGACTATCCAAAATTTACTGCTAATGAGTAAATCTTGGACGGGTTTCTAGGCCAACAAATACATGTGTTGTCATTCTTATTTATAATAAATGTGTACCACCTATCCCATTCTTGAACACCTAATCTCACTAGTAAGTGTACAATGTGTATTGGGTTTTCAAGAAAATTTCGGCAGCATTTCCCTACTGTTCTCTAAGTACATATGTACTTAGAGAACAAATGGGGAAATGCTACTAAAATTTTCTCAAAAACCCAATACACATTATACACTTACATCCTAAGTGAGATTAGGTGTTCAAGAACAGTCCCAAACCGGGGACTATCCAAGATTTACTCTTAATGAGTAAATCTTGGACGGGTTTCTAGGCCAACAAATACATGTGTCGTCATTCTTATACCTACAATCCTAGTTTCATCATTCATATCCTAGTTCTTCAAGTTAGGTGATTAACATTGTCAATATACTCAAAAAGGAAACAAGTTACCAATTTCATAGTTAGGACGGTAGAGATACCCTAAGATCTAGATCTAATGGTTCATAATGAGCCTGTGATAAAGTTAAATCACTAGATGATTATATAATTTCAAAAGCAGTACACAAATAAATTCAAATGAGTAGACAACTAAATAAAAAAAAGTAGACAAAAAAAATAAATAAGTAGATGAAAAATACAAATAAGTAGATGAATAAATCATAAAAAATTAGCACAATTAAATAAACACAATCAGTAAATAACTTTAAAAAAAATCCACTAGCTTGGTGAAATCAGTACATAAATAAACACAATCAGAATATTTTTCAATGGCTTTTGGGGTGACTTGGTGAAATCATTGCATGTTTTGGGCATCCTTTGTATAGGTTGATCTAGGGTTCAATCCAATAGATGAATCCAAACCCCAACAGCAGCCTAGATGTGTCCTGGCGCCGCCCAAGCATCCGCCCAGAGGCCTAACTAGGCAGGGCACCTAGGCTTGGGACCCTAGGCGTGCCCTGGCACCTGCTTAGGCACCGCCTGGGTGAGGTCCAGGTCAGCGGCGGCAGAGAAAGCAAGCGGCGGAGGAGAAAAGGCGGACGATCGAAGGGTTACCTTGCAGGAAGCTGGCGGAGCAGAGACCTAGCAGGAAGCTGGCGGCGGTGAGGAGAGCACCGAAGCAGCTACCAGTGGGGGCGGCAGCCACGAGAGGAGAGGAGCAACGACCGGCGGCAGCACCGAGCGACAGTGAGAAGAGAAGCAACGAGCGACGACGAGCAAGAAATCGCCGGACCTAACTGAAGAATCGAGAATGAAACAGAGAAAGGGGAAGAGTCACTCGCGCTGGTGCTGTTAAGTTAAACATAAGCGATGGTTGTTTAAATGACCGACGCTACAGCCTAACAACGTCGGTTTCCATAAAAAACTGACGGAATAGGGGTGTAAATTTTTTTGGCAGGGACGGCGTGCACACACTAATAACGTCGGTTATTATAAGACAACCGATGCCCATATTAGAACTTTTGGCATAAATTTTATATTCATTCAGCGTCGGTTATTAGCTAAAATACTGACATTGTATCTGATACTTTGGCGTAGTTTTTCTTTGCTCGAAAAAATTATATTTCGCGGGCTACTTTAGGCGTCGGTTTTTTTTCTTCAACTGACACTGAATGAAAAGCGATACCCGTGTCTGGCTGGTCTTCAAATATAGACGTCGGATGTCCTTATTAACCGACGTTTAATGTGAGTGGCGTCAGTTTTACTAAAAACTGATGCCTCTAACAGCGACGTTGAACGATGTTTCTGTACTAGTGCTAGTAGTTCATATACATGTAGTTCTAGCCTTGTTCATTAAGTGGTATTTCACTATATGCTATGCTTGTATCTTGTCTCATACATGCTCAAGCTTGTTCCTTGAATTGCATATCTACTAACTTGAGTTGCCTACATAGCATTATGATGTTGGATATATATACCTACATTGTATGTAGAACTTGGAGCATCTTTGGATTTTATGTAGATTTTTCTCCAGTTATAGATTTTTATGCAAGTGTAGTGTTTTTGTATGTAGAAACGGCCTTTTGAGCAAGGCTCGTCACTTTTCCATGAACCTTGACACTTTTTGGGCATATTCTGTCAACTTGAGGGTCAAAATTGTGATTTATTATTTTTCTACAACACTTTATCTTGCATTTTGGGTTGTTGAAGTACCTGCTTTAACTTTCTTTTATTCTATACTTGGACAAGCCCCTAGTTGTTCTCTTCTACCCTCCTTATATAACTTTTTGTTATCTCCTTTCTTTTAACAAGCGGTGTTTCTTATTTCTTCATAACCCCACTTTTTGAAATGACAAAGGGGGAGAAAAGGTATGTCTTCTTTTGGTAATAGAGGGAGAAGGCATGTCTTACATGAAGAGGAGAAGAATGTTCATATAAAGGGGAGAAGGTAAAGGGGAGAAGACATATATGTGTAGAACATATATGAGTAGAAGACATAGTATTATATAAATGTTATGAAAGCTAACCATGCAGGAAAAATTGCATCATTTGAGGGGGAGTATGGTAACTCCACTAGCATAAATTGAGGGGGAGCATATGAACTCTATTCTATTGAAACCCCTAGGTTTCTCCAAAGGTATTACTTTACTTAAATGCTTTTAATACATTTATGGCATGGTTTCTCATCTTCAAAAAGGGGGAGAATGTTGACTCTAGGTCTAAATTGACCAAACCCTTGTTTTGATGATGACTAACCATTTCACTTATTTGTGTCTAATGTTTATACATTGAGTGATTTCATATTTGGTATTGACACACTCCAAATGCCCTAACTTGCGCATCTCAAATTGGAGAAAAGACAAGTCAAAGTCAATAAAAGTGCACATTTTTGGAATATGATGTAAATCAATTAGAATCATGTTGTAAATCACTTATAATGATTGTATGACTTGTAATTAAGTTTAGAAAAAATCAGAAGCACTTAGATTGAATATTTAAGCACTCAAAAGCCATTTTCTAAAATTCACATCAGGTTGTTCATAGGTCGAGTTGCAAACTCGACCGATCCTGGTTGGATCTTGAAAATGACTTTGGATCGATCGAGTTTTCATTTCACATGCTACATTCATTAGAGTGAGTAGGAAATATGTAAAAGAGATAGTCCTATATGTATATCTTGTGAGGCTCTCACTTCCACCACCTCCACCTCCACCTCCCTATCTCTCATTTCAACCATGAAGATGAAGGTTCTCTCGCTTGGCTAAGAGAGGTGAACAAGAACAAGGGAAGGAGTCCCTTGGTGAAGATCAAGGATGAAGACTTGGAGCAAGAGTGGGTAAGACCTTAGTGAAGGCAGAAGACTCCTTCCTCAAGTGGGTAAGTCCTTGGTGTAAGCTTCTCTGAGTGAAGGTGAAGTCAAAGGCTGAAGATTCAAGAAGAGTGGGTAATTCCTAGAAGGCTGAAGACTTGTGCAACAGAGGTAAGTCCTTGGAGAGGATTGAAGATTCGTTGCAAAGTGGGTAAGTCCTTGGTGAGGTTGAAGACTCTTTGTATTGGGTAGGTAAGTCCTTTGGTTGATCATGTATTGTAAGTCTTATGAATGAATATGAGAGTGTAATGGTTAAGAAATCCTAGAGGTTGAACTCTCTTGGTAGTGGACTAACTCACTTCTAGTTTGAAGTGTGTGATAACACTTTATTTTACGTACTTTTTATATATATTTTATACCTCTTTTAGTATATCTTTTGTTAGCTTTTTCTATAATTTCACTACCTTTTTGGCGAAAACCTCACTTACATGGTTTTAGGTACATTTACAACCCAGGTCACTGTCTTTATCTTGACCGCGACCCACTTATCCCTCAACTGCAATCGCGGTTTTAGATCTCCTTAGAGATCGAGGTCATCAGGAGTGAAAGATGGACCACTGCCATAATAAAGTTGCGATCACTGCTTAACTGCAACCACTACATTGGTCACGATTGAAACATGGGCTCCAAACCTGATCAGGGGTCATGGTGTATTCGGAGATCGCGATCAACATAGACTGCGATCAAGAAGGACCACGACCAGTTTGCAGACCGTGGTTGTTGTTGAATCCTTGCAAATCATGACCGAATAAGAAGACCCCGACCTCGACCTCCCCAAATGCAATGCACAAGTCGACCTCGATCACGACCATCACCAGACCATGACCAAGTTCAACCGCAGTGAAAGAAGGAATAAAGAGCAGACCACGATCGTGGTCTCACCCCTCACCCAACTAAGATCGTGACCGCGGTCTAGGATTAAGTCGGTGGGATGTGCCTATAAATAGCACACATGTCTGTCTTGTCAAATCATCAGATCATAGATCAGATCTCGAGGACCATGAAGTGTTGCTGCATTCCAGATTCGCTCCATACCATCCCATCCACTAGTCTTGGATCTCCAAAGGTGAAAGCTGAGGAGAGAGAAGACTAAAGACTCCTTCTTTGAGAGAATAAGACCGTCCATGCCATCTACATGTTAGATCTAGATCTGAAAAAGTACTGATTCGTATCACATCTCTTCTCTCTAGATCTATCATTCCATCTTATTATACTTCCCTTATCTCTTCGTGGGACTTCATGTATCCATCTTTCTATAATGTCGTTATGTTGTCCGCAAGGGAAATAAGCACACTGAGATAGTAATGAAGTGTGTCACCTACGGTGAAGGGGGACACGGGATCGATAATTGTATCTACACCAGACCTGAAGAGAGTGAAGACAATGAAAGCGAAGAAGAGACTACGCAGAATGTTTCCTATGCCAACTTCAAGAGGTCAGATCACCCTGGTTTCAACTATGGGAACAAGGATGCGGCTGAGAATTCACACCAGCTAGGAAATTCACAAAATCTGCCACTAGGATTCAAAAAGAAGAGCGGACAAGCGACGTATACTCGAATAACCAATTATCAGACAAATAAGAATAACTACTCAACACAAGGCAGGAACCAGACTCGCCAAGGGGCAGGACCAAGCCAGGGAACAAGTCACAATCAAGGTCAAGGATAGGGGCAAGGAAAAGATAATAGCCAGCCAGACTTAGTGACTCAACTATTCAATTTTGCTAAGAGACAAGCTACTGTGAACAATCAACTGGCACAAAGTGCCCTAGCCAATTCTGGCGTCCTAACAACTATGCAAGTCCAGATGACAGATATGCAGATGCATCAACGCCAAATCGACCAACAGCTCGCACAGTTGGCTAAGTTAGTAAAGAATCCCTCAGGAAAGATTCTGTCATATACAGAGACTACAAAAATGTCTACCCTCTAATCTGGGAGGACATTGATCAACTCTGGAATAGGAAACGACAAAGAGGAAGAAAAAGTTGAGGAACCACAACAGGAGAAGGAAGTTTCTTTAGAGAAGTCTGCGGACAGGGAGAGGGCTGCTGAAAAAAGCCATGAGAAAAGTGGAGGAGCTAGGGAACTAGATCCTATTTAAGAGATATTTATGAAGAAAAGCCCATATGCACCAAGAATCCCATTTCCATATAAGCTTATCAAGGCACACCTGAAGAAAAGATATGAAAAATTCATGGAGGCGGTGAAGAAACTACATATAGATGTCACGTTCCTAGATGATTTGGAGGAGATGCCGACATACACTAAGTTTTTCAAGGACCTTATCATGAAGAGAAGGAGAGGAAACCACGTTGAAATGGTACACCTGGAAAACATGTCCAATGCATTTGTTCAGGATGAACTTCCAACCAAGAAGAAAGACCCAGGGGCTTTTAACATCCCCTTTTGTGTTGGAGACAACGTCAAAAGGAAGGGTCTGGCAGATTTGGGGGCTAGCATAAGCCTGATGCCCCTAAGTTTAGCACAGAGGTTTAGATTAACTGACATGGTCAAGACGAGTATGAGAATTGAACTGACAGATCACACTTTTAAGAGACATGTGAGTATAGTGGAAGATGTCCCGATCTGTGTGGGACGGTTCTTCATACCTTGTGATATCATTGTGATAGATATTGTGGAGGACCCGAAGTGTCCAATAATCTTTGGACAACCTTTTCTAGCTACTGGAAGAGCCCTGATAGATGTCGTCGAAGGCGTCATAACCCTCTGAGCTGGAAATGACCACATTGACTTCAAAGTGAAGGATGCCATGAAGGGACCATCTCTTTCAGAGTCAGTCTACTTCATGGACAGCTATAACCCGTATTGTGAAGAGATTCAAGAAGAAAAAGCTATTGTGGACCCAATTATAAGAGCCTTAAACAACCCGAATCCTTTGATGGAAGACCCCAAAGTGGTTGAGATACTAGATTATCTTCACCAAGGTGTAGAAAGTCTCAATGATGATGAAGAAGTGATAGAAACAGTGAAGTACGCTTCTTTGGAACATTCAAACGAAGAGTTAGAAGCTCAAAAACCAAAGCCAGAACTAAAGCCACTACCAGAAGGGCTAAAGTACGAGTTCCTGGATGACGAAAGAAGGAATCTCATCATCATCAATTCTAACCTCACAGAAGAACAACAAGATTGACTCATGGAAGAGTTGAGGGAGCATAAAAGAGACATCAGATATTCATTTGAGGACATCAAGGGACTGACCCAGCACTGTGCATGCACATGATAAACTTAGAAGAATCGGCAAGGCCATTGGTACAACCTCAAAGGAAATTGAACTAAATGATGAAAGTAGTCAAGAAGGAGATATTGAAGCTACGTGATGCGGGGATCATATACCCAATAAGCAATAGAAATTGGGTGAGTCCGATTCATGTAGTACCTAAAAAGGGTGGGATGACTGTGGTGAAGGTAGATAATGGTGATGAAGTTGCCACTAGAATGGTCACAGTCTGGAGAATGTGTATTGATTATAGAAAGCAAAATTTAGCCACTAAGAAAGACCATTTTCCCTTATAATTTATTGATCAAGTCCTAGAAAGACTTGCCCACCACGATTACTTCTGCTTTTTAGATGGATATTTTAGATTCTATCAAGTCTCGATGCACCCGAATGATCAGGAGAAGATGACGTTTACGTGCATCTATGGCACATACACCTTCAGAAGAATGCCTTTTGGCTTATGCAATACTCCTCCAACTTTCTAGCGTTGCATGATTTCCATGTTCTCTGACTTCTTAGAAGACATAGTTGAAGTGTTTATGGATGACTTGTCTGTTTATGGAACATACTTCAATGCTTTCCTAAGAAATTTATCCCTAGTTCTGTAAAGATGCGAAGAGAAACATTTGGTCCTGAACTGGGAGAAGTGCCACTTTATGGTTTAGAGTGGCATTGTCCAAAGGACGCAAAGTCTCTAAGAAGGGCATCGAGGTGGATCTGAGCAAGATCGAAGCCATCTCCAAACTCCTACCACCAAAGTCCATGACTGGGGTAAGGAGTTTCCTGGGTCATGCTAGATATTATAGGAGGTTCATCAAGGACTTCTCAAAAATATCAAAACCCCTTTCAAATTTGATGATCAAAGACACAGTGTTTGAGTTCAATGACGAATGTTCAAAAGCTTTTGAGACCCTGAAAGAGGCTTTAACCTCTGCACCAATCTTGCAAGCTCTAGACTGGGAGCTACCTTTTAAAATAATGTGCGACGAAAGTGACTATGCTATAGGTGCAGTCCTAGGGTAGAAGAAAGATCGGAAGCACTATGTCATATGTTATGCCAGTCGTACACTGGATGAAGCTCAAGTGAACTACACCACCACCGAGAAGGAGATGTTAGCGATTGTTTTTGCATTTGATAAATTTTGATCGTACCTTATAGGAGCCAAGGTTAAGGTTTATACTAACCACAGAGCTATATGCTACCTCATGTAGAAGAAAGACACAAAGCCAAGACTGCTAAGGTGGGCCCTGCTGCTGCAAGAATTTGATCATGAAATAATTATTAAGAAAGGAAAAGAAAATGTGGTCACAGACCACTTGTCTAGAATAATTTTCAATGAAGAGAATCAGTTACCAGTAAACGACAATTATGCTGATGAAGCCCTATTGATGGCTCAGTCTAATGAGCAGAGTTTGCCGTGGTTTGCAAATATATGTAACCATCTGGATTGTGGCCAGCTGCCGCCTGACATAATGTACAACCAAAAGAAGAAGCTTTTTTCTAATGTTAAGAACTATTACTGGGATGACCCACTACTGTTTAAGAGGTGTTCTAGAAGTTTGTATCGAAGGTGTATACTAGAGGAAGAAGTCCCATCAATCATAAAAGAATGCCATTCTTTGCCATATGGAGGACATCACAGTGGAGAAAGGACAACTACAAAAGTGCTTCAATCTGGGTTTTACTAGCCCACAATGTTCAAGGATGCGACATCTTTTGTCAAGGCTTGAAAGGAATGCCAACTGACTAGAAATATCAGTAAAAGAAGTGAGATGCCTATGGCCAACTGGGTAGAAGTGGAAATCTTTGATGTTTGGGGAATAGACTACATGGGTCCTTTCCCGTCATAAAAAAGATACCAATACATTCTAGTAGCTGTTGACTACGTGTCAAAGTGGGTAGAGGCGGTAGCAACCCAAACTTGCGATTCTAAATATGTGATCAAGCTATTTGAGAAAACCATTTTTCCATGCTTCAGAGTGCCTGGCACTGTCATAAGCGATGGGGGATCACATTTTGGAGAAAAGCAATTTGAGTCACTATGACGACCCCGCCTCCCGGTAACCCCCAATGAAGGGAGACCGAAAGGTCGGTGCCGTTATCCAATTAACATGATCAAAGGTTCAACATATAATCAACAATAATTATGAAATTCGACTAACTAAACTGGAATTGGGTACAAAAATTAAAACTTTACTTACCTTTCAAAACCTTGGGAATCTATCTATCCAAGCTTGAATCCACTCTAACTAATCCTCCTTGCACTTTATGTTTTACTTTCACAATGTGTCACTTTACTGTTTGTTCTTTCAATTGTTGTTCCTAAAACGCCGACAAACAAAACGTCGGTCAGTATATCGAAATATACTGGTATGTGGGAACAACCAAAATCTTGCAAATATGGCTAACAATTTAATAATCACAATCAAATTAATTAACTAGCCAATTTACACTTTTCAGTATGACATTCTCCACCGCTTTTGCCCTAACCCTGGCATACCCACCTTAGGGTGCCCTTTGCCAATGACTTAAGGCCACCTTCTCAATCCCGAGCTTGGTGCCTGGGGGTCACTACTCATGGTGCCTTCTAGTCATGCAATATCATAGGCCACCTTCTTGGTGCCTGGGGTCACCACTCAAGGTGTCCATTGGTCTACCCATCTGGGCCTGACCTTTGGCATCATCCATCAGGGTGGCATGTAGGTGTGAGAATACATATTTCTATTTTTAATGTGATAATCATAGTGACTTTATGATTTGCAAATATGAACATCCAACAGATAATTTGCATTCAATGCGATTAACCATCCGAAAAATCATCGGGAAACTAAGGCGGTTATTCATAATTAACCACATACCTGATTTGGAAGTCTCAAAGTTTGTAAGCAGAATATCCAATTAATCAAATAGCCAACCTAGCCAGGCAACCAGTCATCCCAATCAAACAGGAACAACAAGAAACCTGGAAAACATGTGCAATCTAATTACTCATATGTTCATAATGCTCCTACTTTATTGAATTGGAATTCCCTTCTAGGGTGTGCCTAAGCTGAATTAGGGTTTTCCCTAATGTTCTTTATATTCGTCTCTTAACCTTTACCTTTTAGGTCAACTAAACCCTAAAATGCTATTTCCATGTTCCAAAACCCTAATTACTTAGTCATTCATATCTAAGTTTCTTTATTACCAATTTGGCTTACGATTAGTTCTAACTTCATCTTATACATAAGATTTCAAAACATAGCTTATTAAAGTCAAAAACACCTAGATTAGGGTTTCTAGGTTTTCAAGTATATCTTCACTCATATGAGACTTTAAAACATCCTTTTTACATGGTAAAACTTTATCTATTCCAAGGCTTCTTAACTAAACTTCATATCAATCTTTGTTTAAGATATTCATATCCTCAAAATAAAAGTCGTTATAGTCATATTACTCAGCATTTGGGCTTTTAGGCCCATTATTGCACTTAAAGTATTAAAGTTACTAACTTTGTATACTTTTCGAACTAGAATCAAAACTAGTCTGTAATAATATTTTTATTGGATTCCTGGTATTTTTCTATGCAAAACCCATGTATTACATGTATCCATCCGAGCTACTAGTAATTAGTTACAAATTTTATAAATTACAGTACCTCTTGGCCAATGGCAGAGTGCCACATGTCCTTGTTTCATTTTCTGGCAACCTTTCTTGGCTCGCGGATCTGCATGTTGATCCAGGTACCCGATAACCCGGATGCACCCCTTCTTCGTCTTCACGGAACGGGGAGGCCCGTCCTCTGTTTACTCTGTAAAATAGGGGACAGCGGATCCGGCTGGGCGGCGACCTCCTCGCCCACTCGCGGCGCCACCTTAGGCTGATCTAGCGGCGTCGTCGCCTCCTCCTGTGTGGGGCACCGATGCTGCAGAGCCTCCACCTTGGTTGATGACTGCAAGACCCCGGACTTTAGATCCCTCCTTCAGTGCTTCCGCTCATGAACCAGCAGCTGCCCGCGGTCAACCCCAGGGTTGACTCCGAGCGCCTCGCCTCCCCATCTGCCGATGAAGGTCGGCGCACCTCCGTCAGGCACTACTGAACATGATGGCAGTCTCCAAATGCTCCGCCATGTGCTCGACGATGGATGTTGACGAAGGGGGTTGTTCCAGTGGCACTCAAGATGAAACCGGTACCATGGACGAGCCGCGGTGCAAACTTGGGAGTATGGAAAAGGAATAGAAGTTAAGGGATGACTTGCGAACGTCTGTGTAACTTCGAAGGGATGAGTTATTTCCCTTATATACACATTTACCCCAACGGATCTGGCAGGAGTCCTACAAATTGGGGAAACCTGTGATACTCATCCAAAGGGGGTAAAAGCCAGGCTTGTCTGGTTCGATTTGGTCTCCCAAACACAATGGGAAACTTCCCATGGTTTCCCGATCCTTGTGGGAAAAGCAAACAAATTCAGAAATCCTCAGGTATTGCTCCCATCTTTCCTAACCAGACATGAGGAAGGTGATAAGTTCGGTACCGTCCAATCAAAAGATCAACGGTCCTCATCACTCACAACTAATAAACCACCAATCCTATTTGAATAATAAATCGTGACATTATCCATTATCCTCTTCACTATATGAAAACTTCCAAAAAACATATCTCCCAAACCACATGTCTAAATAATACCAAATGTTGAGGGAAAGTTAATAATGACTTAATCTACCTCTCTACCAAATTTGGGCTCATTATATAAAAAAAACGTGCCTTTTCTTTAGGTGCAAGATATTATTCAATTATATATATTTCTCACCTATTTTCTCTTTCCCTTGCTATTAAATTAGTATTCTGAGTTCCTTGAACCTCAAGGAACCTTAATGGCTCGAAATCCCATCTTGGGAATATTTCTTTAGCCTCTTTCCTTATCTTTCATCCTTTTTCTTATTATCTTACTTATTTCTCATTAAAAAATATCTTTTTGAAGATTTCTCTTTATTTCTCTTTTACTTTCCTCATTAATATTCCTTTTATCATTAGGAATCCTTGGGATACAAAATTCCACCAAGGATAACTCAATTATACCTCTTTTCACTTGTTTTCCACATATTACCATTAGTTTCAATTTATTTCTCGATAAGGAAATATTTAATTGACCTTTTCTTTTATTATTGTATTCTCTATGCCACCTTGGACTCCTTAGAACCCAAGGAACCCAATAGGCACGAAATCCCTCTTTGGATTTGCCTTTTAGAGGTTTCCACACTTTTCCTTTTTCTCTATTTTCTTATTTACTCGATAATAGTGGAATTCTTTTATCCTTTCCTTGTTATTGGGCCCAATAGCCAATAAAGCCCACAAATAAATCAACAAGGCTATTTCAAATGAAAATCATGCATTCATTCATTATTTATTCACTTATCTTTAATATGAGAAATTACATTTCTCAGCAAATGAACCCAAAATTGGGGTTGTAACAGGCACTATTGAAGAAGTACGGGGTAAAGCACAAAGTTGCTACACCCTATCACCCTCAAACCTCGGGACAAATAGAGGTATCCAACTGGCAGATTAAATAGATTCTGGAGAAAATGGTCAGCCGCACTCGAAAGGATTGGTCCATGAATCTTGATGATGCTCGCTGGGCCTATAGGATAGCTTACAAAACATCAATCGGCATGACGCCGTATAGATTAATCTATGGCAAGTCCTACCATCTACCTTTGGAGCTCGAACATAAATCCCTTTGGGCAATCAAGTTTCTAAATATGGACTTGGAAAAGGCAGGATAGAAAAGATTCCTACAATTACAGGAGCTCGAGGAGCTGAGATTGCATGCCTACGAGAATGCAAGAATTTATAAACAAAGAACTAAGGTGTGGCATGACACCCACTTAAAGAACAAGGATGTTCGTGAATGTGATAAAGTGCTTCTATTCAATTCAAGCATTAGGCTCTTCCCTGGAAAGCTTAGAACAAGATGGTCAAGCCCCTTCTCTGTGGTGAAGATTTACCCATCAGGAATGATGGAGATTCAAGGGGAGAAAACTAGAATTTTCAAGGTCAATGGCCATAGGGTAAAAATATTTTATGAAGATGAGGCTTTTGTACGAAGATCTGAAGTTAATTTGGAGGAACCAGATCGGATACCTGAGAAAAGAAATGAAGACTTGCCACATCCAGTTGTGGGGCCAAAGGAGTTAAGAATTATGAAGTCTAGCTAGAGACTTTAAAGCAAGTGCTTCTTGGGAGGCAACCCAAGTTTTTTCTATTTCCTTAAGCTTTGTTTTATCTCCCGTTTTTGTTTGATTAAGTTTTCTTTTTAAGTGTTGCACATATCCTTCTTCCTTTTGAATAAATAAATAGATTAAAGCAACAAGTTTGATTTTTGGTCGAGTAGCTTTGATCGTGGTCTGGACCGCGGTCACGATATAACCTTGCATCGTGCAAGACCGCGACCCGCGGTGCCCATAACCAGACACCCTGACCGTGACCTGAGGTCGCTCTTGGAACAAAAGAGATCGCGACCGTGGTCGTGCTTCGAGTACACCGCGATCGTGGTCATTCCCATTGGATCGTCAGGTCGCGGTCACTCTAGTATATATATTCTTAAAGCCTCGTTCCTCATACTCTTTTTTCTTCTAGCTTTCCCAAGTCTAATATAAAACCTGATTCTTCGAAGAACTGCTCCACCGCAACCGACGACTCACCACAACAACAAACTCATCGTCACACCTGCCTTCTATGATTTTTCCATCTCATCTGACAAATAAGGTAATAGGAAAACCCCCTTTTTAGCACTCCTTATTGCCAATTCTTTCATTTCTACCCATCACCGTGTTTCCACCGATTTCATCCCACGCCTGAACCATTTTTCCCAATTCATCTGTCGACGGCTATCTATTGTGTCGTCGACAATTGTTCGTGACTTTCCATATACCCAAACCGCCCTCATGGCGACATTTGCAAACAACAACTAAAAACCCTAAAAAGTACCAATAATGGGGAAACCGCCCGCTGACGAGACGAAGAGCAGATCGATAAATGGATAAGGGAAGCAGAACGGTTGGATCAAGAAGGACTGTGAGTCGCGGTCCATCTCCACTACAACCGCGATCACGCTATACTCATCAACCCTAACCCGGTCACGGTGGTTGCTCAAGCTTCACGTTCACACCACATTTCATGGTGTGGAAGAGTGCTACTCGAGGTCGTGGTCCCTTCAACCGTGACCAACCCGAAACATGGAAGATGACCGTGACCGCGATCATCACCACGACCACAATCACAACCGCAACCGTAATCCCCTACTCATTACACCGCGACCGCGACCTCCTTCAGAGACTGTGATCGCGATGTCGTTTGAGTTACTAACAAGACCATTGGTCACGGTCCGTATATACATTCTTAAACTTAACAATTTAAAATTTTTTGAATACCTTCGCAGATAATTGCAAGAAGACTAGTATTTGTTAAATCAATTATAAACTAATTCATTATTGAAACCTTATAGAATGTCTTCTTCGGGGAACAGTGACCCCATCTTCCAGAAGGCAACATCCCCGAAGGAGGTGGAAAAGATAGTGGAGGGCTTAACAACATCACTTAAGAGGAATACTTCTCTACCAAAGACCAAACAGGTTGAGGTGCAACTGAGGTTATAACAATATCAAAGAATACTAGGCCACATGATAACAGAGGACTCTATGCATGAAATAGAACAAATTGAGAAAATAGACCACCGAGTATCATCCAGGGGAGTCAGAGAGCCGAACACAGGGGAAGAAGAGAAAAGTTGCACCCAAGGGAGCCAAGAGCAGCAAAAAGATAAAACCATTGGCTGTTGAAAAGCCAAGGGAGTAGGGGGCAAGCAAGGCCACATAAATCATAGGGGAGACATCAATAGAATTCAGAGAACCCCCATTCGTGCCAAGGAACATCGTACACCAGTCCACCTATGACTGGATGTACCAGAACAAGGAATTTATTTCATCTCATCTCAAAGACAACATATAATAGTTGATCTATCAAAACACATACTGGAGCAACATAAAACCTCATGGCATATAAGCCAAAATCTCAGATCATTCATGAAACCATTATGAACTGACTCCAAGGACCTAAGACCTAAAGCGATACTACCTTTCTAGGTAGTAAAGAGAAATGGATATAGAGATAGGGGAATGCTTATAGGAAGAAAGGAGACTTGAATGGACCAACATCTCAGTTTTCACCAGAAAAAGCCAATTTCGAGTCTTCTGCCTTCACCAAGGTCTTAGCCACTCTTGCTCCAAGTCTTCATCCTTGATCTTCACTAAGGGACTCCTTCCCTTGTTCTTCTTCACCTCTCTTATCTAAGAGAGAGAACCTTCATCTTCATGGTTGAAATGAGAGATAGGGAGGTGGAGGTAGTGAGAGCCTTACAAGATATACATGTAGGAGTAGCTCTCTTATAGATTTCATACTCACTCTACTAAATGTCGCAAGTGATTAAGCTTAGATAGAGAGAGGAGGTTGTAAGAGGCACTCAACTATAGACTAGGAACCTTATATATAGTTTTGCATTGAATGCTCAACCTTGGAATGAAGCCCAAGGAGTCCTATTTATAGATGGGGATGCCTCTTAGCCTTTGGGAATACTTAAGAACAAAAGCTAGCCATTTTGTGGCTTGCAATGGATATATTTTCGCTTGTTGCAACTCCACAACGGCTAGAAACACTTTTCTGTATAGTGCAATTAGTCGAGTTTCTATAAAGGCAACTCGACCGATCCCACTAAGAGACAATACCAATTTAGGCCATGGATCGAGTTTGTCCGAGGGTAACTCAACCGATTCACTTAAATCAGTTTTGGTCTACAGAGGGGTCGATCGAGTTCTGTGAAATGAAAATTCGACCGATCAAAAGTCATTTTCAAGATCCAATCAGGATCGGTCAAGTTTTCAAATCGATCGATGAACAACCTGATATGAATTTTAGAAAATGGTTTTTGAGTGCTTAATAATTCTATCTAAGTGCTCCTGATTTTTTCTAAGCTTAATTACAAGTCATACAATCATTACAAGTGATTTACAACATGATTCTAAAGGATTTACATCACATTCCAAAAATGTGCACTTGTATTGACTTTGACTTGTCTTTTCTCCAATTTGAGATGCACAAGTTATGGCAATCTGAAATCACTCAATGTAGAAGCATTAGACACAAATAAGTGGAATGGTTAGTCATCATCAAAATAAGGGTTTAGTCAATTTAGACCTCGAGTCAACAATTGTGTTTTCTTCATAGATCTCTACTCATGAATCATCCTTACCCCATTGTCTCTTTCTTGTTACCAACCACTAGTGTCCTAGTAAGGAAACAACAACCTGAGCATGATGCTTTACATCATACTATCATTCATTATCTTTTTAGGTCTTGGGACTTTATCTCCCGCGCCTAGATGGTAGGTACTCATATATATATATATATATATATATATATATATATATATATATATATATATATATATATATATATATATATATATATATATATATATATATATATATATGGCTAAAAGAATTGTGTACATGAGTACATGTAGCTTGCATGTACCTACCTTCATTTATGATAATTGTAAAATTAAACTACACTATCCAACCTTATGGATGTGGTGTATACCACTTAGATAAGATGTGTATCAAAAATCACCAACATATGATATTCATAGATCATCCAATGAAAGAATTTGTGTCTTATCTAATCAACGGTAAGTTGCAGAAATTACAGAAAGAATTGTGTACCTGAGTACATGTAGCTTGCATGTACCTACCTTCATTTATGATAATTGTAAAATTAAACTACACTATCCAACCTTATGGATGTGGTGTATACCACTTAGATAAGATGTGTATCAAAAATCACCAACATATGATATTCATAGATCATCCAATGAAAGAATTTGTGTCTTATCTAATCAACGGTAAGTTGCAGAAATTACAGAAACCGTTCGATGATATATTGTTATATCTCATGATCTATGTGAGATATTGGTATGATTTTTTAAACACATATAATCTATATAATTATGAGTCAATTCATATGGTTGGAGTTTATTAACATGCTCCGCATATGTCATTTTAATGGCTGGTACACGTAACTTACATGTACCGGGCGGTACACACTTCCTAACCTCTCTCTCTCTCTCTCTTTCTCTCTCTCTCTCTATCTCTCTCTCTCTCTCTCTCTATATATATATATATATATATATATATATATGTAAGCATCCTAGCCTCTTTCTCTGTCTCTCGGGTTGGTACTTCCAGGCACATCTAGGGTTCAACAAGCCTTCATTTACACATGGTTAATCTAGTGTAGGACATATCATATGGAATATTTCTCACAATTCCTCATATCTTTGAGTCTAGGTTTTTGACCTTATTCTATGGGTCCCACTCTCTCTGGAGTTAACCCTATATCTGGTCCCAACACTATGGGTCCTCCTTTGTAGAAGAGATTGAGGCTCTTGCAGATTTACATTTTTTTCTTTACTTAACTTGTCTTATCTTGGATTAGTATACACACATGTATCATCGAATCTGATGTCAAAACCTCAAAACTAGAGTCAATTCTCAAATCCACCAGAGATCATTATAACCCATATATCTCATTGTATACAACTTAGATCATATCATCTAGACTTGTACTACATACTCTAGTCAAGACTTTAGACACTCATTCAAAATCCCACTTCTCTTCTATCACGATGTCACCCACTTTCATTTATGTGTTTGACTACCTTCTACATGTACATGTGCAGAGACATGTTTCATGTTAGGGTGCCTAGCAGAAGGAGGTTAGGCCTTCAAGTCACAACCTGACCTCACGACAATTTTATCTTCCTCATACATATTTTCTTTACCTTGGGGTTGACCGCTCCTAGGTCGGGACACCAACTCTAGAGGTTGTAATCATATTTTTCATATGTAAACACACACCTCTATTTTTATATACATCATTATAACTTCTCATTTGTGTTTTCCAATTATATGTGGTATACCCATTCACTGGGGTTATCCATAATATCAGTACTCACGCAGTGGGAGTATTTTAATAGAATACCCACTCGCTGGGGGAAACATACTATAACGTCCCAGGATTTGAGGCCTTGGATAAGACGGTCTTAAAAGGAATGATTGGACTACCCATATCACCAAGGTGCACCTCCTTTTTCAAGAGCCTGTCACTAAAGAACTCCATAGTTAAGCATGCTCAGCTTGGAGTAGTACTAGGATGGGTGACCAGTCGGTAAGTTGACCCCGACTTGCGCATGAGTGTGGACAAATCACGTAGTTAAGGCTAGTGGTGGTTTATGGGGCCAGTCGTCATTCCTGAAACTCTACTAGAGCCTTGGACAGTGGGCCTGGGCATTACAAATGGTATCAGAGACAATCCCCTCCAGTAGGTGGGGCCTACATGGGATTGTGGCATGCCAGTCTTTGAGCCATGCGATCCACGCATGTTGAAAAGGGCTATCCGAGTTGATGGAGCCGCCCATGCGCTGGTAATGTCCAGGCATGTTGGAAAGGGCTATCCGAGTTTATGGAGCCGCCCTTGCGTTGGTAGCTGTGGTCGGGAGCTGGGTGTACATGGGACATTTGGGTCTACACTGAAATGGGGAAAGATTATGAGGCCATATAGTTGAGCCTTGACGAGGACGTTAAGATTCTAAGTGGGGGAGATTGTAACATCCCAGGATTTGAGGTCTTGGATAAGACGATCTTAAAAGGAATGATTGGACTACCCATATCACCAAGGTGCACCTCCTTTTCTGGGATCCCATCACTAAAGAACTCTACTAGAGCCTTGGGCAGTGGGCCTGGGCATTACACATACTTATCCTCTGAAGGTAAATTCAATATCATACCCTCTCATTGGGGGTAGTCTTGATAGCTTGCCCACTTTTTGGGGGTAGCATGCCCACTCACTGGGGGTAATCATTATTCATTCATTCCTCTAGAGATAGCTTTAGGGTGATGAGCAAGTTATTTCTCACATTTTCATTTTCCTGTACAACCATTGGTTACTTATGTTCCTCATGTACATTAAAATTCTTTCACATGCATGAGTCTCTCCATACTCATGCATGGGTGACTGGATCACCTAAACTCATGTATATTTTTCTTATATCTCTTTACTCTTATCCTAATTTGGGTTCATATGAGTAGGGTTACTCTATCACTAACACTACTACCATTTCCTAGGATTGGAATTTAGGGTTCAGATTAGGGACTACGCAATATACACTTCCTACATCCTATGGTTTCTATGTCCCTTGACCCACTAGAGATCTTCTGGACCAACTCTAGCTCCACCTAGAGTTTACCCTTGTAACCCATAAAACATTTTTTCCTTCACTCTATCATTATTTCCATAGTTTATGTTCATTATTATTTCCACATTACATGTACATTGTCCTTTCCACCTTTACATGTATGTTATTATTTCCACATCATTTGGTGGAGGATACCTTAATACTACTTCTTCTCAAAATCCTAAGTTAAGAATAGAAGAAAGGTATCATTTTAGGGTATATTTAAGAAAGATATGAGAAGTGGATGAAATTTGATATGAGAAGATTTAGAGGAAACATTACTTTAGGAAAACCCTAGGTTCTGTCCAGGACGATATCACTTTGGATAAGGGAGTCCTCATATACCAACTTAATGGTGCAGAGGAAAATATTACCAGCATCTAAAGTTGTGATCCTTTCTAGACACCATTATTCTCATATCATGCCTTAATAATTTCCCTTAGGTTTCTATGGATTACTTGAAATTAATTAACTATTAAAGGTTAAATGGCAATCCTAGGATCTGATACCAAATGTTACGACCCCCTCCCCCTATTATCTAATAAAAAGGAGGACCGAGAGGGCAAGGACCATAGTCATAATTCTGGGATCATGATTAGAAAGTAACCAATAATAATAAATAAATTTCATTATATGGAAAAGAGTTTTGTAACAAAATAATCTCTCCTCAAGGGATCTTACATGGAGTGTAAATCTAATGTTTTTAAAAGAAATAAATTCTATCTATCCATATCCTCCATAATTACATTGATTCTTTTCCTTTGGTGCCTTCTTTCCAGATGTCCATCGTTGATCATTATTTTCATGTTACTAGTAGTTTAACCTAAAACACCGTGAAACAAAAACATGTTCAATATAACAAGTTATATTGGTATGTGGGGAAAACACAATATGCACATGTATCAGCAAAAACATAATAAACCATATGTACAATTATCAAATAATCAGAATACATTTTGTTTTCTTAACTTCTCAACCCTTAATCTCTGTGGGATACCACTCATTGGGGGTATCCAATTCTACCATACTCAGTCTCGGGGAGTATTTCTTTAATCTACCCACTCTCTAGGGGTGATTTCCATCCATACTCACTCTTTAGGGTGATCATGATATCATACTCACTCTATGGGAGTATTCATTCGCCGACCCACTCTCTTGGGGTGATTTCCATAAATTCCCTACATACATTTAATCAGAGATAATTTCATGGGATTGAGCAAGTTGTTTTCATATATTGTGATACTCATATGGGCTTTATAGATTGTAGAAAATAAATAACAAGCAAGCAGTTAATTTGTAATCCATTTAGGGAAGACTTCGAGAAAGCCTGGAAGTTAGTTAAGTTAGGTAGTCATAGGTGTAACCACATATTTTTGCTTTTATGCACAACCGTGCAACATGTACTTTAAGCATATATAATCCATTCAACTAAGTATAGTTCCAAAGAAATCATTCAACCTTCATGTATGTATACCTTAAAGGATCACTAATCATATTCAAGACACATTAATCTAACATAAATCCTAATCTATGGTTTAGGGTTTTATTGTGTTCAGATAAGGAATAAGCGTATAAACCCTAATTATCAAGTTAATGGATAAAGTGCTTCAATCATGGTCATTATTATCCAAATTACACCAAAGGCTTAAATTCTCATCAAAATAAATGTATCATGTCATTATGAACATTTAGATTAGATCACTTGTACTAAGATTACCACATTTGTATCATTGATTTCTTGATCCTGATTACACATGTTATGATCAATATCCTAAAAACTAGTTATACATTATAACCATCATCAGCATCTTATATTATGACATATTCAAAAATACCACTTATGTGAACAATTAAACATATTTAATATATTCCACTTCTTATTCATCAGATCTAAGGTCTCCATGCAGCAATAACTATTTTAACATGTATTAGCACTACTTTTAAAATTAGACCCAAATCTAAGGTATGAAAGTATTTTATTTGAATTATACTCATTCTCCTGATCAATTTGGTATGCAACATTGCTATAATCGGATAATCCTAGCAATTACTATAATATTTGCTAGATTCTTGATATAATCAAGGGAATTACCTTTTATTAAGGCCATGTGGCGGCCTCTCTTTAGCCGGCCTGATCAGGCCCCCTAGCCGTGTGGCTAAGGAGGGGGCGCCCGCTAGGCTTGATCCGGGCCCATTAATTGCCTTTCCCCTTTGGGCCCATTAATCCTCCAGGGCGCCCTTCCCCGACTCGTTGCTTCGTGCGGCAGGCAACTCCCGCCGCGTACGCTACCGTCGCAGGGTGGTATCCCGGCGAGGCTTAGCTGTGCTTCAAGCCCGATGACGACAGGCAAGCACCCTTCAAGCTCCCTAAGCAGTGATACGGAGCTGACTGTTCCCAGTAAAGGTTGTTGCATGCACGTAGGTTCCTTGGAGCGGCGCTGGTAGCTAATGATGGGAGGAAGAAGATGATGAGAGTAGAGAGGGGATCGGAGGGTTTACTAGGTCATCGTCCTGGAGAGTGGAGGTTAGATTCGTCCTGGAAACCATGGATTCTCTGAAGGGATACGTCCCCACCAGCCATGTGCCTCCTCTCGTACAGTATGAGGGCGATTGTACACGATTATTAACAGAAATGCTAGAGTACCTTAGTAGCAACACTACTTAACTGAAGATGAAGCGGGGGGGGGGGGGTGTATTATCAGTAGGTCGAGAGGTAGAAGACGCTCTACTTTTTATTGCTTAGCAAGTTGTTCTTAAATACAGGGAGATACTACTGACAGATACTAACTAATCAGCTGTAAGCCAGCCACTAACACCTTAGATCCAACATAATCGGATCGCCTAATGACTCGCTCAAATAAGCACACCTGTGCACATTCTGTTACAGGAAAGACGGACAGAACACACACGTGCATAGACCAAGTCTATGATTATTTTCCAACATATTCCCCCCTAATCTAGACTTGGTTAACTGATGTTCTGGACTCCAAGCAGCTTGCACATCTCAGTGAATTTCACTCTTGCCAATGCTTTAGTGAGTATGTCAGCTTTCTGTTCATCAGTAGGTATGTAGTCTACTGTGATGCTGCCCTTTTCAACACACTCTCGGATGAAATGGAAGCGTGTCTCGATGTGTTTACTTCGTCCGTGGAACACCGGATTTTTCATCAGCGCAATGGCAGACCTGTTGTCGATGAGAAGGAGAGCAGGTTTAGCTTGACGTCCTGTGATCTCATTCAGTAAGTTCTTCAGCCATATTCCTTGGCATGCTGCAGCTGTTACAGCCATGAATTCAGCTTCACAGGATGACAGAGCTACACTTTTCTGTTTCTGCGATGTCCAAGAGATCAGGTTTCCATTTAGATAGAAGACTATACCACTCGTGCTTTTTCTATCTTCAACATCTCCTGCTAGATCGCTATCTGAGAATCCCACCACTTCTTCGTCACCTCTTCCTTTCTTATATACCAGTCCATAGTTAACACTTCCCTTGAGATACCTTAGAATTTGCTTAAGTGCCTGCTGATGTGCAAATGTTGGCATCTCCATGTATCTACTGACCAATCCCACGACATAAGCTATATCTGGTCGGGTATTGACTAGGTACCCCAGGCTCCCGACTATGCGTCTATATTCAGTTACATTCACAGCTGTTCCTCCTGTGTCCTTCCCCAGTTTCAATTTTGGTTCCATGGGAACCTTGCATGGATTGCATTCTGTCATCCCAGCCATCTCCAATATGTGTATAGCATATGCAGCTTGCTTCAGTGTTATGCAATCATCCCTTTGATCAACCTCGATGCCGAGATAATGTGACAGATGACCAAGATCAGTCATTTCAAACTCGCACATCATCTACTCCTTGAATTTCTGAATAACAGTTGTGCTTGACCCGGACACAAGTAAATCATCGACATATACTCCAACGATGAGCATCTCACCTTGCTCACTACGTGTGTACACAGCCTGCTCCTGGCTGCACCTGTTGAAATTTAGTTTCCTTAAGCTTGTGTCCAATTTGATATTCCAAGCTCTTGGTGCCTGTCGAAGACCATATAATGCTTTGGACAATCTGTAAACCTTGTCCTCTTGGCCCTTTATCTTGAATCCATCAGGTTGAGCTACATATACTTCTTCTTGTAGATCACCATGCAAGAATGTAGATTTTACATCAAGGTGATGAACCTTCCATCCTCGATGAGCAGAAAGAGCAAGTATCAACCTTACAGTTTCCATCCTCGCTACTGGAGCAAATACTTCCTCAAAATCGAATCCTTGTTGTTGTACGTATCCTCTTGCAACCAGCCTTGCCTTATATTTCATGGTGTTTCCTTCTGAGTCTTTCTTGACCTTGTATACCCACTTTAGTCCTATGGGTTTGTGTCCAGGTGGCAGCTCTGTCAATACCCAAGTATTGTTCTTCTCGATAGCTTCCAGTTCGCTGTTCATAGCTTCTTGCCATGGTTTTTCTTTGGCAGCTTCAGAGTAGCTAGTTGGTTCCTCAGTGCTTAGAATTAGCAACTCATTCTCATTCATAACTTCGTTGGTGTCTTGATAAATATCAGCAATAGAACGATATCGAACCGACTGAGTTTCTGATGAGTTGGAACTACCTTGCGACCCTTGGAGGTCCAGTGGTGGTGTGCCTACTGCTGCACCTGAGGTTGACGATGAGGAACCTCCTTCTTCATGTGTCTCTGTTGCTGTAGAGGCACTGGGTGTCAGTGCTCCCATCTCTATCTGTTGTGCTCCAACTTGATCATCATAGTTGGGATCATCAACAGTAAATGTTACAAAGGTTTGTGGATCAATCCTTTCATCCTCACTCCATTTCCACCTGGATTGTTCATCGAAAACTACATCTCGGCTCACCTGTATCTTCCCTTGTCGCGGATCATAAAGTCTGTGTGCTTTGCTTCCTGCCTCTACTCCCAGGTAGACCATAGAAATGTTGCAATCATCTAGTTTCTTTATTAAAGAGCCCGGTATCTTCATGTGTGCAGTACATCCAAAAACTCTCAGATGATCCAAGTGTGGCTTCCTTCCTGTCCAAGCCTCATAGGGTGTGATTCCAGTGAGTGCCTTGGTCGGTGTCTGATTTAATAAGTAAACTGCATGTCGCACTGCTTCCCCCCACAAATTCGTAGGAACGTGCATAGTTTTGAGTAAGCTTCTAGCAGTGGCCAGCACTGTTCGATTCCTCCGCTCCACGACGCCATTCTGTTGTGGCGTACAAGGCGCTGTAAGTTTCCTTTGAATCCCTTCTTTCTCACAGAATGATCTGAATTCCTTGGATAAGAATTCTCCACCACAATCTGTCCTCAATGTCTACAAGGTGTGTCCCGTTTCCATCTCGACTAGAGTTTTGAATTTTTGAAATGTTGCAAGTGCTTCGCTCTTTGCCTTGAGCATATATGCCCACATCTGTCGGCTGTGATCATCGACCAGCAACATAAAGTATCTATTTCTAGCAGGGGTTTGTGGATCAATCGGACCACAGAGATCGGCGTGGACCAATTCGAGTTGTTTTGCTGCTCTAAAGCTTGTTGCAGAAGGGAACGGCAGCCTTGCTTGTTTTGCAATCAAACACCCTTCACATATTTGAGTTGGGTGATTGATCTTGGGTAATCTGAGCACCATTTCTTTATCTGACATTAACTTGAGTGATTGAAAATTCAGATGCCCGAGCCGTGCATGCCACAACCATGCTGGGTCTTCCATGCTCGCCGCCAAGCAGATAGGCTCTCTGGATTCAAGATGTACCTTGTACAGTCGATTGATGGAGCGCTTCACCTTCATCAACAGCCTGTCACTCCTATCGTACATGTATAGATATGCTCCGTGTAGCATGATCTTGTTTCCCAACTCCGTCAGTTGCCCCAAACTGATTATATTGCTATCGAGTTTGGGTATATAGTAGACTTCTATGAGAAGTCTTTGTTCCCCACTTTTGAATTGAAACAATACCGTTCCCCTTCCTCTGATCTGTACAGTTGAGACGTCCCCAAATCTGACGTGGCCCTGCACTTTCTCGTCCAAATCTTTAAACTTTCTTCTTCTTCCGGACATGTGATTGCTCGCTCCATTGTCGAGATACCACACGTCTGATTGAGCTTGTCCATCTGTGTACAGACATGGAAACACCTTCTCTTCGTTTAACAGAACTGTACTGTGAGGCTGCTGCATGACCCTGGACATCAGGAGTGCTGGCTCATCGTCTTCAGCTCGAGTGAGATTGGCCTCCTCCCTTGGCTGTTTCTCACGACATTCAGAAGCATAGTGACCATAGTTGTCACAATGAAAACATTTTACCTTGCTTTTGTCTCAGGTACCATCACGGTTTTCATTGCTTCCCAGGCGAGCAGGACTCCCGTCACTGCGTCCTCCCCTTTCTCGGCCGCGTCCCCGACCTCGCCCGCGGCCGCGTGAGCCACCACGACCTCATCCACGGCTGTATGACAGCGTCGTGTCTTCTCCTCATTGTAGCTTTGAATCAGGCTTGTAGTCCTTCTTCATGAGCAGCACTTGTTCGTGCCTCCCGTCGTAATCCCGATAATGCTCCTCGTGAGCCTTGAGAGCCCCGATGACCTCATCTATCTGCATCGTCTTCAAGTCTCCAAACTGCTCCATCGTGGCTGCGATTTGGAGAAACTCGGATGGCACGCATCGCAGCAGTTTCTTGACAACATGAGACTCCTCCATCGTCTCGCCAAGTGACCGAATTTGATTCACAAGTCCGGTTAATTTCCCTGCGAATTCATCGACTCCTTGTGCATCACCCATCCGGAGGTTCTCAAACTCCCACCTGAGAGCTTGAAGCTTGACCTCCTTCACACGTTCAACACCGACGTGCATAGTCTTCAGGGTCTCCCAAGCGTCGCGGGATGTTTCTTTTCCGGCGAGCTGCAACAGTGTCTCCTCCGGCACCGATTGGTAGATTACTGCTAACGCCATTTGGTCTTTTCGCTCCTCGACTTCACTACCGTTGTCGGAAGCCTCGATTGCACCCCAAACCCCTTGGGCGTGCATGTTCTCCTTCATCTTCATAGCCCAGATCGGGTAGTTCGACTTCGTCAACATGGGATACTTCAATGTGACCGCTCCTTCTTTGGCTGCTGCTGTCTCGACGGCTTCTGCTCCTTTGGATCCACTTGCTCCTCCGTACTTAGGCATCCTCCAGGCTCTGATACCACGTATTAACAGAAATTCTAGAGTACCTTAGTAGCAACACCACTTAACTGAAGATGAAGCGGGGGGTGTATTATCAGTAGGTCGAGAGGTAGAAGACGCTCTACTTTTTATTGCTTAGCAAGCTGTTCTTAAATACAGGGAGATACTACTGACAGATACTAACTAATCGGCTGTAAGCTAGCCACTAACACCTTAGATCCAACATAATCGGATTGCCTAATTAATGACTCGCTCAAATAAGCACACCTGTGTACATTCTGTTACAGGAAAGACGGACAGAACACACACGTGCATAGACCAAGTCTATGATTATTTTCCAACAACGATGTCATGGCGACCAGGTTCTTGTCGCAGAGACGGTTGTGGGGTTCAGGCCAAGAGTCCTGGTAGGTTTCTCCTAGGTCCAAAAGGAGGTCCAAAAGGGTTGAGAACAAAGTCTCCAGGGTGAAGGCGGCACTATATGTACTCTTAGGGTATGACTGGTTTGGTATAACTACAGTTTTCATGGAACTCGTTTTTCCAAAATGAAAATTGAGTTCCTGGAAAACTAGTTCTTGGTGATTGGTTAGAAATTTGTGTTTTCTTGAAAATAGTGCAAGATTAGGGATTAGGTCAAAGATTGGGGGAGAGCTTATCTAATTGAGAGAGTAGTGAGGGCCGTCATGGTAGATATGTGGATTTGTTTATTCTCCCCTCCATGAGAAGATGCATCGGTAGCAGGCTCAGAACAGAGATTAACACATTGAACTTGTAACTCCTTCACGCTAGTGGGTTGCTGGATGAGGCCTTGGACAGAGAGTTCTACGATCGACGTGCGCGGTTTGGATTCTCTCAGCCATGGTAAGCAGCCAGCTCTAGAAGCGGCAATAAGACCGTCGACCGTCAAGGAAGTGCAGTAGCACTGCTGGCGCCTCTTCTCCAGTTGCTTGCCTTGTCGAGTTGTGGCTAGACAAGAGAAAGTAGGGAGCGGGCGAGACACAGCGTCGAAGGAAACTGGTTTTCCGTCTGATTTCCTCTGGAACTCGTTTGTGGAAGTGTATTTATATTACTAGAAGTCCAATAAAAACTAGGGAACTCAAGTGTGTGACTTTCACCGAACCAATCAAATAAAATTTGAAGCAGAACTGGACTTCTAATATTTTCAGAACAAATTACACCAAATCAGACCCTTTTACGCTCAGATTGATTTGGGTCTGGAAATTGAAATGGAGTTTCTTAAGAAGTTTTTCATGATTGGTTTGCAGTAAGTGTTGTAACTTGAGTTTCGTGACTTCCCGTGATTTATAGACTTACATACAAAACATAGTTCTTGGATTCCCTCTAAAAAAGAGTAAAAAATGAGTTCTGGTCTAACTAACAATATTTCTTATACAATTATATTCTTCACTCGACATAAGTGACATATGTAAAATATTTATGACTAGAAATGTTAGTGGTTTTGCTAAAAAGTGTAACATAATATGACAAAATATTATACACTATAATCACACTATGTAAAATATTTTACACTATAACCACCATTATCAGTGTCATTTACAAAATAAAAAATACAAATATCATGAAAAAATAGAGCGCACCATGTAAAAATAAATGTGATTTACCTAACATATTTTCATTCTTTATGTTTAAACAATATGATGTGAAAATTGATGGCTAACTATAACCATGAATGAATAATATAGTAATAATTGCCAATAAAAATAATGTAAAAATTAATATCCTACATTGTGTTAAACAATGATGGACCAAAACTTATATTTATGAAGACATGAAATGCAGATATTATTACAATACTTTGTATACACAAAGTGAAATAAAAATATGGTGATGTGATTTTAATCATAATATTTTTATTAAAATTATAATTGTACCATGATAAAATATTTTTTTAAAGAAATAACATCTGTACCATAACTATTTGTTGTGGTTATTATGTTTTAAGAATATTATGAGTTTTTACGGATATGATTTTTTTATGTAATTGCTATCCTTATCTATATGACATTATAAAAATCAATAATTTTTTAATGATTTCTATGTTTACCGTTACAACAAACCAATCACATGGATGTGAAAGTAAGTTAAGTTCCAAAAATTGAACTAGAGTTCCCAGAAAATAAGTTCCACGGAACTCATGACTTACGCCAAACTGATAGAGCCTTAGGGTTGGGATTCCTAAGTTTGTAACTCGAGGGGAGGAGGGAGAGAGATGGAAAATATGACATTACTCGTTTCCTTTTTTATTATGAAGCAAATGACTGTCTGATGATACCAAACGAGATTAAATGACAAAGATCCTACTGGGCAGCATATTCTTAAGATTCAACATCCACTTTTGGTGATTAATATCAATGGCCTTCCCAAAAGTTAACCACTTATTTCCTAGTATGGAATCTCTCAACGAAGTCCTTCCTCAATAGAACAAAAAAGCCATTAAGGAAAGTGTACGTTGGATACTTGATCATTAATCTATACAGAAACATTTTATGACTTGGAGTCTAGATTATGCTCTCTATTTCTCTATTATATCCAATTGGTTCCAAAATTCAAATAAAACCTATTAAATAATTAGATCTCAATGCAACAAAAATTTAGTAGTAAAATACACAAATTAAATGTCTTTTTCTTTCTCCTTAATCAATCGCTTTATTTGATTTATTTAAAGCATCAAATAACTACTTGTTCCCATCCCAACTTGACAAACCCTCCTATTTGGGTACATATTTTCTTTGAGTTCAAGCTAGGACCCAAATCAATCTTATTAGTTGCCTTCAACTTATACTTTCTAGAAATCTCCACACAATTCCATATGAAAAATATAAATTTATCAATACCTTTAGTAATTCATTTATTATGGAATTTTCTTTCTTTCTTTTCCCCATATCTTTTATTGAATTAATGAAAGTCAGTAAATTCATGAAAATCCTTGCAAGGGAGGATTTACAATTCAAATTCACACTTTACAAATAATGCATACAAATCACTTATTGTCTCCCCATTTGAAATCAAACATATATAAAATTATGTGAAAAACCAGGTTATAACATAACTATATCATAGTTGTTCTAAACAAACTTATATTAGTGGCTTGTCAAACATATATCAAAAATTCCAATTGAAGTTCCTCTAACCCATATATTGAGGACAACGCCATGCTCAGGATCTTTGAGCTTACTCAACTATATGGGTATCAAAAGTACTATCTATCTTATTGGAATTGGTGGATAGCTTCACAAGCTATAATCACACAAGCACAAACCAAAACATGATATGACATTCTCTTCATAGGTTCTCTACCTATGATATACTATTTTCCAACTCTCTCTCTCTTATATATACACCAATAGAGTCCAACATAGGGACCCACCAACCCCAGTTTGAGGCTTCACAACACAATAACATTGTATACCTCCTCTAGGATCTTGGGACTCTCTCTGATAAGTGTGTATTTGTCCTTTTTTTACTTCTTTTAGATATCTTTTTATGATTGTTTTGTTTGTTATTTCTTAGCTTTATTATTAATTGTATTAGTTTATATTTTCTTTCATTATTTATAGTTTTAGTTGTATTTTATTGGATTTTTGTAGGAAAATATCCTAATCACTCTAATGATTAATTCCTTTCAAAAGATGTTTTTTGCAATCTGCAGCGCCTAAAATTTATTAGATAGACGACACCAAAATTACCATAACTCTTGCTTTGAGTGTACAAGTACTATATGGAAAGAAAATTTAATTTCCTAAAACAAAATCATATTTATTGGACCAATTTTAAGTCTTTGATGGGAGCAAAATACGCTTGAAGTTGTTGTTGTTGAAATCTGCATTAAAGAAGTCACATGGTCAAATATTAAAGTGGAAAATTCAATAAACCAATCCATTTTGTGGGCTAGAAATTAGTTTTACAAAAGTTATTTCCATTGACTAGGAGTTTGTCAATTCCATATATTTTTTGGTGGAAGAATTCAAATAAAGATTCAATTAAATGTTAAAAATCATCAATGCGATCAAGGTTTGAATGTAACTTCAGAAAGTGATTAAATGTTGTTGACTGAATGACACCAAAAGTTGGAGTAATCTTGCCACCGCCACAAAGCCATATCTCAAGGGTTTTTCCCACTCTTTATCTCCCAATAAAAGGAAGGGAGACTCCACAAGAAAAAGGGCATTGAGTCTTAGTTGTAAATCTAGGCTTAGTTTGTGATAATGATTGATTCATCTATATGATTCTATTTAATTTACATATTTTGGTTTGGCTAATTGCTAATTTTGAAGACTTGATCTCTCTTTTTTATTGTATGTCAGTTTTGGGGGGATGCAACCATGAATCTCAAGATTTGGTACAACCAAACCAATTTCATAAGGATTTGGATGTGACCATGGAAAGATTCTTATTGGGTTGTTCGGACTAGGAACTATGGACGCGAAGACCATAAGGAGTCTATCTTTTGTACATTCATTCACAAATGTTTCTACATACCCTCTTTATCTCATTCTATCATATAGTTTTCTTTGATCGTTGTTTCATGTCAGCTATGGTGGTAAAACCCATAGCCTCAATATTCTCTTCTTATGATTCAATCTGTTTCTTTATTTCTTGATTAGAAAATCTTTAATTTAGCACATTTATTCTTGTTATTATTTTTAATCAAGCCCTCTCCAATCTGGACTTTTATTTCTTATTCTTGCAATCAGATTTTAAACACAACCATCCTCTTTTTTTGTCGTCTCTAGGGATCGATACCTCTCTATACTTAGTTGATATATTGTTCCTAGCAAGTTGACAACCTAGTTAGAAAGTTAAACTCTAGGAATTGTCCTAGTGATTATTGCATGTACAATGATACACAATAATTTGGCGTCGTTGTCGGGGAAGGCATGTGTTATTTTTTGAATTGGATAGCTTGTGTATATTTAGGATTTTTTTTTATAATTTCTAGTTTTGTTTTATAGTTTTTAGCTCGTTTCAAAATTTTATTCATGTTTTATAATTCATAGATGTATTTCATATTTTCTTTATCTTGTTCCATAATTTTTAGACTTGTTCTATGATTTCTTTACTTCGTTCTAATTTATTTGTAATTTATTTCCTAGTAATTTTTAGTTTTGTAATTTGTTAGTCTTGTTCAATAATTTCTATCTTGTTCCATAATTTACTTGCCTAAATTTTTATAATTTTTTCTGCTTTCTTAGGACCATTCTGGAACTGTAACTCCTCCTTCTCCTGATTTTCCATTCTAGTAGTACTACTCTCCAACCTTATTTTTATATTTTTTTATTTATCCTTTTTTGTGAAAAGAATTGACTTATCTTTTAGAAATAATATCAAATGGAATGGTTAGCACATTATGGTTCACAATGTAATTTGTGTGGTTACTAAGACCATACATCCTTATATTGTCCCAATGTGTGCCCTCCTCTGGCAGTAGCATCTCATAGTCTCGAAGGTCCTTATCTTTATGGTTACAATGCAAATCCACAATTTTTCAAAGGCCATTATGAGAAATCAGGCTACTCCAATTAATATCCTAATAAGGGGTGTCATGACCAACAAGCTTTTGGTGGGTATGGTGAGAATGACCAAAATTTTGGGGGATATGAATTAATTTATAAAAAATCAGTTCACTCCCCAATAGAACATCTTACGACCCTAGAGAAGATGGCAGTAGAAGGACAAGTCATACTAGGAAGGAAACAAGCTTTGGTAGATACTTTGTTATAGGCTTAATTAAAGAATCCAGATTGTCTAAATGCACGTCTCCATGTTAAAGTAACACCTTGTAATGTTGAGTCTTTCCTCCAAGATGGATGTAGTGTAAATTACAAATAATGATCTTCTGAAGACTATCCTAGGAGGAAATGTCACCTTCATCAATATGAGGGGTATTATGACCAAGAATACTATGGAGGTGTGGCGAGGATGGCCAAAATTTTGGTTTGTATGAATCTAATTATGAAACCCAATTTAACCCTCACCTAAAAGAGAGACTTAGGGTCCTACATAAGATAACAACGGAAGAATGGGAAAAACTAGAAACCAGCCAAGCCATGTTAGCCACTTTATTAGAATCCCAAGCACATAAACCTCCTGAGAAATTAGAACAACCCAAGATGGTTCTTCCCGACGATGACGATGATGATCTCATTCATGTGTCATATATGTCGAATCTTGAATAAATAGCAAAAACCATGAGGTTGTATTTCTTATGTGATTAGGACTTTGGTATTCCTACCCTTCCATTGGAGGCTTTATTACTTGAATATGAAAAGTCAAAGAAGGAAAGTCATTCTGAAGATCCAACAACTCCTTACCTCCTTGACATAAATATAAATTTTTTCATTGACCACCTCCCACAAATGAAGAAATGATTCTCATGTTTTCACAACCAATTTTTGATTTAGAAAGAGAGACACCACCCTTTGAAAAAGATCATATGCCTCCATCCATATCTTGCAAGGAAGATTTCCCATTTTCATCCCTTCTACAACCTTGGAGTCCCCTTAAATAGAATGACTTGAGTTACATTCCATATCAACAATGAAACCTACTAAACTCAATGTTGGCCGCATGATTTATAAGGAGAATAAAAATACTTGTGATGATAATTTGTATCCTTTTGTTCATTCCATATCAATACCAATTTTTCTATATATAGATCAATATGACAGAGGAAAACCAGAGCTCGATCCTCCTCCTAATTTTGTACATTCAGCACTTGACATGTTACCTGTCGGACATCCGCCAATGTCCCCTGATCCACATCCATATCCAACATTTCCCTTACTATTAAAGGAGGAACTGTGGATCATGTTGAAGGGACTACGAGGTGAAAGGAAATATGAACAACCCAGTGAGCCTCCACGACTACCCAATCACTAGGTGTACTATGAACCTCCGCTGATAAAGGTTTCAGTCCTCATTTACATCCCCTTCATCTGGACTTTTTTGAGCTACATGGCCTCCCGGTGAACCTTCCATCTCGGGTTTGGGATTTTCTTGGGACAAGTAAAATTCTTAAGTTCATGGTGGAGGTGGGTGATATGTGCATATTCCACCCCTCCCCCCTTTTTAGCACTTAATTTAGTCTTTTTATTTTCTACATGTAGTTGGTTTTGTATTTCTTTTGCTTCGTTTTCTCTTATGGCCTTTATCTAGTCGGTCATGCTTGTATTTTCTTAATTTGTGATTGGCCTTTATCTAGTCGGCCATGACGAATACATATTGTAATCATTGTACCCTTTGAATTCAATAAATCCTATTTACAAAAATTTTACAAATTGCCATGACTAAAAACATCATGTCACTTAGAACCCCAAAACTATCATAACTCCTTAGAGAAGTTGGCAAGTCGTATGGAATCAATTAGAATCAAACAATTTTTCTCTATATATAAAGTGTAGATTAACTTGTCATAAATCATGTATTTGACAGGAAGAATTTATCCAATGCAACGACACTCTTTACAAAAAAAGTGAAGTTATAAGTACAAGGACAAACCCCCCCTCCTCTCTCAAAATAAAATAAAGAATCACCTCGGGACAAAAATCAATTTTGGGGTGGCATGATTCTGAAAAAATTTCATACCCCGCAAAAGAGGTGTACCATCAAAAGATGCAAAAGAGCATATGGAAAAAAATGTGACCAATGTAGCCACAAGTCCATAACTAAATATATCCTGAGTCGAATAGAGGAAGGATCGTCTTCTTTCACACCTCCTTCATCTTATTCATGTGCAAAAACTCACAAAAAGAAAAAAAAAATGGGAGTGTCAAAGCAAAAGTAAGAAGAAGCTTGTTTTCCTACAAAGTATTGATTTAAAAACAACATATGAAAATTATTTTGATAGGGAATATCGAATTTTCTATTATGTGGTTCTAGGAGACTGAGTTGCTTAGCCAAAATTGAAGGTAAGGAACAAAGTAATGGCTATGAGGGTGAGGATAGACATGTTGATATACAAATTGCATATATTTGTGACTTTATTTACTGGAGAATAAGCAAAGATTCAAGTCTGGAGTATTTTGATAAATGTGTATTTATCCTTTTTTACATATTCCAGATATCTTTTTTAAATTATTTTGTTTGTTATTTTCTTAGATTTTTAATTAATTGTATTAGTTTAGATTTTCTCTCTTTATTTGGAGTTTTAATTATATTTGGTTAGATTTTTGTAGGAAAATGGCCTAATCACTCTGATGAATAATTTTCTTGGAAGATGCTTTGTATAATTCCCATAGTTTCTGAAATTCATAACATAGACTACACTAAAATTTCCATAACTCTTTACTCTAAACTCCAAATTGAGTATAGAAGTACTATTAGGAAAGAAAATTTAATTTCCTAGAATAACATTATATTGGTTGAACGACTTTTAAGTCTTTGATTGGAGATAAATTCGTTCAAAGTTGTTGCTACTAAAATCTGCATTTAAGAAGTCACATGTCAAATATTAAAGAGCACAACTCAATAGACACCTCCATTTTATGGGAAAGAAATTAATTCTATAAAAGTTATTTCCTTTGACTAAGAGTTGGCTAATTCTATATATTTTTGTGGAGGAAAATTTCAAATAAAGATTCAACCAAATGTTGAAAATCATGAATGCGGTCAAGGTTTGAATGTAACTTTTGCAAGTGATTAAATGTTATTGACCGACTGACACCAAAAGATGGAGTAATCCTGCCACTGCCATAAAGCCATATCTCAAGGATTTTTTTTCCTCGTTATATACCTATAAAAGGAGGGGGGGACTCCACAAGAAAAAGGGAATTGATTCTTAACTGTAATTGAGTCTTAGTTGTAAATCTACTCTTAGTTTGTGATTTGATCTTTTGTATTTGCAATTTACTTTTGAGTATTTTAATTTTAATTCTGAGTTTTGTAACCTTTACTTATATAATAAAAATTATTGCATCTCTGTATGTCTAGATCTTTTTATTTTATTATCATGTTTTTCATCTGGAGTAGGTAATTAAGGGATCAAGATGTTTAATTGTCACAAACAAGATCTCCTTGGAGATTCTTCCTTTCTGGTCAATGACTACTTCCCTTCTTTTCCTTGTTTCTCCTTCCTTCTTCACGACTAACGAGTAGTCCTCATATCGAGGTATGGGGAGTAACCCCGCGACCATAGTGTTACAATGATTGATTCCTCTATATGGTTCTATTTGATAAATAAATTTTGGTTTGGCTAATCGGCGGCTTTGAAAACCTAATCTCTCTTTTCTACCATATGTCAGTTTCGGGGGGGGGAGCGAGTGTAGAACCCAAGACTTGGGGCAACCAAACCAAGTTCTTAAAGATCTGTATGTGACTACAGAAGATTTTTATTCGGTTTGTTTAGACTAGGAACTATGGATTCCAGGACCAATGGGTCCATAAGGAGTATGTCTTTTGTAGATTCATTCACGATTGTTTTTAAATACCCACTTTAATCTCATTCTATCATATAGTTTTCATCAATCGTTGTTTCATGCTAGATGTGGTGGTAAAACCCATAGCCTTGATATTCTCTTCTTTTGATTCAATTTGTTTCTTTATTTCTTGATTATATAATCTTTAATTCAGCATTTTTTTCTTGTTCTTAGTTTTAATCAAACCCTCTCCAATCTGGACTTTTATTTCTTGTTCTTGCAATCAGATTTTAAATTCAACCATCCTCTTTTTTTCATCTCTAGGGATTGATACCTCTCTATACTTAGTTGATTTGTTGTTCATCCAAGTTGACAACCAGGTTAGAAGGTTAAATTCTAGGACAAGTCCTTGTGATTGTTGTGTGTACAATGACACACGTCACTCTCCTACACCTAGATGGTAGGTACGCATATTCATATTCACATATACATACATAACCAACCTCTATTTGACCCTATGGTTTTGTCTTCCCAAGGACATCTAGGGTTCAACAGTACTATAGGAATCATGCACCAAGTGACTCAACTCATTCACTTAGGAGTAGTCTAGTTTAGGACATTTCATAACACATAATTCTCATATTTCTCATATCTTGGTGGCTAGGTTCTTTGACCTTCTCAATCTGGGTCTCACTTTGTCTAGAGTTACACTTGAAATTGGTCCTAACACCAGAGGTCCTCCATTGTAAAAGAGCTTAAGGCTCATGTTGATTCACATCTTTATCTCAACTTAGCTTATCTTATCTCAGAGAAGCACACATACTTGCATCATTAAATCTTATGTCAAATCCTCCAAAATGAATCAAATTCTTAGATCCAACTTAGATCAACATAAACCATATTATCTCATTATATAAATATTAGATCATATCATATAAAATTATTTCATCTATTCCATCTGTCACATACCATAGCATGACTCTAGACATCTAATCTAGAACTACTCTCTCTTTTAGACTGATGTCATTCACTTTCACTTAGGTTGCATGAACACCTCCTACTCGTACATGTACGGGGACACATTTGCGTATTTACTTACATATATAATAAAATATTATATAATTTTTCTCCAATAAACAAGTGTCAGAGAAAATAGTCAAGACACGATCCGATTGGAAACAAAACCTAATCAGCAAACTGAGTGTCCCACACATAGTAGAGAGTCTAGTGGTATGTCGCCTAATGAAAGGGGTGAGAACAGGGTGTAGACTAGTGTAGCTACCCAAAACATAGATGCATCATATGTTAATGGTTTCTCTTCCCTTGATGCCCATCATCTCTAAATTATGTAACATTCCATACCATCACATTATAAGGTATGGTTGACAATTCAGGATTTGTCATATAACAAGCACTAGTGTAGACCTAGTTCTTAGACATCTAGGTGCTAACCTAGAGGGTAGGTCAGATCTAGTCTCTATAAGATGACTACTCTAACCCTAAAGATTTTTAAAGTACAAGGTTTCTTTAGTTTTGAGTCGCATAATGACCAAATGTCCAACTTTACTATTGTTCATGCTCTGATACCACATCTGACATGCTCGGATTCTCAATGCCTTGACATAATGTGTGACACTCAAATTGAAACCCTCACCTCGGTGAAGATCCCAATTCAAACTCAGATACTAGGCCAAAATCAGAGGAATTCAGAGGAAACCAAAGTAGCACATGCACATGAACAAAAACAAACCATACAACACATATCTCACCCTTCAACATATAATTACAAGACGAATTATTACAAATTGACATTACACATTGAATAAGTAAATTTTTACATATGCACATACTACATTCTAAAACATGATCTCAAGACAATAAGTCTGCATGTACATCAGCTCTTCACACAACTTCAACTATCCTGGTTCTTCAAGAGCATATGTCTACAACCTAAAGAAAGATTACAAGTGGTACACATCATCCCAATATACTAAAATAGTGTGTTGAGTATGCCTATGTGTCTTTGTATATACCTATGATGACTGTGACTTGGAAATAAGATAAAACTAGAACTAGACAGTAATAAACAAATAGAACAAAATCATACTTGAACAAAGTATGTCTACTAACAAAAGAGAACACATATTTTAATCACATTTTCAATTATATCATCCATGCATTTTCCTACCAAAGGGATAAAAACATTAAGGCCTTATGATTTGCTTACCAAAGAGATAGATCATTGTACAAGGTATTCTTCTTACCAAAAAGATAGATCACTCACGAACACCATGTGTACCAAAGAGATATAGATACAATATAATGGATCATATATATTATGTTTCATGTGTTCATAACTATATGTATTAAAAATCAAGCAAGATAAGATACAAGAACAAAAATTTCATCCAATATCATATGCCAAGTATTTTGCTACATGGATATCCAAACTTACTTTATAATAAACCAAGTAAGAGGTAAAGTGTACGTTCAACTAAGATAATCTAATCATCACATTCATGAGTCCACTATAACCTTGGTCAAACCCTAATTAAGACAAGATCATATGTACCATCATCAAATTATCATCATTTTAACCCTAGTTAAGATTCATTTTAGGGATTTTCTTAGTAATTAGGATATGTGGCCTCATTATTTGTCTCATATTCATGTGGTTATCTCTCTGATCTTATTTTCCATTTTAGTTCCATATTAATATAGATCATCTAAATATTATGTTGCACATAATTATATGCACATATTAACCCTAGGTTTCATGTGTTAATCACGTTAGGGTTTCTCATCATTTTAGGATCAGTTAACATGTAACATGATTTATATACATAATTATGATATCATAATTCTATGAAGGGTTTCGGGTCTTGATATGAGCTTATATTGTAACTTCTAGGATTTCTTGATTGTATTCGTAATTATTGTACATTAGTTAGGGTTATTATCCCTAATTAGCTATATGAAGCATATTGCATGAATATATTCATTAAACTCGTTATCTCAGACTTCATATGAGTTATGAACATGTTCATTGAGTTACTTATGCATTATCATTATTCAGGTCATGATTTGATATTTATTACACATTATATAAGCATTATGCATCTTACTTATGATCTTTGTTATTTAAGCATCAAATGACTAATTTGCGAGTTTCATATTGTTCTACTGATTTTTGAGAATTTCAATATCTTATTTGTATCTTTCTGATGCACAGAATAACTACTATGAGTTATAGTAAATACATACACTTTTAAGACGTTTAACTTTTTGAACCAATCAGACACTAACACGTGTGCATGAAAGGTTGAGGTTTGGTTGAGCCATCTATTCTCAACATTGAACCCAGTTCAGGGTTCTCCCTCTTCCAACTTTGATCACGAGTCACATTGTGTGGCTTCCCTACTCTCAGCAACACAACCACCTCCATGACTGGGTTTTCGGTGAAAGATCGACGTTGGTCTGCTCGCGCTGGTCTGTTAAAACTTCATCTTTTGGGCTCGTGACCCTGAAATACTTCATAGTGGCATCACTGAAAGCTTTGTTCTGCCCAAAGATCCTCCATGACGAGTCCTCCTGTAACAACTACTACTGTGGTAAAGGGATAAGGGGGAAAACTCCTCATTGTGTTGCAATTAAATGCAAGGGCCTTCACGAGGTGTGTGCAACAATCAGATACTCATCCATTCCCTCCATTCATAGTCATAATGTCTATGCACATGCCTCTAATCTTCATCTTCTTCTTCATAGAGATGGACTTTGACATCCTACTAAACCACCATGGAAGTCTAACATAACAACGAGGATTGAATCCAAACATCTTTCTTTTCATTTTCCCTTCTTCATATTCCTCCAAACATCCATCTATGTCTGAGCTCCACCTTCAGCCTCCACATGTTTACCATAGTGGGAGCTTGAGGGAAAGGGAAGCTTGTTATCACTCTACACATCACCAAATACCACGTAGAGTAGGTTATAATAGGAGTACATTGTGAGTCGAGGCTAACTACTTGCTCAGAATTGTGCCTCCATCCACAACCATAATGTGCAGTGATGGGGAGGTTGGAGCGCCTATATGCTCCATTATCTTATCTAACTACAAGTTAGGAGATGACATATGGACCCTCCAATATGACCATACAATGTGTAAAGAGTGGGATCCCATAGGGGATCCACTCCCTACTATAAATTTGAAGAATAGAACCTCCAGTCCAAACACACCCAAAAAGGTATGATGGAGTGGGTGTAAAATTTTCAAATCTTATTAATGGTATTCAAAATAACCAAAGAATAGTAGAGGAAGACAATAATGACTATATTCAACTTGTCAACAAGATTACAAAAGTATATCTTAAACTCCCACATAGGGTTTACATGTATGGTACAACATAAGGATCTAAGACAAAGGGAAGTTTAAACCATAACAACTTTGTCTCCAAGATTTAACTCCTTAAATTATGTCCATAACTTTATGTCATGTCCTCCTTGTCCTTCACCTAGGGTTGGAAGCATACCCCAGTAAGAAAAGAAAATTAGAAAACATCAGCAAAGGTTGGTATGTGCATACTAAAAAGGAAATTGAGCAATATATGCAATAAAGGTCAACAAATAGACAAGCTTCCCATAGAAAAGAAAAGTACCACCAAAGTGGGTATCAAGAGAAAAGAATCACAATAAAGAAGATACTTGCCATAAAACAACATAAAAAGATTGTGCCATATATACATCCACTACCATGGTGGGAAATGAAGCACAATAAGAGAAAGTAGGGCACACACCCCACAATCATCATCAATAACATGCATGCATGTGCGATAAGTGTGGCGCCACATCCCGCTATCACACAGACAACGAAATGCCATGTGAAAATGTAAGGAAACACCATAAACCACATATTACCGAAAACACAAGTTAATTAAAACTATTTATGAAAAGCAGATAAAAGAGAATTTATTACATCCAGATCCTCATCCTGCAAGGAAACATGTTATATAAATATGTACAAGCATGGATACATGTCCGCAACTTATAGGAATCAGTTGTCCTATCAACACCAGAGTTTATTACGTGTTTATACGTACATAACGGGCCACATCAGGCTAGCAGCAGGCTATACAAAGCTACATCATCTATATATCATAAAACATCATAAAAACACCTCCAAGGACCTGAGAGTACAGGGATGACTCTAGGACTCTACTACAAAACAACCAAAAAGGTAGCATATCCATTTCTTACCTCCTACTGCTCTTCTTGCTGCTCGACCGTGACCTCACGACCACCACAACATCTAGCACAATCACCTAAAAAGGTTGTAAACCAACGGGGTGAGACACACAGTCCCGGCGAGAAACATAACTCCCCGTCGAAACTATAAAACTTCAGAAAAAGCAGGTAAAGCAGATAACTGATATCAACAGATCATAAGAGAAACATCCTGAGTAGAACTTATTTTATGAACAATCTTACCAGATATCCAGGAGGCATATAACCAAGTATTTTCTTTATGGAACATGATTGATAAGATAAGCTTTATAATAACTTATCAAAAAAATATAAGGATCGTACACATAACTGCAAGGTATAACTAGATCAGCTATATAAGCAAGGCCTCAATCAATATTCCATGTTTTGCCTTAAGAAATATATTCTATACTACTGGATTGCGATTTATTATGCCCTGAGGAAGTGAGTCGTCCCGCTCAAATCCAACCTATGGCTACGAAGCCCAAAACTGGTGCCATACAAGGTCATCGGGTGAGCCAGACTCCATGACCTCACCTCTTCGTGGTTGATGTATGAAAACCAAAGTAGGACCACAATCTCTTGCTTGAGTGGCCTCAACCATAGGGTCAGCTCTGCAGGCTACCCTTCTATAATACTGAGCCGTGAGCCTATTCACCATGCTCTATAATCACTTAGCCATGGGCATGTTCACCATGCTCTATACACAACCGCATTTGTACTCAAATCCTCCTACTTTCGGCTAGGAGAAACCCCGCATATGCAACAATATGCGCTCTAGGTAATCTCATAGGATAAACATGTTTCACCATCAGCGACTACTAACGATGATGGATCTATGGCCAGAGAAACCTACATGATATGTTCCACTATAATTAATTAGTATATTTTAAGTGGATTGTTGAGGCAACCAAGTTGTAAAACATAAATAGCATTGAGTTACATTATTACTATCATTATCACACTATCATGGGATCTCAATCTCTCATCACAGAATGCCACTGCCTCTCAAGGCTTACATCATCACCATGGGATAGCAATCCCTTATCTCAACATCAGAGGATAACACCTCAACTAGGCACTCAGCCTTTACTAGGTCAACAGACCTTTTCACATCATACGGGTGATACATGTTATCTCATCAACGAGGATCATCATCATTCAGTGTTATTCAAACACATAAACCTCATAGCTCTTACCTCGCTACGAATCCATCTGATACACATGCATGGTTAGTATACATATCAAGATATATAACTTAAATCATCAAACATAGATATTTATGATTATCATGCTATTAGGGTTGAAGGTACATGACTGGATTAACATCCATGATTATAACTACATGAAGCATAAATTTGTATCTTGTACACAAATTACATTATTGTAATCAAACCATAAGCATCCACTATGCCCTAATATCTCATGAGCATGATCATTATCAAGGAATACATCCCTAAGGATTACACATCCATAGCCTAGTCATACATCATTGGTCACAACCTTTCATCCATAACCCATCATCCACAAGGTAGAAGAAAGTAACTACTAGGGTTTCCCGAGTTAAGCACAACCCTCGCCAAAGGTACTGTCTTTCCTCGCTAGAGATGTGGCAGGCAGCACCATCCCTCACCCAAAGGGGAAGCGGGCAGGATCATATCCCTCACTAAAACTCTAATGGCTAGGGCACTTAGCCACACATATCGGCCATCCAAGTCGTGCACTAATGCACCAAGCTAGGGTATCGTGCAACCAGGGCCAGTGTTGTGTCGTGCAACCTGACCCAATAGGGTATCGTGCATGCAAGAACAAGGTGGTATCGGGCAACCAAGTGCAAAGGTGTGTCGGGCAACATACGGGAACCTCTTATCATCCAAGACCCTATCACCCACTAGGGTTAGGGTTTCATATCGGGCATCCATCATCACTATATCAGACAAGGTCATGCTGCCCAAGCTCAACACTGTGTCGCCCAACAAACCCACTACAACAAATGACACCAAGGAACCACAAGATGGCCTATCGTCCAACAGGGTTAGGCACTACATCTCGGTCACCACTAAGGCACCTATTAGGGTTTCACTACCCAAGCATCATATTAGGCAACAACAAAACTAGCATATGTCGCCAAAGGTACAAAACAGAGGTATCTACTCAGCACCATGTCAGCCAAAGGCACAACGCCAACTAAGGCAAAGGTACATCTCGATCAAGGCATATCACCCAAGACAAACCCTAGATGAGGGGTATCGTATAAAGCACCAAAAAGGGTATCGTGCAAGGGCACAAGAACCACATTAGGTTGGTCATATTCAACCTCAAGACCAACATCATCAGACCCTAAAAGATCAAGAGAGTCGTCTCATCTCTCAACAACCAAGAGAGAGGGGTTTTGCACAACCTCCATCACATATCGGGTATCAAGGTAGGTCATCCATATCGGTCAACCCTTCAAACTCAACTAGGTCATCAACAACCAAAGGCTCACCTCTCAAATCCATGGTGAGAGTAGGGTATTTCCCAAGCAACTAGAATATAGACTCACCTCTCAATGACTAAGGAAGAGAGGGGTTTTTCCTACACCACTAGAGCTCAAGCTCAATTCTCAAAACCAAGGATAGAAAGGGGTACTGCCCCAAGGAAATCCTAATCCATAGGTTCGGCCAACAAGGTCCAAGGTCACACAACTATCGACATCATAATCACCAAGTCCAACAAGATTAAAGGTACAAACTAGAGCAAGAAACATATCCAACAAGATGCAAGGTTGATCAAGATCATATATGAACATGCAACATAAAAGAAGGTAGTATAGCTAGAGTAAGGAGTTATGTAACCCGCCTCAAGCAAGCTCCTTAAGCTCCAAAGCTCCAAGTACCAGCTTTAAGCTCTTAGCTCCGAAGCACCCCCACCATCGGCCACCACAAGAAGAGAAGCAAAGCTCATAACCACCATGGCTGAAGAACAAGAAAAAAGGATAAGAAGGTGCTAAGGAGAGAGAGGAGATGCTTACTAAGGAAGCAAGATCCTTCTAGGGTTTGGCCACCACCTAGAGGAAGAAGAAGAAGAAAGACTTCACCAAGGAGATCGGCCACCAATCTTGCTCTACCAAGGGAAGGTGTATCGGCCACCAAAGGAGAAAGGAGCAAATAAAGGAACTAAAGAGCTAAGCAACTAAAGAGAGGGTTGTATATATACAAGAGGGTCTATGGGGAGCCCACCTTGGTGTTGCTCCACATGTGCATGTCCAAGGAACCACTTGTCCAAAGCCATGCCACCTTGCTAAACCACATGCACATGTCATGCCACCAACTAACAAAGGATCGGCCAATTGTCCAAGGTATGGTGACACAACCAAGGCAAGGTCAAGGTGGTCACATGGGCGACACACCCCACCTGGGAAACACACCCCACCTGGGCAACACACCCCATCTGGGCGACACAGCTCACCAAGGTGCTCTTTGCACGACACAAGGCCTCAACAAGGCAAAGCAAAGCCCAACAAATCTTAACAAGGCCCAAAACTACTCAAGCAACAAGCCCAACTCATCCTCTCAACCCTAGTGGATGCAAGGAGAGAGAGAGAACATCTCTTAAGGTGAAAAACTTGCACATTAACCCTAAAACTTGGATTATTTGCAAGTTGCACCTCCAACTCTCACCAAAACACAACAAACCCTAATCACAACCTCAGGTGATTAGCAAGCTTCAAAACATAGCGTTTAGGCAATGCAAACAAGGTAAACCCAAAACAAAGGTCAGGGTCCTTACAAGCCATAAACCCCTACAAAAGGATATCGTCCCCGAAATCCAAAGAGAAAAGTGAGGGATACTTCCTCCTCATCTCTTCCTCGAGCTCCCACATGGCTTCCTCAATGCCACGACGATGCCAAAGAACTTTCACAAGCACCAGGTCCTTCCTTTTCAACTTCTTCACTCTTCTATCAAGAATCATCACTGGACCTTCCTCGTAGGTCACGTCCTCAAAAAGCTCAACCTCAACTGGTTGTATCACTATCCCTGTGTCTGAATGACTTTTCTTCAGCATACTGACGTGGAACACCAGATGTAACCAATGCAACACTGGTGGCAGTTCTAACTTGTAAGCTACCTTGCCAACACGTGCTATTACTGGATATGGCCCCATATACTTGGGCGCCAACTTGCCTTTCTGTCCAAACCGCAACACACCTTTCCATGGTGAGACCTTGAGATACACTTTGTCTCCCACCTGGAACTCTAAGGGTCATCGGCAATTATCTGCATATGACTTTTGTCTGTCCTGTGCCGCTTTCAACTGTTGTTGTATCACTTTGATCTTTTCTGTTATCTGCTGCACTAACTCAGGACCCAAAAGCTGATACTCGCCTGACTAATACCAGCATAAAGGAGATCTGCACTTCCTACCATATAAAGCCTCATAAGGAGCCATTTCGATGCTTCACTGGTAACTATTGTTGTAGGCAAACTCTATCAAACTGAGATGCACATCCCAACTGCCTAGGCATTGCAAAACACAAGCTCAGAGAAGATCCTACAAAGTCTTAATAGTCCTTTCAGACTGTCCATCTGTCTGTGGGTGGAAAGCAGTATTGAACCTCAACTGCATTCCCAATGCTTTGTGAAATTGTTCCCAAAAATGACTCATGAATTGGGGTCCTCTGTCAGAGACTATCGTTGCGGGCACACCGTGCAAACACACTATCTCATCCACATACACCTGAGCAAGCTTCTCTATTGTATACATTGTTTTCACAGGTATGAAATGAGCAGACTTTGTCAATCTGTCCACTATCACCCAGATGGAATCATGATTCTTAGTTGTCCTTGGCAGACCAACTATGAAATCCATGGTTATATGATCCCATTTCCACTGTGGTATCGGCATGGGTTGCAACGTACCAGCCAACTTCTGATTCTCAACCTTGACTTGCTGGCATACCGCACACCTAGCTACAAACTCAGCTACATCTCTCTTCAAGCCAAGCCACCAATACAGATCTTTCAATTTATGATACATCTTGGTGACACCTGGATGCATGGCATACATCGATGTGTGTGCTTCCTCGAGCACTAACCTCCTCAAATCATCAATACCGGGGACCACCATCCTACCATGATAGCAAACTAGTCCATCCTCAGACTCATGGAACCCATCACGCTTTTCGTTGCCAAACTCTAATTTGATTAACTGAACGGAAGCATCTGCCTGATGTGCATCTTTGATCTACTGTCTCAATGTAGGCTTTACTTGCATCTGTGCCAACAATCCTACCAACAAGGAAACTTCCAACCATACATTCATCTACTGCAAAGAGACAAACATATCCCACCTATGGCATACCAAGGAACTCAACTTTGCCTTCTTCATAGGAAGAGAAGAAGACTTCCTGCTAAGCGCATCCGCTACCACGTTTTCCTTACTAGGATGATACTCAATGGTGCAATCGTATTCATTGATCAGCTCCATCCAGCGATGTTGTCTCATGTTCAGCTCACTCTATGAGAAGATGTATTTCAAGTTCTTTTGATCTATAAAGATCTGACACACTTCTCCATAAAGATAGTGTCTCTAAATCTTTAACGCATGGACCAACGATGCCAACTCCAAATCATGTTTTAGATAGTTCTCCTCATGCTTCTTAAGTTGTCGCGAAACAAAAGAAACCACATCATCTTCCTGCATCAGCACACATCCTAAGCCTTTCTTGGAAGCATCGCAGAAAACCACATAGCCTTTTCCAGGCTCTGGCAGCACCAACACTGGAGCACTAGTTAGCTTCTCCTTCAAACTTTGGAAAGCTTGTTGACAACGATCATACCAAACAAAAGGTACATCCTTCCTGGTCAACTTTGTCAATGGTAACGCGATCACGCTGAAGTTTCTTATAAACCTCGGATAGTATCCTGCTAAACCCAAAAAACTACGAACTTTCGTCGGCGTCTTCGGTTGCTCCTAATCTGTAATTGACTCTATCTTCTTAGGGTCCACTCTGACTCCTTCTGTAGATATCACATGACCCAAGAAAGTTACTTCTTTCAACCAAAACTCGCACTTACTAAACTTGGCGTACAACTGATGTTGGCGTAGAAGAGTCAACGCTTGTCGAAGATGTTGTTCATGCTCTTGACTGTCCCAACTATAGATCAGGTTGTCATCTATAAAAACTACAACAAATTGATCTAGGAATAGACGGAACACTTTGTTCATCAGATCCATGAAAGCAGAAGGCGCATTGGTTAGTGTGAACGGCATAACCACAAACTCAAAGTGACCATACCTCATCCTAAAAGCTGACTTTGGTATGTCATTATCCTTAATTCTTAATTGATGATATCCATATTGTAGATCGATCTTTGAGAACATTGTAGCTCCACGCAACTGATCAAATAGATCGTCTATCCTCGATAACGGGTACTTGTTCTTGATCGTAACTTTGTTCAACTGTCAGTAATCTATGCACAAACGCATCGATCCATCCTTCTTCATTACGAACAGGACCGGAGCACCCCATGACGATGTGCTCGGTCTGGTGAAACCTTTATCCAGCAACTCCTTTAACTACTTCTTCAGCTCTGCCATCTCGGCTGGAGCCATCATGTATGGTGTCTGAGCAACTGGTTGTCTTCCTAGCACCATATTGATCTCAAAGTCAATCTCTCGAGGTGGGGGGACACCGGGGAACTCATCGGGAAACACATCCGCAAACTCTCGGATAATGGGCACCTCCTCAAGGCTAGTAAATTTTGGCTCGATATCCACAACATGGGCTAAGAATGCCTTACATCCTTGCTGCAGCAACTTCTCTACCACCATAGCTGACACTAAACATGTCGGAAGAATCTTTCTATCTCCCTAAAAGATCCACTTCTCACCGCCATCAACAAACACTGCTTGCTTGGAACCACAGTCCAATACAACCTTATACTTCTCTATAGGATCCATCCCAAGGATCACATCAAATCCATGCATATCAAGTGGTATAAGATCCACTTGTATATTGTGTCCCAAAAAAGATAGAACACGAGATGGAAACACCTCTCGATGCAACGCGGGTCCAACAAGAGGGGTTTCTAACAACAAGCTATCTTTCTTACAACTAATAAATAAAAGACAGCTATCAAGCATACTATGTGTGATAAAAGAGTGTGTAGCACCCAGGTCAACCAGAACAGATATAAAGTAAGAAGAAGACAAATCAGAATGAAATAACTCCATCTGACCTACCACCACTCGCGTGTTGACTATCGCCTCCGGCTGACTCATAGCATAGAATCAAGTCGTTGCTTGTTGTCCACGTCCTCTGCTTCCTTGAGCAGACAATCCCACTTGCAATGCTTGACCGCGTCCTCACCCTCGATTACCACTAGACTGTTGTCTATCTGACCCCTGTTGATTCTGCCTCGGCTGCTGCATCACTTTGACATCTTTCCTTGGGCAATTTGACCTCAAATGCCTGGTCTGTCAATGGAGATAGCATGACTTGTCCTCAAACTATGGCCTAGATGGCCCTGTCACTGCTACTGAAGCTGTGCTATAAGCTATGGATGGAGAAAATCCACCCCCTCTTCCCTTACTCAGATACCACTGTGACGGTGTACTAGAACCTTGCCTCACAGAAGGTGCAGAAAACTTCGGCTTCTTGAAGCCATCAAACCTCTGTTTCTGAAACTGAGCAGGCCTTTTCTTGGTCATAGTCTCTCTCTTCTCTCCGACTGATCGTTCAATCCTTCAGACAGACTCCACAAACGTGGCAAACCGCTCTCGGTTCTCTAAAGTTGTAGCAGGTGTTGACAATTTGGCACTCAAACCTTTCTCAACCCGCCTGATTCTCTCGTCATCTATTGCCGCCATGTGAGGACAAAACCTCAGCATGTCCATAAACTTGGCTTCATACTCAGTGATGCTCATCGATCCTTGGTGCAGACGCTCAAACTTGTTGATCTTCTCATCCAGATACGTCTTTAGGAAGTATCGACTAACGAACTCCCATCAAAAGACGTCCCAACATATCACCTCACTGGGTCACCTCTCCTCCTTGATGGCCCACCAGTGGCCAACACTACCCTTCAGAAGGTAGGCAGCAAGCTTAACTTTGTCTACTTCGGGTATGTCGAGGATCCAGAAGGCCTTCCCTAGACCTGTCAGCCACAGATCTGCATCTGTTGGATTAGTCGTTCTAGCATAATCCAAGGCTCTAACTCGGCGAAGCCGCTCAAAGGTCTTCCCAATACCCGAAGATTCACCATGGGGAGCATGTGCTCTTGGCAGAGGCACTGGCAATCTATCCACCATGTGATCCATTATAGCCATCAATTACCCCATAAGCTACTGATAGGAAGGGTTTTCAAGAATGGTTGGGTCAAGTTGGGGGACCTCAGGCACCTGATTTTCATGTGCCTACACTCTCGCTCCATCAACTAATGTAGCATCGCTTCTCTCGATAGCATGTTCTTCATGGTTTCTAGACATCTTTAAGCCTTATCTTCCACTGAGGGCAGAAGGTTATTGTAAGAAAATCTAGAATACTCATAAAAATACACATGAACCTAGTCCTAGATCCCTATAAACTCAGTGAACCTAGGGCTCTGATACCAAACTTGTGGTGCTACATCCCTCTATCACACAGACAATGAAATACCACGTGAAAACGTGCGAAAACACCATAAACCACATATTACCGAAAACACGAGTTAATTAAAACCGTTTGTGGAAAGTAGATAAAAGAGAACTTATTACATCCAGATCCTCATCCTCCAAGGAAATATGTTATATAAATATGCACAAGCATGGATACATCTCCACAGCTTATAGGAACCAGATGTCCTGTCAGCAGTAGAGTTTATCACATGTTTATACGTACATAATGGGCCACATCAGGCTAGCAGTAGGATATACAAAGCTACATCAGCTATATATCATAAAACATCATCAAAACACATCTGAGGACCTGAGAGTACATGTATGACTCTAGGACTCTACTACAAAACAACCCAAACAACATCATATCCATTTCTTGCCTCCTACTACTCTTCTTGCTGCTCGACCGCAACCTCACGACCACCACCACGTCTAGCATGATCACCTAAAAAGGTTGTAAACCAACAGGGTGAGACACACAGTCCCAGCGAGAAACATAACTCCTCGCCAAAACTATAAAACGTCAGTAAAAGTAGGTAAAGCAGATAACTGATATCAGTAGATCATAAGAGCAGCATTCTGAGCAGAACTTATTTTATGAACAATCTTACCAGATATCCAGGAGGCATATAACCAAGTATTTTCTTTATGGAACATGATTGACAAGATAAGCTTTATAATAACTTATCACAAAATATAAGGATCGTACACATAACTGCAAGATATAACTAGATCAACTATATAAGCAAGGCCTCAATCAATGTTCTGTGTTTTGTCTTAAGCAATATATTCTATATGGCTGGATTATGATTTATTATGCCCTGAGGAAGTGAGCCATCCCGCTCAAATCCAACCTTTGGATGTGAAGCCCAAAACTGGTGCCATACAAGGTCATCGGGAGAGTCGGACTCCATAACCTCACCTCTTTGTGGTTGATGTACGAAAACCAAAGCAGGACCACAGTCTCTTACTTGAGTGGCCTCAGCCACAGGGTCAGCTCCGCAGGCTACCCTTCTATAATACTGAGTCATGGGCCTATTCACCATGCTCTATAATCATTGAGCCATGGGCCTATTCACCATGCTCTATACACAACCGTAGTTGTACTCCAATCCTCCTACTTTCGGCTAGGAGAAACCCCACATATTCAACAATATGCGCTCTACGTAATCCCGTAGGATAAACCTGTTTCACCATCACCGACTACTGACGATGATGGATCTATGGCCAGGGAAACCTGCATGTTATGTTCCACTATAATTAATTAGTATATTTTAAGTGGATTGTTGAGACAATCAAGTTGTAAAACATAAACAACATTAAGTTACATTATTACTTTCATTATCACAGTATCATGGGATCTCAATCCCTCATCACAGAATGCCACTGCCTCTCAAGGATTACATCATCACCATGGGATAGCAATCCCTTATCTCAACATCAGAGGATAACACCTCAACTAGGCACTCATCCTTTACAAGGTCAACAGACCTTTTCACATCATACGGGTGATACATGTTATCTCATCAACAAGGATTATCATCATTCAGTGTTATTCAAACACATAAAACTCATAGCTCTTACCTCGCTATGAATCCATCTGATACACCTGCATGGTTAGTATGCATATCAAGAGTGATAACTTAATTCATAAAACATAGATCTTTATGATTATCATACTATTAGGGTTGAAGGTACATGACTAGATCAACATCCATGATTATCACTACATGAAGCACAAAGTTGTATCTTGTACACAAATTACATTATTGTAATCAAACTATGAGCATCCGCTATGTGATAATATCTCATGAGCATGATCATTATCAAGGAATACATCCCTAAGGATTACACAACCATAGCCTAGTCATACATCATTGGTCACAACCTTTCATCCATAACCCATCATCCACAAGGTACAAGAAAGTAACTACTAGGGTTTCCCAAGTTAAGGACAACCCCCACCAAAGGTACTATCTTCCCTCACTAGAGATGTGGCAGGAAGCACCATCCCTCACCCAAAGGGGTAGCGGGCAGGATCATATCCCTCACTAAAACTCTAACGGCTAGGGCACTTAGCCATACATATCGTCCATCCAAGTCGTGCACTAATGCACCAAGGGTATCGTGCAACCAAGGCTAGTTTTGTGTCGTGCAACTTGACCCAAGAGGGTATCGTGCATGCAAGAACAAGGTGGTATCGGGAAACCAAGTACAAAGGTGTGTCAGGCAACATATGCGCACCTCTTATCATCTAAGACCCTATCACCCACTAGGGTTAGGGTTTCATATCGGGCAGCCATCATCACTATATCGGCCAAGGTCATGGCGCCCAAGCTCAACACTATGTCGCCCAACAAACCCACTACAACAAATGACAACAAGGCACCACAAGATGGCCGATCATCCAATTGGGTTAGCCACTACATCTCGGTTACAACTAAGGCACCTATTAGGGTTTTACTACCCAAGCATCATATCGGGAAACAACAAAACTAGCTTATGTCACCCAAGGTACAAAACAGAGGTATCTACTTATCACCATGTCGGCCAAAGGAACAATGCCAACTAAGGAAAAGGTACATATCGATCAAGGCATATCACCCGAGGACACTAGCAAGGTTAAGGGGTCAAAATGGGCAACAAAGCAAACAGAACTTAACTTAACATATTTCCCAAAACAAACCCTAGATGAGGGGTATCGTGCAAAGCACCAAAAACGGTATCATGCAAGGGCACAAGAACCACATTAGGTTGGTCATATTCAACCTCAAGACCAACATCATCATACCCTAAAAGATCAAGAGAGTCGGCTCACCTCTCAACAACCAAGAGAGGGGTTTTGCACAACCTCCATCACATATCGGGTATCAAGGTAGGTCATCCATATCGGTCAACCCTTCAACCTCAACTAGGTCATCAACAACCAAAGGCTCACCTCTCAAATCCATGGTGAGGGTAGGGTATTGCCCAAGAAACTAGAATATAGACTCACCTCTCAACGACTAAGGTAGAGAGGGGTTTTTCCTACACCACTAGAGCTCAAGATCACTTCTCAAAACCAAGGAGAGAAAGGGGTATTACCCCAAGGAAAACCTAATCCACAGGTTCGGCCAATAAGGTCCAGGGTCACACAACTACAACATCATAATCACTAAGTCCAACAAGATTAAAGGTACAAACTAGGGCAAGAAACATATCAAACAAGATGCAAGGCCGATCAAGATCATATATGAACATGCAACATAAAAGAAGGTAGTATATCTAGGGTTAGGAGTTATGTAACCCACCTCAGGCAAGCTCCTCAAGCTCCAAAGCTCCAAGCACCAGCTTTAAGCTCTTAGCTCCAAAGCACCCCACCTTCGGCCACCACAATAAGAGAAGCAAAGCTCATAACCACTATGGTCGAAGAACAAGCAAGAAGTAGAAGAAACTGCTAAGGAGAGAGAGGAGATTCTTACCAAGGAAGCAAGATCCTTCTAGGGTTCGGCCACCACCTAGAGGGAGAAGAAGAAGAAGAAAGAATCCACCAAGGAGATCGGCTGCCAAGCTTGTTCTACCAAGGGAAGGTGTATCGGCCACCAAAGGAGAAAGGAGAAACTATAGGAACTAAAGAGCTAAGCAACTAAAGAGAGGATTGTATATATACAAGAGAGTCTATGGGGTGCCCACCTTGGTGTTTCTCCACATGTGCATGTCCAAGGCACCACTTGTCCAAAGCCATGCCACCTTGCTAAACCACATGCACGTGTCATGCCACCAACTAACAAAGGATCAGCCACTTGTCCAAGGTATGGTGACACAACGAAGGCAAGGTCAAGGTGGTTACATGGGTGACACACCCCACCTGGGCGACACACCCCACCTAGGCGACACACCCCACCTGGGCGACACAGGTCACCAATGTGCTCTTTGCACGACACAAGGCCTCAACAAGGCAAAGCAAAGCCCAACAAATCTCAACAAGGCCCAAAACTACTCAAGAAACAAGCCCAACTCATCCTCTCAACCCTAGAGGATGTAAGGAGAGAGAGAACATCTCTAAAGGTTACAAACTTGCACATCAACCCTAAAACTTGGATAATTTGCAAGTTGCACCTCCAACTCTCAACAAAACACAACAAACCCTAATCACAACCTCAGGTGATTAGCAAGCTTTTAAAACACAGGGTTTAGGCAAAGCAAGCAGGGTAAACCCAAAATGAAGTTCAGGGTCCTTACAAGCCATAAACCCCTACAAAAGGATTTCGTCCCCAAAATTCGAAGAGGAAAGCGAGGGATACTTCCTCCTCATCTCTTCCTCAAGATCCCAAGTGGCTTCCTCAATGCCACGACGATGCCAAAGAAATTTCACAAGCACCAGGTCCTTCCTTTTCAACTTCTTCACTCTTCTATCAAGAATCATCACTGGATCTTCCTCGTAGGTCACGTCTTCATTAAGCTCAACCTCAACTGGCTGTATCACTGTCCCTCTGTCTGGATGACTTTTCTTCAACATACTGACGTGGAACACCGGATGTAACTTGTGCAACTCTGGCGGCAGTTCTTACTTGTAAGCTACCTTGCCAACACGTGCTATTACTGGGTATGGCCCCATATACCTGGGTGCCAACTTGCCTTTCTGTCCAAACTTCAGCACGCCTTTCCATGGTGAGACCTTGAGATACACTTTGTCTCCCACCTGGAACTCTAAAGGTCATCGATGATTATCTACATATGACTTTTGTCTGTCCTGTGCCGCTTTCAACTGTTGTTGTATCACTTTGATCTTTTCTGTTGTCTACTGCACTAACTCAGGACCCAAAAGCTGATACTCACCTGACTCATACCAGCATAAAGGAGATCTGCACTTCCTGCCATATAAAGCCTCATAAGGAGCCATGTCGATGCTCCGCTGGTAACTATTTTTGTTGGCGAACTCTATCAAACTGAGATGCACATCTCAACTGCCTAGGAATTGCAAAACACAAGCTCAGAGAAGATCCTCCAAAGTTTGAATAGTCCTTTCAGACTATCCATTTGTCTGCGGGTGGAAAGCAGTACTAAACCTCAACTGCATTCCCAACGCTTTGTGCAATTATTCCCAAAAATGACTCATGAACTGGGGTCCTCTATCAGAGAGTATCGTTGCGGGCACACCGTGCAAATGCACTATCTCATCCACATACACCTGAGCAAGCTTCTCTGTTGTATACATTGTTTTCATAGGTATGAAATGAGAAGACTTTGTCAATCTATCTACTATCACCCAGATGGAATCATGATTCTTAGTTGTCCTTGGCAGACCAACTATGAAATCCATGGTTATATGATCCCATTTCCACGGTGGTATCGGCATGGGTTGTAATGCACCTGTCAGCTTCTAATGCTCAACCTTGACTTGCTCGCATACCGCACACCTAGCCATAAAATCGGTTACATCTCTCTTCAAGCCAGGCCACCAATATAGATCTTTCATATTATGATACATCTTGGTGACACCTAGATGCATGGCATACATCGATGTGTGTGCTTCCTCGAGCACTAACCTCCTCAAATCATCAATATTGGGGACCACCATCCTACCATGATAGAAAACTAGTCCATCCTCGGACTCATGGAACCCATCACACTTTTCACTGCCAAACTCTAATTTGATTAACTGAACTGAAGCATATGCATGTTGTGTGTCTTTGATCTGTTGTCTCAACATAGGCTTTACTAGCATCTGTGCCAACAATCCTGCCAACAAGGAAACTTCAAGTCGTACATTCATCTACCGTAAAGAGACAAACATATCCCACCTATGGCATACCAAGGAACTCAACTGTGCCTTCTTCATGGGAAGAGAAGAAGATTTCCTACTAAGTGCATCAGCTACCACGTTTGCCTTACCAGGATGATACTCAATGGTGCAATCATAATCATTGATTAGCTCCATCCAGCGACGTTGTCGCATGTTCAGCTCACTCTGCGAGAAGATATATTTCAAGTTCTTATGATCTATAAAGATCTGACACACTTCCCCATAAAGATAGTGTCTCTAAATCTTTAACGCATGGACCACCACTGCCAACTCCAAATCATGTGTTGGATAGTTCTCCTCATGCTTCTTAACCTGTCGCGAAGCAAAGGAAACCACATGATCTTCCTGCATCAGCACACATCCTAAGCCTTTCTTGGAAGCATCACAGAAAACCACATAGCCTTTCCCTGGTTCTGGCAGCACCAATACTGGAGAACTAGTCAACTTCTCCTTCAAACTTTGGAAAGCTTGTTGACAACGATCATCCCAAACAAAAGGTAAATCCTTCTTGATCAACTTTGTCAACGGTAACGTGATCACACTAAAGTTTCTTATAAACCTCCGGTAGTATACTACTAAACCCAGAAAACTACGAACTTCCGTCGGCGTATTTAGTTGCTCCTAATCTGTAACTGACTCCACCTTTTTGGGGTCCACTCTGACTCCTTCTGCAAATATCACATGACCCAAGAAAGTTACTTCTTTCAACCAAAACTCACACTTACTAAACTTGGCGTACAACTGATGTTGGCGTAGAAGAGTCAACGCTTGTTGAAGATGTTGTTCATGATCTTTGCTGTCCCGACTATAGATCAGGATGTCATCTATAAAAACTACAATAAACTGATCTAGGAATAGACAGAACACTTTGTTCATCAGATCCATGAAAGTAGCATGTGCATTGGTTAGTCTGAACGGCATAACCACGAACTCAAAGTGACCATACCTCATCCTAAAATCTAACTTTGGTATGTCCTTATCCTTAATTCTTAACTGATGATATCGAGACCGTAGATCGATCTTTGAGAACATTGTAGCGCCACGCAACTGATCAAACAGATCATCTATCCTCGATAACGGGTACTTGTTCTTGATCGTAACTTTGTTCAACTACCAGTAATCTATGCACAAACGCATCGATCCATCCTTCTTCTTTACGAACAGGACCAGAGCACCCCATGGCGATGTGCTTAGTCCGATGAAACCTTTATCCAGCAACTCCTGTAACTTCTTCTTCAGCTCTGCCATCTCGGATGAGCCATCCTGGACGGTGTCTGAGCAACTGGTTGTGTTCCTGGCACCAGATTGATCTCAAAGTCAATCTCTCGAGGTGGAATTTTTTCACAAAACTCCAATTTAGACTTTAAAAATATAACCATTGATCTAGTTAGGTTCTCCTGATTAAGAAAACATATATTTTTGTCTATTTTGGAGTAATGAGGTTAAAAGTGCCTTTTGGTGATTTTTATGTATTAATTTCATTTTTAGAAAACACCTTATGATAAACCTTAAAACCAAGCATCAAAAGTATTTTTATTAGAAAGAACACATTTTCCCGATTCCTAAACATATTTTTACTTAATTTTTGGTCAAACGAGGCAAAAGTTACTATTTTTATAAACGTGGCCGATCAGAAATTGACACATCATCAAATGAGCGAGAGGGAGGGAGGGACCCACCATTTGACTTGGTCCAATCGGGCTTCTCCTCCTAGGGCATCCTACCATAACACCCAAACAAAACCTCAACATCATCAAAAATAAAACGATAAGGATGAAAAGACAAACTTACCCCTCGATGAAAAACAAATAAAAGAAAGAAGAAAAAGGGATAGCTCTGTCAAATCATGTGGGGGATTCTTCCTCTCCACCCCCAATACCATGGTTGCAAGTAGTAGAGCAGCTGGTCACACTCGATTTTGGGCGAAATCGAAATAAGCAGTGATTTGATAGAAATATGATGTTGTAAGGAAGAGGGGGGTCTAGAGAACTTACCATTGGATGCTATTGAACTGAGGTGATACAAGAAGGTTGAATAGGACATCGTTGTGCCAACTAGTTATCGAGTTTACAGAGGTAACTCACTAGCGTAGAAACATAATTGAAGTGAGGTGAGAAATCCATTGGATGTGGTGAAGTCAGGGGATAGGTTCCCATATATATATTAGGGTTTTAAAGCCTAGCGTGAGGAGGCCTCGCGAACAAGGAAATAGAACAAGGAAATATATTAGGGTTTTAAAGTCAGGGCATTTTTGGGTTTCACAATGAAACCTACTCGAGCAAGGGATCAAATAAAGCAGAACCTTCTCTCGATACTAATGGTGATGAAATCTCAAAGAAAGACCAACTGCAGAGAGAGAAATCATCGACTGAATACATAAGAATCGGCGGGTTACTATTTCAGTCTGACTCGGGGTTGAAGACGAGCTTAGAGTTGTCCGATCGGAGAATCAACTATCCAGATCAATGCGCAAAGATGAATTTGATTAAAAATCCACGTAACAGATTAAATATGTTTCCAAAACATATTCGACTAAAGTGTGATGACATTAATTTGTTGTTTTCTCTCTCCTCCAAAAAGGGTGCAAACAAACCCCAAATTAGGTGAAATTTTGCATAGAGGCTAAGTTAAAGCATGTACATTCTGATTATGAAATTAGATTTGCCTTTTGAAGATTTTTCAAGTGTTAAATAAATCAAATACTATTTTTTTCTTTCCTCATGCATGAATGACTTTAAGATTCTCCAAATTTTATGAAACTTCACCCAAAGGCATATTTTAATGTTTTGGATATGAATTTGCTATCAATTTTAGATGTTGGAGTTTTTTTTGTATTTATGTAATATTTTGAAGGTTGTACCCACTTTCTCTCTCCTGATTTCATCTTTTACTTAAACTTTCTCCAAATGGAGTGAAATTCACCCAAAGGCTATATTTATTATGTAAATTATGAATCTAGGATTATTTTCCTTTTTCATAGTCATTTAATACTTTATTTAATATTTTTAAAGAAACCTCACATCTTCTCTTTTCAAATTGAATTAAATTAATTATTATTAAGTGAATAATGTGAAACTTGCCTCCCAAGGCAATTGGGACCCAAGGAACACGATTCTTAACTTAGATTCCACTTTTGGGGTTTTCTTTAATGATTTATGTTACAATTAATAATTGTGTCCATTATTATCATACTATTTCATTATTATATATCTTAATATTATCACCAAAAGAATTATGTGTGACTATTTGCATGAAATTCATATAATTCATTTTTACCTTATGTGACATATTTTATGTGTCTATTATTAGCCTAAGCCTAATGTGATAACATTAGGTTACGTTAGGGTAATTTATGCATGCATTAGCTCATTAGGTTCATACCGAACATCTTTTAGATCCAACCCCAACCTTGTTTGGCTAAGCCCAAATGGTCAAACTTCTTGGGTAGGGTCCAAGATCTGGTATGTTACAAAACTCCACCCCTTAAAAGGATTTCTTCCTCAAAATCTATTGCTCCAAACATCAACAACCAACTACTCTCCACCCCTTAAAAGGTTCAACCTAACAAGTCAAACTAAATATCATTTAGGGTTACCCACATATCTTTTCATTGTGAAAATTTTTAGAGACTTATGTTGTTCATGTATCCAACTAACAATTCAGAACCATCTAGGGTTGAGTTTTAGGTCCTCATGTCTCTAACCTAAAAACCCTAAAAAAACACCCAACAGTCATAGGGTAGGTCGACTGCACCTCTATATCAATCCTAGTCACAACACCAAAGTCAACACTGGGGTTCAGCACTAGGTTTATGGTTTCACTACCAAGACTTCTCATATCATATGATTGTGACTTAGTTTAGGAAAGCTTTGATGAAATCCATAAAACTTTGTACATATACTAGTATAATGAAAATATTTTTTTCCGATTAGATACATTGCAAGGAAAAACCAACAAGTTGGCCAAAATTTAATGTGAAAACCAAGTCACAATATATTCATAACAAGAACTCTTCATCCTACTGCCTCCTCAACCTAATTGCATCCTCTAGTCAAACTTCATAGCATCAAGAGATACAAATGATAATCAATCTATATGATAGGGTAAGTCACCTAAAAACCTCATCACATATTTAACATAGATCAATTCTAGGGTGAACATCTCACCTAGAGGGCAACTATGCAAGGTAAGGGTTCTAATTAGGGAGACAAATTGAAATAGTTAGATTTTGACTACCATGGGCTCTGATACCATGTTGTAAAGAGTGGGATCCTAAAAGGGATCCACTCCCTACTATAAATTTGAAGAATAGAACCTCCAGTCCAAACAACCCCAAAAAGGTATGATGGAGTGGGTGTAAAATTTTCAAATCTTATTAATGGTATTCAAAACAACCAAAGAATAGCAGCAGAAGAAAATAATGACTATATTCAACTTCTCAACAAGATTACAAAAGTATATTAAACTCCCACATAGGGTTTACGTGTATGATACAACATAAGGATCCAAGATAGAGGGAAGTCTAAACCATAACAACTCCAAACGTTAGCTCCTTAAGCTATGTCCATAACTTTATGTCATGTCCTCCTTGTCCTTCACCTAGGGTTGGAAGCATACCCCAGCAAGAAGAGAAAAATAGAAAACATCAGCAAAGGATGGTATGTGCATACTAAAAAGTAAATTGAGAAATATATGGAATAAAGGTCAACAAAATATACAAGCTTCCCATAGAAGAGAAAAGGACCACCCAAGTGGGTATCAAGAGAAAAGAATCAGATAAAGAAGATACTTTCCATAAAACAACATAAAAAGATTATGCCATATATACATCCACTACCATGGTGAGAAATGAAGCACAATAAGAGAAAGTAGGGCACACACCTCACAATCATGAAAAATAACCTACATGCGTGTGAGATAAGCATAGCCCTAGAACAATATAACAACAAAGTCGGCCAAGTCTCACAAACTTGAAACCTTATAGAGAATGGCGTACTGCCAAACTCCCAATATATATAACATGGGCCTAACTTCTCAAATTTGAAACCCGGGTATGGGGCCACCTCCATCCCAAAAGAGCATACTACTCAAGCAGGAAATTACACATCTTCCCATAAACAAAACCAGTGCAGTTACACCACTTTTGTGCTACTGAATCACATAGCATGTTTAATGTAGAAGCAAGTAGAAAGTATATTTAGATTAAACAAAAGTTGCCATCATACTAATGGACAACATAAACATCCACCTCACAAGTGGGCAAATGACATCACATGTCATCATATAGAGTTCCTGTAGGGTTTTGGAGGAGGCAGAGAAGCAGCGGAAACAAACAATTTTCTCCCCAAACCCGGAACAAAAGGAATCGCGTCAACATCTATATAATAGGAAAGATGGTTTGTGAATCATACCTTGTCCCGAGGCTTGCTCGGCGACAATACCACGCGCCTTGCACGGTCTTCACCTCCGGTCTTGGACGGTGTCTGTGCAGCTCCTGGTCGCACCGGCACTGAAGACTCCTCCTCCTACCGGACTGTCGGATGACAGTTGTCCTCCTGAGCGGCAGTGACCTCCCGCCTCTGAAGTAGTCCACACGGACCACCTGGAACTCCACTCTCCTTGTCCCACAAGGAAGTGGAAGGAGTCACACCCTCCTGTTGACGTACTAGTCGCCAACACACTCTCCTGCTGTCAATTGCAACTACAGTTGTCCTTCCCTTGCTGCACCTCCCTTTGCGGGAAGCACTTGCTCGGGCTCTCTCTCGGTTACCAAAACCAGAGAGAACGACAACTTTGCAGAGCAATCAACTTGCACTGAGTCGTTCTTTGAGAAGCCCCCAATACCCCTATATATATAGGCGGGTCATGGGACAGGGTTCTCTGTGCTCGGCAATACGGGACTAAAGCAGGAGTAGAAGGGTTCGGGATTTTTCCACAAAAAGCAACCATCTCACAACCTGAACCGGTCGGTTGGGGACCTGAACCGATCGGTTCACCACTGAACCGATCGTTTGGGACCCTTGAACCGATCGGTTCACTCATGAACCGGTCGGTTGGGGTTTCAGGTTGGTTCTCGATTGACTTTCTTTGTTCCTTTCCCAATTGGTATCGAATACCAATATTATTCCCAATCGAATTGGGCAATTTGAAATGAAAGGAAAATTCTCACCAATCCTACTTTCCCAAGTTGCTCGATTGCACCAGTTGAACCGATCGGTTCAACACTTGAACCGGTCGTTTCACTCTGTGCATGAGCCGATCGGTTCAACAATTGAGCTGACCGGTTCAGCAACCTCAGCCGACCGGTTCATCACATGAACCGATCGGTTGGGAATGCAGATTGTGCAGAATCAGTCAAATGCGATTTCAATCAATCTGATACTCCAATCAATGCCTCCAACACCTTGAACATTATGATATTGAGCTATCGATTAATTGAGTGTTTAATTGAACTACTAAACTCCTTTAGTAATCAATCTAAACATTGCTTGTGGACAAAACTCCTCTTCCAGGTTAAATCCTATGTGTGTGACCCTGCAGGTCCATTTCACGTTGGCAGTGAAAGTCCATAACACTTATGACTTCACAAGCAAAGAGCGGTGCCTAGTCACACATCATTGCTACTCAAGTGAAAGTAGAAAGTTGGAGAACAACTTTCATCCTACAATCCGTGAATGGTGTTACAGTGAATGTATAATTCCTTTGTCACTGATATCCAAAATGAACTCGAGGCATGGAACAATATGTTCATTCATTTCCTTGATCTCAGAGTAGACCGAGTGAGATGTGTATGACATCAATATCACATATTGATTCACACGTGCATGCACATGCCTTTCTCAATCCTACTCATCAAGTGTCCAAGGATATCAAACTCCCTTAGGAGGGACAAATCCCATATCTATCACTCACCCCTCAAAAGCCCCATGTGTCAAATCCACCCAATCATCACCTTTATAACAACCCATGTTTCAGGACTGCGTTTGATGATGTCAAAGTGTACCCAACGACATGTGTTGAGTGTAGTGATTTCAGGTCTAAGAATCACACTCACCACCATCACTGTGAGAGCTGACTGTGACTACCATGTCATGGTTCCATGTGTCACTCTCGCGGTGGGTCTGTCTGGTACCTTGTTCTCTAACAAGTACCTATGTGATTGGTTTGATATCACCATATCATGACTAATGAGATTCTGTCATCAACCAACACACAATCTAGTCTTTAGTGTTATTGATGTCTATGGTTATTTCCACAATAACAACCGACTAGGGACTAAACAAGAAAGAATACTCTTGGCATCCGTATGATCTCATCGTTTAGGTCCTCAACCCAAAAGCATACGTCATTGAGTAAAACAATCTTTAGACATCTATCATGTTACACCATCATCTCAGAAACAGTTTAAACATATAGATTGGAAATTGCCTTTATTATTATTCAAATCATTTACAAAGTATCCCATTACAATCATCATATGACTTGCTCTATGGGAATACATACCAACAGACTCCCACTTGCACTTAGAGCCAGTCACCAAGGAAACGTAGTCCTTGTGACCTAGCATGACCATCATGCTTCTGCTGAGAAAGGGCCTTAGTCAGTGGATCAGCTATGTTGTCTTCAGTTGGTACTTTGCAAATCTTCACATCTCCTCACTGTACGATCTCTCGTATGAGATGGAAGCGCCGTAGTATGTGCTTGGACCGCTGATGTGATCTGGGCTCCTTAGCTTGTGCAATAGCTCCATTATTGTCACAATAAAGCTCAATTGCATCACAGCTACTGGGAACTACACCAAGTTTAGAAATGAACTTCCTAATCCACACAGCCTCCTTTGCTACATGCGAAGCAGCAATATACTCGGCCTCTGTAGTAGAATCGGCAACTGTTTCTTGCTTGGAACTCTTCCAGCTCATAGCTCCATTATTAAGGCAAAACACAAATCTTGACTGCGATCTGTAATCATCTTTATCGGTTTGGAAGCTTGCATCGGTGTAACCCTTTACAACCAGCTCTTCCTCGCCGTCGTACATAAGAAACTGATCCTTAGTCCTTCACAAGTACTTGAGGATGTTCTTCACGGCTGTCCAGTGAGCATCCCCGGGATCTGACTGGTACCTTCTCGTCATGCTGAGAGCATACGAGACATCTGGGCGTGTGCACAACATAGCGTACATGATGGATCCGATGGCTGATGCATATGGGATCCCATTCATTCGCTCCCTCTCTTCACAAGATTGGGGACATTGAGCTCTAGAGACGGTAACTCCATGTAGCATAGGGACATTGCCTCTCTTTGAGTTTTCCATGCTGAACCGCTTCAGCACCTTGTCAATGTATGTGCTCTGACTTAGTCCGAGAAGCCTTCTAGATCTATCTCTATAGATCTTAATTCCTAGAATATAGGATGCTTCTCCTAAGTCCTTCATTGAGAAAGTTTTCCCAAGCCAAGTCTTTACCTTCTCTAAGGCTAAGACATCATTCCCCATCAAAAGTATGTCATCCACATACAATATGAGGAATGTGGTCGAGCTCCCACTAACCTTCTTGTACACACAAGGTTCATCTTCATTTTGAATAAAGCCAAACACTTTGACTTCTTCATAAAATCGAAGATTCCAACTCCGAGATGCTTGCTTCAATCCATAGATTGACCTTTGCAGTTTACATACTTTATTGGCATTCTTTGGATCTACAAAACCCTCAGGCTGTGTCATGTACACATCCTCATATATATTCCCGTTGAGGAATGTGGTTTTAACATCCATCTGCCAAATCTCATAGTCATAATAAGCTGCAATAGCAAGCATGATCCTGATGGACTTAATCATGGCAACTGGAGAAAAGGTTTCGTCATAGTCAACACCTTGAATTTGTCGAAAACCCTTTGCAACCAATCTACCTTTATAAGTTTGCACATTGCCATCCATGTCGGTCTTTTTCTTGAAGACCCACTTGCACCCTATGGGTTTTACCCCTTCGGGTGGTTCCACCAAAGTCCATACTTTGTTGGAGTACATGGATTCCATCTCGGATCTCATGGCTTCTAGCCATTTCTCAGAATCTGGTCCCTCCATAGCCTCTACGTAGGTAGTTGAATCATCATCTATGATCAACTCTCCAACTTCCTGAGTTACAAGGTATCCAAACCTCTCAGGTTCAAGGCGAGTCCTACTAGATCTACGAGGTCCTTGTGTTACCTGAGGAGACTGAGATCCCACAATACCTTGTGAATCTACATTTTCCTCTGGTACATCTACCGGTTCAATGTTCTTTTGTTGGGCTTGAACCTCTTCAAGCTCTATATTCCTCCCACTGTTTCCTTTGGAAATAAATTCCTTCTCTAGGAACACAGCATCCCTGGCAACAAACACTTTGTTGTCAGTAGGGTGGTATAGATAGTATCCCTTGGTTTCCTTGGGATATCCAACAAAGTAACATTTATCATATTTGGGTCCAAGCTTATCAGGAAACATTTTCTTGACGTAAGCCCCACAACCCCAAATCTTCATAAAAGACAAATTGGGACGCTTCCCAGTCCATATCTCATATGGTGTCTTTTGAACCGATTTAGATGGTACACGGTTAAGTGTAAACGCAGCGGTTTTAAGAGCATAATCCCAGAAAGAAATTGGAAGATCAGCAAAACTCATCATAGATCGCACCATATCTAACAATGTGTGATTCCTTCTTTCAGACACACCATTATGTTGTGGTGTTCCAGGCAGAGTCCATTGTGCTACAATACCACAGGCTCGCAGAAGGTCCTCAAACTCCTGGCTCAAGTATTCTCCACCTCGATCAGAACGAAGTGCCTTAATACTTTTACCAAGCTGGTTCTGTACTTCATTCATGAAATCCTTGAACCTTTCAAGGGTTTCTGACTTATGTTTCATCAGGTACACATAGCCATACCTACTGAAGTCATCAGTAAAGGTAATGAAGTACTGATACCCACCTCTGGCATTAGTTCTAAAAGGCCCACATACATCAGTATGTATGAGTCCTAATAGATCACTAGCTCTCTCACCTTTACCTGAAAAGGGAGTCTTGGTCATCTTGCCCAACAAACAAGATTCACATGTCTCTATTGATTCATAATCAAAAGAGTCTAGATAACCATCCTTATGGAGTCTAGAAATGCGCTTCTCATTTATGTGCCCTAGACGACAATGCCAGAGATATGTTTTGTTTGAGTCATTGAGTTTTTGCCTTTTGGTGTTTACATTGTATACACTTGTCTCCAAGTCTATCAAGTATAGACCATAAGACATAGGGGCACTGCCATAAAAGATCCCATCTTTAGAAATGGAACACTTTCCATTCTTAATAAGAAATTCAAATCCATCTTTGTCCAAACAAGAAACGGAAATGATATTCCTATTTATGGCAGGTACATAATAGCAGTTCTTCAACTCTATTATTAGCCCACTGGGTAGAGTTAACTCATAGGTTCCTACGGCACTGGCGACAACTCTTGCCCCATTAGAAACTCATAGTTCAACCTTGCCTTTCCCCAAAGGCCTACTTCTCTTAAGATCTTTCACATTTGAACAAATGTGAGATCCGCATCCGGTATCAAGTACCCATGACGAAGAAGTAGTAAAGTTAATCTCTATCACGTATACACCAGAAGTAGAGATCTCTATCTCCAACTTCTTCTTCCATTGTTCCTTCCATCCTCTCCATGTAGAAGAAATTGGTTTGGCGAGAGAACACTTCTCTCCCTTACCTACTTTCTTCTTCACCAACACATTAAGCGTACATAGAGTGGATTCTAAGGCTCCTGGTATATCTAGATTGTGCAGAACACTTCTCACAGTCCTCAACCAGTTATGGAATTTGTTCTCAATTAATTTGCCCATTTTAAAAGATGATTCTTTTTCCATTCTACAAGATAAAATTTGCATTTGTCAAAACCTTTTTGATTTGATTTGAATAAAATTTGACGATAGTTAATTAGGTCTTTAATTAATTACCGCTCCCACTATTTTGACTCAAATTGATAGCCCTCACCATCAATTTGGAAGATTGCAGCGCACAATCTTCTAGTGGGTCAAGATCCTAGAATCCTTTAAGCCATGGACCAGCTTTGGCTGTCACCCACAACTCAGATCTTCCGGGTAGGCAAGTCTTGCCAATTGCATCATATGAAACTCTTGATGAATGAACATGCACAACACCTTGCCATGAACATTCCGTGCCTCTGGGCTTAGACGCTCTAAGAATCACCAGTTAAGTCAAACCCATAAGCCGACACGGTAAACATGCACCCTGCTTTGGCAGAACCTACATGTCGACCCTTCACACTTCCACAAGATAGACGGCGCACCATGCTTTGGCGTAACCTACGCTTGGTCGATCAAGTTTGCCATGTGTGTCGCTAATGGAAGGCATATAAGACTTAATATTTTAATGAGGGATTTGGTTTTATATACATATACATATCCAATCACTACAATATATAGTACGTATCATATACATGCTATATCCCACAGAAAACATGCATAAACGATAAAAAGCAATGATTATGGCCATCCTATTTGTGATTCCTCGAGCCAAGAGGAATCACGGTCATCTAGGTCTACATCACATGCAACCTGTACAAGATGAAATTTGTGCCTGCCTTTCTGGGTTTGATCAGCTCATCTCCATGACTGATCGGCTCGCCATCATGTAGGTTGTTCGGGTGCCACCAGCCGATCGACTGGTGCCTCCAGCCGATTGGTTCACCGGTCATCGTGCATCTCCTCAGGTCGCCACCTGCTCATCTTGTTCCTCGAACCGGCCGTCTGGATCACCAACCGATCGGTTCACTCCTTGAAACGATCGTCTTCAGGTTGTCCGCCGTTCTTTGACATAACAGGAAATAAAATCTATCCTATTTACAATTGAATTGAGAAACCCCGAGTTACATTCGGGGGGAGCAAAGGTAGGAAAAGAATTCTTGAATTATTTTGAGTTACATCAGGAATATGAGAAAGGGAATCGGTGCGCAGACCGAGATGCAAGCAACCACACAAACAACCATACACAGATATAGGGGTTTATAGGCCATAATCATGCTACACATCCACCACAAAACTCGTTTAAGGGCGACGCGTATCGAGTGCATTAATATTACATATCATATATGTATATTAGGGATTTGTGGATTGGACATGTATAAAGCCGATATTATTCTCATCGCATGCAATAAATAAAGGCGACAAACCAAAATCAATCACATCGATAATCCTAAAATATAGAGAGGTTGACGTGGCTCTGATACCACTGTAGGGTTTTGGAGGAGGCAGAGAAGCAGCGGAAACAAAAAAATTTCTCCCCAAACCCAGAACAAAAGGAATCGCGTCAACATCTATATAATAGGAAAGATGGTTTGTGAATCATACCTTGTCCCGAGGCTTGCTCGACGACAATACCACGCGCCTTACGCGGTCTTCACCTCCGGTCTTGGACGGTGTCTGTGCAGCTCCTGGTCGCACCGGCACTGAAGACTCCTCCTCCTACCGGACTGTCGGATGACAGTTGTCCTCCTGAGCGGCAGTGACCTCCCGCCTCTGAAGTAGTCCACACGGACTACCTGGAACTCCACTCTCCTTGTCCCACAAGGAAGTGGAAGGAGTCACACCCTCCTGTTGACGTACTAGTCGCCAACACACTCTCCTGCTGTCAATTGCAACTACAATTGTCCTTCCCTTGCTGCACCTCCCTTTGCGGGAAGCACTTGCTCGGGCTCTCTCTCGGTTACCAAAACCAGAGAGAACGACAACTTTGCAGAGCAATCAACTTGCACTGAGTCGTTCTTTGAGAAGCCCCCAATACCCCTATATATATAGGCGGGTCATGGGACAGGGTTCTCTGTGCCCGGAAATACGGGACTAAAGCAGGAGTAGAAGGGTTCGGGATTTTTCCACAAAAAGCAACCATCTCGCAACCTGAACCGATCAGTTCACAAGTGAACCGGTCGGTTGGGGACCTGAACCGATCGGTTCACCACTGAACCGATCGTTTGGGACCCTTGAACCGATCGGTTCACTCATGAACCGGTCGGTTGGGGTTTCAGGTTGGTTCTCGATTGACTTTCTTTGTTTCTTTCCCAATTGGTATCGAATACCAATATTATTCCCAATCGAATTGGGAAATTTGAAACGAAAGGAAAATTCTCACCAATCCTACTTTCCCAAGTTGCTCGATTGCACCAGTTGAACCGATCGGTTCAACACTTGAACCGGTCGTTTCACTCTGTGCATGAGCCGATCGGTTCAACAATTGAGCCGACCGGTTCAGCAACCTCATCCGACCGGTTCATCACATGAACCGATCGGTTGGGAATGCAGATTGTGCAGAATCAGTCAAATGCGATTTCAATCAATCCGATACTCCAATCAATGCGTCCAACACCTTGAACATTATGATATTGAGCTATCGATTAATTGAGTGTTTAATTGAACTACTAAACTCCTTTAGTAATCAATCTAAACATTGCTTGTGGACAAAACTCCTCTTCCAGGTTAAATCATATGTGTGTGACCCTGCAGGTCCATTTCACGTTGGCAGTGAAAGTCCATAACACTTATGACTTCACAAGCAAAGAGCGGTGCCTAGTCACACATCATTGCTACCCAAGTGAAAGTAGAAAGTTGGAGAACAACTTTCATCCTACAATCTGTGAATGGTGTTACAGTGAATGTATAATTCCTGTGTCACTGATATCTAGAATGAACTCGAGGCATGGAACAGTCATCCTGTCAATGTTCATTCATTTCCTTGATCTCAGAGTAGACCGAGTGAGATGTGTATGACATCAATATCACATATTGATTCACACGTGCATGTGCATGCCTTTCTCAATCCTACTCATCAAGTGGCCAAGGATATCAAACTCCCTTAGAAGGGACAAATCCCATATCTATCACTCACCCCTCAAAAGCCCCATGTGTCAAAGCCACCCAATCATCACCTTTATAACAACCCATGTTTCAGGACTACGTTTGATGATGTCAAAGTGTACCCAACGACATGTGTTGAGTGCAGTGATTTCAGGTCTAAGAATCACACTCACCACCATCACTGTGAGAGCTGACTGTGACTACCATGTCATGGTTCCATGTGTCACTCTCACGGTGGGTCTGTCCGGTACCTTGTTCTCTAACAAGTACCTATGTGCTTGGTTTGATATCACCATATCATGACTAATGAGATTCTGTCATCAACCAACACACAATCTAGTCTTTAGTGTTATTGATGTCTATGGTTATTTCCACAATAACAACCGACTAGGGACTAAACAAGAAAGAATACTCTTAGCATCTGTATGATCTCATCATTTAGGTCCTCAACCCAAAAGCATACGTCATTGAGTAAAACAATCTTTAGACATCTATCATGTTACACCATCATCTCAGAAACAGTTTAAACATATAGATTGGAAATTGCCTTTATTATTATTCAAATCATTTACAAAGTATCCCATTACAATCATCATATGACTTGCTCTATGGGCATACATACCAACAGTTCCAACATGAACAAAGCATAAGTAAGAGACCAAAAGAATATCCATGATCACAAGATCAATATCAGATAAGATAGTTCACATGAACCATGATATCAAAAGAAAAAGATAATGTGTATAGGCTATTATCCATAGGACCAAGAGAAAGAAGAAACATAGGTTAATTTCTCAACATAGAAAAATAGGAGATGTAAACATACCTTAAACTAGGGTCCTAGAAACACTTTTCATCAATCTAGTTGTTTCCAAGCTCAACTTTGCCTAATTACAAATTATTCACATGTATTAGGGTTTGTCATATGCATTAATGTAAAGAAAATCCTAGTTTTGCAATTTTTGCACAAAACTCTGATTTAGACTCAAAAAATATCACCATTGATCTAGTTATGTTCTCCTAATTAAGAAAACATATATTTTTGTCTATTTTGGAGTAATGAGGTTAAAAGTGCCTTTTTGGTGATTTTTATGTATTAATTTCATTTTTAGAAAACACCTTTCAATAAAACTCAAAACTAAGAATTGAAATATTTTTATTTGAAAGAACACATTTTCCAAATTTGGAAACATATTTTTACTTAATTTTTGGACAAACGAGGCAAAAGTTATTATTTTTATAAAACTGGCCAATCAAAAATTAACACATCATCAACTGAGCGAGAGAGAGAGAGGGAGGGACCCGCCATGTGACTTGGCCCAATCGGGCTTCTCCACCTTGGGTGGTCCACCAAAAACACCCAAAAAAACCTCAGCATCGTCAAAAACAAAACAAGAAGGACAAAAAGACAAAATTGCCCCTCAATGAAAAATAAAGAAAAAGAAAAAAGAAAGAGGATAGCTCGGTCAAATCATGTGGTGGATTCTTCCTCTCCACACCTAGCACCATGGCCGCAAGTAGAAGAGTTGCTGGCCATTCTCGATTTTGGGGGAAATCAAAATAAGCAGCGATTTGATAGAAATAAGACGTCGTAAGGAAGAGGGAGGTCTAGAGAACTTATCATTGGATGTTATTGAACTGAGGTGATACGAGAAGGAAGAATAAGACATCGTCGTGCCAACTAGTTATCGGGTTTATGGAGGTAAATTTCTAGCACAGAAACACAATTGAAGCAAGAGGAGAAATCCTCTAGATGTGGCAAAGTCGAGGGATATGTTCCCATATATATACTAGGGTTTTAAAGCATGGCGTGAGGAGGCCTCACGAACAAGGAAATATGAAATTGGACATTTCTGGGATTCACAATGAAACCTACTCAAGCAAGGGATCAAACAAAGAAGAACCTTCTCCCGAAACTGATGGCAAAGAAATCTTGAAGAAAGACCAACTATAGAGAGAGAAATTGTCGACCGAATACATAAGAATCGGCAGGTACTGTAGCAATCCGAATCGAGATTGAAGACGAGCTTAGAGTCGTCCGATCAGAGAATCACAATCTATATCAATGCGTGAATATTAATTTGATTAAAAATATGCATGACATACTAAATATGTTACCAAAACATATTCGGCTAAAGTATGATGATATTAATTCCCTATTTTCTCTCTCCTACAAAAATGGTGCAAATAAACTCCAAATTTGTGAAATTTTATGCAGAGGTTAGTTTAAAGCATGTTGATTATGATTATGAAATTAGATTTTTCTTTTGAAGATGATGATGTGTTAAATAAAGAAAATACTATTTTCTCTTTCCTCATGCATTAATGACTTCAAGACTCTCCAAATTTTATGAAACTTCAAACAAGGCATATGTTAATGTTTTAGATATGAATTTGACATCAATTTTACATGTTGGAGTTGTTTTTTTATTCATTTGATATTTTGAAGGTTCTACACACTTTCTCTCTCCTGATTTCATCTTTTAATCAAACTTTCTCCAAATTGAGTGAAAATTCACCCAAAGTCTATATTTATTATGTAGATTACAAATACAAGATTATTTTCCTCTTTTGGAGTCATTTAATATATTATTTAATATTTTTAAGGAAAACTCACATCTTCTCTTTTCAAATTGAATTAAATTAATTATTATTATGTGAATAATGTGAAACTTGACTCCTAAGGCAATTGGGACCCAAGGAACATGATTCTTAAGTTAGATTCCTCTTTTAGGGTTTCCTTTAATGAGTTATGTCACAATTAATATTTGTGGCCATTTTTATCACACTATTTCATTATTATATAACTTAATATTATCACCAAAAGAATTATGTGTGATTATTTGAACAAAATTAATATAATTCATTTTTACCTTATGTGACATATTTTATGTGTCCATTATTAACCTAAGTGTAATATGAGAACATTAGGTTACATTAGGGTGATTTATGCATGCATTATCTCATTAGGTTTATACCGAACATCTTTTAGGTCCAACCCCACCCTTGTTTGGCTAAGCCCAAAACATCAAACTTCTTGGGTAGGGTCCAAGATCTGGTATGTTACACAATGGCTATCTAGGCTCCATATCTTCAATCTGTGGCACCTTAACTCTACAAAATTGATTGGGTGTGTTGCAAACGAGAGTATCCAAACTTAGGCTAAATAAATCCTCGGCCTTTTTCCAAAAAACCATGTATTCACATTATTTCCCAAGATTCAAACATATATAAATTCCTCTAGGGTCCTTGAATTTTCATGAAAAATAGAACATAGATTTGTCACTACCCAAGCTACATGCCATTCGAATTTTATGCAAAAACATAATTGTTTGACCAGTAAATTTATTCCTTTAAAATGCACATGTATTTAGGAGCATAAACATAATATAAAATCATTTTCTCTCAAAACTTCACCACTTTATTTGGAACATCTCAATATAAACCAAACTGAAGAGTTCACTTATATCGTTCACATTCAAAGATCCAAATGTTCACTCCATCGCATCCTGCACACCTTAAAAGAATTTTGTACACAAAATTAAGCCAATATCTAGCCCATCACAGTAACCATAAATGAAAGAGACATGTGTATATAGTATGTAATCATATATGCTATATTACCTCACCAAGAAATTATATATGTGTGACCGTGGATGACAAAATTTTAAGCCTACATTAGAATGGTAATATACATGTGATAAATGTCATTTCGATATTAGTAGATATATAATGAATCATGTGTTAATTTAATAATATTTAAACCCTAATATGCATTTAGGTGATAAATTTGGGATGAGAATGTTGTATATAGTTGTAATAGGAATGTATTAAAAAGTCTTCTTTGATATGACTAACATACAAGTAGTTATTTTATGATGGAATATTTATTTTTGGACTAAAATGTATTAATAGAGTTGACCATTAGATGTGAAGATCGGGTATGTGCAACCCTCTATTGTTTTGGGGATTTATATGACTACACTCATATTTCCTATAATGAAGCAGTTTCTTAGATAATATTAATCTTTGTTACTCAATTGAAATTGCTTAATTCATAGTTTGTATTCAACTAGTATTTTCTGAATGTTGAACTATTATATTGAATAGGGTTTATTACATTGTCTTGAATATTTATTTAAATTTGTATACATCCTTGATTGTTTATGATTTATTTCAAATGATATATACATTGTCAAATGTATTAATGGTTGAATCACTTCATCTTTCCACCATATTATACATGTTTGATGATTATAATAGTTATTATAAAGTAGAGATAATTACACAGATATATATATATGCATACAAACATATATATACATATATACACACACACATATATAGAGGGAATGTGCCCCTTTTATATGTCTGGGCATAGGTATGTTCCCCCCTTTCCCTTCAGTATTGAATCTCATCTAACTTAGATTGCAAGACATAAAGGCATCCATAATAATATTTAGTAAGGTATTCCTTTATGAGTTTCCATTCAAATAAGAGGATGTCAGTCATCAATATCCAAATTGTTATCAGAGGTATCCTCTTTATCCATATCTATGGTTTTGGTTTCTCAAAAATAAACTAGAGATACTTCCATTATAAGGCATTAGGTTTTATTACTCTTCATGCATACATTTTGTAGCATATATTTGGTTGTTATAACTTCTCATTATTATCCATTAGATTAATCTAGCATTTTTATATACATGACCATAGGACTCACAGTCACATATGAAACAATCATAATTTAATGTTGCAATTTGTACACATGCATGGATATATGTCTAGGTTTTAAATTTACATTTGACTAGTGTTACAATAGTACACAAACTAGGCTTCATTATAATTTGTGGTTTATCCTTAGAAAGATGTTTTGGATAACAATATCATGGTCATTAACTAATGTTTCACCTAATAATGTTTTTACTAATAGCTTTATGAAATGAGCAATTAGAGTTTCCCGAGATTGATACTCTGCACTTGTCAACTATTAGTATTGATATACTCATATTAACAAATATATATACTAATATGTAAACTATTAGTTAGAAATCACACAACCAATTATGATGATTATTTAGAACTACATTTCACATAGAATATCATGACCCAAACCGATCAACCACGGTTTAGGTCTGCCAAAGAGGGATTTGACTAACAATTCATTTTTAATTACTAACTAAATCAATCTTAACATTTTCTTTCTTTAACTACATAGAACTAAAAAAACATGATTTTAACTTAATAAGATAACAACTTATTCAATGTGAAACGTGAAAGGTTACAACTGAGTTCGATTTTAATATAAAAGTAAGAGTTCTCACTTAATATATACCAAGTACAACTTGTTACAAATTTATATCATTTCTTACTTACTAATTCACAGGATTTAGAGGAAGGATAAGAGACCATGCAACTAACTATGTACTCATCATGAGACCTTAGCTGCTCGACTCTTAGAGATGCATAGCTTCTGACTCATCCTACAGAGTTGGAGCTTTGCCTGAAAAAAAAATTAGTAGGTTGATCAGTTATTGCTTAGTGCATAGAAAATCAACAAAAAATTATGATAATTTAGATGTGTATTATTAGTAGAATCAAACATAGATAAATACACATACGGTAATTTTAAACTAATAACATCATCCAACATGGTAGTTGATTAGATAATGACTATAAGAAATAGATAAAATATATCTATTCATTAATCTTTTAGTCTATTTATTATGTGCCTTGAACCCACATGAAGTTTACCACAACATGTGGAAGTATCACAACAAGCTACGATCTCATTGTATGAGACGTAGAGTAGGCATGTGGCTCTAAGTCTACTAGCTAGCTACCTGAGCTGCAACGGACCTCACCATGTCTGGCCTCAGAGGTTAATGGGAGTTGTTGGATATCTGGACACCTCTAAACCTAGGTACTCAGGAAGAGAGTCAAAGAAATTGTCTTATCAACATGCATTAGTGGTTCCACAAGGGATGACCTACTGAACAATATTTGAACTAACTGAGTCCACAAAAGCTATATATATAGGGTATATCTTCGCTACCCGTGTGGGTAACTAAGATTCGCTACCCGTGCATTGGTTTTGTAATAGGAAGACATGTATTTGTAATGAGACGGTCCAAATTTGTAATGAGACCATCAAAATTGTAATACAAAGACTCATTTTGTATTACAACGTTGTTACAGTCATAAATATATATTTTACTATTTCCAGACACAGAATACAAACATCATGTTGTATTTACAAAATGAATCTATCTATTACAATTTGGACCGTCTCATTACAAATGCATGCCTTCCCATTACAAAATTGATGCACGGGTAGTGAATCTTAGTTACCCGCACGGGTAGCGAAGATATACCCATATATATATATATATATATATATATATATATATATAGATATATATATATATATATATATATATATAGATATATATATATATATGGGTATATCTTCGCTACCCGTTCGGGTAACTAAGATTCACTACCCGTGCATGAGTTTTGTAATGGGAAGGTATGCATTTGTAATGAGACAATCCAAATTTGTAATGAGATGACTGAAATTGTAATACAAAGACTCATTTTGTATTACAACGCTGTTACAGTAATAAATATATATTTATTACTGTAACAGTGCTGTAATACAAAACGAGTTTTTGTATTACAATTTCGATTGTCTCATTACAAATTTAGTTGTCTCATTACATACATGTGTCATCCCATTATAAAATTGATGCACGGGTAGCGAATCTTAGTTACCCGCACGGGTAGCGAAGAGATATACCCTATATATATATATATATATATATATATATATATATATATATATATATATATATATATATATATATATATATATATATATATATATATATATATATATATATATATATATATATTCGCTACCCGTGCAGGTAACTAAGATTCGCTACCTGTGCATCAATTTTGTAATGGGATCACACATATATGTAATGAGACAACCAAATTTGTAATGAGATGACCGAAATTGTAATACAAAGACTCGTTTTGTATTACATCGCTGTTACAGTAATAAATATATATTTATTACTGTAATAGCGATGTAATACAAAACGAGTCTTGGTATTACAATTTCGGTCGTCTCATTACAAATTTGGATTGTCTCATTACAAATGCATACATTCCCATTACAAAACTGATGCACGAGTAGCGAATCTTAGTTACCCGCACGGGTAGCGAAGATATACCCATATATATATATATATATATATATATATATATATATATATATATATATATATATATATATATATATATATATATATATATATATATATATATATATACATGGGTATATATTCATTACCCGTGCGGGTAACTAAGATTCGCTACCCGTGCATCAATTTTGTAATGGGATGACACATATATGTAATGAGACAACCAAATTTGTAATGAGACAACCAAAATTGTAATACAAAGACTCGTTTTGTATTACAATGTTGTTACAGTAATAAATATATATTTATTACGTAACAACGTTGTAATACAAAATGAGTCTTTGTATTACAATTTCGGTCGTCTCATTACAAATTTGGATTGCCTCATTACAAATACATACCTTCCCATTACAAAACTGATGCACGGGTAGCGAATCTTAGTTACCCGCACGGGTAGTGAAGATATACCCTATATATATATATATATATATATATATATATATATACACACACACACAGATATATATATATATATATATATATATGGCTAAAAGAATTGTGTACCAGAGTACATGTAGCTTACATGTACCCACCTTCATTTATGTAGATTGTAAGTTTCTACTGAACAAACCAACCTTATGGATGTAAAGTATACCCCTTAGATAAGATGTTTACAAAAAATGACCACATTCTAATATTCATTGATCATCTAACAAAAGAAAATGTGTATTTTCTAATCAACGGTAAGTTGCAGAAATTGCATAAACTATTGAATGATATATTGCTATATCTCATGATCTTTATGAGATATGGTTATGATTTTTTAAACACATCTAATCTATATAATTTTGATTCAATCCATATGGTTGGATTTTATCAACATACTCCGCACGTGCTATTTTAATGGCCGGTACACACTTCCTAACCTCTCTCTCTCTCTCTCTCTCTCTCTCTCTCTATATATATATATATATATATATATATATATATATATATATATATATATATATATATATATATATATATATATATATATATATATATATATACTGCTAAAATTCATTACATACATCATGCATCTACTATTATACTCTACTAAATGTCAAGACTCGTCTCGTCATTCTAATTCCCCAAAAAGTTTGGGCTTTTCTATATCATGTTTCTTTCCTAATCCCGTGAAAGAGTTTTTGCTTTCGTATTCTCTTATCCCTAATTGCAACAAGACTCGTCTCGTCATTCTAATTCCCCACAAAGGTTGGGTTTTTCTATATCACGTTTCTTTCCTAATCCCGTGAAAGAGTTTTTGCTTTTGTATTCTCTTATCCCTAATTGCAACCTCTCTAGGATTTGGCATCATCGATGGCATCAAAAGAACGTTGTATATATATATATATATATATATATATATATATATATATATATATATATATATATATATATATATATATATATATATAGCTAAAATTCATTACATACATCATGCAACTACTATTCTACTCTACTAAATGTCAAGACTCATCTCGTCATTCTAATTCCCCACAAAGGTTGGGCTTTTCTATATCACGTTTCTTTCCTAATCCCGTGAAAGAGTTTTTGTTTTCGTATTCTCTTATCCCTAATTGCAACCTCTATAGGATTTGGCATCATCGATGGCATCAAAATAATGTCGTGTATATATATATATATATATATATATATATATATATATATATATATATATATATATATATATATATATATATATATATATATATATTGCAAAAATTCATTACATACATCGTGCATCTACTATTCTACTCTACTAAACGTCACCATCCAGCTAGTACTGAACTTGCACCCTGCATATTCAACAATATGTGCTCTGAGATTCCCATAGGAATTGCTCATTTCACCATCCAGCTAGTACTGAAGCTGAAGATGGATTTATGGCATAGGGCAACTGCTTGATTAGGATTTCACTTGATTAATTAAGCCAATTTGGTATATTTTAGCATTAATCAAGTTACAACTTATAAACTCTACACAAACTTTGTAAAGATAAGGGCATAATACAACTCCAAAAAATATAAAACATTTGATATATCAATCTATCACATGATACCTCTTATCATACAAGGCTATCACATTTATCATACAGCCATAGGATATCAATCCCACATCACATCACTTGGAGCATAACACCTCACACTAGGCATTAATCCTCATACAGATCATAAGACCCATCAGACAATTCTCGCATATCAACATCATCTCATCATGCCTCATCAAGGCTCACATTTATCACCCTGTGTCACATAAGCATCACCATAGCATTCAATAGCCACGATATTCATTCAACCTGCAAGGTTATATTGACACAAGTAGGATGAAGAAAACATCATCCCAATGATAGTTACATTAAGCAAGTTCAATTACTCATCATATAATTGAATTAGGGTTAAAGTTTCAACAACACATCCATTTAGGGTTCTATATCACAATAATGTCAACAAACCCTATGTATCTTAGCCTTCCCAAATTCTTAGAACATCCTTTGTGTCTTTCATGGTCAACATCAAGACAACCATACTTATAAAACACATGTCATAACCCTTCATTGGTAAACAAGGAATTGGTCACAAACCATGCGAACGAAGTGAGGTATACATCATGGTCAAAGGGCATCCTCAAGACCAGCGATCAAAGCACAACCATGACAAACCAGTGGTCAAGGAAAACTCACCATGGTCGAAGGTACATCAGCAACCAAGAGCTCCACCCAGGTCAGCAACTAAAACCAATGATCAAAGCCAAAACCAAATGGTCGTAGGAGACCCTAGGTCATAGACTATGCCAGCGACCAAGGCACTACCTTCCTCAATAGTCAAAGGAACACAAACCACTAGCGGTCACAGAGGGCCATCAACCAAATAGTCAAAGGGTTCAACAACACCCAAGCGGTCGAAGATAGACCAACATCCAAGCAGTCGTAGGGATTCACAAGCTTATGTGATCAAAGAAGAAACTAGTCCATGTGATCAAAACTTAGGGAAAGCCATATCATTCGACCATAAATATCCAAGCATTCAACCACTTGATTACCAACATGAAGAACATCCAAGAGAGATAAAACCACTAGCAAATCATAAGCAAGATAGATGATTAACAACATGAAACCAACATTCAAGGGATGATGTAAAAACTTAGTAAAATCATCACTAAAATCCTATAATCATGCACCACATGTGATCATCATGAAAACCATGAGTTGAGGAATGAAGGGTCAAGGTCAAGAACACCAAAGTAGAACCAAAACTCCACCTTATGCAAGGTAACCCGACCATAAATACAAGATGGCAAAAACCAAGGTTAAGTTGCATGACAAACCATTATCTTCTCCATCACTTAGATTTTTGGGTGGGTGAATTAGGGTGTAAGCAAGGAAGCAAGTGCATGCAAGATTAACATAGAATTATAGCACTAATCAAGATATCATCATTAATTGAAATTGATCATGTTTTAGAATAAAATGCATGTAGGATTAGAGTTCTATAATAGAGAGGGGAGAGAGTTATATAACCTGCCTTGGATGATAGTTACACCACCTCCAAGCAAAGCTCCAAAAGCAAGAAAGAAACCCTAGGTTTGATCTCCTCCATGACCAAGTTAGTCACCACCTCAAAAGAGAAGTAAAACCCCTAGGTTAAAGGGTAAGAAAAGGGAGATACAAAACCTCAAGGCCAAAAGAACTAAAAGAAGGAGAAAGGAGAAAGAAGAGAGCTTCGTTTCACTTAGATACCACCATGGCAACCAATAGTCACCAATCTTTGTGAAGAGAAGATCTTCAATATAGCCACCATGGTTTACACCATAGTCTATGGACAAAAGGGGAGAAAGGGGTAGGGTTCTTTAATCAAATGATATTAAGAGATGGATCACTTACCAAGGATCAAGGAACCACCAAAGATCATCAAGGAAGAGCTTCTCCAAGCTTAGATCACTACATGCAAAAGACCTCAGCCACCAAGCACCAAGGATGAACTCTCCTTCACCACCAAGCACACTAGGGTCGAGCACAAGATGAGAGAGGAGGAAGGCTAAAAGAGGTACGTGCATGTGTGGGAGAGGTTTTATATACTTAGGCATATGAGAGAGGTGAAAGGGGGTTAGGTGTCAAAATAATAGGGTTCCTCATGATACTTGTCCATCAAAGAACAAACATGCATCCACTAAAACCATGAAAACCACTGTCATGAAAAAAAGAAAGCTATGTGATCTCACTTGCTCATGGATGACCTTCGGTCACAGGAAACACTTGGTCATGGTCGTAGAGAAACCATGCGGTCCAAAGCACTCAAAACCATAGGTCAAGCGAGCCAAAAGAAGGCTCCAAACTCAAGATACCGTAAGGATCTCAAAACGTTATCAAAACTCCATTCGGCATAGAGAAACCACCAAGGAACAACAAGGTTGGTCCTTGAAAGACACAAATTCAAACGGTCAACACAAAGGTCAACGACAACATTGGTCATTAAGGCAAACCCTAGAAACCACTCTCGACATATCACCACTTCCTCCTTATCAAACCAAATCACAAAAAGGTGCCCCAAGGCACCATATTCTCTCTCATGATGCCAAGGGTCAAAGGGCACAACCTACATGTGAAAATTTGCAAGATTACCCTTCAACATGGGTAAATTGCAACTAGGTCCAAAAATATTCATCTCTGAGGTGAGGCTTAAAGTAAAGTAAAGAAAGAATAAAATGAAAAAGAGCCACTTTTATCAATTCCATAAATGTATCTACCTGATTTAGCTCAAACAACATCCAAATATGACCAAACTAAAACCACAAGCATGTCACATGATATTAGGGCATCTCAAGAGATTAGATCAAGGTTTAAGCATCTTATTATGCAAAGAAAACAAGGTTAGTTAGAAAGTTAGGTTAGGGGGTTGACAGATCCCATGTAGTTGGGGATGGGGGGGTCAAATAACATGAGGAGATGATTGATCATTAAGGAGGGAATGTGAGGGAGTAGGAATATATAGTTAAAGGAACAAATGGGTTGGTGGTCACTGAAGGGATGTTGTTTCTATTTCTTTCAACTAGTACGAGCAGAGGCAATGATGATGCCTACTAAGAGTATGGGTTATGTTAGGAGTTGTCGTTAGGGTTGAGGGAAGGGAGGAGAATATGAGAATATTATTTCAAAAGATCCTTAGTTTCCAAGTGTAGAGGAGAATCTACTTTTCTCCTCTGCATAACTGTGAGTCACCAGTGCTATAGAGAGGTAGGTAGGTTGTATCTCTTTTTCAATAGTCCTACTATAAGCCATCAAAAGCCACTTTAGTTAAATACTTAGCATTTTCGTAACTTCTACAAGTCAACTCTAATCTCTTTGAAATTTTAATCATGTGTTCAATTTATATCAAGTTGATTTTAGAAAATACTAGCTCTACAAAATGAAACTGTAAGGTAACCAACAATTTCTGCCTCCATTGGAATTAAAAATTTGAATATCTAAATTTTATGTGGTCCCTAAGATAATTTTTGCCAATCGAGTGTAGAAACAAATGTTTGGGTCTTGATCTGCATGTATTGGATAATAATTTTAGAAATTTACTTATGTGCACAAGATTCAAGTATATTTAAAAGGAGTTCAAGTATAAAAGAATTTCATCTAAGGTATTTCAAAGAAAGATAGTAATTAATTATAGATCAAAACAAGTTTGGTACCCAAAATTTAGTATTCTACAACTCTCCCTTGCTTATAATAGATGTCACCCCCAAAATATCCATAGCTACAGTTTAACATGTGCCACACCACCACTCCTTATAAGGATTTTCTTCCATTCTAAATCCAAAGAGATGTGAAGGGTATGCCAACTAATATCTATTATTCTTTGGTTTATCTTAATCATCATCATGCATAAAATTTTAGATTTTTGTATTTTTGTACCATTCATGTGGCTCCCATCTAGGTTTTTGTGTCTAGTTTCCTCTTATCTCTTTAATTTTGACTTTATAGAATTAAAAAAGTTCTTTTTTATGTATACTATTATAAGAAAATAATTTTTGAGGGGTAAAAACTTTCAATGAAAAACTAAAAATGGCACCAAAATGAATTATAAGAACCAAATCATGATTTTTCGTCCTACTACTCTTGTTTTCTCAAGTGTCATTTTTAAATGATGTATAAAATTATAAATATCTCCTTCCACTAGCATAGGTTCTACTAATGGTTACCATACAATTCTCTTACTACCTTGTGGAGTTACTATTTAACTTAGACTCAAATTCTATTTGAGAAGTACATATACTATCGGGTTTGGTATTTATAAGTCACAATGATGAGTGTTTGTATGTCACCTTCTAATATAAATTTCTAATATGAATGTTGAGGATTTAAATTAAGATGTGTAAACCATTTTTATCAAAAGTTTTGAGTTACACCACAAAATTATCTAACAAACTATAATTATCAAGGTCAAACTTAAAATTATCTTATCCATTTTTGTTTGACTTAATTTGTTGTCACTACTTCCTATGAGATGATTTATTAGGTTAGGGGTTAAGATATAATTTTATTTTTTAAATAATTGATAAGGGTATAACAAACATTTCTCTAAAGAATAACATAAAATAGGGGAAAAGGGTTCCCATTACACATTGTCAACTTCCTCTAAGTACCTATACGGTACCAACTCCCTTATATTTTAATTTATCCTAATAAATTATTGTCTAAGAATGAATACAAACATCACATGATATAATGGGGAGTCTTATGGTCGATTAATTATGATTAGTAAGAGTTTAGGGTCTCTAAATCTAGATCATTTAATATATCTTTGTTCATATATACATTCAGGACCATAAGGACATCCATTCACAGCAAGTGGTCCATATAGGTAAGCATGTATCCCATGACACAGGGGATTCCCTAAGCATAAAAGTTATATTTTTGGAGATGAGAGATATTTACTTATGAAATAATTTTATGGATACCCCATAAAAAATTTCAACCATTTCTTTTTAGTGAGGAAATGTAACACATGGGAAAATGAGTATTCATTCTCTAGACATGAGGGTTTAGGAAAACCAACTATACCAAGAAACTCCTTGGTGAAGGAAAGGCCTTCCTAGAATAAAATGAGTTAGAACAATTTATCATTTAGAAAAAGGACAACATAACTATAAAGCCTTAGTCAATGTTTAATGTTTGTCATCTATGAATACTCAACTCAAAGAAAACATTACAGAGTGCACACTTCAGTTAAGAAAAGGGTCAAGGTAGAAACAAGGGTTCAAACTTGAAATGTACATTTAATGAAATATGCACTCTATTGTGGTAGAATTGACTTCACATTAATTGAAGACATAGAAGATAATCACAGAAACGTCATCCCTAAAATTGAGAAAATTTTAGCCGCTAAGGAGAGGATGGGAGTGGTTAGGCCTAGCATAAACTAAGTCACAACTGAGGAAGTCGCCTTCGGGGTAGGGAAGACAAACTAAGTAGAGGGGTTGAAACCCTAATTGGTATGCCATGAATAAAATATAGGTTCATCAACAACTTGTATAGGATCATCTAACTTCCTAGTCAAGGTGTATATCTAGAATCTATAGAGGATAGCTTGAAATAGTCAGATTGACTAACTATTAGTGCTCTTCTAACATACTTGTAGTGAGTGGAACCGAACTAAGAGATCCAATCATTACTTAATTACATAATAAACCAGTACAACACCAAACATACAAAATTGTATGAAGCAAGGAGGTGTAGTTTCGTCTAAGTATGAAGAATAAACCATTGTATTTATGCAGTAGTGGAAAATTTAACTAGTAAACTATCACAAGATATTCCATTACATTGCTTTCCACCACAAGGAGTCTTTAAAAAAAGAAAAGATTACATCACATTTTACAAAGAACTAAGGAAACTTGACCATACCAAGTCATAATCCTCATAAGTTGTCTTTATATAAATCATCTATACCTTGGTGGTTTGGGGATAAAACCCAAAGAGGGAAGAAATAAGAATAATGACATGCCAAAAAAAATTTGGCAAGTGGAATAAAAATATAACTTGGACATAAAAAGATTCAATTGCAAGAGCTAGGGGTGCTTCTAGTCAAACCAAGAATATAAATAGTTGGTTATGTTCTTGAGAATGTACATAGTGTTGGGAAATGTGGCATCATATATGGCAGATGAAACACCAAATTTTACTGCATATTCCCCTTAAGTTGTACATCGTGTTAACAACTATGAATTGAGAAGGAAGGTTTGCAAGAGATATATATCTGGTCATGGAGCAAGTCCAACAACTATCCCATGTTGTAGAGTGCTCCTTTCTTCAAGTTGCACCTAGATGACATTAGCAACGGCCTCCTAGTTAATCACCATGGATGGTAGTTTATCTAAGGTGGCAAAGGCCTCCTCACCTCTGTAGTAGTCTATGTAGACCATTAGGAACTCCATGTTTCTCTACTAGAGCCAATGGGAAGGAGTCGTCCCTTTGAACATCAACCAGCTAGGGTTGATTGGCTCTCTCATGTTGTCTCTCCCTTATTGTCCCTCCCTTTTACGAGTCAGACTTGCTCAGGCTCTCTAGTTACCACAACTAGAGAGTACAACAACTTCTTAGAGAGTATTTTTGTGTCTCTAGAAATCCTCGACTTCCCCCTCTATTTATAGGAGGGTCAGGATCAAGGGTTCTAGTTTGAGCAGGAGTCGAAGAGTCATATTTTATGAATTTTCCAGAACCTACAAACCATGAACCAGTTAGTTCACACATGAGACAATTGGTTTTCAACACTTGAATCAATCGTATCACTATATTTCATGTTTGCATTTGTATTAGAATTTAATATTTGATTAATATACAACATGACGTCAACATCAATCCTTGATTCAGTCCATTGATTGTTGAACCAGACATTTCACATATGAAATGGTCAGTTGATTTTTGAACTGGTTGTTTCATGTTAGGTAGTTCATTTCTGAACCTGGAGATTCAAAAATTCTATTCAGCCAGTGTACAACCAATGTTGTTTATTAAATACCTAAATAGTTTAGTACTTAAGTTAGACCATATTCATGAGTAAAATAATATTCCAAGTGCATCCTATGTGTGTGACCCTATAGGTCCCAAATTACGTTGGATGTGAATGTTTATAACTTATTTATAACATCTGAAGCAATGAGTGTATCTAGCAACACATCATTGCTACCTAAGTAATTGGAAAGTTGGAGAACATCTTCAACCTACAATTTGTGATTAGTGTTATCGTAATCATATAGTTCTTTTGCCTCTGATATCCATATTGAACTCGAGGCATGGAATCGTCATCCTCTCAATGTTCAATCCATGTTCCTTGACTATAACAGACTGTCTGAGATGCATTTGGGCTCACATATCATATTTTGATTTATGTGAGTATGGCCATACATTTCTCATTCTCACTTATCAAGTGGCATGGATATCAATCTCATGTAGGAAGGACAAATCTCATCTACAACACTCACACTCAATCCCCATGTGTCACAATGCACCTGAGCATCACCTTTATGGCAACCCTTATTGAAGTGTTGGATGATGTCAAAACACATCAAATGATATGTGATGAGTGTAGTGACTTAAGGTCTAAGAACCACAATCACCACTATCACTCTAACATATGATTTTGACTACCATTGCGTGGTCTCCATGTATCACTCTCAAGGTGGGTATATCTAATACATTGTTCTCTATCATGGTTGAGACAAACATAATAGACCGAATTACCTTTACCATTATCAAATTAGGTATTTAACGCCCCCACTGCAATAATTGTATGATTGGGTCTATGGGCATACATACCAATAGACTCCCACTTGCACTTAGAGACAATCACCCATGAATATTATTCCAAGTGTTATCAACATGCCCATCATGGTTTTGTTGTGCAAGCACATTTATAGTGGGTTAGCAACGTCTGCTTCAAGTCAATATCATGAAAGTTTCACATCTCCTAGATGTATGACTTCTAGTATGAGATCGAATTCCTATAGTATGGTATCTAATATTCCTTGCCTATCCAGTAGGTACATTGTTGTGATAGTATTTCTATTGTGTCATCAACAGTTGGAACCTCCCATAAGTTCATCGAAATGAACTTCTTGATCCATACAATATCCTCTGTTGTTCTCAAAATAGAAAGGTACTTGACTTCATTAACAAATGTCTCTTTCTTGATATTTTTCTAGCTTACAGTTCGCATTTTAAATTCAAACACAAATTTAGATTGCGATCATTAATTTTGTTTGTCATTTTAGAAGCTTGCATTTGTATAACCCTTTATACCCAACTTATCCTCTTTATCATAACTAAGGAATGGATCCTTTTAGTGCTTCTCAAGTTCTTAAGGATGTTCTTCACGGAAATCCAGTAACTTTCACTAGGATCTAACAGATATCCACCATCATGTCCAATACATACTAGACAACAGAATGAGTATATTACATTGCATACATGATAGATCCAATTGAAAATTCATATGGCATCTTATTGGATCAAAGGGATCTAGAGGGGAGTGAATAGAGATAAAAGAACTTACACAAAATTCATTAGACATTCAAATTAGTTCAAGAGAAAATATTGCAAATATGGAATTTGATGTGAAACTAAACATACATAGAAAGGATGAGAGAGATTGAATGAGATCAAGAATAAGAAATGTAGAGAGGTTCCAAACTCTAAACTAGGAGAAAGTCAAACCACTACCTAGAGAGGTCAAGCCCTAGGATTTGCAACCATTGCATATTTATATTCCATTATAAGACATACAATAAAACCTTCCTTTTGCAAGGCAAGGATGCCTAGCCTTCGTTTTTAAGGACAAAAGGAGCCAATAAACCTTACAAGGTCGTACCTATCCTTCAAGAAAGAGTCTTCAACCTCTACAAGGGCATATTCACTTTTTCAAGGAGTTGGATACCTTCACCAAGGAGCTCCCCTTCTTGCAACAAGTCTTCCACCTCGAAGGAAAGACCCACTCTTCTCAAGGATCTTCGGCCTTCACCTTATCCTTCACTAAGGAGATGTTTTGCTTAAAGAAAGGGATTGGGGAAAGAGAATATTGAGAGATTCACAAGTATTACAATGAAGTAGCTCTTACAAAAATATCTATCTCACTCATATGGATGTCTTGGTTAGTAAGAAAGAGAGAGAAAGGGCTCTATGTGGATAAAATCATTTAACTATAGCTAGTAGCAAGGTAGGCAAACTTGGTATGAAGACCAAGGGTCCCTATTTTATAGTTGGGGTTTTCTACTAGACACTAGAGGCACTTGTGGATGAATTCAAGTCATTTGGGGTGCTGGAATGGATCTATTTTTTATATTTGCTACACTCCAATAGCTAGAAACACCTTTTCTAGGCACTCCATATAGTGCAATCAGTTGAGTTTCAATAAAGGGAACTTGGGATGACTACACTATGTGACAAGCTAATTTTGAGTTGTCAATTGAGTTTATCCTGGATAAAACTTGATCAATGGCTTAAAAATTAGTTTGTTTGTGTAGGGTGTTGGTCGAGTTTATCCCGAGGTAAACTTTGTAGAACTTGGAAGTTTCCAAGACCCATCGAGTTTCTAAGAGGGATACTCAGACGAATAGGGTGGATGTTATTCATTTTGAAAATATCATTAAAGCGATTAATCATTCATTTTAAGTGCTCCTAAATTTTCTCATCTTGATTACAAGTCATAACATCAATATAAATGATTTAAAAAATGTCCTAAGTCATTTACGATGTTTTCCATAAAAGGGCATTTGTATTGACTTTGTTTTGTATCGGGTCAAGCTAGGGATTGATTATAACAATCCTTTTCATGTATGTAATACCTAAAATTAATATCAAATAGAAATATTAGATACATATGAATGGAATGGTTAAGTCATTATCAAAATATGTACAATGTATAATTGTTAGGTCAACATGCTCCCCCTTTTTGAAGATGACAAACCATTCCTCAACATATTAAAAAGGACTTGAAATTTATACTTTTACCTTGTTAATTGAAAGGTAATACATGAATGAACAATAGAAATTTCTCCCCCTCAATTCATGCTTACCTTTGCATGTATGGTTAGTATTTCCAAAAACATAACCATAACATATATACTATTGAGTCCTCTTACATAATCACATGATATTTCAGATAATCAATTAGAAAAGGATCACAATTCAATATGTACTAACCTCATTTCTCCCCCTTTGTCATATTAAAAAGGTAGAGTGTAGAAGAGATAAAGCACAGGTATCACACACATGCACAAACTACACAAGAAACCACCAAGAAAGCTCCAAATTGAAATAGGTAGAGGACAAACATACTAGAGCCATAATCAAAATGTGAAAGCACATTCCCAGAACTCATAACATAGAACCAAGCATAGAGTTAAGGTACATAAGTCTAGATTACAACAAAATATATGTCCTCTGTAGATGAAACTACAAAATAGCAAAAATAGCAAGATGTGAAAATAGTACTCCTCAGATATAGTGCCCAAATGTTTAGTACATGATATTCTACAAAAAGATATAAATAAGCACTCTATAGACTAATAACTAAACATCTAGGTTATATAGGTCAAGGTCCTCGTCATCGTTACTGTCTGGCTGATATTCTTCAACTCCTTCTGAAGGTCCATCTGTGGCAGAAAGAGTAGCCTCACTACCATCTCCATCAGCATCGGAGCCATCATCTCTATCTTCACCTTCATCTTCATCATCACCAGTGTCAGCATCCTGATTAGGCATATCCTCATCCTCTGAAGGTACAAAGGAGTGAGTATCGGGCCTCTTGACATTTTGCTCAACCCAAAACATGCCACATACATGTAATGCATTTGCTTGCTTAAAGTTGGGTGTAGAAACCCCATCATAACTGGAAAGCAATGTGGGTGAATGTCCTAGTGGAAGAGCAAGAAGTGGAGTATCACACTCTGAAAAGATCCAGGGGTAGGTCCACCATCAGAGGTAGTGGTACAGCGGAAGCAGCTGGGTGGTGGTCAGGGTAGAACTAATTGTACGCATAGGAAGCATAGTCAGCACTTGGGTAAGGCTGGTAGGTGGGGTAGGGATGGGTGCAGGAAAAGTTCATGTTTGACATGATTTGAACTAGATTATGGTGGAGGTGATCCTAAACATGTAGGTTGCATGCCTATTGATGTATCATGTATCTCATCAAAGTTTCATTTGACATCAAGAATGAGGCATGATCAGGTCTAGGAGGAGGTGGAGGAGCCTAGGTGGAGGTAGAAGCACTAGGTTTGGGATTAGAGGTAGGATGAAAAGACTTCTTGATCGTGGTTTCACTGATGTAAACACCTTTCCTACTTTCTTTGTAACCAAGCTCATGGAAAAGGAATTTCTCAGTTCGGTGAGCAAACAAACCACAAATCAAGTTGGGATAGGGTAGGTGGGTTCCACTAGTGTTCTTCCCAGAGTCAAAATAAGTCATGTGTTGAAGAATGTAGAGGGCCCATTTGATTTTGACATCATGCAGGAGATAGTACATTAGTACAAGAGTGTTCATTACAATATTCATTTGATTTCTCTTGGGATGGATATTACATATGACTACTAGTGCAATGAGGTGAGTCTTTATGTCAAGGGAGGAAGAAGGAAGAGTGGGTTTCTTCCTAAAGGGAACATCAAGTTTCTTCAGGAACTGGTGGATGTAGGGTAGGGTAAGCTTGGATTCAAAAAATTTATAGAGCTTCTCAGGGTCCATAAGGTTAAGATATTGGTGATAGGTAGTCAACCATGTGTATGCAGTGGTGGTACCATTAAAGTAAGAATTCAAATAATCCTCATAGATGGAAAACTTAGTAACAACAATCATGGAGGTTAGGATGACTTGTTGGTTGGGGGTGGCACAAGAAAAGTGTAGTTCCATGTGAGGATTCAATAGAATTCATGGACAACTTTTGTGCTAGAAAGATACTTTATATAGCACAATTGCTCTACACAAAGTGCACTAAGATGTTGTGCATTGAACACAACAATAACTTCATTCATCAACTCACTACGAGATTCAAGCATTGCATGAAAAGGAAAAGGAATTCTAGGAAGAATCTCTTATACCTATTGAGTGCTTGAGAGGATATGGAGGACGTGCCATCATAGGAATAAAGACGAGAAGTAATGGAGGATGTGGGTACTCCAACTAGGCCAATCTATTTTTTTCAGTTTGAAACCATAGAGATGAATGGAGAAGAAAAGGCATCACAATGAAAAAGGTGGCAAGAGATGTAGGCCACCTAGACTGCTAGGTTGAGGTTGGGAGAGAATTTCAAGTTACCTACGCGGGTATTAAAGATGTATTATATATATATATATATATATATATAGAGAGAGAGAGAGAGAGAGTCAGGCTAGAATACACTCGAGTGTACAGATCGCACGAATACACTCAAGTGTGTTTGCATATCAAGACTATTTTTTTCAAAATGTAAACCATTTATCTTCACCATCATACAATAACTAGGCTACATACAAATTTTGAGCCCATTTGTATGAGTGTAAGTCACTCATCCAAAGGCAACAAAATCAACGCACGAAACTAATTTGAAATGCATAATTTTTGTGGTCTTCATAACATGAGCTATACATATCCAAATGTGCTCAAATTTTGTGTATGCATTGTTCAGGAGATGTTTAAGAAGATCAATAGATTAGATTTTCAGAAAAAATATTGCATCATGAAAAACTACTTGAGTGTATTCTGCTCCGGATACACTCGAGTGTATTCTAGCATGACTCTCTCTCTCTCTCTCTTTCTATATATATATATATATATATATATATATGATAGAATGCAATCAAGTTTACAGATCGCACTGTACACTCAAGTGATGTTTGCATATCTAGACAATTTTTTTGACAAAACCAAATCATTGATATTCATTCATTAAAGAAATATAGGCTACATGAAAATTTTGAGCTCCATTGGAATTTTCTAAGCCACTCTTTCATGACCAAAAATCGCCGCACAAAACTAATTTGAATTGTATAATTTTTGTCACCTTTAAATGCATGACTTATAAATGTCCAAAAGATCTCAAATTTTATATTTAGTATGCTTATATGATTTAACAAGATCAATGGCTTAGATTTTCAAAATAAATGTTGCATAATAGAAAAAGACTTGAGTGTATTTGGTCTACAGTACACTCAAGCATATTTTAGTCTGACTCAAATATATATATATATATATATATATATATATATGTGTGTGTGTGTGTGTGTGTGTGTTTTTTTTTGTGTCCTACACTCTAGATATATGCCTCTCAAATGGAAAACATATATAGTAGTAGCAACTCATAGTTGATTATCCTTGTCTTGTTTTTGAAAGGTATACTATATGCATGTGTATTTTATACAGTGCAATGTCGATGTGATGTGTAGAGTTGATAGTGTCCATGTTCAACCCATACATGAACTTGGATATGTACAATAATCAGATTTGAAATTGAAAATCTAATTGGGTTTCAATGTATATGAATTGAAAAGTTCTATTTGAAATTGAAAATCTAATTGGGTTTCAATGTATTCGAATTGAAAAGTTCTATGTAATTGTCTGCCTCATTTTGTACCAGTACTCTTCATCATGATTTGTCAACCTGGTCTACTTTTGTTTATTTTGACTTGATTTATAATTTCACTTTGGTTATATGTGCAATTGGGATGATTATATTGGATCAAAATTGTGACCATATCTTTGTGTTTTTATCCATCCAATAAAGTATTTTTATGAAAAAATGAATCACATGGAGGAGTAAGGTTTAGCTATTACATCTATAGTGGAGGATCAATATAGAAATGAGGATTTACATCGACAAAGGGAGTTTCATTAAATGATTTACAACCTTGATAGAGAAGGTCATGTATATGTTTTTTCTTTATCTAGTATGGCTCAAGTTAACGCTCGGGGGAGGCTTATAATGTTACAAGTACATATATGGATAGAGAAGCATGACTACCATGGTTCTTCTTCTTAGTTTCATGGGAACAAAGTCAGGTTGTGGGGGACTTCAAGAACGTAGATTGAAATGACATGATGCTACTATGCTTGAGGAGAATGGCCACGTATCGGAATCCATCATAGGTGGTGATGGAGTCTAAAAGATACTTCAAATGACTATTGAAGACAAAGTATTTCTCATGTGTCGAAGGAGAAGATTGTTGTAATAGGAAGGTTCTAACTCATGTCTTATTTGGATTTGGACTTAATAGAAGTTGATTTGGTGTGCCTAATAGGAGTTATATCCAAAGGGAAATAACATAACTCCCTATGTGCAACATGTACTATTTGGAATTACTAAGACTTGAACTACAATTCCTAGTTGCAACCATGTATCATGGAGGCCTATAAATAGAGGCCCTAGGGGAGGCCATGAACTTCATCCGCTTGTTGGTGTGTGATGTGTTGTTGCTTGCACAAAAATTCACTAGGTAAATTATCCCTAGAGTTTAACCTTTTAATGGCTATTAATCCACTTGTAAACAAGTGAATTAGTACAAAAAGGTACCAGTCCCATGGAACATCATTTTTTAGATCTAAGTCAAACATATTGTGTTGAAAAGTATTGAAACTCCAGTTTTGAATAGAGTTATTAAACTAAAACAAGGAAATAGAACTGCAGAAGTAAAGTAAATAATCAAGTGAAAAACTAAAAAGAAAGTAACCTTGCAAAAGTGAAAGCAATTATTCAAGGATTAATTTCCATTAATAATATTGGTGGAAGTTTGGGTTTCACCACCACAAGCCTTTGAAGTTATCTTAGAAATTTTAGTTCCTTTTTAAACAAATATTTAGATTACAACTATGTAGATGTGTTCCTTTCAGAAACTGATCTTGTGGATTAAGCTACATGTAAACTCAGGGTCTAGCATTTGGAAAGTCATAGTTCAATCATCCAACAAGTTTTTTTCTGGGGTCTCATCAGGAAATTTGTGAGTCTCATTTGATGTTCTGGTCTAGAAGTCAGGGGTCTCATTGTTATGGACTGTAACATTCATGAATAACAAATGATCGGTTCATAATTCACGTATTCAAATGAATGAAGATGTGTATTTTAGTTATTTAATGGAATCAAAGTTTGCTTAGACAAGTTACGGGCTCATGGAGCTACTCTCCATGTACTAGAAAAGGGAAACTACTCATGTATATAAGAAACAAGTATACAAGTAAGGATAGGATGGAATATGGAGTGTCTAAAGATTAATCTTGTGCTTGGACTTCCCCTCCTTTTATAGGAGGGAAATGGGGGTTGAAACCTCAAAAATTGCTCCTAGCAGCGGCTTGGGAGACTTGGTCTGTGATGTCATTCAGTTAACTAGCTTAAATACTTTCTTTAACTTGAAGGCATATTTGACTACAATAATGGGCCTTCTCGATTTGGAGTTTGATTGAGTCTTGTTGGGGAGTCGATCGACTTGAATGCCAGTCAATCACTTGGTATAAATTGATTAGCTTTATCAATTTTGACTTTGATGAATATTACTAGTGAGTTGATCAATTGGAAAGCCAATCGATCATTTGGTTTGTATATTGAGCCTTCCCAATTTTGAGTTTGATTGGGTCTTGCTGGTGAGCTGATCGACTGGAATGTCATTTGATTAGTTGGAGTTTTTGGACTTCACCAATTCTTACATGAGATTTGATTGGTTGCGATGTCAATTGATCAACTACAAAATTTGGGAGGCTAAATTTGAAATTGAAGCCTTTGATTCTTGAGCTTTTTGGGCTTTAGAGTGAGTGGTCCACTTTCTTTTTAAAATCCAAGAAAACCTAGTAAAAACTCCAATTCATGAGAGAAAAGCTAAACTAGGACCATTAAATATAAAATTAGGGAATAATCAACAAAAGGCTTCTATGTAATGATCTAAAACATGTAAATAAAATGGATATATATGCATTTATAAAATACCAAAAACTTGAATGTTGCTCATCCTCGAGCAACATTGAATCATAAATGATACCAGATAATACTCTCATCTAGTCCTCCTCTCTTTCCTAGCACTACTTAATGCCTTCCCCCTTTCATGGCCAAGCAACCCTGATTTCTTGGAATAACGAAACATAATTGTCTAGCTCCCTACTAAAAATTTCTCAACTTGTTTCCATTTCAAGATCCATAGACAAACAGATATCATATCCCTTCTACCTATTGTAATATTGCAAATTATCAGAAGTTATGTACAAGAATAAGGTTCATAGATTTGATGGTTTGGGGCTATGTAGATTCCCCTAGGTAGGAAAGTGGAGTGAATGGAGATATGGAAGAACATGATCTCTCCTCTATTCGAATCAAGATCTTTTTATTTTCTTTGTTGCAATTACATTGATTGCAATTTTTTGTGTGTACTTTGGCATTTTGCCCCTATTAAATTTGCAAGTGGTAAGGAAGAAGTGATAGACCGGGGAGGGTGTGCCATCCAGAACTTAGAGTTTGGCACTTTTTTTGGCTTTTGAATTTTTTTTCCAATGGAGGGGTAAGAAGGTGGTAGAAGAAATGTAGAAGAGGTTGGACTTGTGCAGCTTGTGTTTGGAATTCAGTGTATGGGGAGTATCATGGCATGAGTTCAATTCTCTGTGTTACTTGTAACAATCACATAATTTACAATCTATTTGCAAAACTTTAAATAGGGACTCATTGTGTTGGTTCTTATCTATCCACTATGGCTTGCCAACTTTTCTGAGGGGTGGTGATATTAAAGGTCATAGGGGACCATATGATTTCTATCAATGGTACTTTATGAAATATTGCAAGAAAATTTACTTTTTCATGGGGTTCTTGATTAACGTGCATAAATGGTCAACTAGATAAATGCCACAACTAAAGTAAGAAGGGAAAATTTAAAAAAAAAAGCTAAACTATGTAACATAATGGAAAATGATAAAAGGGGAAGATAGAGTGGGTGGAATAGGATAAATAATATATTATATTAATTTAGAGATTTTATGGCTTTGGGGGACAAGAAATGAGAAAATAAGAAATTTTATATCAAAATCTATTAAGAAAGGTACCAAATATATTTGTTGGGTACTTAGCATATAATCAAATACAAAATGCATTCAAAAGGAAGAATTAATGTAAAGTTAGACTCCCCACACTTTAACTAGCAAATCCATGGATTTCAAGTCAATTGGAATTCATTTACCCTCCTAATAAATTAAATGAATATTCAAACTCTAATATATATAAATGCTTAATGCATGTGAAAAAGGAAACCTCCTTGACTCCTAATTAACCTTCTCTTTAAATTGCTTAAAAATTACATTTAAATTGTTGTCCCAATTGAATTGGTATTGAAAACCGTAATTGCCTTAGATTTTAATAATGGTATTTGACCAAACATTTAAGTATTTTCCTAAATGCACTCTTCCCTCAACATAACGCAACATTGAGTTATTTCCTCCCCCTCCCTATCTAATGCGAGACTCCTCTCAGCATTCTCCCTATCTAAAATGGATGACCCCATCTGTGATGCAATAGGGGACATTAGGCAGTGGTAGCCGCAATGGGGCACCCCCCCTTCCTCTCTTGTCTGTCTCCTATATCTCCTCCCTCGTTCCTTGCTTTTCTCCTCAACACCCCAAGCCCTAGCCGCCAGCATCCCTATCTTCTTCTCCACGCCTATCTCCATGCCTATCTCCAACATGATGGGACCTCACTCGCCTCAATGACAACCAAGAACCCACCTCCACCCCAAACTTAAAATTCTGCTCGTCCTGAGAAAAATTTAAATTTGGAATGGAGGGAAGAATGTCTATGAGATCACTAGGTTCCGTGGTAGATAAAAATGTCAAGCTGAAGGGAATGTTGATGAGGGTTGGAGCCTTAAATGGTGGAGCTTCATGGTGTGCCCAATGATCAGGTGGTCTTAGAAGCTGAATGGGGTTGTTTGGATGCTTGAAATAATGTTTCCTCTCACCCAGAGCCCATCCAATAGGATCCACATAGCTTCCTTATTAGTGGAGGAAGTGGTTTTGATGTGTGTTGATTGTGGACATGATGGTACTCATTGGATGTCTTTGGGGTCAACTCTTCCCCAAAGACCCATGGTGGATCATCTTTTTCAAAGGGGAAGGTGGGGTAAGATGAATCCACTTTGAGTAGTGCCAGATCTAGTGCATCATGTGGAGGAACTGACTCGAGTTTCTCCTCATCACCTGAATCTGTTTATAGTAGACATGGTGTCAGCATGGGAGGTTGTCTTATCAGCCTTGTATGACTTTGTATGCAAATATGAGTACATCCCATCAATGTGAAGGTTCATGGAGGCATTGCAGTACTTTACAATGCCAAAATGTGGATCTGACCCCTTCATGAATCATGTGCAACTCAATAGGATCATAAGGAACCACATCATAATCTAATGGTGGAGGCATGTAGACTTCTTATAGAAGTGGAATCACCTCATCGGGTTCAATCTGATATGGAACAAAAGGTGGTTGAGGTTGAATATAAGGTTCTTGATGAGAAGGCATTTCCTCAAAAGAATCCATTGATTCATCATGAGAGGGTGATAGTACATTATCTATGATAGGCTCAACCAAAGTTGTTTGGTTATTGATAATGTATGGATCAATGTCTAGAACCAGGGTGGTTGGTGGAGCTTCAGGTTCTATAGCCATACAAGGACGACTCTCTTGCAGTGATTTTTCATATTGTAGTAATAAAGACTCTAGTAAAGAGTTCGGGTATTCATCATACTATGGTTGGAACTCATGTATTATTTCTAATGCATCTAGCATAGTTGACATTAGGATGGTATCATCATCATCGTCATCAAAATATATCATCTTTGGTTGCTCATCTTTCTCATAGGACTCTCAGATTGGCCCTTAAGTGGTGTGGTTGGGAGGGAAAGTTATGCTTTCAATTGAGCTAATAGTGCCTCACTTCATTTGCTCCAGTCTAATAACTCAATTGTTGTCATCTTTACGGCATGAAGTTCCTCTTTTTAGGTGAATATTAGTTTTCACAATAAAAGTCTTCACCATACTCCACACATTATTGTTGGTCATAGCCCACCTCATTAGAATATTCATATGTGTAGCATGGTTCCTCATAATAGCCTTTGGAAAAAAATTATTGTAATTTGCATCATATCCACAGTGATAGGAAGACTTGGCATCTCACTCAGAAATGACCCTACAAGTTTTTGGGGGCACATTGGGACACTCAAACGATGTATGATTGTAATACCCACACAATTGACATTGTAAACAATATTGTTTTGACCATTCCATTTAATATGGTGCTTGAATAGGGAAGTTGTTTATTAGATTCAAGAGAAAATTTATTCCATTTCTCTTTCCATTTTACAAAAGAATTGAAATAGTAATAAATTACCAAAGTCCTTTATAGAAAAAGGAAATTATGGAATCAAACTAAAATTATGAAATGAAATGCAGAATTACATAACAAACTAAAAATTACAAAAATAAACTAGAAGAAGAAAGTCCTAATTATTTGAAGCAATTGGGTTTGAAATTAACTCTGTCATTCCTGGAAACTGTCAAAATTTGACATGTTGTTTCTTGCATAAAAAATTCACTAGGGAAATTATCCCTAGAGTTTAACCTTTTAATGGATATCAATTCACTTGTTAACAACTATATGGATGTTATTATAGAAAGGTATTGAGCCCGTGGAACAACGTTTTTAAGAGATAATTTAAACATGTTACAATGAATAATATTTAAATTTCCAATTTTGATGGGAATGATTAAGTTAAAACAAGGATATAGAATTGTAGAAATAAACAAAATTATCAAGAGGAAAACTAAAAAGAAAGTAAACTTATAAAAGTGAATTGCTCGAAGTTTGAGTTTCACCACCACAAGCCATAGTAGTTATCTTAGCAATTTTAATTCATTTTTAAACAAATATTTAGATTAGGATCATGTAGATCAGTTCCTTTTAGAGATAGATCTCATGGATCAAGCTACCTATAGAGTCATGGACTCGGCATTCTGCAGGTCATGGTTTGATCATCCAACAAGTTTCCTTCTGGGGTCTCATCAGGGAACTTGTGAGTCTCATTCAATGTTATGGTCCATAAGTCTGAGGTTTCATTATTATCAAACATAGCAATCATAGAGAACAAATGATCATTTCACAATTCATGCTTGCAAATGAATGAAGACACATCATTTATTTATTTAATGGAATCAATGATGGCTAAGACAATTTACAGTTTCATGGGGTTGTTGGGAAATTGGGGCAATAGATAAGGCAGCAGAAGAAAAAAAAAGCATAATTCCCTAACTAGCAAGTTCGCATCAACAACAATGTATCTAGTGAGGAAGGTTTGTAAGGTTACACCTGGTCCTGGAGCAAGTCTAATAACAATGCCCTTGCAGTAGCATGTGTCTTTCTTCAAGTAGCAACATGCTTCTTTAAGCAACACTCGAGCAGTCATCAGCGACGGCCTCCTAATGAAATGCCACAGATGGAGGTTGATGGTGTACTCCTAGAGACAAGCAATAGCCTCCCGCCACTAGAGTAGTCCACGAAGACCATCGGGAACTCCATGTTGTGCTACTAGAGCCAACAGGAAGGAGTTGTCCCTTAGAACATCAATTTGCTAGGATTGGTTCGCTCTCCCATAATTATCTCTCCCTTGCTATCCCTCCCTTTTATGTGTAACATCCCTGACCTGGGATATGCCTTGACCCTAGATGTTTTGCTTAATAAAGTTAATTATGTGCTTGCTCTTATTTCTTGAAAAGTAATTAAGGCCCAAGAGGAACTTATGTTTCAATTTTAGTCCTTTTGAATAATGTTGAAACACTATTTTGCTATTTTGGACTAAAGTGCAAATTACCCAAGTTGAGGGGTTAACTTGCAAATGTTAAATGGTAAAATGTTCCTCAAGTGTTGAAGCATCATAAGAATGAGAATGATGCAGAGGTATGGCTTCCACAAGCCTGGGTACCAAGAAAGAACTTGTTGAGCAATGTTTGTGCATTAAAACCTAGTTTTGGTGTGGTGCAATTTACCCAAAACCTAGGGTTCAATATGCAAAATACCACCTTTAGAGAGTCCCTAATGTTTCTTGGCATCATGTAGATAAAATAAATGAGAGGGGTGTCTCACTTGAATCACTTTGGAGGAGAGAGAATCTTGATATTAAAATAATCAAGATTTAAGCATAATTGAAACCCTAATTTTATTTAATGCAAAAATAAACATATTAATTGAATTCCCCTTCAACCAAAAATGGGATGGTTGAATTTGCATGAGTTTATGTCCTTGTGCCTTGCTGCGGCCACGAAATATCTAAAGTGAGTGGAGAGCCCACTCACATTAGTAAAAGGAAAAGTAATATCCACTCAATTTTGGATATTATTACTATAATGGTTAAGGTGCTTAATTTGCTTTCTTTTAATTCTTGGATAATGAAGAGGAATTACAAGGTGGGGATATGGCTTCGTATGCAAGGGATGGAGGGGAGTATGTGGCACCAATTTTGGGATTTAAAGGATTTTCATATCCCTTTCTCTCTCATTGAAATTCCCTTATAAACATCTCATTTCCAACTCAAATGAAAGGCTTTTTCAACCCTTCTTTCTTTCCTTGCTTTGGCCATTCACAAAGGAGCTTAGGAGCAACAGGATGATGTGCCCCAACCTGTAGGTAAGCTCCATATTCATCTTCAACCTTGATTTCATGGTGGAAATCGAAATTCAATGCTTAATTTCTTCTTTTCTTCACTCAATCTTCAATCTTAGCCATTGAATTCACTGAAAGACTTGAGGATGAACCTTTGGAAGTTGAGGAAGCTTCATTCATGATTGAGGACGTGAAGCTTGAAGCTTGTATTCAATTTTGAAGGTAGGTTATATAACTTGAAACCTTAAACATTGTTATTGATTTCATTCCTTTATCATATGTTGATTCCGCCTTTACTTTCAGATTTCCTTTTGATTGGTTGTCGAATTCACCACAACAATCACAATGGATTTCAAAGGTTTAAATCTTGAAGATGATGATGTCATCTTAAGTACACACCTCAACAGAGAACATGTGCAAACGGTTTTGCTTTTTGGTGATCAAACGGTCTCAAGACCGTTTGAGGTCAAGAGGACCCAAACCGTTTGAAGGTCAAATGCTTATGTGGTCGGATGTTAATACAATATCTCCAATTAATTGAATTTTAAAAGGTTCCATGTATGTATGATCCATCAATTGCAATCCCTAATCGATTGAATTAATTGAAACCCTAGTTGAGGGAATCGGTTTCAAGGTTGATTGACCCTTACGGTCTCAAGACCATTTGGAGGTCAAACGGTCTCAAGGTCGTTTGAGATCAAACGGTCTCAAGACCGTTTGGAGGTAAATGGTTGATTGTAGTGGATGGTTGGAGATCCAAGGGCTACAATCTGATGTACTTTCAATAGTTCAATTGATGGATGGTTTCAATGTTTGATGATCCATTGATTGCAAACCCTAGACCCAATAGATTGATTTGGTTTCAAGACCGAATGGGTTGATTTGGTTTCAAGACCGAATGAGTTGATTCGGTTTCAAGACCAAATGTATGATTTGGTTACAAGACCGAATGGATGGAATTGGTTTCAACATCGAATGGATGATTTGGTTTCAAGACCAAATGTATGATTCAGTTTCAAGACCGAATGAATGGAATTGGTTTCAAGACCAGATGAATGGAATTAGTTTCAAGATCGAATGGTTGATTCGTTTTCAAGACTGAATGGGTTGATTTGGTTTCAAGACTGAAAGAGTTGATTCAATCTACAATTGATCAAGATCGTTTGAAAGGTTGATCAAGACCGTTTGGAGGTCTAAACGGTCACAAATAGTTTGAAGCTCCAAACGTTCTCAAACCGTTTGGGGGTGTGGATCCAAACCATTTGAAGGTTTATTAGTCAAAATTGTTACAGGTTTAATTGATCTCAGAACTAAATGAGTACTATTAAAGTAACTCAAGATTGATTATAATGGAAGTACCTCTAAAGTACTTAGGTGATTAGTACCTTTAGAGTGGTTAACCTTTGATGCTTATGGAAGCAATGACTTAATACACTATGTCAACTCTTCATTCAAGTTCATTCAGTCTAATCAAGATTAAAGTAATTAACCTCCTAGAGAGGATGAGAGAGAGGAACTTATACATGAGTGATAATCGTGTAGTGATTAATCCTCAACACTTTCAACATGAATAAAATATGTAATTAGGATTTGATCCATGATGATGAGATCATGAAACCCTAATTGAGAAGGTTGATGAGCTCTAACCCTAATTTAAGGTAAAGCTAGGTGAAAACCTAATCTAGGGTGATGATGTAACCCTAATTTAGGGTAATGATATGAGAAACCCTAATTCAAGGTATTTTAATGAAAAACCCTAACTTAAGGGAATGCTTCATGAAAACCCTAATTTTGGGTAAATCTACATGAAACCCTAATTTTAGGGGAAATATTATAAGAAACCTTAATTCAAGGATATGATGTGATGAGAAACCCTAACACAGGGTAATGTGATGTGAAACCCTAATCTAGGGTGATGCTATGTATTATGAAACCCTAATTTGAAAATCTAGCCCTAATTTTTGTAAGGGGATGAGTAACCCTGATTGATATGAATTGGGATATCCTAACCCTAATAAGGGTATAAGTGGTGTTACTTTGTATAGCATGGTGCAAAAATATAATTGATATAACTATTATCAAGAGTACTAACCATGCAGCTATCATGAGATGATGAGCATATCCAGGTATGAGCTATGTAGTTTCATTTATTATTGCTAATGGGCCTTGTGAGCCATAACATGCCTTGTTGAGAGGTAACAAGAGATGAAATGGGCCATGTGAGACATGTGAGATGCCTGTGTAGCAAGTATCATGTTTACCTTGGTCAGATGACCTAAAGGTATTAGTTACCTGATAAGTGGTAACAAGTGTTCCTTGATAAATTGAGGGTTTGAATACCCATTTTCTATAATCATGATGATGAGTTTGTGAAAGGATGAGAATGCTCCTGATGAGATGAGGGATTGAGATCCCTATGCTTTATTAAAGATTTGAACAGTACTTGGTGAAAGTATTACACCTTCTTTGTAGAAATTGTTAAAATAATTGATGCTAAAATAATATGGTAATACACTTAATTAATCAAGTGATATCATATAATGTAGTTGCCCTGACCACAGATCCATCAACATCAGAATTTGCTAAATGGTGAAATGAGTTTAAACTCGGAGAGCATATTTTTGAATATGTGGGGGTAATTGGGCAATTATATCCTCATGTCCCATAGGAATGGTTGTGGGATATATCCTATGTACGGGATTGGTTACGGACCATACTCCAGTAGGAGTATGGCTACGGGCCATGACTCCATGATATGATACCAGGCATTGGTTACGGACCAGAACCCTGAAGAGAGTATATGTTGCAGGCTATAACTCTATAGTGAAGATGCCACTATACCTTAGCAAGCTAATTGCAGTTTGACACGCGATGTCTCTGTCATATAATCTCATACTGACTGAGAAGGTTGAGGTCTTGGAGTCTGGCTCTTCCATTGACCTTGTGTGGTATCGATGCTTTACGTAATCATGATCGGTTGGAGCATGAACAGCATACTTCATCTCTTCAGGGCAATAAGTATGATTGACAAATATAATCAGCCGTGTAGTGTATTTTGTTAAGGTTTAAATACAAGAATCACTGGTTGATGTTATCCTGTTTAGTATATCAGATAAATGTTATACATGTTCTTCATATTCCTTATTGGATAAGTGACATGCTACTTTATCAAGCTATAGCTGAAATACTTTGAATAAGAATATTGTTCTAACCTATTTAGACATTAATTTAACTATTGTTGAATATATATGATTCCTCTACTTAGTTTTATTCTAATAAACTGCAATAATAATATTTCTGAAGGAGAGTTATATCTCTCGCTGGGGCAATTTCAATTGTCTCACCCCCGTGGGATCCAACTTTTTAGGTAGATGCGGAGGAAGAGGCAGAAACCCTACAGCAGGGGAAGAGCAGCAGCAGCAGTAGGGATAGCAGTGAATTTTCAGGTGGAGACAATGGATGTCATGTCTTATGTATAGAGTCCTATGTGTTGTCTCTATACTCTTAGGTCCTCAGAGTCAATAGTTAGTTTCATAAATTGATCTGAGATTTTGGCTCGATGCCTCGAGGTTCTTATGATGCCTATGTACAGTTTTAACAGGGCAGATGATGTATGTGATCCTTGAGAAGGAATGGTACAAGATATGTACTTGTGAACCTGAATGTAATTGAATTACTTTGGTTCCTTTTTGAAAGAGCTTTCCAGTGTATGGATCTCTTTCTAAATGGTTTTAATTTTTAGTGATTTTTAGTAATTTTGTTGCTTATGTCTAATTCTGCAATTAATTACTATGACGGTCTGATTTGGTATCGGTTCGCGATAGTTTGGTTAGTATCAGAGCTCTAGGTTCGCTGAGTCTATAGAGACATAGGATTAAGGTTGTTGAGTTTGTTCTAGTGTCTTCCAGTTTATTTAATAGTGACTTATGCTCATATAGGAAGAGCATAAGAACTTGAAGATGTCTGGATCACATGAAGAACATGCTGATGAGAGCAGCGTTACTACACCAGAAGGAGGTGCAAGGGACCAGGCTAGGGATGAACCAGTCCCTGAACATCCTCAGTTTGACCCAACCATGATAGAGAACCCAGCTTTTCATGCTCTATTTAGGAAGTTTATGACAACTGTGACGCATATGGCGGATAGGATGCCACCACCTGCACCTAGGGCACCAACCCACAATGAGGGACAGGGAGCTGGCAAGACTTTTGAGAGACTTCGTCGGGTGGGGGCCACAGAGTATGCTGGTATATCTATCCCAGTAGATGTCGACTTATGGTTGACTGAGCTGGAGAAGGCTTTTAAAATCCTCAATATCCCGGAAGCCGAAAAGGTGAGACATGCAGTGTACCTTTTAAAAGGGAGTGATGGCCACTGGTGGACAATAGAAGAGGGCAAGAGGCTAGGTGTCGAGGTCAGATGGGAAGAATTCCTATGAGAATTCATCACTAGATACTTCCCCAAGACTTACCTAGATGAAAAGATATCTCAGTTTGAGAAGATAACAGAAGGACCGATGAACATTAGTGAGTACGAGGCTAAGTTCATGGAGCTTTTGCGGTTCTATCCGCATATCGCAGCTACTGATGAGGAAAGAATTCGGCATTTTGAGAAGGGGTTGAACGCTGAATTGACCACTCTTGTGTCTGCTTTGGAGAATAGGGAGAGGTTTTCCATGTTTGTGGAGTCCATCAGATGGATAGAGAGGTATGTGATCGAGAAGCGACAGACCAGTGGTAAGAAGGTGTACACTCAATTCCAAGGACAAGGGTCTGAGGGCTTTAAGAAGCCAAGGTTTTCTGCACTGGCAGCACCATCAAGATTCAATACCCAGACGCAATGGACATCAAGTAGGGGTAGGGGCCGTAGTTTTGTGTCAAATAGAGCCCCCAGTACAGCATCAACATCGGTGACTGGACCTCATAGACCCTATCCTAAAACCAGAATCTATCATCAGTGCACACAAGTGGGACATCTAGTAAGGGATTGTCCAATCGGGAATACAATGGTGACTCAACCCCAGAAGCAGAGTCAGCGAGGCTCTCAGAGGAGGCAGTTTTGAGTGGTGCTAGAGGACGTGGACAAGCGCCCCAAGCTGGATCGTCGACACCCAAAAATCGAGCACAGCGTCAACAGCAAGCAACGGTGAGATTCTATGCGATGAATCAACCCGAAGCAATAGTCAACCCTCAAGTTGTGACAGGTCAGATGGAATTATTTCATTCTGATATGTCTTCATCCTGCTTCATATCTATTTTAATTGATCCGGGTGCTACTCATTCATTTATCACTCGAAGAGTGATCTTTGACTGCAATATGACTGTTAGTCATAGAGCAGATAGTCTGTTGTTAGAAACCCCTTTGTTGGGATCTACAGTGCTACGGGAGGTATGTTCTCCCTGCATTCTTTTCTTTTCTGAACATCGCATTCATGTGGATCTCATACCATTTTAAATGCATGGGTTTGATATAATTCTTGGGATGGACACCCTAGAAAAGTATAAGGTTATCTTAGATTGTGATTCCAAGCAAGTTGTATTCACTAATGATGGTGAAACATGGATCTTTCTGGGAGATAGAAAGATTCTTCCAACCTGACTTGTGTCAGTATGGTAGCTGAGAAGCTGATGAGACAAGGATTCTTTGCATTCTTGGTACATGTGGTAGATACCACAATGGAGAGCCTTAATCTTTCTGAAGTTTCGATAGTTAGGGAGTTTAAAGATGTGTTCCCTGAGGAACTTCCAGGTGTACCTCCGCCCCGAGAGATTGATTTTGATATTAATCTAATCTCGGGCACGCAACCAATAGAACAAACACCATATAGAATGGCACCTGCTGAGATGGCAGAGCTCAAGAAACAGCTACATGAGTTGCTTGAGAAAGGTTTTATCCGAACGAGTACTTCACCATGGGGTGCTCTGGTTCTCTGTGTTAAGAAGAAGGACAGATCGATGCGGCTATGCATTGATTACAGGAAATTGAATAAAGTAACCATAAAGAACAAGTATCCTCTGCCAAGGATCAATGACTTTTTGATTAGTTATGTGGTGCAACTATCTTCTCTAAGATAGATCTGAGGTGAGGATACCATCAGTTGCGTACCAAGGAGAATGGCATACCTAAGTCTGCTTTTAGGACAAGGTATGGTCACTATGAGTTCATAGTTATGTCATTTGGACTAACTAATGCACCAACTGCATTCATGTAACTCATGAATAGAATCTTTTGACCTTTTCTTGATCAGTTCATAGTAGTCTTCATAGATGACATCTTGATATACAGTAGAGATGCTCAACAGCATGAGCAGAACCTCCTCCAGGCTTTAACTTTTCTAAGAGAATAAGTTGTAAGCTAAGTTTAGCAAATGTGAGTTTTGGTTACCAAAAGTTTATTTTCTAGGACACGTAATATCTGCCTTTGGTATCTGTGTTGATCCTAATAAGGTAGAATATGTCCTACAATGGGAACAGTCAAATACACCGACGGAGATATCCTAGGACTGGCAGGCTATTATATGAGGTTCATTAAGAACTTCAGTTCTATAGCTTTACCCCTAACCAAGTTGACCAGGAAGGAGGTTCCTTTTGTCTAGAATGACAAGTGTCAACATTCTTTCCAACTGTTGAAAGAGAGGTTTACAAGTGCACCTGTGCTAGTGTTACCTGAGCTAGGGAAGGGGTATATAGTTTTCTGTGATGCACCTAAGAATTGTCTAGGATGTGTGTTGATGTAGGATAATCAAGTGATTTCTTTTGCCTCTCAACAGCTTAAGAAACACGAGGAGAATTATCTGACACATGATCTAGAACTAGCTGTTGTGGTCCATGCCTTGAAAATATGGAGACATTATCTCTATGGAGAAACATTCCAGATTTTCACAGACCATAAGAATATAAAATATATCTTCTCACAACATGAGTTGAACATGAGACAATGCCGTTGGATGGAGTTAATCAAGGACTATGATTGTACAATTGATTATCATCTAGGGAAGGTTAATGTAGTGGTTGATGCACTAAGCAGGAAATCATCATCACCAGCCTTAGATAAAGCACAGTTGAACTCGTTAGTGTGCTTTAAAAGAGACATGCTCATCTCTTTGAGGCAAAACAATATACAGCTTAATGTATCGTTGTTAGTTGGGTTGTTAGCTAAGATGCAAGTGAAACCTACTCTAAAACAGCAGATTAAAGAAGCACAACAAGTTGATATTGTGGTCCAGTAGATCAGGTCAGAGTATGGTAGTGAGAAGCGAGATGGATTTCATGAGTTAGAGGATCAGGTAATCTATTACCATGGTAGGATGGTAGTACCAGATGCCAATGACTTAAGGAAGTTAGTCTTGGAGGAAGCTCACTCTTCAATGTATGCAATGCATCCAGGGAGCACCAAAATGTATCATAACTTGAAGAATATGTATTGGTGGCCTGGATTGAAGAAGGATGTAGCTGAGTTTGTTATGTGGTGTCCGGTGTGTCAGCAGGTTAAAGTTGAACATCAAAAGCCCGCAGGAACAATGCAACCTTTGCCTATACCACAGTGGAAATGGGATCATGTGACCATGGACTTTGTGGTTGGTTTGCCTAGAACAACCAAAGATAATGATACCATATGGGTGATAGTTGATAGTTTGACTAAGACAACACATTTCCTTCCTGTCAAAACAACCTACACTATTGGGAAGTTGGCACAGATATATGTAGATGAGATATTGTGGTTGCACGGGGTTCCAGCTGCTATTGTTTTTGATAAAGGTCCCCAGTTCATGAGTCATTTTTGGGAACGACTACATAAAGCTTTGGGTACGCAATTAAGGTTTAGTACTGCCTTTCACCCACATACAGATAGACAATCTAAGAAGACCATACAAACCTTGGAGGATTTGCTTAGGGCATGTGTCCTTCAGTTTGTAGGAAGTTGTGATCTACACATGAGCTTGATAGAATTTGCTTACAATAATAGCTATCAGCACAGATTGATATGGCACCATATGAAGCATTATATGGTAGACGTTGTAGATCTCCTTTATGTTAGTATGAAACTGGAGAATATCAACTTTTGGGTCATGAGCTTGTGTAGCAGACAACAGAGAAGATTAAAGTAATACAACAAAAATTAAAGACTGCACAAGATAGACAGAAGTCGTATGCTGATAAACGGCTTAGATCTTTAGAATTCTAATTTGGAGACAGAGTATATCTCAAGGTCTCACCTTAGAAAGGTGCTCTTAGATTTGACAAGATAGGAAAGTTAGCTCATAGATTGATGGGGCCTTATCCAATCATTGAGCAGATTGGAAAGGTAACCTATAAGCTAGAGTTACCACCCGAGTTGCATAAGTTGCATCCATTGTTCCATATCTCCATGCTGAGAAAGTGTCATCTTGACACCGAGTTAGTTTTGCAACATGTGGAGGTAGAATTAAATGATGATATATCATATGTTGAAGGACCTGTGATGATCCTTGATAAAAGAATTAAAAAGCTGAAAACGAAAGACATATGTCTTGTGAAAGTTCTCTGGCATCACCGTGGCATTGAAGAAGCTACATGGGAGCTAGAGGAAGAGATGAGGAGGATGTACCCTTCTCTTTTCTCTTGATAATTTTGGGGATGAAATCCCTATTAGGGGTGGATAAATTTGTAACATCCCTGACCTGGGTTATGTGTTGCCCTAGATGTTTTTATCAATAAATTTAATTATATTCTTGCTCTTATTTCTTGAAAAGTAATTAAGGCCCAAGAGGAACTTATGTTTCAATTTTAGTCCTTTTTTAATAATGTTGAGACATTGTTTTGCTGTTTTGGACTAAAGTGCAAATTAGCCAAGTTGAGGGGTTTACTTGCAAATGTTACATGGTAAAATGTTTCTCAAGTGTTGAAGCATCATAAGAATGAGAATGATGTAGAGGTATGGCTTCGACAAGCCTGGGTACCAAGAAAGAACTTGTTGAGCAATGTTTGTGCATTAAAACCTAGTTTTGGTGCAATGTGCAATTTACCCAAAACCTAGGGTTCAATATGCAAAATACCACCTTTAGAGAGTCCCTAATGTTTCTTAGCATCATGTAGAGAAAATAAAATGAGAGGGGCATCTCATTTGAATCACTTTGGAGGAGAGAGAATCTTGATATTAAAATAATCAAGATTTAAGCATAATTGAAACCCTAATTCAATTTAATGCAAAAATAAACATATTAATTGAATTGCCCTTCAACCAAAAATGGGATGGTTGAATTTTCATAAGTGTGGACGTCCTTGTGCCTTGCTATGGCCACGATATATCTAAAGTGAGTGGAGAGCCCACTCACATTAGTAAAACGAAAAGTAATATCCACTCAATTTTGGATATTATTACTATAATGGTTAAGGTGCTTAATTTGCTTTCTTTTAATTCTTAGATAATGAAGAGGAATTACAAGGTGGGGGATATGTCTTCGTATGCAAGCGATGGAGGGGAGTATGTGGCACCAATTTTGGGAGTTAAAGGATTTTTATATCACTTTCTCCCTCATTGAAATTCCCTTATAAACATCTCATTTCCAACTCAAATGAAAGGCTTTTTTACCCTTCTTTCTTTCCTTGCCTTGGCCATTCACAAAGGAGCTTAGTAGAAACAGGAGGACGTGCCCCAACCTGTAGGTAAGCTCCATAGTCATCTTCAACCTTGATTTCATGGTGGAAATCGAAATTCAATGCTTAATTTCTTCTTTTCTTCACTCAATCTTCAACCTTAGCCATTCAATTCACTCAAAGACTTGAGGACGAACCTTTGGAAGTTGAGGAAGCTTCATTCACCATTGTGGACTTGAAGATTGAAGCTTGGATTCAATTTTGAAGGCGAGTTATATAACTTGAACCCTTAAACATTGTTATTGATTTCATTCCTTTATCATATGTTGATTCCTCCATTACTTTCGGATTTCCTTTTGATTGGTTGTCGAATTCACCACAAGAATCACAATGGATTTCGAAGGTTTCAAGCTAGAAGATGATGATGTCATCTTAAGTACACACCTCAACATAGAACATGTGCAAACGGTTTTGCTTTTTGGTGATCAAACAGTCTCAAGACTGTTTGAGGTCAAGAGGACCCAAACCATTTGAAGGTCAAATGTTGATGTGGTTGGATGATAATCCAATGGATCCAATTAATTGAATTTTAAAAGGTTCCATGTATGTATGATCCATCAATTGAAAGCCCTAATCGATTTAATTGATTGAAACCCTAGTGGAGGGAATCGGTTTCAAGGTTGATTGACCCAAACGGTCTCAAGACCGTTTGGAGGTCAATAGTTTATTGTGGTGGATGGTTGGAGATCCAAGGGATACAATATGATGTACTTTCAATAGTTCAATTGATGGATGGTTTCAATGTTGCAGGTTCCATTGATTGCAAACCCTAGACCCAATAGATTGATTCAGTTTCAAGACTGAATGGGTTGATTCAGTTTCAAGACCGAATGAGTTGATTCAGTTTCAAGACCGAATGGATGATTCAGTTTCAAGACCGAATGGATGATTCAGTTTCAAGACCGAATGGATGGAATTGGTTTCAAGATCGAATGGATGATTCAGTTTCAAGACCGAATGGATAATTCGGTTTCAAGAATGAATGAATGGAATTGGTTTCAAGACCGAATGAATGGAATTGGTTTCAAGATCGAATGGTTGATTCAGTTTCAAGATCGAATGGGTTGATTTGGTTTCAAGACCGAATGAGTTGATTCAATCTACAATTGATCAAGACCGTTTGAAAGGTTGATCAAGACCATTTGGAGGTCTAAACGGTCACAGACCATTTGAAGGTCCAAACGTTCTCAAACTGTTTGGGGGTGTGGATCCAAACCATTTGAAGGTTTATTAGTCAAAACCGTTAAAGGTTCAATTGATCTCAGAACTAAATGAGTACTATTAAAGTAACTCAAGATTGATTATAATGGAAGTACCTCTAAAGTACTTAGGTGATTAGTACCTTTAGAGTGGTTAACCTTTGATGCTTATGGAAGCAATGACTTAATACACTATGTCAACTCTTCATTCAAGTTCATTCAATCTAATCAAGATTAAAGTAATTAATCTCCTAGAGAGGATGAGAGAGAGGAACTTATACATGAGTGATAATCATGTAGTGATTAATCCTCAACACTTTCAACATGAATAAAATATGTAATTAGGATTTGATCCATGATGATGAGATCATGAAACCCTAATTGAGAAGGTTGATGAGCTCTAACCCTAATTTAAGGTAAAGCTAGGTGAAACCCTAATCTAGGGTGATGATGTAACCCTAATTTAGGGTAATGATATGAGAAACCCTAATTCAGGGTATTTTAATGAAAAACCCTAATTTAAGGGAATGCTTCATGAAAACCCTAATTTTGGGTAAAGCTACATGAAACCCTAATTTTAGGGGAAATATTATAAGAAACCTTAATTCAAGGTGATGATGTGATGAGAAACCCTAACACAGGGTAATGTGATGTGAAACCCTAATCCAGGGTGATGCTATGTATTATGAAACCCTAATTTGAAAATCTAGCCCTAATTTGTGCAAGGGGATGAGTAACCCTGATTGATATGAAATGGGAAACCCTAACCCTAATAAGGGTATAAGTGGTGTTACTTTGTATAGCATGGTGCAAAAATATAATTGATATAATTGTTATCAAGAGTACTAACCATGCAGCTATCATGAGATGATGAGCATAGCCAGGTATGAGCTATGAAGTTTCATTTATTATTGTTAATGGGCCTTGTGATCCATAACATGCCTTGTTGAGAGGTAACAAGAGATGAAATGGGCCATGTGAGCCATGTGAGATGCTTGTATAGTAAGTATCATGTTTACCTTGGTCAGATGACCTGAAGGTATTAATTACCTAATAAGTGGTAACAAGTGCTCCTTGATAAATTGAGGGTTTGAATACCCATTTTCTATAATCATGATGATGAGTTTGTGAAAGGATGAGAATGCTCCTGATGAGATGAGGGATTGAGATCCCAATGCTTTATTTAATATTTGAACAGTACTTGATGAAAGTATTACACCTTCTTTGTAGCAATTGTTAAAATAATTGATGTTTGGAAACATGATTGATGCTAAAAGAATATGGTAATACACTTAATTAATCAAGTGATATCATATAATGTAGTTTCCCTGACCACATATCCATCAGCGTCAGAATTTTCTTAATGGTGAAACGAGTTTAAACTCGGAGCGCATATATTTGAATATGTGGGGGTAAATGGACAATTATATCCTCATGCCCCATAGGAATGGTTGTGGGCTATATCCTATATACGGGATTGGTTATGGACCATACCCCAGTATGAGTATGGCTACGGGCCATGACTCCATGATATGATACCAGGCATTGGTTACAGACCATAACCCTGAAGAGAGCATATGTTGTGGGATATAACTTTATAGAGAAGATGCCACTATACCTTGGCAAGATAATTGCAGTTTGACACGTGATGTCTCTGCCATATAATCTTGTGCTGACCGAGAAGGTTGAGGTCTTGGAGTCCATCTCTTCCATTGACCTTGTGTGGTACCGATGCTTTACATAATCGTGATCGGTTGGAGCATGAATGGTATACTTCCTCTCTTCAGGGCATCAAGTATGATTGTAAAATATAATCAGCCATGTAGCGTATTTGCTTAAGGTTGAAATACGAGAATTACTGGTTGATGTTATCCTATTTAGTATATCAGATAAATGTTATACATGTTCTTCATATTCCTTATTGGATAAGTGACATGCTGCTTTATCAAGCTATAGCTGAAATACTTTGAATAAGAATATTGTTCTAACCTATTTAGACATTAATTTAACTGTTGTTAAATATATATGATTCCTATGCTCAGTTTTATTCTAATAAACTGCAATAATAATATTTATGGTGGAGAGTTATATCTCTCGCTGGGGCAATTTCAATTGTCTCACCCCCGTGGGATCCAACTTTTTAGGTAGACGCAGAGGTAGAGGCAGAAACCCTATAGCAGGGGAAGAGTAGAAGTAACAGGGACAACAGTGAATTCTCAGGTGGAGACATTGGCTGTCATGTCTTATGTATAGAGTCCTATGTGTTGTCTCTATACTCTCAGGTCCTCGGAGTCAATAGTTAGTTTAATAAATTGATCTGAGATTTTGGCTCGATGCCTCGAGGTTCTTATGTTGCCTGTGTACAGTTTTAACAGGGCAGATGATGTATGTGATCCTCGAGAAGGAATGGTACAAGATATGTACTTGTGAACCAGAATGTAATTGAATTACTTTGGTTCCTTTTTGAAAGAGCTTTCCAGTGTACGGATCGCTTTGTAAATAGTTTTAATTTTTAGTGATTTTTAGTAATTATGCTGCTTGTGTCTAATTCCGCAATTAATTACTGTGACGATCATATTTGGTATCGGATCGCGACATTATGGGTAGGACTTTCTAGGACTGTCTATTAGTTACCGCAACTAGAGAGGACAACAATTGTCAAAGATTATTGTTGTGGATGAGAAGCCCTCAATACCCCCTCTTTTATAGGAGGGCTAGGGTTAGGGTTCCTAGTTTGTGTGAGAGTCGAAGATATGGCTTTTCATGAATGTTATAGAACCTACGAATGGTGAACCATTCATTTCACTCACCAACCAATCAGTTTGTGCATGTTTCCTATTTTGAATCACATTGATATTCCGTGTACAATTAATGCACGATAGCATGTCAGCACTAATCCTTTATTCAATTGAATTGACCATTGAATCGAGTGGTTCATCATATGAACTAGTCATTTGGGAACTTGAAGTGAACTGGTTAGTTCATTCCCTAGTTTGACCATTGATCAGCCAATGTTGTTTCCAATTGACCTGACACTCCAATCGATTGTTTCAACACTTACATCAATCGATCTAGAGTCTAGCCAGTCAATTTTGAACCAGTGTTGTTTAAATTGAATACCTAGAAACTTTTAGTAATCCAATTAAACACCATTGATAAATAAACTCATATTCTAAGTGCATCCTTTGTGTTTGAACTTATATGTCCCAAATTATGTTGGCAGTGAATGTCCATAACCAACTTATGACATCACAAGCAATGAGCAGTGTCTAGCACCACATCATTACTACCCAAGTAATTCAAAAAGTTGGACAACAACTTCAACCTATAATACATGATCAATGTTATCATGATTGCATAATTCCTTTGTCTCTAATATCTAGATTGAACTCGAGGCACAGAATTGCCATCTTATCAGTATTCAATCCATGTTCCTTGAACTACAATGGACTATATGAGATGCATGTGAGCTCACATATCACATATTGAGTCACATGAGTATGGCCAAACATTTCTCAATCTCTCTTATCAAGTGGCCTACATATCAAACTCCTATAGAAGGGACAAATCTCATCTACACCACTCACACTCAATCTGCATGTGTCACAATAACCCAAAGCATCATGTTTATGGAAACCCTTATTCAAGGTTATGTTGGATTATGTCTAAATACATAGAACAACATGTGATGAGTGTAGTGACTTCAAGTTTAAGAACCACGATCACCACTATCACTATGAGAGATGATTCTAACTACCATTATGTGGTATTCATGTATCACTCTCAAGGTGGGTCTATCTGATACACTATTTTCTAACATGTACATGTGTGCTTGACTTGATATCACATATCATGACTAATGACACTTTGTCATCAATCAACACACACTCTAGTATTATGTATTATTGTCATCTATTTTTCTTCCACAGTAATATCCAACTAGGGACATAACAAGAATGCATGTACTCTTATCATACATATGATCTCATTGTCCAGATCCTCAACCTAAAGACATGTGTTATTTAGTTCATCATTCTTTAGACATCTATTATATATGTGTCATCATCTCATCACTGAAACAAACACAATAGACAGAATTACCTTTAATATTATCAAATTAGGTATCTAATGGCACATTCCAATCATCATATGATTGGCTCTCTGGGCATACATACCAATAGACTCCCACTTACACCTAGACCCAATCACCCAGAATCTTATTCCAAGTGATATTAACATGACCATCATGTTTCTGTTGTGCAAGCGCTTTTGTTAGTAGTTTGCAAGTTTCACTCTCCTCATTGTATGACTTCTCGTATGAGATGGAAATGTTCATAATATGCAATATGATATTCCTTTTCCTAATCAGTAGCTCCATTGTTGTCATAATATATCTATTGTGTCATCAATGGTTGGAACCTCCCACAAGTTCATCTATATGAACTTCTAGACCCATACAGTGTCCTCTCTTGGGTTAATAACACCAAGATACTCGAATTTTAATATAGAACTATACAACTATCTCTAGCTCGGAACTTTTCTAGCTTACCGTTTTCATTTTTAAGGTCGAACACAAATTTAGATTGCAATAGTTTATTTTCTTTTTTCACTTTGGAAGATTACATCAGTGTAACACCTTACACCCAACTCTTCCTTATTACCATAATCAAGGAACTAATCCTATTAGTGCTTCTCAAGTACTTAAGGATGTTCTTTATGGCATTACAGTCACATTTATTGGGATCTCACAGATATCCACTCATCATTTCCAATACATATGAGACAACTGGATTAGTGCATAACATTGTAGATATGATAGATCCCATTGCTAATGCACATGGCATCTTACTCATGCCTTCCCATTCTTCACAAGAACTGGGACACTAGGCTCTTAAGGGACTAATCCCATGGAACATGGATAGATTTTCTCTCACTAAGTCCTATATGTTGAACCCTTCAACATCTTGTCAATGTATGCTCTCTTACTTAGGTCAAGAATATTTCCATATCTATCCATATAGATCTTAATCCGTATCACATAGGATGCTTCACCTAGACCCTTCATAGAGAAGGTACTTCCCAATCAGGTTTCAACATTGTAGGATAAGGACGTCATTCCCCATCATTATGTGAAATACAAATATGCTCCCACTAAATCTTTTGTAACCACAAATTTCTTCTTCATTCTGACTAAAGTCAAACTCTTTGACTATCTTTTCAAACTGAAGATTCCAGTTCTGAGATGCTTACTTCAATCATATTGATTGACCTTTGTAGATTACATGCTTTATTTGCATTATTGGATTTATAAAACCTTTATGTTGTGTCATGAACACATCCTCCATGATATTATTGTTAAGGAATGTGGTTTTGACATCCATTTTGCTTAATCTTGTAGTCACATTAAGCTGCAATAGCAAGCATTATCCTGATGGATTTAACCTTGGAAACTAGTGAAGGGATTTCATCATGTTTAACACCTTCAACTAGTTTGAAACCCTTTACAACCAATATTCCCTTCCATGTTAGTCTTCTTCCTGAAGACCCAATTGCACCGTATGGGTTTTACCTCTTTAGGTGGATCCTTCAACGTCATACCGTGTTGGTGTACATGGACTCCATCTTGGATCTTATGGGCTCAAGCCATTTCTCATGCTCTGGTCTTCTAGGTAAGTTGTTGACTCATCATATATGATCAACTCACCGCCTTCTTGAGTTATAATATATCATAATCTTTCAAACTCAAGGCGTGTTCTACTAGATCTATGAGGTTTTTTCTGCTACATAAGGAACTTGAGATTCCACAAAATTTTGTGACTCTCATTGTTCCCATTGTACCTCTTTAGGTTTTTCTCTTTTATCTTGAACATTTTGAGTTCTACTTTTCTCCCACTGATTCCTTTGGAATGTAATTCCCTTTAGGAATACAACTATCTTGGAAACAAACAATTTTTTTTTTGGATTGGAATATAAAAGTATTATTTTAAAAATTAACATTTTTAGATAAATATTTTGAAGAAACTATTTTCTTATACAATCCTTCATACCTAGTCACTATAGAAAACATATCAGGGCACTTCACATGCCATATCTCATATGGTTTCTTTTCAACCAATTTGCTATGGTACATTGTTTTAGTGTAAAGCATGTACCCAAAAGGAAATTGGAATATTAGTTAGATTTATTGATAATCATACCATTACTAACATGGTGTGATTCCTTCTTCCTGAAACATCATTATGTTTCAAGTGGAGTTCACTATGATACACTATCATGGTCTCTCCAAAAGGTCCTCAACTCTTGGTTCAAAGTATGTTCCACATTGATCATATCGACTTTTTTTTATACTTTTACCAAGTTAGTTGTGTACTTCATTCTTGATATCCTTGAACACTTCAAGAGATTTATACTTGTATTTCATTAAATAAAAACTTCCATATCTACTGATAACATCCTTAAATATAATGAGGTATTGGTAACTACCATTAGTGTTTATTCTAAAGGGTCTATATACATCAGTACGTATGAGTCCTAATAGAATACATACTCTCCCACTACATCTGCTGAAGATGCTTTTGTCATATTGTCCAATAAATAAGATTTGCATTTCTCATTTATGTGATTTAGATGACAATGCTATAGGTATTTATTGTTTGAGTCATCGTGTCATTTAGTATATATAACTATCTCTAGAACTATCAAATATAAACTATGATCTATTGGGACCAATACCATAAAATATCTCATCTTTAAAACAAAAACATAAAATATATTAATAATATTCTTGTCCATATAAGATACATGATGTTTTGTTGGCAAGTATAATAGCAATTCACTAATTCTATTACATGCCCATTACATGAATGACAAATTCTAATTGTAGTGGCAGCAACTCTTGCTCTGCATAGTTCTAGCTTACTTCTTCTCAGGTCTCAAAGTGGAGATCTCTATCTCTTTATTCTTCCTGAGTTCCTCTATATAAAGAGGATAGTTCCTTATTCAATACCCATGTTGGTGACAGTGGTGGAACTTTCCTTCCTTATTCACTCCTCCCTTAGCTTTCAATGTAGAAGACTTCAGCTTCTGGCTAGCTTTAGAACGCTTCTTAGCTTTGCCTTTGCCCTTGGACTTACCTCTGTTGATCATCATAACAAATTTGGGTTTGTCCTTCTTCATCTGTTCTTCAGCTATCCTCAACATGCCAAGTAATTCTAACAACGACTTATCAAAATCATTCATGTTGTAGTTCATGACAAATTGGTTGTATGATTCTAGCACTGACTATAGAATCACATATGTGGCCAACTCTTGGCCTAAAGGAAACCCAAGTTTGGAAAGGTTCTTCACATATCTAATCAAATTGAGTGTATGTGGACCTATTGGATCTCCTTCAACCGTATTACACTTAACCAATGCCTTTGAGACATCATTACTCTCTTGTCTTGGCTGATCTTATTACATGTTATTAAGATGTGTTACCATATCAATAACATCCATTCTCATATGTTGTCTTTGCAACTCATAGTTCATTAAGCACAACATCAGGAATTTGACATCCACGACATCTTCAAAGTGCTTCTTATATGCATCATTGTCAGCCTTAGACACAGTGGGTGGAGGTTCATCTGGCTCTAGTGTCTCCAGGACATGGAGCTTGCACTCTTGAGTGAGAATAATTCTCAACGTCCTGAACCGGTAATGGAAGTTGTTCACAATGAAAAAGTGTTTGTGTTTGCCATTATATTCTATAAAATATATTACAACTTTAATTTTTGATTAATTTGATTTGATAAGTTTGAAAATATTAATTAGGCCTTTAATTAATTATTGCTCCCACTATTTTTTTCAAATTGATAGCCCTCACTACCAATTTGGAAGATTGCAACGTACAACCTTCTAGTGAGCCAAGATTCGTATTTCATCAAATCATGAGTCAACTTTGGCTGATCACCCACAACTTGACTATTTAGGTAGGAAACTTTTGTCAATTGCATCTGAATGTAACTCTTGGATAGATGGTGTGCACAACTCCTTGTCACTAACCATCTCTATGCTTTTAGATATGTAATCCCATTAAGATCACCTAGTTAAGACTAACCCAAAAGCCAACATGATAGAATATGCATCCTTCTTTGGCAACACCTACATATCTACCATCACACTTCTACAAGATAGACAGTGCACCATGCTTTGGCATAACCTACGCTTTGTCGATCAAGCTTTTCATGTGTGTCACTTATGGAAAGCATCTTAGTCTTAATATTTATTGAGGGATTTTATATATAAATGCATGTACATATCCAATCATAACATACTTATAGTATGCATCATATACATGCTAGAACTACAATGAAAACATGCAATTAAAAAACACACAAATGTTGGTTATGGCCATTTTATTATAATTCCTTGGAGCCACAAAGAACTACTACTGCCTAAGGTCTACATGACATGTAGACACCTATTGTTGATGAAGATATGTGCTCAAACCAATCTGGGTTGATTGGTTCGGCACTTGAACCTATCGTCTCACCTCCTAGTTGGTCGGTTGGTTGGTCAGATTGATCATCTGGTGTCTGGTCCAAACAACATTTAGACACCTCCAATTGCTCAGTTGGGCCACCAGGTGATCAGTTCGGATCCTCCTATCACTAGTCCTTCTTGGTCCTCTAGTCGATCAGTTCATCTAGTGTAGATTGTCTTCTCACGACAAAATGTAAATTAAAACTATCCTATTTCATATTACATTGTAAAAGGGAAAACGCCAAGTTACATTTGAGGAGAAATAGGAAGAAGAGCATTAATTTACATTTGAAAAGGAGAGAGAGACTCGATATGCAAACCAAGATATAAACATGAATAAACAAAACACAACCATACACAAAGATCTAGGTTTATTGGTCATAACCATACTTCACATCTACCATCAAAACCAACTTTTAGTGTGACGCACAGGTTCGAATCCCAGTTGTTGCCTTGATTTATCACCCTCCCAGGTGTTCGGCCTCCTCTACGAGCGTGGGAGAGGGGGAGAGAATGCCTCTCTTAATCCCATATATATATATATATATATATATATATATATATATATATATATATATATAATATTTTGTGGAGTTGTATCTAGTATTTAATTGGATATGAAAATAACTAGTTTAATACTCACATGGTATGTAATAAAGTAAATTCAATCATATCAATTTTAAATCACATTACACCGTAAATTGACGTGGCTCTGATACCACTATTGGGAAATCACACCGATAGATAAGGCAGTGGAAACATAAATTTAAAGTATGATTCCCTAACTAATAAGATTACGTCGACAACAATGTATCTAGGAAGGAAGGTTTTTCATTCTATATCTGGTCGTGGAGCAAGTCTAGTAACAATGCCCCTGCAATAGTGTGCGCCTTTTCCACAAACATTCGGTACCAGTACAAACTTCCATGTCACAAACCCACAAACTCTATCTACCAATGACACTCTATGACCCATGCAACACTTCAAGAAGTCTCGTACGCACCACAAATTGCCTCATATGCCTCCTCCGACCACCCTGGATTCATATCCACCTAACATCAATATGAGCATGACACAATCTTTACACAACAAGATGGATCATGAACCTTCTAGAAACTAAAGACGGCCATTGTTGATTATCTTCGAGCAACATTGAGCCTGACTCACATCAGATCAAGTCCAACGAACAAGGATCAAGAAGCGGTATAATAATATGCAGCTCTGCTTTGAACATCTGAAACACAAAAATGGAAGAACTTATTTTCTATCGATGATACATGTATGACATTTCATCAACCCACTTCCACTGCTACTAATACATCTCTAGATAATACACATCCAAATGATCATATATCTCCTGATTCTTCTTTCCTTATGTCTCATACTATTTTGTCGACTGATAACATTAACCTCCTAGCATCATGGGATAGCACTGGTGATTTTATTTCTTTCTGTCATAACATCAGCATTGACTTCCCACTCCATGCGAAGGGGGAGAAATTCCTCACGATCCCATAAAACCATTGGACTGACACCCGAATTGACTACTGACATACATACAAAACTATCCTATACACATTTTGAACACATATCTTTGTGATACCAACATGAACTTTTTAACTTGGAACGTCTGTGGGATGGTTGTGCCCAGTAGGAGAAGACCTATTAGAAACACCATTTACCAACATTGCATCGACCTCATCGCCATACAAGAAACCAAAACTACCCCCAATTATTTCCAACTGAAGCAACTGGGAGGTCAAAACATTAACAAATGGATCCAACACCCTCCCATAGGTTTCAGTGGTAGCATACTCATAGGATGGAATCACCACACATACCACGCCACCCAGTCCATCATTCTTAACTATAGCATCACGGTACAATTTCTTCATATTGGTACCAACACGACATGTATATACACTGGTGTATATGGACCTCCCGATCCAAATAAAGAACCTTTCATAGGTGAACTGAACTCTCTGACTGCACTAGACATGGAAACTCCATGGATCATTGGTGGTGATTTCAACATGGTCACAGGCCTAGAGGAAAGATCTCATACACAATCACATGGTTTTACACAGACACCTCATCATGCCACTCTTTTCAATACCTACATCACCACACATAATCTTTGTGACCTTCACTCGAGTAACAGATGTTGGACATGGCACAAAGGAATATCCTAAGCCACACTTGACTGGTTTTTATGCAATAATCTATGGAAACAATTACATCTGGGGACACACACATCTCTCGTTGTATCCAGCCTATTTGATCACCTTCCCATTCTTCTACAGACTCAACCCACATGATGGATATTTAACCCAGGTTTTGGCATACACCAAAAACTCAAATTACTCAAAACTATCCTCAAGAGTTGTAACCGCACACAATTTAGATCCATCCCTGAGATCATCAAGAGAAATGAAGAACGAATCCTCACTGTCTTATAACAACCAATTGATGCACACATTCCCACTATCCTACAGATCAACACTCTCAAATCCCATGAAGAAATCATATGGAAACAACAAGCCAAAATCAAATGGTTGAAAGAGGGTGACAGGAACACAAATTTTTTCCACTCCACCTGCAACACCAAGTGCAACCGCCTACCGATCACCAACATTGATGGTCTTGATACCTCCACTCAACCCATACACACCCTCACCAACAATATTACTGAATTTTTTAACTATTTATACAACAAAGTACATTCACTACATCAGCGGATATCTTTTGACTAGGATAGACTTTTCATACATAACATCCCATCCACAAACAATATCTTTGATCCCTTCCTCGATATAGAAATCCAAGTTGTGATGGAGCACTTAGGATTGGATAAATCACCTCGACCAGACGGATATGACATGTCGTTCTATCGAGTAGCCTAGCCCATCATCAAGGAGGATTTCATCAAGCTTCTTGTCGAGGTTCACTAATTACATAACATCAAACATCTCATCACACCCATTAACCACACCCATATAGCCCTGATCCCAAAAAATGATCATCCAAACTCTATTTGGGATTACAAACCTATTAGCCTCATCAATTCCAAATACAAGATCATTGCCAAGATACTCAGCAGTCGCAAGAAACCACACCTCAAAAACATCATCAACATTCAATAGTGTGCATTCTTTGGACATAGGAACATCCAAGATGCATTCATCACGGTACAGGAAACCCTACACACCTATCAGACACTTCGAGAACCAACTCTCATCTTTAAACTGGACTTTGAAAAGGCCTTTGACAACATTAATTTGGAATTCCTTATGAAATGTGTGCATGGACTCAATTTCCCTACCAAGTGGTGTTCATGGATACAATCATGATCAACACTAGTACTTTTGTGACCCTCATAAATGGGTCCCCACACAACTACTTTAAGAACACTAATGGGCTTCGACAAGGTGACCCACTATCACCCTACTTATTCATCATCATCATTGTTGTCCTAAACTCATTTATATGAAATGCCATGGATGTTGGGTACATCAGCAAGCCCAGGGGATGCACACACAATGTGATACAATATGCAAATGACACCATCATCATCATCAAACCAAATGACTCAAGTGTCATTAACCTCACTAAGATTTTAGTGATATTCACCAAATTGTCTGGACTCAAAATCAATTTTGCTAAATCCATCATTATTTTTTACCATGTGGAATCCATATAAAGGGATAGATACACATGTATGTTGGGATGTTGACATGAAACTTTTCCATTCATATACCTCAGACTCCCACTCACACCCACTCACCTTCCATGCTCTACATGGAACCTGATCATCAACAAACTAAATAGCTGAGTCTGCGCATGGGAAAACAACTACCTATCTATAGCAGGTTGCATATCTCTACTCAATGCATTGCTCACACCCTTCGTCATCTACTATCTATCATGCATACCACTCCCAACCACGGTCCTCAATAACATTGATAGAATCTGCACGAAATTCCTATGCGAACACAAAGGTAAGAAACTACACCTGGCCAAATGGGAAACCATATACATTCCTAAGAAGGAGGGTGTATGGGGAATCATCAACATCAGAGTCCATAGTCTTTGCCTCATACACAAGATCACAGCATCAATCAATAACAAAGACAACAAACTATGGCAAGAAATTATCACTGACAAATACCTCTTACAACAAATAGGACAGCATCACCCCTATGGAAATACATAGCACTCCACATCATTTTGAGCACCATACCGATACCACCGCACTTATGGAATAATGCCAAATTCTGGTTTTATCCATGGTGTTATGGACAGAATGTTATCAACCTACAACTCCCAACTAGGCACATCCCCAATTCACTTATTAATTACAACAACTACCTAGCACTAACCAAGTTGGGATCCAATAGAGACAATAGCCTAAAATGTTATCTTAGAGAATGGATGGACCCAGATACATTTTTAGACACCTGAACCAACTAGAAAATAACAAGACCTGACACATAAAATGGATTTGGGGCCCTAGGTACACGGATAAACTAGCATACCATTTCTTTACATATAGAGTCAAAATGAGGCCATACAATATGATTTGGAAAATTAAATGCCCACCCAGACTACACATTCTCATCAGCCCCATCTATCATGATAAGTTCCCCACTGACATGACTATGAGATATAGGGGGTTTTGAGGGACATCTAGATGCTCTCTTTGCAAAAACAATGAGGAAATAACTATACATCTTTTCTATGGGTGTCACACATCTAGAAGGATATGGACACACTACACCACATCCACCACCAGTTTAGATGAAATCTGCTTGAACACCATTCAGAGAATACAATACACTAGAAGTAGAACCAATAACTATCCAAAACATGACATTTTAATGGCGGCCATTATATGCGTTATATGGAAAACCAAAAACAAAATTATTATTGATAATCTCACCTTATCCATATAGCATAGCATTCAACAAATGGATACAACATATCATGAATTTTGTGTATCAGGTTACAACAACAGGAACGGGGATAGAGTCCACAAGGACCCATATAACCAGATGAATGACCATAGCACACTACTACAGAACAGGCCTTTAGCGTCGGTTAATTAAGGCCTTTAGTGTCGATTTCCAAGCAACACCCAAGTGGGCGCCACTAAAGGTGGACCCCTTCGGCATCGGTTCCCTAACCGACGCCAAAATGCTTCCCGCCACTGAAAATGCACCAGCAAAGGGACTATAGGTGTCGGTTATATAAGAAAACAGACACAATAGAGTGGTTACAGATGTCGGTTATTAAAAGAACTGACGTCATTACCCTTCCTGCCATCAATAAAGTCATCAATTTTATGCAAATAACTGACGCCATATCATTGCGTGCTGGCCAACACCACCGTGGTAAGAGGCATCGGTTATTACTGACAACCGACACCAGGACGGGATAAAGACGTCAGTTTTTTGCTAAAAACTGACGCCGTATTATTTTGGTGTCAGTTGTTTACAAACAACCAACGCCTATTTGTATTTATTTTTCTTATCAGTTTGCAGGCCTGTTGTATGGCTGGTCAGCAGGATGCAGAACCTGTAGTTCAGTTTCAAACTGCAGGTTTACAGCATCCATTGATATCAGCCATACAGCAAGCCACAAACATGCAAAGTTATTCACACTCAGACAAATGTATTGATCAGATACATGTAGAAACCTGCAAAGTTATTTACATACACATTCAGTTCCATTCATTTCATCTTTTTCACATTCAGACACATGTAGAAACATTCATGTATTGATTAGAAAAGGTCATTCACATTCACATTCACACATATGACAATTCATAAAAAGTCATTCACATTCACAAAAAAATAATTATGAGAACAAAGTTATTCTTTATTCATCATCGTCATCATTGTCATCATTGTCAATAAAATTATATTTAAAAATTCCCACTCTTTGTAGGGATTTGGCCCATTCTTCTCTTACAACATCTAATTCCTCTCTCGTATAGGGAGTATGTATGTCTAATAGCTTTTCACTTGTGTTGAAGTCAGTAGTTTTAAAGACATGCAAAGAGAATGACGTATATATATAATTAATAGTATATAATAAGATTGATATATTTCATATTATCTAATGAGACTATGTATAATACCTGTTGTATCTTATCAATTTCCATTACAGTATGTTTGATGATTAGGTCCATAAATCACATCACATAGTAGGCACATGCCCAGCCGTTGTCTTGTGTTGTACACTATAAATTGAAACATACAAAATATTCAAAAATACAAATAAGCACAGTTCACATAAATAATATATACATTGGAGTCAGGAAATTACTTTCACATTCTCCCAAATTAGTGACAGATTCTTTTTCCTGGGGACCTTTCCTCCACCTTTTTGTACTCTTGTAAAACCCTACATATGTTAATGTAACACATTAAATTGCATAATTAAATAGTAATGTAGTAACAGATGTTAACGGATATAAAAACATGAAATTTCTCACGAGAATAATGGCCTTTTAATTGTATGTCCATATAATGTATTCAACTCATTCCCCATAGGATCTAGATAATAGATAGTGAACGTATTGAGGACAATAACTAGTAACTCCCAATGTTTACCACTACAGGTAAGAAAGTAGAAAATTAATAACTCAAAATCCACAATAAAAATGTAATTTACTTAAGTCCAAATTATAAGCAAAGTAAACTTACTCGATATTGAATGGAGCTATTATCACCGTCTTATTATTTTTACCAAAATATTGAAAAGCATTGCATTTGTATGAAGTAACTGAAGAAGGATCTGCATCTACAAGACTAATCAAAGATGGAACCAAAAATCCGACATGGGAAAACCCAAAATTTGTACATATCATGTGTAAGTGGCTACAAAACATGTATTATGTATGCATTAATATATAAGAAACCATATCACTGTATATAAAACAAGGTATATGGATGTATAAACAAGATCTCACCATATCCACAGCTCTATCATAGATGTGTTCAGCCAATCATAACAAAAAAACTCCAAAATATCTTGTATAAATATCTTATTTTGTATTATTGACATGCATTAATATGTATCCAAAATTTGTATTACGTATGCATTAATATGTATGCTAAACTTATATAAATAGATTGTTATCATATGATTTACCTGCAGCATCCTCCAGAATAGTAACATTTATAGGGAAATTTAGATCATGTTTGTTGATCCATACTGCCACACCCCTACAATTAGGTGCTATCGAGGCGTGTAGGTCCCTTGGAAGCCAACTTGATAGTCGAGGAGGTGGAGGCTGAGATGTAGCGGGTCTCATCTTTTTGACCTGTATATATAATTTTAGATCAATTGACTCATATATACACACTAACAAATTAATGTAATGGAAATTTATCATACAATATTAGTATAGAGGACATCTGCTTCGGGCCACAATATCACTCTGCCTACTGCCTCACCAAGTGTTTCAGCATCTGGGTGTGCATGAGGCAGTGCAAGATCCCTCTAGTCGGGGAGTACATGTATCAGGCTCACACGTACCACACCATCTGGTACTGGATACCCATGAAACATGCACCCTTTAAGGGGTGGGTAAGCCGATGCCTCTGCAATGATATATTCTTGACTTTTTAGTCGGCATGGCTTCAAACCCTACAAATTTATGTAAAAAATGTTATATGCATATATACACAAACATATCATCTTGAACAGACTAGCTACTATGTCATAAAAATACTTATAGACGACGTGGTAGGTGGTGGGTCTATAGGATTACTCTCAACCTCTACAGTAGGAGTAGTAGGAGAAGCACGGCACATCACAGGTATTGTCTGAGTGTCCGTCTAAAATGACTGCCACTTGCAAATTGCGTCATGGAGTCTCTTATCAAGTGCTTCCTTGACTCTCCAATTAATTAATGCATCTACCTATACATGGATAAAAGAAACGCTAGCTTCTGATTATTGAATTCTCTTTTGCAATAACATTCTAAAATAAGAATATGTTACCTCAACTTGTAAAAGTCCCACTTTTGGGACAGGTTTGTGTTGGGATGGCCCAAAGAAAGCTTTGACGCCCATACCAGCGTTTGCACCCCTAACACGTCTAGGATGCTATGGGTTACCCAAAGCAACTGTCAGTTCATCCCTTGTGCCCTGAGGGATGAACTTGCCTTCCTTCCTCTGCTCATGCAGCTCCCACTAATCACCATCAACAAAAATTAGTAAGTAAACATAACAATAATCAATATCGATCGATTGCTCTAAGAGTTGATTTTTACCATTTTTGCAACTGCCTCAACAGCTGCGAGCTTTGGTATGTCTCCCTTCTTGTTTTGCCTCCCAACTATCCATATAGCATGGCGAGGCAGAGGTGCGAGAGCAGTAGTAGAGGAGTTTGTAGTCTCCTGAGTAGCAACAGGCTAAGCAGACTCATCCTGTAGTCTTTGGTGAACGCCTGCATATACTCTTGGACCCATTGTGTGGTCGTGCACATTCAGTGCACGCCTTGCTCATTGAGCATCGCTGATAGCCTAGTTAGTTAGCACATTGATTTGGTTAGTAACACTATAGGTTAATCTTGAATAGGTGAATACATAAGAATGCATATTAATTAAATTGGGAGTGGCACTTAATACCTTGAATTCATCCATTTTTCTTTGGGTAACAAACTCCTCCCAATCTTTGGGGTCCAAGTAGTTCCATTGTTGTGTGGCTTCCTTCTGCCTAAATTTATTTTTTAAAGAGAATACAAACAAAAATTATTAGTGTAGAGAGTCAAATAGTGATCAATGTCTATAATTGGAAATCAATCAAGAACCTCTTCTCAGCATCGCGTATGTAATCTCGGGTGAGATTGGTCCTATAGTTCCTTAGGACCCTCCCACAGTGTTGCATCACACATTTACGATGCAGCTTTTCATCCAGATTAAATATGCTCTGCAAAATAAATAGAATTTCTATTAACTAGTATCCTACAAATTAGTAATCTACACAAATAGAATTACAAATAATAATAACTCACACATAGTTCCTTCCATATATGGTCTTTCTTCCCCTTAGGAACTTTATGCTAGGATTCTAGGTTAGGACTGCAATGGCTGTGAGTAAGAACCCCAAGATATGAAACAAATGAGTTGTGGTTCACTCCATATGGATTTCCTACATTATCGAAATCCACAGCCAATTTGGGCCCATTGCCCCTTTGCTGTAGTAACTTGTTCATCATTGTGATGCCCCTCACTTTCTCAATTTTCTTTTGTTGCTCATCAAGTGTTGTAATTTCTTCAGGGGGTACATCACCAACCTAAAATTTGATTAAAAAAACACACTTACATTATATAATTATAAATGAACGCATAGATATAAACCTCATGGATATATTCTTAAAACTTACATTGGCAGGCGGTGCAGGCACGTCCTCACCCTCACGGTGATCATCAGCACAATCATCATGGGAATGCTCATCCATCTAAAAGTTCACATTCAAATTATAAATTTCACATTATAAAGTAATTCACATTGTAAAGTTCGCATTGTAAAGTACACATTCACATTGTGAAGTAATTCACATTGTAAAGTTCACATTCACATTGTAAAGTTCACATTCACATTGTAAAGTTCACATTCACATTGAAAAGTAATTCGCATTGTAAAGTCTCCATTCACATTGTAAAGTTCACATTCAAAAAAATAAAACATATAAAAAATATAAACATACATGCCTCTAATATTGTGATCTTTTATCAATTAACAATCCTTCATTGTGATCCCCGCGAACATGCAAGTCATTGTGATCCCCAGCTTCAATGTTTGGTGGTGTTGGCAACCCAACTGAGAATGGACTGGAGTCATCATACTTATCATAGTACTCTTCTTCATCTATAGGATCTTCAATAAACTATCTTTTACCATGAAGAACAACTGACCATTTATCATTTGTAGGATCATCGATATAAAATACTTGTTTTGCCTGTGATGCCAATATGAATGGTTCACCCTTCTTGCCAATCTTTTCAAAGTTCACTAACGTGAAACCCAATTCATCCACTATACCTCCTTTGTTGTTGTCAACCCAATTACATTTAAAGAGTGGAATTCTGAAATCTACATAGTCAAACTCCCATATGTCTTCAATGACACTGTAATATGACATTTTAGCTTCACGTGGACTCTTATCCTTTGCACTTGTAAAAAACAATGAAAACACTTAAAGGGTGACCCCACTATTTTGGACGACACTCTTATCATCTTGATACTTTGTGTAATATAAGAATCCATTTATGTCAAACCCTTCATAAGACATAACATTCAATTTTGGTTTAAAGGTGAGGCATTTGATAGTTTCAGTAAGATTATCTGGTGTTTGAGATAGTTGATGTAAGACTTTATCTTCAAACCACTTAATAAATGTCTTGTTATGCTCTCTAGCAAGCCACATTGAATTGGATCGAGGATATTGTCTCTTGATGAAATTGGTATGTTCCTCGATATAAACACTCACTTCATCGATGTTGTGTAAAATATACAAGTGACCTTGCTCCAACTGCTCACGGCTGATTACTTTCACTCGTGATCCCAAAATTCCTTTGCCAAAATGCTCCTCAATATTCTTGTCATTCGCAAGAGTGTCATTACCACTCAGAAAGTCATTGCAAAAATCCATAACCTCTCTCACCACATAACCCTCAATAATACTCCCTTCAGGCCGATAACGATTTCGAACATCACCTTTAAAAATGATCATGTATTGTTCAAAGGGATACATCCAATGCAAGAAAACGGGTCCCAATATTTTCACTTCCCTAGTCAAGTGGACAACAAGATGTACCATGATATCAAAGAATGAAGGAGGAAAATACATCTCAAGCTGACATAGGGTAACAACCACTTCTCTTTGCAATTTATCGAGAGTATCAGGGTCAATAACTTTGTTGCATAGACTGTTGAAAAAGAAATAAAGTGTGGTGATTGCAAATCGTACATGCTTCGGAAATATAGATCGAATTGCCACGGGAAATATTTGTTGCATTAGAGTGTGACAATCATGAGATTTAAGACCAATCAACTTCAGATCTTTCATTGATACCAATGTACAGATGTTGGATGAGTAACCCTGTGGCACCTTAACATTTACCAAGCATTCACAAAATGCTTTCTTCTCCTTTCTACACAACGTGTAACAAGCAGGAGGTAAGTATGTTCCCCGATCGCTACTAACTAATTTTGTTAATTCTGTCCTTATTCCCATTTCACGTAGGTCCATTTTGGATTTCATCCCATCTTTAGTCTTACCTGGTATATTCAACAGAGTACCGATGACGCTATCACATACATTTTTCTCAACGTGCATGACATTGATACAATGCCTGACTGTCAAAGAACTCCAATAAGGAAGATCCCAAAATATTGACTTCTTCTTGAATAAAGACTTGTCACTCTGTGTGGCCATCGTACATTGTGATCTATTACCAAATTCATTGGTGATGTCTTTTACTCTTTCATAAACATCCTCCCTTGATATAGGTTTATGTGCACTCTGTTCCTCATTACGTCCATTCAATGCTTTGCGCAACCTACGATACGGATGAAATTTTGGAAGAAACCTTCAATGATCAAGATATAAAGTCTTGCCAATGTATTTTAGTCGTATTGAATCAGTGTTATCTTCACATATAGGACACGCTTTAGATCCTTTGACACTATATCCATACAAATTCCCATACGCTGGAAAGTCATTCACAGTGCAAAACAACATAGCATGCAAACGAAATGTCTCTGTTCATGAAGCATCATAGGTCATCACACATTCACCCCAGAGCTTCTTCAAGTCATCAATCATAGGTTCAAGATAAATGTTGATATCATTTCCAGGTTGTTTAGGGCCCTATATCAACAACGACAGCATAACGTACTTATTTTTCATACACAACCAGGGAGGAACATTGTATATAACAAGCCTAACTAGCCAAGTGCTATGTTGGCTGCTCAATGTCCTGTACGGATTCATCCTATCTGTACAAAGTCCAAGTCTTAGACTCCTATCTTATTCACTGAATTCATGGTATAATCTTCTTCCACTGTGGGGAATCAAACGCATGTCGTAGGATCCCATCATTATTTTTCTTAACATCTACATGCCACCTCAAATTCTTCACATCTATAGGATTGGCAAATAAGTGTTGAAACTGTGGTATTATAGGTAGATACCACATCACCTTGGTAGGAGAACCAGTTTTGGACTCCCCCGAAGTCGTCAATTTATACCTTGACGCACCACATTTCAGATAATCTTTCAAATCCACATAGTCCTTTTGAAACAATACACAATCATTTGGGCATGTGTGTATCTTCTTGGCCTCCATTCCCATTGGGCACAACAATTTCTTTAACTGGTATGTTGAGATTGGCAGCTCGTTTCCTTCAGGAAGAATTTCTTTCAACAAAGACAACAATGACATGAAGCTTTTGTCACTCCATCGATTATTAGCTTTCAGTTTATACAATCTCAACACAACGCTAAGCTTCGTAAACTTACAACCTATGTATAACGGTATCTTAGCATCATGCACAATGTTTCTAAACATGGGAGGTGGATCGGTGTGCTCTAACCCACAACTACCCAGCATCACATCAATGATGTCTACTGGAACTGGTTCGTTCACATCTACATCATCGGAGGCAATTACTTCTTCCACACAAGAACTACTATCGACATCCACTGATTTCAGGTTTGAAATCTCTCCATGTCAGTGTCATTCTGTATAGCCTTGTACAATCCTGTTGCACATGACATGACTTTTGATTTCATCACCAGTGATGACTTTCAAGTTGTTACCGCAATGCCTACATGGACAGTAGAACCTATCACCAGGTTGTTTCCTATGTTCCTCGGCAATCTAATAAACTGATCAAGACCAAAAATAAACTCTGGGGTGTAGCAATTTGGAATGGACATCCATGATCTATCCATTTTAGGATCGAAGAGAAAATAAGATTAGGGTCTAGGGTTAACATATTAGAGTTTATGCATGGTTAAAACTTTAGGGTTTAAGGTCTTATATATAATAAATGTGTACCACCTGTCCCATTCTTGAACACCTAATCTCACTAGTAAGTGTATAATGTGTATTGGGTTTTCAAATGGGGAAATGCTACCGAAATTTTCTTGAAAACCAAATACACATTATACACTTACATCCTAAGTGAGATTAGGTGTTCAAGAATACTCCCAAACTGGGGACTATCCAAGATTTACTCCTAATGAGTAAATCTTAGATGGGTTTCTAGGCCAACAAATACATGTGATGTCATTCTTATATATAATAAATGTGTACCACCTATCCCATTCTTGAACACTTAATCTCACTAGTAAGTGTATAATGTGTATTGGGTTTTCAAGAAAATTTTGTCAGCATTCCTCCGCTATTCTCCAAGTACATATGTACTTCGAGAATAAATGGGGAAGTGCTACCGAATTTTTCTTGAAAACCCAATACACATTATACACTTACATCCTAAGTGAGATTAGGTGTTCAAGAACAGTCTCAAACTGGGGACTATCCAAGATTTACTCCTAATGAGTAAATCTTGGACGAGTTTCTAGGCCACAAAAATCATATTATTAAGAGCACAGTTTCATGTTAGGTCATCATAGGTCATAATAATCCACTAGAATGAGAAAAAGAGGTCTCATGGTGTTAAAATAGCATAAGAGTATTAGATCTTGATTCTAGAGTGTACAAGACATAATAGTGACTACTGATTTTGTGGGGTGATATCATTTCATGGGATTTATAGATTCAAACTTAACAAGTGTACAAGTTGCATCATTTTAATACTCTAAAGGTGACTGGTGGGTCATAGCACATAAAATATGGCATTAGAAGGAAAGTAAGCAAGCTAGATCAATTAACACTCATCTCAAGGAAACATTAGTTACTGAGGTACCAGGAAAGAGTGCTTTTAATCACTAGGATCATACAAGTAGAAATGTTGATTAAGTCTATGTGATTAAAGATCAAGCAGTGTAATAAAATAGGGATTCAGAGAAGATATGAACACAGTTAGGGGAAATAGACATCATCATTGGAAAGATTAGGGTTTTTTGATCATTTTGGTATATAAAAATTTATTATTTGGGCCCAGCCGATCGAGCATCTTGCTCTGGAGCAGGGAGAGAAGGTGAGACATAGGGTTTTTGGGGATTTTTACCTCATTTATGCCCAACTGGGCATCTTGCTCTGGAGTAGGGAGAGAGGGTGAGACAGAGGGGTGCACGTAGAAGCCGAGCAGGCAGCTGAGCATGGAAGAGCGGTGAGCAGGCAGTCGGTGAGTGAGCAAGGAGAGAAGGGCCGACAACGGTGAGCTGCAGGCAGCAAGCGAGCACAGAAGGAATAGCGGTGGTGACGGCGAGCAAGGAGGAGCACGGCGGCAGTGAGCAAAGAGAACGACTGGCGCAGCGTCGGCGAGCAGAGAGCAGCAGGGAGCGGTCGGCGGCAGAATCGCCAGACCCTAAAATCGGCATTTGATTGCAATGAAATAGAGAAAGGGGAAGATTCTACTTCGCGTGGGTGCTATTAAGTTAATAATTGGTGTCGGTTATTAAAACCGACCGACGCTTATAACAATAGGTGTCGGTTACCACAAAACAACCGACACCTTTTCTCAATTATAGTCATTGATTTCTACTAGAAAAACTGACATCTATCTACATATGCTGACAAAAACAAAATGTTCTCGAATTCTGACCATAGTCATCGGTTGCCGTATAAAACTGATGCCAAAGGGGGGTGACAATTTTCACAGGGACAGCGTGCAAAACACATCGGTGTCAGTTTTTGCAAGAAAACTGACGATAAAAATGGTCCCAATTTCTGTCTCGTGAAAAACCTTTAGTCGTCGGTTGTTTTGTTCACAGCTGACGTCGTATGTTAAATTTTGGAGGTAATTTTTTTCCATTGGAAATTTTGGATTTGGCGGTCAATTTTAGGCGTCGGTTACTTATTAAGGAATCGACGCTAAATAAAAAGTGATACCCGTATCTGGCCGCTCTTCACAGATAGATGTCAGTTTTTGTAATAAACCAACGTTGTAGGGTTTAGGCGTCAGCTTCTTGTATACAACCGACACCCGTAAATGTGATGTTATAAGCCATTTCTGTAGTAGTTGCATCACAAGAATAGTGACACTTGTCCCGGTAGAGGGAGCAAGAGAGAACTAAAGAAACCTACATGAAAGATAAAGAATGGAGCAGCCTACTCATGGATGATAAATATTTTGGAGGATGATTTTATTATGAGGATGATATGTATATATTAATTGCTTAACTCTAGCACTAGGGGACACACCAATGGTGAATGAATCCCCCTTTTTTTGTTTATGTGTTCATCTTTGGAACTCTTATTATTCATCGAATGTTTCCCTTTTATCTCATGACTTATCATGGTTTGAATAAGTTAATTTCAATACAATGAACTACTATCTAAAAAAAAAGTGTGTGCCTTTCTTCAAGCAGTAGCGTGCTTCTTCAAGCGGCACTCAAGCATTTGTCAGTGTCGACCTCCTAGTGCAACACCACAGACAATGCTTGATTGTGTCCTCCTAGCAACAAGCAACAGCCTCCCACCTCTAGAGTAGTCTAGGCAGACCACCGGGAACTCCATGTTGTACTACCAGAGCCAACGGGAAGGAGTTGTCCCTTTGAATGTCAATCTGCTAGGATTGATTCGCTCTCCCACAATTGTCTCTCCCATTTTGTCCCTCCCTTTAATGGGTAGGACTTGCTCAGGCTCTCTATTGGTTACCATAACCATAGAGGACAACAATTGTCAGAGCTTAATGTTGTACCTAAGAAGCCCCCGGTACCCCCTGTATTTATAGGATGGCTAGGGTCAGGGTTCCCAGTCTGTGAGGGAGTCAAAAAGACGGCTTTTCATGTATTTTCCAAAACCTACAAATGGTGAAGTGGTCAGTTCACTCACCAACTGGTCAGTTCGCGCATGAATTGGTTGGTTCATGCCCTGAACTGGTTGGTTCATACATGTTTCCTATTTTGAATCACATTGGTATTCAATGTATGATTAATGCACAACATGACATCGGCACTAATCCTTGATCCAATCGAATTGATCATTGAACTAGGCAGTTCATCATATGCACTGGTCATTTGGGACCTTGAACCAATCATTTCACTTAGTGAACTGGTCAGTTCATGTCCTGGTTTGACCGTTGATTAGCCAATATTGTTTCCAACTGACCTGACACTCCAATTGATTGGTGCAGCACTTGAACCTGTCGGTCAGAGTCTAGTTAGTCAATTTTGAATCGATTTTGTTTAAATTAAATACCTAAACACTTTTAGTAATCAAGTTAAACATCATTGATGAATAAACTCCTATTCCAACTTCATCCTATGCGTGACCCTATAGGTTCCAAATACGTTGGCAGTGAATGTCCATAACCAACTTATGACATCATAAGCAATGAGCGGTATCTAGAAACACATCATTGTTGCTCAAGTAATTTGGAAACTTGTAGAACAATTTCAACCTACAATATGTGATCAGTGTTACCATGATAGTATAGTTCATTTTTCTCTGATAACTGGATTGAACTTGAGGCAAGGAATCGTCATCCTCTCAATGTTCAACCCATGTTCCTTGAGCTAGAGTAGACTATCTGAGATGTGTGTGAGCTCACATATCACATATTGAGTCACATGAGTATGGCCATACATTTCTCACTCTCACTTATCAAGTGGCCTAGATATCAAACTCATGTAGGAGGGGCAAATCCCATCTACATTGCTCACAGTCAATCCCCATGTGTCACAATGCACCTGACCACCACCTTTATGGCAACCTTATTCAAGGTTACATTGGATGATATCTAAATACACAGAAAAACATGTGATGAGTGTAGTGACTTTAGGTCTAAGAGTCATAATCACCACTATCACTATGAGAGATGATTTTGACTACCATTCCATGGTATCCATGTATCACTCTCAAGGTGGGTCTATCTGATACACTATTCTCTAACATGTACCTATGTGATTGACTTGATATGACATGTCATGACTAATGAGACTCGATCATCAATCAACACACACTCTAGTCTTATGTATTACTATCGTCTATTTTTCTTCCATAGTAATATTTGACTAGGGACATAACAAGAATGTATGTACTCTTATCATACATATGATCTCATTGCTCAGATCCTCAACCTAAAGACATATGCCAATCAAGTATGATCATTCTTTAGACGTCTATTATATTTATGTTTTCATCTCATGACCAAAACAAACATAATAGATGGAATTACCTTTATTATTATCAAATCTAGTATCCACTACCACGTTCCAATCATCATATGATTGGCTATCTAGGCATACATGCCAATAGGGGCCGCTCCTCAAATCCCAATAAAGGGTAACTACTCAGACATAAAAGAAATAGGTATAGAATTAATAGGAGGGAATATGGAGTGTCTAAAGTTCGATCTTGTTCTTGTACTTCCCTCCTCGAATAGGTAGGAAATGGGGTTGAAACCCTAAAAACTGCTCCTGGTGGCGACTGGGAGACTTGGTCTGCGATGTTGGTCGGTCAACTATCTTAAATGCTTGCTTTGACCTGAAGGCAAGTTTGACCACAATAATAGGCCTTCTAGATTTAGAGTTTGACTAAGTCTTATGGGAGAATAGGTGGACTAGAATTTCAAGACTATCAATTGGTTTATATTAAGTCTTACTAGTGAGTCGATCGACTGGAATTCTAGTTGATCAGTTAGTTTGTATTAATTATACTTCTTGATTTTGAGTTTGATTGGATCTTGTTGATGAGTCGATCGACAGGAATGCCAGTCAATAGGTTGGAGTTTCTAGACTTGATTAATTCTTGCATGCAAGTTGATCGGTTGGGAAGTCAGTCAGTCGACTAGAAAATTTGGGAGGTTGAATATGCAATTGAAACCTTTGATTCTTGGGTCTTTTTGGGCTTTGGAGTTATTTGGCCATTTTCATGTAAAATTCCAAGAAAATCTAGTAAAAACTTTGATTAATGAGAGAAAAGCTAAACTAAGATTGTGGAATCTAAAACTAAATAATAATCAACAAAATACTTCTATGTAATGGTCTAAAACATGCACATAAAAAATGATAAATGTGCATTTATCAGTGTGATCCCACCCATTTTTCATTATTGGTACAGTGTGTGGTAGAAGATCCAGAGGAAAAGAATAATTAGTGGAGTTATGTTGTGGATGGGAGAGGGCCAATGAATTTACCTTGAGGCAAAGTAGAGGTTGATAATTAGTGGTGTGATGGGTGCATAGACATCAGTGACATACTATTTAATTAGTGGAGGATGCTCGCCAATCCATGGAATAGTGGGTGAATCAACAATGGTCTATCTGATCAGTGAAGGATACACATCATTTAGCATCATCGTGGGTGTGACGACATTGAAATTGGTCTGTGCGGTCTTTTGATGATGCACATTTTGTCTCTTAGGCATAGAGAGATATGGTGACATGTTGAAATTCTACTTAGAGGAACCAACTAGAACAAGTAACACACAAAGTAGAGAGGTAGATAACCTCAACACAAGCAGAGGTGGCGTAGTAGTGGTTTCATACACAATTAACAAGGACACCTACATGTCTCTCATCCCCAACAACAAAAATGGTTTCATGAGTAAAGAAAGATAAGTGGGATATTTTGTACATATTGGGTGTGACCTTCTTGTTCCTTATATTTATTATTGAGTTGAGTAGCTACCCAAATTTTGGGGTGATTAAATCTGGACAGTGTGAGTTGTAATCTTGATTACATAGTGATTATTGGCCAGTATTGCCTCAAGGTTTTTCTCTTCTCATCTTGATGGGATCTTTTCATGTCAAATCTTGTGTCTTTAGTTTTGTAGAGCATCATCACTTTCCAACCACTATTCCTAACATCTCAAGATTGGACATTAAACTCAAGAAAATAACAACTACATAGGGACAATGATAACACTATGACAAAGAGAGATCCTTGCTACACAAAGTGAATTTCCAAATAATTCTCTACTCTAAAACATAACAAAAATGAAGAACACAAAAAGAAATTTAGAGTGCCTCGATTTTCCCATTACTTGATTTAACTTTCTGTAAGCATCAACAGAAAACTCTTATTACAACTTATATGTATTCTTTTATGCAACAATTTTTATTCTTTTCAATATAAAATTATAACATAGTTGGGAATTGAACCAAGACTGGTTACATTTAAGTTAAATAGCACACACCAATCATCTACGCACTTTGAAATGTTAATATATAGTTCCTTAAAATATGAACATGTGTTTGCTTCAATATAAAAATGCATAAATCTTTTTGGATTGAGGGTGTTGAAGCCCCATATCCCCCTTTAGATCTGCCATGGTTATACCCTTAAACTTCTCTTGACTCTTTACATTTTCTCCTCTTATGCGACTATGTGGAGAAATGTTATTTATATTTATAATCCTCCCCCCAAAACCTATATGTGACAAAATATTTGTCCAACTTAAACCAAGTGAGATTCAAGTCTAACATATCCTCCTTTCTAGATCCTCCACTGAGTTTCACTTCTATCTGTAAAAATCACTTGAAATCCACCTTTCCATCACCTCTTACTCTTCTTTTTTCCTACTAATGTGATTCACGAGAAACTTGGCTAACAAGAATTTATAATTTCCTAATTTAGACACACTCTTGATAAGAGATCTACAAGCGCACAACTAATATTTATTATAGCGAATGTGGTAGGTCATGGTCAGTCTGCATGGTGAGATGGGGGAACTAGAGCTAGATTTGTTTATACCAGGTTTCTAATGTGCAATGTATGGTTTCAAGGGTTTAAAAGTTGAGATTCAACTTAAAATAAGGTGAACATGAAAGAAGGAGAGGCAAGAGTTAAACTTAGATTAACACTACACACTTAAGACTAACTAACTAAGTAGGGACATCAATTACTCCAAAGTGAAGTGCAATCCTAATTAAAAACTAAGAGGAACAATTTGGTAATAAAGGCATGGGAGAGAACAACTGATACACTACTCTAACAATCATAGTATAAGGGAAAACAAAGGATACACTAACAAATTGGCTATCAAAACCTAATAATTCATAATTGGGGCTAAGTGACTCTAACAAAGGAAACTAACCATCAACTATGAAAATTAGACTAAAGAAGCAAGAAATGAAGCTAACTAAACTACCACTAGCCAATTAATGAGTTATATGGGTTTTCATAAGCAATTAAGGGTAGTGATTTGTCTGGTAATATGTAACTATCATCTATTTTATCAGTTGTATCATTACAATCACATCTAATGAACATGCTAGCAAACCAAACAACTAACGGTAATCAGGATTGAAGGTTCTATTCTACTAGTTGGACATGGGTGGCATAGGGCTTACATAATTAACTAGTCCCTATTACCTCCTATCTAATGTTACAAGGCTCAATTGACTGGGCAATAGATAAACTCATATCAAAACTACCTAGTATAGGTCTCTTGAGTGATTCGCCTAGTACACTTAGTGGCAAGGGTGGTATAGGGTGTAGGAGAAGAGTATTTCACCTCTTATTACCCCCATTCAATCATGAAAATTGTTCTTTTCTAAGATAATATGGAACCATCCCTAGCTACGTTGATCTACCACCTAGGTCTAGTAAAGTATTGTCTCTATACTTGGGGTATTTTCATACATCAATGACATCAAAAGAGGTAGCAGAACATAATTAGAAAGAATATAGAACTAAACAATGAAATCAAAGAGTTTGCATAAATATTTCAAAACATGGTAACAAAGTTCCATATTCTTGTCAAAAAAAGTTACAGATGTTTCTACAAAATCTCATCAAGAGAGCTTATCTACCATAGTATAGAAAATGCAAAAATGGGGAAGAAAGAATCAGAAATGATCATGGATCTTGAAGTAAAGGTTTTTTCTTAGTTGTGTCATGCTCAAATCTATGTTCATAACTTAGCAGTTCCTTTTTCATATACCCCTTAATGGTTTTGTTTGCACTAGTCCCTTTTCTTGGATCTAGGTGAAATTAGGAATAATTGAAGGCAAGTAATATCACAAATGCATAAATATCCTTTCATATGGAATGTTATTATAACATGATCAAATGCATTTAATGACATGGTTTAATGTACCATTACACTAATTAATAATTGTTGACCCTAATGTAGAATATATCACAAATACATAAATTAATATGGTAGAGGATGTAAAATATTATATCACGAATACATAAATTAATAGGCATGGTATTTTACATCCCTTTATATTTTATATCACAAATACATAAATTATGATACCATATTTTATATTTCTTTAATATTTATGTATTAACATTTAATTTAATGAACCTACAAGGGAACGTTTCCCCCCTGTATAACCCAACCATAGACCACAACACTCCCTCGCCTACAGTTCTATCACCTACTACTACCCAAACTCAACCAATAAATCTACAACACCATTATCTATCTTCTTCTCCTTGTGACCTTTTATAGTAGGGAAGATTACCACCACCAAGTTTTATGCCTAAAAAATATGCATTTTCACCTCCATTGTTCACTTATGGGTCCTCCCCCACCACCTGAAACCACTACCACTACAGCCAAGGTCAGAAAATCCTATGAACCTTAACTCGACCGTGAATATTATGCTTTCTTTCACTCCATAAGCACCAGTTCGTTGTCATATGCCAACACCCTAAGAGGAAGATGCCTTCTTCCTCCTCCAACACTTCCCCCTTCCTCTCCTCCAGACCTACTGCACCATGATTGTCAATGATGATCTGCAACTACAATTGAGTCCCACTATGCCAACAGTGATCATGGATGACTTGTTGGAGAGCCTTGACACTTTAATACACTTAGAGATCAATCCATCTTTAGTTCAGTGCAAGGAAAATGCATATATGCAAGTTATAACAGACTAACTCCTCCGCTTTACTAGGGTACATATAGTTTAGTACTCCCCATGTTTCAAATGAGATAATCCACTTAACAGAAAACCTACATGTTGTATACTAGAAGATAATCATGATGTTTCAAACTAGTAGACTCGTGTGTGTGTATACATATATATATATATATATATATATATATATATATATATATATATATATATATGTGTGTGTGTGTGTGTGTATTTATATATATATGTATATGTATATATATGTATATATATATGTGTGTGTGTGTATTTATATATATATGTATATGTATATATATGTATATATATATATATATGTGTGTGTGTGTGTGTGTGTGTGTAGAGAGAGAGAGAGTCAGGCTAGAATATACTCGAGTGTATTTGGAGTAGAATACACTCAAGTAGTTTTTCATGATGAAATATTTTTTTCAAAAATCTAATCCATTGATATTCTTAAACATGTTGTGAATAGCTAATACGCAAAATTTGAGCACATTTGGACATTTATAGGTCATGTTATAAAGACCACAAAACTATGCATTTCAAATTAGTTTTCCACATAGATTTTGTTGCCCTTGGATGAGTGACTTACACTCATCCAAATGGGCTAAGAATTTGTATGTAGCCTAGTTATAGTATGACGGTGAAGATCAATGGTTTACATTTTAGAAAAAATAGTCTTGATATGCAAACACACTTGAGTGTATCCATGTGATATGTACACTCGAGTGTATTCTAGCCTGACTATATATATATATATATATATATATATATATATATATATATATGTGTGTGTGTGTGTGTGTGTGTGTGTGTGTGTGTGTGTGTGTGTGTGTGTGTGTGTGTGTGTGTGTGTGTGTGTGTGAGTGTGTTTGTGTGTGTTTGTGTGTGTGTGTGTAAACAAACATAGATGGTGCATGCATATATTAAGATCAATTCATAGGAAATCATTGATCACTTTGAGTGAATAGTCATATAATGCATCAATGTCTAGATAATAAACATGAGTGCTATAGAGCCTTAAAACCTATTTATGTCGATTACAAAGTGTCCTCAATAATATATAGATGATAATTCTTGAACATGGTTATCATGGTGATCTATCTTGTTGGATATCATCTCATAATCATTTATCACATTAATGCTAATATGTGTTTGTGTTCACAAGTGTTTACATGACAATTGTCGAAAATGGTATATGAGTATGGGAGAACCCCAAACATGTAGGTTTTTCTTATTGCTTGATAGATAGAAGGCATCCTCCCATTCTTATAAATAGGAGTAGGGGGGAGCATACAGACACATGAGAAACCCTAATGGGCCAATACACCATTGGGCCCATGTTACAAATAGACTAAATAGAACTTAAGTAAAAGACTAAAACACTTGAGTAAATAGACACTATAACACACCCTCTTAAGCTGGAACTTGGGAGACTCCCAAGTCAGATTGCAAACAAATAGACATATAGACTAAATATAATAAAAAGATAACCAATCCAATATAAGAATTTCTTTTTGATATGTATGCCCAAAAAGCCAATCATCTGATGATTGTGATGGCATATTACATAAAGGATTTGATTAATAATAATAAAGGAAAGTTTTCAATTCATTTTATTTCAGTCAATTATGAGATAATGAGGAAATGTAATGAACATATAAACAATGACAATACTCAATGATGTGTGTCTTCAAATACGTGACTCAAACAATGACATCATATGGATGTTAAGAGTATGTAAATTCTTGTTATGTCCCTGGTCGGTTGTTGTTGTGGAAGGTAGAAAGATAAAAATAACACACAAGATTGGAGTGTGGGTTGGTTGATGACAGAATCTCATCTGTCATGATATGTGATATCAAACCAAGCACACAAATACTTATTATAGAACAGTGTATAAGACAGACCCACCTTGAGAGTGACACATGGAAACCATATACGGTGGTCATAGTCATCTCTCATATTGAAGGTGGTGATTGTTGCTCATAGACCTAAAGTCACTACACTCTTCACATGTCGTTTGATATGCTTTGACATCATACATCGTAACTGATGCGATGATTTTGAGTCGCATTTATAGACTTGTTTTATATGTGTTTTATGCATTTATTAGTCATTTTTGTGGTTAATGTTGCATAATTCATCTACTTTGGTCTATGATACTTCTCTATGTCAAATCTCGCTTATTTCAGTATTTTGAGTATAAATTATCAAAAGAATACATTTTGTGTAGGCTTATGTGGTTTCGTGTTGTAATTTTAGGAAAAACAAGTATCTGCTTCTGTCGATACCATCGACGGTGGTCGATACCATCGACCGGACCACAGGTTGCCAGCTGCAAGGAGCAGAAGTGAGTCGATACTATCGACACATCAGTCGATACTATCGACAGGTGGAGCTACAGCAACACAAAAAGACAAAACCGTCGCTACAGGTTTGTTGATACCATCGACACTCGTCGATGGTATCGAGATAGCATCAGGCGCAAAGACAAAAGAAAAGAAAAACTGTCGATATCACGCCAGGTCGATACCATCGACCCGCGTCAATGGTATCGACACCGTCAGATACAAGTTTGCTTCAGATCGATCTAAATCTGACGGTTGTGATTATTTGGCAACCTAACTCGGGAATTATACCTAATGATGGTGGTCAAGAGCAATCTATCACGTCATTAGCAGCTGCACACGTCCCGAGAAGATGTGGAGAGAAGAACGGAGCCCAGAAGCACGCCCCAGCCAATCCAGACACCGAAGAAGACGATTCCACCACCGAAAGGCGGGAGAACGTGTATTCTACGCCAAGGAGCGCTTGGATCTTCTCCGTTCAGGGGTTTCACCACTCAATCACATTTTTCTCCATGTTTCCCTTTTTCTACTCCATATTTTGCTCTGAGATGAACATGCGGGGCTAATCCCCTTTGTCTTTAGGACCGGGAGTAGCCCGGGAATTCATTGTATGACAATTTTATCATAGTAATTCATATTTTATCTCTTAAATCCGTGGTATAATTTCATTTTCTCAATTATATTGTTATGCTTGATCACCATAATAATAATCTAATGCCCTTAATTACTTTGAAAGAAGAATTAATGGTTGAAAAGAGATGAAATTCATGTTAATTGACAGATCCCTTGAACAAGGTGGTGTAAGGTTAATGGTGAATACTAAGAGATCGATTTTAATGCACCTAGTTTAGGGTATAGGTTACTACGACGGTGGAACCGACCTAGACATAGGTAGTGAATTGTACCACGACAGTGGGCAATTCTGATTTCAGGCCACTACCCGGATAGAGAGATAAATTTGAATGACCGAATAGAATTTAATACAATGAAAACCCGCGGTGAAACTGCAATCCTAAAGATCTCATCTTGAATTGATTAAACTAAACATTTGATCGATTTCTTTGTTTTGTTTTATTTTCATTTTCTTTTAATTTTAACAACAACTTCCAACTCTTTAATCGGTCTAGCTGATTGCGAGTAGTTAGTAGTAGTCTCCGATAATTCACGTGTCCTTGAGTTCGACTCGGGCCTCACAAAGGCATGTATTACATTGACGTGTACACTTGCATTTCTACGCACGTAAAAAGCGTGTCACATTTTTGGCACTGTTGTCGGGGACACGGAAATTGTCGGCACTACGAGTGCTGCAAGCGGCCACTCTAGGCCACTTTTTTTTTTTGAAATCATTTCCAAAAATTTATATCTTATCTTCGCATCTTGTAGTTGTCTAGCACGGTACTGAACTTAAATTTTCACTTTGCAGGTATTGTGCATGGTGCAGACGCGTAGCACCGACTACACGCGGAACACACAAGAGGTTCCACTGACGGGACCTGATGACGAGGAAGGCCACAATCAAGACCACTTAGAAGAAACAGATTCAGAACCTGAACAAGAAGAAATGGCAGAGGAACAAACAATATGGGAGAAGATCAAAACTTCTTCTTCATCTGCTTCAAAGGGGCCGATCAAGAACCAGGCGATCAATATTCCGACATACAAGATTGATCCTGCATTGATTAATTTGGTCAAGTCAAACGCTTTCCATGGGCTCAAGAACGAAGACCCAGTCACGCATATAAGCCAATTTGTGGAGAATTGTGACATGATAAAAATAGACAGATTTCTACAGGATGCTCTCTATTTGAAGCTCTTCCCGAGTTCTCTAGCGGGAAATGCACGAGAGTGGTTGCACAACCTGGATGATGAATATGTGGAATGATGGAACCACATGGTGGAGGTTTTCTTTGAAAGGTTCTTCCCGCCCAAGAAGACCAACGATCTGATCGAAAAAATTCACAATTTCACTCAGAAGGCAGGAGAGACCTACTCGGAGACGTGGGAACGCTTTTAGATTATGTTAAGGAGGTTCCCACACCATGGTCTGGATAAAGAAAAACAGGTTAAAATCTTCTATTTTGCTCTTTCCGAGCATGATAGAAGTAACCTTGATTCAGCAGGTTCAGGGTTTTTCCTAAACAACACAGATACAAGGTGTTGGGAGATACTGAAAAACATGGCAAAGAAACAGTCTTGGGGTGATAGGGATGCACCAGAACAAGTCAAAGTTGCAGGTGAGTCCAGGGCCATCAAGGAGCTGAATGACAAGCTAGATCTTCTAGCCAAGAAATTGCTTGCCAAAGAAGATGCATCATCTGATGAGGAAGCTCAAGTCAAATTTATGCAACAACAGGGCTATAGAAATAATGATTATGCTTGGAGGAGGGACAAGAAGTTCTCATGGAAGGATCCAAACAACTTCCTACAAGACCCTGATGCAAAGCCACAACCAAGAGCCGAAGATAAAAGCACCGAGTTACTTAGTCAAATGGTGCAACAAAATCAGGAGATGATGAGCATGTTCAGTAAGCAACTGCAGTCCCAGGGTGATATTTTGACCAAGTTTGGGCAAACACTGCAAAGTCATGGAGCACAAATGAGGGCTCTAGAGATGATTGTGACTCAAATTTCAAATGAAGTGACAGCCATAAAGCATGCCAATCAGCAGAGACAGGCTGGAAATGCAGATGTGGTTCAAGCAAATCATCAAGTAAAGTATATGTTTGTGATTACTGAGGTAGAATCCCCATTGGTAGAGGCCCGGGATAAAGGTAAAATGATGTTTGATACAGAGGCTACACCAGCAATATCGTATCCTCACAGTCATTATGGACTACCAGGCGGATACACTCCATTCAGAAAAGCCCGCCAAGAGCACATGAAGGTCACGCCCACACCTAGGGAAGAGGAGAATGTGAAGGCCATTTGTCAAGGTAAGGATACATCCACTGCGAGAGAGGTGCTAATGCAAGTTACACCTATTGAAGATGTTCTACCAAAGTCTATGTCAGAGGGAGTTATTGATACAAGCTTAGGGGAGCTTGCCCTGAAAAGCTCATATGTGCCACCTCATAAGCGTCTAAATGAGGCAGTTGTGTCTAGTCTGGACAGCCCGAGGCAAAAGAAAGAGCATCGGCACTATAGGAAATTCTTGTAGAAGTTCAGAAAACTCCATGTAAATATTCTGTTAGTGGAGATGATAGAGAAGATTCCCGCCTACGGGAGGTTTATCAAAGAAATCATCAACAAGAAGAGGCGGATTAAAGACATAGATATTTGCCGAGTGAATGAAATGGTGAGCTCGATTATTCATGGGAATTTACCACTGAAGAGGAAAGACCCAGAAAGCTTCTATATTCCATGTTCTATAGGCGATCAACATTTTCCACGAGCACAGTGTGATTCGGGCGCCAGCATTAATCTTATGCCACTGTCCACATTTCAAAAGCTTGGGTTGAAGGAAATGAAGAAATCAGTGGCAACTATTGAGTTGGCGGATGGGTCCATTGTAAAGCCATACAGAGTGTGCGAGGATGTACTCGTCAAGGTGGACAGGTTCATCTTTCTGGTGGACTTCATCATCATGGACATGCCACGGCTTAAAAGTTGCGAGTTGCTATTGGGTAGGCCGTTTCAAGCAACGGCCGATGTAGTCACTGCCATTGGGAGAGGTACATTGACCTTGGAGATTGGCCAAGATTGAGTTGAGTTCAAACTGCCGCATGATCCCTTGGGAACACTCACCAAAGTTCCAAGTTGATGATGAGCTTCATGTCATCTAGCCTAAGACATTAAATAAGGGCGCTTGTTGGGAGGCAACCCAGCCATCGGTACTTTAGTTTAGTTTGGTTTACATTTGTAGTTTGATTTGTTTTGACTTTGTTTTTAGTGTAACAAAGATACCATGATCATTTTCTCATTGTGCAGGACTGAGGCAGAGTCGATACCATCGACCCTTGTGTCGATGGTATCGACCATGGTACAGGTTGGCGACTGTAGAAATTGCATTGCGCCGATACCATCGACGGCCTCATCGATGGTATCGACATACCAACAGGCAGATCGCAAGCAGAGGTCGATAGTATCGACATGGGTGTCGATACTCGCGAGATCTCTGGAGATATTCAGAAGAAATCGTCTCAGTAAAGTCGATACCATCGACGGGCCTATCGATGGTATCGACACATTCACATTCAGAAGGCGGCGGCCGGCCTCACGAGGGAGTTGCCCTAATCAGAGAGTCGATACTATCGACTTGCGTCGATAGTATCGATGTACCACATCACCGATCCGCGAGAGGAGATCAACGGTGATCGTTGCAACCAGAAAGTCGATCTATGGGATGGGTCGATACCATCGACACCTGTTGATAGTATCGACATGTCAGCGATCCGGGCCCCGTAGATCCAGCCATCGACGACTGTCGATACAAGCGGCAGTACGGATTGTGCTACGCGTGTCGATACCATCGACCCGCGTCGATGGTATCGGCGGGCACACAGCAGCGCCGGCGTCAGCTATATATGAGAAGGATTGTCGTCATATGACGTCACAACCCCAGAGCAATTCTTCTCCACTTGCGTCGAGCGTCCTCCAGAGCGATCCGAGCCCGGCGACGAGCATCCAAGAGCACGTTCTTCATCGAGCGGAGATTTCCTTCTCCGATCTTCACCGAGCTCTTTCTCTACTCCTCCTTCTTAGCAACCAACAATAGATTCATGACAGGTTGCATAGGATGGAGATGCAACAGCAGCCCTTTTATGATCACTACTGGAGACAGAACTATTTTGGGGGGTATCCACAACCTCCACCTATGCCCCAGTTTGATCTGAGCTTTCAGGGAGAGTACCCATCCTGGGACCCTACGGCTCCACAGTACCCACCTCCGCTAGAAGAGTAAATCGGTATCTCTGTTCCAACCTTTAAGATTGTTTTTGACTATGAGGCCATAGTCGAATTCAAGCTTAGGGGGGGGAGTTGGAACAGCTCTATCTTTTATTTTCTCAGTTTTTAGTTTTATTTTGTTTGTTCTTGTCATTTATTTCTTGCAATCTTAGTTTGTTTGTAGGATCCACATTCTATCTAGTGTAATTGTGGATGTCTTAAGTCATGTGTCATCTCACTTGCCTGTACATGGGAATTAAGGGAAAATTAAAAATCTTGAGTGTTCGCAAGCTTGAGTGTTGTTCACTTTTGAGCACATAACTTAAGAAAATGATTGGTTTTGTCAACTCTAAAACAAAAAATCACAATTGTACATTCCTAATGATTCATGAAAAGTGGACGGAATTGGTTGTTTGAGCCTAAACTGACCAAATGATAATGAGACTCTAATTTGAAGTAAGAGAGAGAAACCTCTTAACTACTACATAGGTCAGTAAGGAGGGACACATAATACTTTTCAAAGGTTCAGTCAATTAGTCTTGTGATCTTTCCACCTTATTTTTTTTCACAATCCACCATAAGAATTGGAAGTACTTTACGGTTTTAATCTTTTTGATTGCATATCATGTAGATAGGTTTTGCATTGCAACCACTTTCATATGTTTTGCATAAAAATAGAATAGTTATACATGCACATTATCCTTAGGTGCATGTCATTTAGTTGCATTCATAATTTTTATGCATAGAGTATATCATGTATCTCATTTCTTCTTTAATGGTGATTAAATTGTTCCATACCTTCTAAATAGTTCAAATATTTGAGTTATGCAGAAAAAGTCAGCTCAATAAATTATTCATTGTTATTTGTGGATATAAGGGCCTGAAAAAAAATTTGAAAAAAAATGAAAAAGAAAAAGGAAGTTATTAAGAAGCAAGTAGAATAAGAGGGAGAAAGGAACATAATCTCACCTGCATCTTAAGATGAGTAAGTACATGATGTAGCTCAGTTTGATATCCATCTCATTTTGAGACGGGATGTTCGTGCATGCATCATTCCACCCAATCTTAGGCATTAGGGCATTTTTCATGTGCAAATGCATCATTTAGGGCATTCTTGTTTTATGCATGTTGAAATTGTGTAATGCTTCCATTTCTTCCATGAGCCACCCATTCCATCCACCCGTTGCTCAAATTGGTAGGCCACCGTGATTTTCTCCTCACTTGTGAATATCAGGAGAGTTGCTTCCATGCAGATGGTAGTTAGGGCGAGCAACGTAGTATAGGAGATCACAAGATGCACTGAGTCTGGACCGGCGAATTTTATTATGTTAACTGCATTGTGTGATAGTGTTCATCAGTTTTGAGGTAGAAATCTTTTATGGATGATTATTGTCGTCTTTAGGGTAATTATCATTCTGTGGTTAGTGATGGCCGGAATGTGAATGTCCGTTGGGGATCATATGGGATGTATGTTGTGATGATTTGTTCTTTAGTTGACTCTGGCAATTCTATTCAAAGGTTTAGTTGCTCGAGGGCGAGCAATGTTCAAGCTTAGGGGAGTTTGATGCGATGATTTTGATTCGCATTTATAGACTTGTTTTATATGTGTTTTATGCATTTATTAGTCATTTCTGTGGTTAATGTTGCATAATTCATCTACTTTGGTCTATGATACTTCTCTATGTCAAATCTCCCTTCTTTCAGTATTTTGAGTATAAATTATCAAAAGAATACATTTTGTGTAGGCTTATGTGGTTTCGTGTTGTAATTTCAGGAAAAACAAGTATATGCTTCTGTCGATACCATCGATCGGACCATAGGTTGCCAGGTGCAAGGAGCAGAAGTGAGTCGATAATATCGACACATCAGTCGATACTATCGACAGGTGGAGCTACAGCGACACAAAAAGACAAAACCGTCGCTACAGGTTTGTCGATACCATCGACACTCGTCGATGGTATCGAGATAGCATCAGGCGCAAAGACAAAAGAAAAGAAGAACTGTCGATATCACGCCAGGTCGATACCATCGACCCACGTCGATGGTATCGACACCGTCAGATACAAGTTTGCTTCAGATCGATCTAAATCCGACGGTTGTGATTATTTGGCGACCTAACTCGGGAATTATACCTAATGACGGCGGTCAAGAGCAATCTATCACGTCATTATCCGCTGCACACGTCCCGAGAAGGTGTGGAGAGAAGAACGGAGCCTAGAAGCATGCCCCAGCTGATCCGGACACTGAAGAAGATGATTTCCACCACCGAAAGGCGGGAGAACGCATATTCTACGCCAAGGAGCGCTTGGATCTTCTCCGTTCAGGGGTTTCACCACTCAATCACGTTTTTCTCCATGTTTCCCTTTTTCTACTCCACGTTTTGCTCTAAGATGAACATGCGGGGCTAATCCCCTTTGTCTTTAGGACTGGGAGTAGCCCGGGAATTCATTGTATGACAATTTTATCATAGTAATTCATATTTTATCTCTTAAATCCGTGGTATAATTTCATTTTCTCAATTATATTTTTATGCTTGATCACCATAATAATAATCTAATGCCCTTAATTACTTTGAAAGAAGAATTAACGGTTGAAAAGAGATGAAATTCACGTTAATTGACAAATCATTGAACAAGGTGGTGTAAGGTTAATGGTGGATATCGAGAGATCAATTTTAATGCACCTAGTTTAGGGTATAGGTTACTATGACGGTGGAACCAACCTAGACATAGGTAGTGAATAGTACCACGACAGTGGGTAATTCTGATTTCAGGCCACTACCCGGATAGAGAGATAAATTTGAATGACCGAATAGAATTTAATACAATGAAAACCCGCGGTGAAACCGCAATCCTAAAGATCTCATCTTGAATTGATTAAACTAAACATTTGATCGATTGCTTTGTTTTGTTTTGTTTTCATTTTCTTTTAATTTTAACAACAACTTCCAACTCTTTAATCGGTCTAGCTGATTGCGAGTAGTTAGTAGTAGTCTCCGATAATTCACGTGTCCCTGAGTTCGACTCGGGCCTCACAAAGGCCTATATTACATTGATGCATACACTTGCATTTCTACGCACATAAAAAGTGTGTCAGTAACCTTGAATAAGGATTGCCATGGTGACAATTTGGTATTTGTGACACATGTGGACTGATTATGAGTGATGTGGATGGGATTTGTCCCTCCTACTTGAGTTTGATATCCTAGCCACTTTATAAGAAAAACTAAGAAAGGTGTGTGCATGCACATGTGAATCAATATATATGATATTGAGGTCACATATATTTCAAATAGTCTGCTCTTGGTTCAAGGAACATTGATTGAACATTGAAAGGATGACGATTCCATGCCTCGAGTTCAATTTGGATATCAGAGATTAAGCAATTATACAATCACTATAACATCTTACATAGATTATAGGTTGAAATTGTTCTCCAACTTTCCATTCACTTGGGTAGCACTGATGTGCAACTATGCACCACTCTTTGCTTGTGATGTCATAAACTAGTTATGGACATTCATTGCTGATGTGATATGGGACCTATAGGGTCACACACATAGGAACTCACATAGAAGATGATTTTATCCATGAATTATGTTTAAGTTAGTTACTAAAAATGTTTGGGTATTCAATTAAACAACAAATTGACTAACTTGACTCAAAACTATAAAGTTCAAGTGTTGGACTGACTGGTTAGGGTTTCAGGTTGATTGGAAATTGAATTGGCTGAATTTTCCATGAGTCAGGACACCAACTGATTGGATCACTGAGTGAATCGATCGGCTCAGGTTAGTGAGATGACCGGTTCACCTAGTGAACCAATCGGCTCGCTGATGCCAACCAAAGATTGTGGTGATTTCCCCTATTCATGATAATATTTGATTGTTTCACTCGTTCGATACAAGGAATTAATGTTGGACATTAATTGGAAACAAATTGTCAATTCAATTGTGATTTTGAAACATGTGAACTAATCAGCTCAGTGAGTGAACTCATAGGCTCATTGTGCTAGCTGACTAGTTCACCGATGATCCGATCGGTTCACCTGTCACATGATGCAAAATTCATGAAAATTCTGGACCCATCTACTCCCACACAGACTAAGAACCCAGACCCTAACTCCTATAAATAGAGGGGTATTGAGGGCTTCCCAACACATACAATTGAGAATCAATTTCTCTGATAATTGTTGTCCTCTATGGTTGTGGTAACAGAGAGAGCCCAAACAAGTCCTATCCAACTAGGGAGGGGTAGCAAGGGAGAGAATAATTGAGACAATTGTGGGAGAGCAAGATGGTGAGTAACTCCTTCGTGTCTATTCTAGTAGAACGATGACACGAGTTTTCCGTGTGTAGTACGCAAGTGAACGTATCGAAGTAATAAGGCCTTGTGAGGCCTGAGTTGAACACGAGGAAGCATTTCCCTAGTAGACTACTACGAACTGCAGTCAAATCAGCTAAGTTGGTTGTAAATGGTTGAATTGGGTTGAGCGAAAGAACAAAGATAAAAATAAAATGAATTAAAGGTTGAATTAATCAGATATGGGGTGAATTCCTTAGGATAGTGGTTTCATCAAGGACAACACTAATAACTGACTTCACATACACTAATATTTATTACCTCAATCCCTGGATAAGGAGCCTGTAGCTAGAATTACATGCTCCCACAGTGTAATTCACTACCTAATTTAATGCCAATCCCACTTCTACAGTTATTTATTGATTAGTTAGATGCTTTACAGTTATTCTCTCGGTTTCTCCTCCCGTTTACACTCCACTTTGCCCAAAGGGCATAGTAGACAGGTAAATATATGCTCTCTGACCATCAACCTCTCTCCTGAGATGACTAAGCATCTATCAATCCACTCATGGTGATCAAGAACAAGTAGAACATAAAGATTTCATAGATTTATATCTAGTAAAAAGAGATAAAATTGATCTTAATGCATGGAAATCAATCATAGTGTATATTCGGTTTACTCCCGAATCATAAGAAATAAAGGTTTTTAGCCTTGCATGGTTTTTATCGACGAATACATGGAAGGAAAGAAGAAAAATATGGGAAACGTGAAGAAACTAAGGTAACCCCTGAATCTCCACCCATCCAGAAGATTCCCTCTTTCATACGAGTGTCTTGTTGTCTTCTGACTATGGAATCATCCTCCAGAGGTGCCCGGATCTCCTCAGTTCAAGATTATGGTCCTCAGTTCTTCTTTTATCTCTCCGGTCATCGTGCAATGAAAACGGTTTCTCCTTTTTTCTTTGGCCGGTCCCCCTAAGTCATAGAAGGCACTTAAGGTCTGGAATAATGTCCACTGTTAGATTAGAGTGAAATATGCGGCTGGCCTGATCGGGAAAACTTGATAGTACCGACTAGGTGAGTCGGTAGTACTAAGTCACTTAGGTTTGGCTGTGCGGTCCTGATCCTATCGGCACAATTGACTAGACTCGATAGCAGTGAGTTTTGTGGTTTTCGAGCTGCCTCTCCAACATCAACTCGATAGCACCGAGTTGGAAACTCAGTAGCACCGAGTTTTCTCAATTCATGTCGGAGCTTGCTGATGCAAATTCGATACCACCGACTTCAGTGGTTGGTAGCACCGACTCTGGGCAAGCTTCTGGGTCCAGCACTAACGTCAAGTCAGTACCACTAATTATTGCCAGGTCGGTAGCACCAAGTCTGTGGTTCTTCCTTATACCTGAAAATGCATTAAAATGTCATAAGCATTTGGGATGCGTAAAATATTACATAAGATAGTAAAAATCATATAATTTGATACATTTGATAGAAACAGGTTGTCTATGTCATTTCATGCATTATAAATCAAATAAATGACTAATCTACATATGAAATCCAGGAAAAATGTGCTTGAAATGATGACTAAAAACACATGTATCAAACTCCCCTAAGTTTAAATGTTGTTCATCCTTGAGAAACACTCTCTTGGATCTGTTTGACAGGAGTCAGCATAAGGACATGACACATACATTCCTTTCTTAGTCAAATCCACTTATCAAGCCTTAAACCAGCCTTCACTGACCATTGAACTGATAACTGCTCTAAAGTGCAAAAATTCCATAAAATATGTCCACCTTAAGTCAATGAAACTATCAAGAAATCAGTTAACATCATAATTACTCAAACACTCGCTAAGTGTATTGTGTGATTCCCTACACTAAATTGCTCTGTCCTAACTACCAACTATTTAGAAGAAAATCTCTGTATAAGCATGAATGAGGAGATAAATCATTAGAATGTCCTACCAATAAGAGTAATTAATGGTTCAAGATGGGTGGCAAATGAAAATTCATAAGTACATACAACCTATTTATGCATAGAGAATAATGAACCTAGATGGATGAAAAGAATGCCATGTATGAATCCTAATGCCTAAAACTTTCTTCTTTTCATGAAATGGTGCATGTATGAATGAGTTGGGATTGTTTGGTAACTCAGAAGAATGCACATGTGGATTAAATCTTCACTAAAACAAACATGCGGGATACACTTTCCCCTTGTTTCTTTTAAAGAATTTTTTAAAGGCTAAGTTTTATGCTTATTGCCATTATAATTCTTCTCCTTTCTTTTTTTCTTTTCTTATTTTCTTGGAGGTATATCCCTGCACTTTATCTTCATAACTCAAAATTAAAATCCACATGTTCTGTAAAATATGCATGTGATGTTGAAATGTATGCAACTACATGAACTGTGTTATGCAAGCTAAGATGGTATGCACTAAAGTTAGTGCATACAAATGCAATGTTTTTCTTCCTTTTTCAAATTCAAGCAAACTAACTAATATGTTCCTATCGTGCCATGCAATGCAATAAAGGAATATAGCTTGGAAGACTCAATGAATTTTTGAGGTGGTGATTCAAAAATAAACGGAAAAGAAATGAAATCACACAACTAAGAGGCAATGCCTTTCATTATAAAGGTGGTCTAAAGGCTTATTTCTTGTATTTTCATTTAAGATCTCGTTATGGTTTGGTTAGTTTAGGCTCAACATCTTCATCATTCACATTCCCGAGTTGATTCATACTTTCATGTATGTCCTAAGTCCTAATGTTGGCTAGTCCTCAAGTGGTGTTACATAAAGATTTTGCAGTTTAAGCTTTTAAGGATATGGCCATTTTCATGCAACAACACAGAGAGTAAAATCTATTCAAAAACAAAACCATGCATTTACTAATCCACAATTACACCAAATAGACAAGGATCCTACACTTGCACAACTAAAAATAAAACAAACAACTAAAGATAAATAATAAAAACAAAGATAGAATGATGTTTTAGCACCCCCCAAGCTTGAATATGACTATGTCTGCATAGTCAATACTCACACCCAAGAGTTGGAATAGTGGTACCAGGGCTCAGAATGGTAGAGGTGGAATGTTGGGATCGTGTCGAGGGAACATCCCCTCGAAGGAGAGGTTTGTAGACGGCATAGGTGGCGGTTGTGGGTACTCCCCGAAGTATCCACATTTCTAGTAGTTGTCTAAGAAAGGCTTCTGGTACTACTCCATCCACTGTAGGCACATGTGAACATTCTCTTGGTTGGCTAAGAGAAGGTGTTCATTCTCGTAAATTGTTTGCTGGTTCTGGTACAATCTTCCTTGAATATCTTGCACGCTGGCTAGCGTCGCCTGATGCTACTACTGTCCCGTTTGGTCTCCTACAGCATGGTATACATACCAGCCATGTTGTACAGGTCTTGCTCCTCCTGGGAAGGTGGTGGGGTTGAAGAAGTCAAGGCAACATATGTATGGGCATATTTGCATGGGACCGCTCTCCTGGGCATGGGGATGGTGGGCTCCACCACCTCAACGTCATCATCGATGTCATCGTTGTACTCCTCATCGTTGCCCTGAGCTGCTGCCCTAGGCAAATCTTCTGCTTCCCCCTTGTTCAGTGGCCATGTGAGATGATTCACCCCATATAGGTTGAAGATAGGGTCGGGAAGGCTCCTCTCCCTAAATATGCCTCGATGGGTTCAATGCGCATAGAGTACATTGTGGTGGTATTAGAGAAGATGCGCCTTGTGGAAGTGAAGGAGGTCCAGCTTTGTTGTATCCTCCAATGGCTTGAGGGTGGATAAATAAAGGGATAAATGGAGAGAGATAGGAGTGATGAGACCCCCAAATAAAACTGGCACCTTCTTTGTCACATTGTGCCTCACAAAAATCATATGGAGTAGAAGGAAAGCTCCAAAATTAATAGTCTCCCCCTCCAGTAGCCTGTAGAGAAAGTAGAGGTCCGCCTTCTGGACCTTCCCTTGAGCTTGACCGGATCGAGAAAAAATAGTGGTGGTGCAGAGATGGTGAAGTATACAAGCAAAAGGATGCTCAATATCAGTAACAAAACTTATGTGCCAGTTTATACAAAATCCCATCGGCACCTTGGTCAACTGCTCCCAGGAGAAGTTGTAGTCAAAGTCATATGGAGTCGAGCATTTTGGGATGTGAACCCAATTGAAGATATGGTTGAAGGCCCTCAGTGTAGGAGAATAGTTGTTGTTGAAGAGGCATAAGTTGACCTTGCCTTCCCACTATTCACCTCCTATCTTCTACTCAGGGCGACGAGAACATCATGTGATGCCAAGAACTCTAGGACAAGATTTGGGTAGGTCTTCTAGTCACTTAAGAAAGGATTATCTCCCTCTATTTCTTGCTTCTGACATAAGTAAAGCCCACCCTCTCAATCAATGTGTGATCGCCATATCTTGTTGGGATGATATGTCTTGTCTGCAACTCCTCATAGAGCTTCCTTATCTCTGAGGATGGGTGTTGAATGCGGGTTGGCTGGGGGACAAACTCGCCCTGTGGGAGAACAACTCATCTCCTAGGAGCCATGTTGTTGATGCAAGAAGGAGGTTAAGAGAATGGAAGCTCAGGGAAGACCGTCAGCACCCGGTCCATCCTTGTTGTGGAATGTAGGAGGAGTGGATGTTGAGGGTGTGAAGAAAATGGCTCCACCACCCCTCCTTATATAGATAAATGCGGTAGAGCTGGTACTACTGACTTTTTGAGTCAGTGGTACCGAGTTGGCTAGCACAATCCATGATTAGTTGCATCGATGGCTTACTATTGGATGACATAGATGGCACATATCACCCTGAGTTGGTGGTACCGATGACACATCGGTAGTACTGACTTGTGCTGCGGATCGGTGCCACCGACCCCTCGATGAAGTGTGTCATGGTTGTTGGATTGTGAACACCTGGATTGTTGACGTGGCTAGTCGGTAGTACCGACTTCAGAGCCAGTAGTATCGAGGGGTGGAATTTGTCGGTGCTTTCAAATTTGTGGACTCGGTAAACCAATCTTGGGTGCATCCAAAAGTCAGTAGTACCGATAGAAAAAGTTGGTGGTACCGAGTCCTTATCAATGAGCCATTAAAATATCTTCAGAGACTCAGTAGTACTAACCATTGGACTTGGTGGTACTGAGTCTGTGCTGTTGTTGCAGACAATATGCTGACCTCATTTTGATGCCACCGACTGCTAAACTCAGTGGTATCGACTTTAAAGCCTTGCACACTCCAAAAATGAGTCAAGGTACCATTTTTACATAAATTGAATTAAAGTGACAACTAAAAATGAAAATTGAACATAAAAGCAAAGAAAATAAAGATTGGGTTGCCTCCCAACAAGCGTCATTATTTAACGTCCTAGATTAGACGGTCTATAAAGAAAGAATCTATGGAACGGTGCAAAGTTGCACCTCATCTGTCTGTGGTACTACCTCTCCTCCAAAATAGTGCTTAAATCTTTGGTCATTTACATGGAACGACCTATTCCCATCTACAATGTTCACAACACCATGGGGAAAGACTTTTTCAATCACAAACGGTCCACTCCACATGGACCTTAGCTTTCCCGGATGCAGCCTAAGCCTAGAATTGAAAAGGAGGACTTTCTAACTTGGGAGAAACACCCTATTTAGAATGTGTCTTTCATGAATTTTCTTAGTCCTTTCCTTATATATCCTAGATCTTTCATAAGCATCCATCCTAAGCTCATCTAATTCATTAAGCTCCAAAAGCCTATTTCTACCCACTTCATCTATGTTGAAATTTAGCTTATTCATGGCCCATTTAGCCTTATACTCAAGCTCTATAGGTAGATGGCATGCACGGCCATAGACCATCCTAAAAGGTGTTGTTCCTATTGGGGTTTTGTAGGTTGTTATGTAAGCCCAAAGAGCATCACCTAGCACGTAGCTCCAGTTCATCCTATTGGTTGAGACCGTCCTTTCTAACATTTTCTTCACCTCTCTATTAGACACCTGAACCTATCCTTGAGTTTGAGGGTGGTAAGGAGTACCCACTCGATGCTTCACCACGTATTTGCTCAGTAGAGATCCAAACTACCTATTAGTGAAATGGGAACCACCATCACTAATAATTAGGTGGGGGACACGAAACCTACAGAAAATAGATTCCTTCACAAACTTGCACACTACCTGTGCATCATTGGTGTGGGTTGGAATTGCTTCCACCCACTTAGACACATAATCAAATGCAAATAATATATAAAGATTGGAATTAGACAACACAAATGGGCCCATAAAATATATACCCCAAAGATCAAAAACTTCAACTTCCTGAAACACATTCAAGGGCATATCATGTCTCTTAGAGATATTACTTGCACGTTGACATGTGTCACAATGATGAACAAAGTTGTGAGCATCCTTAAACAAGGTAGGCCAATAAAACCCACTCTTTAAGACTTTAGCCACAGTCCTAGAGCTCGCATGGTGTCAACATGTGGGTAGAGAATGACAGTGTGACAAGATGCTCTCTACCTCACATTCAGGTACACATCTATTTAACAACCCATCCCTACATTGCTTAAGAAGAATCGAGTCATCCCAAATATAAAACTTCAATGAGTGGAAAAATCATTTTTTCTCTTGGTACCCCCAATCTATAGGCAATTCCTTACAATCTAGGTAATTAACAATATCTACAAACCAAGGATCATCAGTTTTAATTGCAAATGATTTCTCATCTAAGAATTCCTCAATAATGGGGATGGATATATCTTTTTCATCTGCCCTTTCCAACCTAGACAAATGATCGGCTACAACATTCTTGACCCCTACCTTGTCTCTAATCTCAATGTCAAATTCTTAAAGCAAAAGAATCCACCTAATCAATCTGGGTTTAGCGTATTTCTTTTGTAACAAGTATTTGATGGAAGTATAGTCAGTCCAAACTATCACTTTAGTCCCAACTAGGTATTGGCAGAATTTTTCAAAAGCAAACACTACCGCCAACAATTCTTTTTCAGTAGTGGTGTAATTAAACTGTGCATCATTCAAATTTTTTTGATGCATAATATATGATAGTTGGATTCTTGTCTCTACATTGACCCAACACATCTCCTACTGCATAATTTGATGTGTCACACATCAGCTCAAAGGGAAGGATCCAGTCAGGTGCCTGCACAATAGGTGCGGAGATCAGTTTTTCTTGAAGGATTTCAAAATCTTTTAAACAACACCCATCAAAGGAAAACTCAACATCTTTCTCTAAAAGTTCAGACAATGGTTTGTCAATTTTTTAGAAATCCTTAATATAATGGCGGTAGAATCCAGCGTGTCCTAAAAATCTCCTCACTCCTTTCACCGATGCCAGTTGAGGTAGTGTGGAGATGACTTCAATCTTTACTGAATCCACTTCCATGCCCTTGTTAGACACCTTATGTCCAAGAACGATCCCTCCACTTACCATCATGTGACACGTCTCCCAGTTTAGAACTAGGTGAGTGTCCTCACATCTATGTAGAACCCTATCAAGGTTATATAGACAATCATTGAAAGATTCCCCATACACTATAAAAATCATCCATAAAAACCTCTACGCACCGCTCTAGCATGTTAGAAAAAATGGTTAGCATACAACGTTGAAACGTAGAAGGGGTGTTACAAAGACCAAAAGGCATACGTCGGTATGCAAACATGCCATAAGGGTAGGTGAAAGTGGATTTCTCCTGATCCTTAGGCTCTATGGAAATTTGATTATACTCGGAATACCTATCAAGAAATCAAAAGTGTGAACGGCCAGCTAATCATTCCAAGATCTGATCAATAAAGGGTAAAGGGAATGATTTTTAAGAGTGGTTGCATTTAAATGGAGATAATATATGCACACTCACCATCCCTTCACTAGCCTAGTGGAAATCAATTCATTAGATGCATTAGTAGTGATCGTGATCCCCCATTTCTTAGGAACTACTGGGTAGGACTAACCCACATTGAATTAGAGATTGCATAGATTATACCTACCGACAGCAGCTTGACGACTTCCTTCTTCACCACCTCAGTCATAATTGGATTGAGACACCTCTGAGGTTAGACAATTGCCTTGGCTCCTTCTTCAAGCCAGATCTTGTATTGGCACAAGGTTGGATAGGTCCCTTTAATGTCAGTTATGGACCACCCAAATATAGCTCGGTGGTTTTACAGCATAGTGAGTAGCTTTCGGTCCTCTTCACCACTCAGAGAAGATGATATAATCACTGGGAGCTTTTCCTCTACAGCTAAGAATATGTACTTCAAGTGCGGTGGTAATGGCTTCAGCTGCAAGTCTGGCGGGCTCAATAGAGACTGGACCAATGGGGGGGTGATGGTCCAAGGTCTTTAAAGTGCCTTACATAGTAGCAAGGAACTGCCTTCATCATTAAAATTCACTCCTCTGGATGGTTGCTGCAAATGTTGTCCTCCATTCTGTTTGTCAAGCACGCTTCTAAGGGTAGCTTGGGTGATGAATGTATCACAAAATCAACTACGGCTTCATCTTCAACAGTAGGGTCATAGTCCTCTCCCTCATCGGCCAGGTAGCGCATTGCTTGGGTCAGCAAGATCACCTTTGTATTTTCTAGGATATCCACCGCTAGAGTACCTCTTTCTACTTTAGTCATAACCTGGGATATATCCAGGAATAGATTCCCTAGAAATAGAGAAAACTTGCTATCCATGTGTTGAAGCATGTTACATTGCTCCTTATCTCCCATAGCTTGAGAGTGCTCCAGCATCTTGACCTTGAACCTGTCATCTTGGATTCCCATAGTCAGACGTCCTCTACCCATCTCAAGTATCATGTTTGCAGTGGCTTGAAATGGTCTTCCAAGTAGAAGCTCGTTTCCATGGTCATCTTCCATTTCCATCTCAACAAAATCCGTAGGAAAGATGAACCTATCCACTTTCACTAGGACATCCTCACATATACCATATGGCTTCACCACTGAGTTGTCTGCCAACTAGATTGTCATGCTACTCTACCTGGATTCCTTAAGTCCGAGCTTCTTGAAGATAGATAGAGGCATCAGATTTATACTTGCCCCTAAATCACATAGAGCCTCTCCAAATTTTTTCTTGCCTATGAAGTATGTGATATTAAAGCATCATGGATCCTATCTTTTAGGAGGCAGTGTCCCCAAGATGAAGGCACTAACCTACTCTTTCAAAACCATGACATTAGACTCTAGTATCTTTCTCTTGTTTGTAATTATATCCATAAAAACTTCCCATAGTATGGTATCTGCTCAATAGTGTCTATCAAGGGAATGTTCACAGATAACTTCCAAAAATTGTCTAGAAATTTCTTGAACTGTCGGTCCATCTTAGTTGCTTTCAAACTATTTGGAAAGGGAACAAGAAATATAGGTTCCCTCTGGTGAGGTGGGATATAAGCCTGAGTTTTATTACCCCCAACCTCATCAACTTTCTCCTCTACCTTCTTCTCCTGTGTTGCCATGTCTGGTTCTTCAGCATCCACTGGTATAGTTTGATTTGTAGCTCTTTCAGTAACTCCCCCGTGTGATGCATCATTCAGTAGTTTCTTGTCACTACTTATCAGAACAGCCTTTTCATGCTGATTCTCGGAAGGTACATTTGTGTTTGTTAGAAATCCTTGTTGGGTTGGTTGCCTTAATGCACTCACATCTGTTGCTATCTGACCTCTATCTGAGAGATATGTGTCTCTATGTTGTGAATATGTGCCCCTTAATTTTGAAGATCCCTTTGAGTTTGTGCAATCTGCAACTCATTCTGAGTCAACATCTTGCCCAATATTTCTTTAAACTTGTCAATTTTCTACTGTTCTAGTTGATATTGCACTTGGCCACTATACTGTTGTGGCTTAGAATGTTTTTGTTGCGCCTATGATGGAACATGTTGGAAGTTATTAGTATCCTTCCAAGAAAATTTGGGGTCTTTCCTCCAAGAATAATCATTATTCTTGTATTTCCCCTGACACACATACTTGCACTCTTCTTCTTCTTCCTCGGTAGGAACTCTATCTGTAGCACATAGCTTCTTAGCAATAAAATATAACTTCTCGTTTAAAGCAGATATCACATTAGATTCTCTGACACTCTTTATTGTAGTCAGTGGTTGTCTTTCTTCTCCCCATGATTGGTTTTTAGACATGTTCTTGAGGATTTCATGGCAGTGAGCAGGCTTGTTGTTGAGGAATAAGTCTCCTCTTACAATGTCAAGAGTTGTTCTCTCCCCCTTGTGTTGGCCATAATAGAAAATCTTGGCCTGCCCCAGTAGATCAATGCCATGATGAGGAACTTTTCTCAGCATATTCTGAAACCTTTCCCATGCTTATGAATTCGACTCATCTGCTTGTTGTTTGAAGTTGTGAATCCTTTTTACTAGATCATTCGTCTTTTGCAGAGGTAAATAGTGCTCGAAGAATGCATCTATCATTTGGTCCCATGTCTCAATGATCTCATTATCAAGATTGTTGAACCATGATTTTGCACTATCTACCAGTGAAGATGAGAACATCATAAGATATATTGTAGTTTTTGGGATCTTATCTATCTTGACCATGTCATAGTTCTCCACAAAATTGCTAATATGTGTCATTGGATCTTCATAAGGATGGCCATGGAACGCTTGAGATTTGACTAAGGCAACAAGTCCAGGATCTATTTTGTAGCTGCCCACATTGATGGCATGCCTTTTGATGGGCCCTCTCTAGGCCGTAGCTGATGAAGCCTTTATCCTTTCCCATAATGTCATTTCTTCTTCTCCCTCAATTTACTATCCCTGGTTCTTCTGGTGTCACATGTCTCTCAGGTGCAGGTGGAGGTGGAGATGTTTGGTTAAACTTGTCCACAGATCTGCCAAAGTCCCTTTCTCCTTGTAAGAGCTCTACTTGTCCAAAGTCTGGTGAGAACGGTTCTCTGTATTCTATGTCTCTGGTACGCACCATGCACTAGTTTCCCTAACATAGTAGAAAGTAGGTATTGGCACAAGAAACTTATTATGTATCAAAAAGATATTATGGTTCAGCTCGAGGAAATTCAAAAATGATAAAATAAAAGAAAGTAAAAAATAAAAATTGGCCTAGAGTGGTCGACGAATGTAGACCTATTTTGGGGATCCATCTAGTGCCATTTTGTACTTTAATCACATCTAAACAAGTTAGATTCCAAGTTAATTCCTCCAATATGTGTTTCACTATAAAATGAACTTATGGACGTTCTTTGCACTATTTTTAGGTACTTGGACCATGCTTTGAATGGATGGGAGAGAAGGAAGGAGTTCTAATATTCCTCCCCAATTGGAGGGGTCTAAAGAAGGCCCAAAAGCACCCTCAACCTACCCCTAATGGCCAAGATTCATCATCAAGAAAAGAAGTCCATGGATGATGTGAATTAAAGTTTGTTTAGCCACTAGAGATCACAACACGGTAGTGGCCCCATGGCCACGGGTCATGTCAATTATTGAGTGGAATCAACAAAGGTGTTAGGTTGTTGCACCAAACTCACCATGGCCATGGTCATCAACACGATTGTGGTCCACTGAAGTCACCACGACTGTGGCCACTTACCATGGATGTGGCCAGCAGAAGAGAAAACGCTCGTGCTGCCCCCCACGATTAAGACTTCCTCCTCCAAAACGGATGTGGTACACCACCACGACCGTGGTGCTACTTACCCAATATGACTGTGGAATCCTGCCACGGCCGTGTCCACCACCTATACTTATCCTTTTCACCCCCCTTTCATACCTTGACCATGGCCACTCCCCCACGACCGTTTCCTACTACCCCCACCATGGCCAGGTACATCAACACGGTCGTGGTAACCAACCTACCATACCCATTTTTTACACTATTTTTCCTAAACTACCCCCACTTACCCTAGTACTTCCCCACCACCTATATATACATAGGTGGTGGCTGGGGCATAGAGGTTAGACCCCTTCACTGCTGCTACTCCACCCTACTCACCCCTTGAGCATTCATTGCACTCCACCTTCCATTTATGCTCCCCATCCACCATTTCCACCTCCTTTCCACCTTGGAAACCTAGTTTTCTAGGTTTTCCTCCATAATCCCCCATATTCTCATGCCCATTTGCACCATTGGAGGAGGAAGGACATTCCCAAGTTGCTAGGAGGTGAAGAAGGAGGCTTCTACTTCAAGCTTCATGGAGTTCTACCCCCTTCTTTCCCTTTCTTTTACTATTTTCTTGTCATGTCTAGCTAAGCCCCTAGTGGTGGGCTATTTGGGGTCAAAATGTGACTTTGATACCATGTTGAGGAGGGAAATAGCTTGTAATGAACATAATTTCTATCTATGATGAGTGCTTCTTGCTTCTATCTCATTTCCTATTTTATTGCATGTGGTTTGTGCTTATAACATGGATTTCTTGCTTTAAGATGTTTGATGACACTTAGCTTCTAGGAGGAATTGGAGTGTATGTGGCAATCTTAGGAATGGCTCCTAGGTCCAATTACTAGATCCCTAGCTTGCCCCCTTTGTTCCTACATACACATCCCTCCTCCTACAAGTGAGTGTGAGATCTAAGTGGCTAGTGTAAGTGTGATTGGTGCAATTGCCTAGGGATTTCTGAAGGCTAGATGGATAATGGCATGAGGTGAAAAACCCTCATCTCTACTCCCATTTCTACCCTTGTCTCTCAATTGACTAATACCACTTACTCTAGAGACCTAGACTTGACAAGTCCTACTAGAATTACACCTAACCCTAGTTCCCCAACTAGTAGTATAGGGTACATTCTACTATCACTTGCCTTGTTGTTTGGTTTGGTAATCTGGATAGAATTGTGATAATTTCTTGCTATGTTGAGATCCCCCAACTACTATCGAATCACATCCCCAAACAGCCCACCTACCTAATCTCATTGCTTAAAACCCATTTTTCTTTCTTAGCTTGTTTATGCTAATCTAGTTTAACTACTTGTGCTCAATCTAGTTAATTGCTCAGTCTTGCCCTTTAGTGTTAACTTAGGTTTTTGCTCTCTTTCTTATGGTTAATCTAGTTCTTAGTGCTAATTGCTTTGCTAGTGTAGTGTAGTTCACCTTTTCTCTTACTTTGTTAGTTTCTTAATCTAGTTCATTAGACTTTCCTGCTTAGGATAACTTAGGGTTGTGATAATCTAGATTTCATAATTGCCTTTACTTGCATGTTCACCTAGTTTAACAACCAAACAAACCCTTTTAAACCCTTCAACCTTAATCTCCACAATAGGAATGTAGTCAATGCTAGCCTATCTCTAGTACCCCCTCTGTCCCTGAGGATCGACCCCTACACTTTCCCTTTACCTATGCTACAATAGTACCACGTGCACTTGCAGGTGACCTATTTGGTACTGTGATCGACTTGGTTAGGGTTAATATAAATTCTAAAAGATCCACATGTGCATCCTCCGTTAGGGTTGCATCTAGCCACCTCTAGTTGGCTAGTGTGTAGCCTTGGTGGGAAGCCCACCAAGCTTTCTGGCGATGTTGCCAGGGATAGAGGCGCTAAGCCTAGCTAGTTAATGTAGCTTAGCCTTTCCTTTTACCCTCATCATTTCTATTCTTTGTTCTTTGTTCACTTTTACATATTGCCATTCTAATTTGGTTTTGTATTACTTGTTTGTGTATTGTGCAGGTGACAGTTGTGCATGCACCACACGCGTTCCACTTGTACCGACTTGGTGTTGTACGACCCCGAGATAGATAGAAGGAGATTCCAAAATTGCCGCAACCAACACCGAGAAGTTGAGATGGCAGACAACGACCCTCATGGGAATGCTCAACCACCTCCACCGCAGCCCAACTGCCCACTCTATGAGTATTTCACCTCAGGGAACTACAATTCCCTCATTGCCACCCTAGTTGACCAAATAAAGGGTCAATAGCTCTCCATTCCACCCGCACTCCTTGGACTCCTTCCCACTTACTATGGGATGGAGAATGAGAATCCCTACCATCACATCGATGCATTCCTTGAGACGTGCTCCACTTTTCGTACCCCCACCACTACTGATGACTCCATGTGGAGAACCCTCTTTCCATTCTCCATAAAAGAAAAAGCTAAATAGTGGTATGTTTTGAAGCCAGAGTTGGTAACCTAGAATGAAGTCAAGAATTAATTTCTCAAAAAGTTCTTCCTGATTGCTAAGCTAACCTACATGAGAAGATGCATCACCTCTTTTGCCCAAAAAGAGAATGAACCCTTCCACGAGGCATGGAAGAGGTTCCAAAAACTTCTCCTCGACTGCCCCCACCATGAAGTACCATTGTGGAAACTAGTTCAAGCCTTCTACACATGGCTTGAAGAATAGAGCCAAAACAACGTTGACTCATCATGTGGAGGCACTTTCATGGAGAAGCCACCCGAGAAGTTGTGGACTTTGTTTGAGCATCTTGCTGAAAACTCCTGCCATAGAGTTTCTATAAAAGGGGAGCATTGTGGTCGAAACTACATCCCTCCATCTTCTTCTGTAGCTCCATCCTGCAACGTTGTTGACCCTGACATAATGAGGATGATGGAGGACATGATGAAGATGATGAAGAACCAAGCAGGTGGTTCTTCTAGCCAATCCACTATGGTAGTCGATGATGTAGATGAAGAAGTGCATGCCTTTCACTCTTTTGGCAACCAGAACAATCAAGGCCCCATGTCTAACGCTTATACTCCTGAGTGGAGGAACCATCCCAATTTCTCATGGAAGAAAAAAATGAAGATGGGAAAGGATAAAGGCAGCCAAGGCCACACTATATTCAAAGTTTGAAGAGGAAGTGCTTGGAAGACTAAGAAGCTTGGATGAGGTGAAGAAGGATGTGTCCTCACACGGGCATTCCATCAACCATCTTGAGCAAAGATTGGATTAAATATCTCTCTCTTGCTAGGAGGGAAGAAGGAAGACTCCCATCTCAACCATTGCCCAATCCAAACAACAATGGTACTTTCCTAAGGAACACTCAAAGTTCATATGCTCCGCTATCATACCAAGCACCGCCGAATCCCTATGCTCCACCACCTCCTCAAGCACCTCTTAACTACCAATATGATCCACCTTCACCTCATTCATATCGATAGCCACCTCCGCAATACCACCCCCATCCACAACAACAACAACCACCACAATAACCACAACTGCAATTCATCCTCCAAAACCCAAATTCATCTCACCAAAGGCCACCACCACCTCAACAGCCACAACCACCTCTACAAGCCTCTTCTTCTACTACCCATGAGCATGTGAAGGTGGTGACTATTTTAAGGATTGGCCATACTTTGGAGCACCCTCATGATACCATTATTGTTGACAGAGGTGATACTAAGACTGGACAGGTTGATAATGAGGTACAGCTTGAGGATACTGTGACGAGAGCCAGAGTTGATATTGTGATACCAGGTAGTGATATTGTGATTCATGTGATTCCCATTGACGATATTGTTGATCTGAACCATTTGGGATCCCAACTTCCCCCGTTTCCTGAAGCACTTAAGGAGCCTTTTGTTGAGAGGAGAAGAAAGAAGAATATCGAAGATATCCTTGAGACTTTCAAATAGGTGAAAATCAACATTCCTCTGCTTGATGTAGTCAAGTAAATCTCTTCTTATTCTAAGTTCCTGAAAGATTTATACACCTTCAAGAGAAAGACCACGGGGATAACCCCAAAGAAAGTCAAGCTCACCGAGCAAGTGAGCTCAATTTTGCAGCACACCATGCCAAGGAAGAGAAAAGATCCTGGTGCTCCCATCATTTTATGCTACATTGGGGAACATTGCATCGACCAAGCCCTCCTATACTTGGGTCCTAGCATTAACCTAATGTTGTATGATGTGTTTTTCAAGCTCCAAATGGGGAAATTAAGTCTGGCTCATTGTACCTTGCAGTTGGTCGACCGATCAGTAAAGACGCCTAGAGGGCGTGTTGATGATGTGCTTGTGAGGCTTAATGATGAGACTTCTACTTTCTTCCATGCCGACTTATTGTATTAGACATGGAAAAAGACACAAAGGAGGGTGCCTATCATCTTGGGAAGGTCATTTATAGCCATAGGGGATGCAGTGATTCATGTGAGGACCGGTACTATGTATGTGACATTTATGCACATGAAGATCCAGTTGAACATCTTTAAATCTTCAGCCACAACCGAGGTAATACGGGCCACTGAAGAAGATTGCTACCTCATTGAGTGCATGGATGAAATTGTGGAGGAATGCCTACCTACGTGGATTCAAACTACCACTCAAGGTAGAGATCTAGAGCCAATAGTTGAGTTCCCAGATGATGATGATGAAGTTGATGAAGAGAATGAACTAGCCTTGGTGGCTGCAAGTGAAGACCTTCCTTCTATTTCTGAACCATTAAAGAACTCCCTTGAAGAACCTCCCACTCTTGAGTTGAAGTCGCTTCCAGAAGGATTAAAGTATGCTTTTCTAGGTGCAAATGACACCCTCCCGGTGATCATTTCCTCCATTCTCTCACCAAAACAAGAGGAGGCATTGATGGAAGTCTTGAAGAAGAACATCCAAGCCATTGGATGGTCTATAGATGATTTGAGGGGTATTGACCCCTCCATCTGTGTGCACAGGATCTATTTATAAGATGATGCAATGTTGACCCACCAAATGCAAAGGCGGTTGAATCCAAAGCTAAAAGAAGTTGTAGCTCAAGAGGTTGTCAAGTTGCTAGATGTTGGAATTATCTATCCCATTTCTAATGGTACATGGGTGAGCCCCATCCAAGTTGTGCCAAAAAGGGGTGGGATCACTCTGGCAGAAAATGCAGATGGTGAGTTTGTGCCAGTTAGAGAACTGTTACAACCTTAATTTTGCATATGTTTTCATAATTGAATTGTAAAGATTTTGTGAATATGGAATTAATTGAAAAGGTTGTATGCTTTGCTTCAAAAGATGGATTTCTTTGCAAATATCCCTTTGGATAGGAATTTCATGATTCCTATTATTAGATTAATCCATTAATGGATATAAAAGAGAAGAAAAGAAGAAAAGTCCAAATAAAAGGAAAAGATACAAGATAATGGATATTAAGCAAAGTAATTATGAGAAATACATAGAAATCTCTAGAAAGTGGAATTAATGGCCACAATTAAGTAAATTTCATTTCTATGTGATTTCTAATAAAAGAAATATGAAAAGAGGAAAAAGGAAATGAAAGATAAAGAGAAATCCTAGAAAAGATATATTTTAATAAAGAAATAAATAAGATAATGAGAAAAAGAAGAATGTAGATGCATCTAGAAGGATAATAAGTATCCTTAAAAAAGGAATTTCGAAATATTAGTATTTCTTGGGGTCCAAGGAGTCCCAATGAAGAAGAAGAAAGAGAAAATGCAAATAATACAAAATATGAGAATAATGTGCTACATAATTAATGACTTTTGATATTATCAAAAAGAGATATTATTTGCTTTAAGAAAGTAGAATTTTGTGCCAATGGATTAAAAGTCAAGCATAAATAGAATAAGAGAGATGATTTTCGAATTCATAAATATCCAATGAATATGGTTTATTAATAAGATAATTAAGAGAGAGAAGATTGCTTCTCAATGAAGGAATATGTTTCCTTTTGGGAGATGGACTTGTTTCCTTGTGGATGAACATCTTAGGGCGTTGATACCCTCCCCTATATAAGGGGTAGAACCTTTGGTTCGAGTTCAAGAGAGTTCCATGTATCCCTCTCTCTCTTCTCCTTCTTCATTGTATGTAAACCCTAGCGAAGAGGGTAGTTCGAACCCTAGAGCAACGAGGGGTCGTGGAGGAGGTGTGATGGAGGCGTGCTACTCCCACGACACCAAGGGGATGCTCGGTGGCCATCCCCTCATCCTAATCCTTACGCAGAAGTAGCAGCATGGCTGCATGGTCGGCCATAGATTGCAGGCTGGCGAGTCCGACTCTGGCGACCTCGGCCGTAGTTGGGGGCCTCTGCAGGTGTGGAGGAGAGTGGCGGAAGCAATGGGGCCATCGTGGGTGCCCTAGGATCCAAGGAAGGAACGAGGAGACCCTCCCCCAAGCTGTTGCAATCGACAATACTAGGGTTGCGCGAGGAGGAAGGAGGTCGGGTGGCTTTGGACTATTTTGCCCCTCCGCGGGTTGAAGAACCAACAACTTACGTGAGGGAAATAGAGTAACTTGGTTATGTTCTCAGTTTGGCGACGTGTTGCATGGGGATTGCTGAAGTGTCAGCATCCCATTGGTCCAAGTAAGTAAATTTTGTAAAATTTGTATCTTTTTATTGGTAGCTCTAATGGAAACATGCAAAATATGAAAATTGATTAGGAGAATGTGTAGAATCCAATAAAAATATTTTTAAAGCCTTATTTCGTATCTATTTGCAAAAGTACATTAATTTGATTAAAAGTGTGGTTAGAAACCCTAATTGAGGGTAAAGGATGAATCTTTGAGGTTTAAGGGGTTAACTTGGGAAGTATTAACCTATTGAATAATAAAGTAAAGTTGCAATCCATTTTACATGAAAAGTTGATTAATTTAGGGTTCCATGTACATAAATGAGCTTTAATGGGCCTTGAAACCCTAGTGTTAGTAATTATGTTTCTTAATGACTTTATTTGGTCAAATTCATGTATAAATATGAGATTTGATGGTTCTAAGCTATTTTGAGTATAAAAGTTCCTAATTGTGGATAAATACCCTTAATTTAGTAATTAGGGTTTTCTAGTGGATTAATGTGAAATTAGTGATAAATGGAGTTCATATGTGGATTAGATCATAATGAAATATTACTTGTCAATTCGAAAGAAACTAAAGGTGATAATTGAGTCTAATGATCTTGAAACAAATTAAGAGGATAAAAATGGTAATTTTAGTGTAAAAGGGGAATAATAGACTTAATTTACTTTCAACCATGCTTATGAAGTTGAAATTAGGTTTTGTGAACTAAAAGAGCATGAAACATGGTTAAATCATTATGGAGGCTAAAACCCTAATAAAACCCTAAAGGTGGCCTAGAAAGCCTAGGGTGGAATCCAAGTCTATCTTGAGAATGTTTTGGATAAACTATAACACTTGGATGTATTGCATTAATTTTAGGATATTGTTGATTGCTTGTTTGATTGTCTTGAATATTATTGCTTGGACATCAAGTTGCTCTAGATCAGGTACATGGTTACGCTTATGGTTAATCGCTTTAGTTTCACGGTGATTCTCGGGCATTTTATCGGTTGCCTAAAAATAACTGCTTGGATGACTTTTATTTCATGAAACTATAGAGTGATTATGTTTATCACAATTATAATATAAGTGTGTATTCTCGCACCTACATGCCACCCTGATGGATGATGCAAAAAGGTCAAGCCCAGGAGGGAAGACCCATGGGTACCATGAGTGGTGACCCCAGACACCAAGCTCGGGATTGAGAAAGTGGTTTTTTTTCATGACTGATGGGCACCATGAGAGGTGACCCCAAGAACCAAGCTCGGGATTGAGAAGGTGGCCTTAAGTCAATGTCAAAAGAGAAACCCTAAAGAGGGTATTCCAAGGTTAGGGAAAAAGCGGTGGAGAATGTCACATTGAAAGCGTAAATTGGCTTGTTAATTAACTTGATTATGATATTTAGATTGTTAGCCATATTTGTGAAATTTTGGTTGTCCCCACATACTGGCATATTCATTTATGTTGACCAACATTTTATTTGTCAGCGTTATAGGTACAACCCTGAAAAGAACAAATAGTAAAGTGACACTTTGTGAAAATAAGAAATAAGGTGCGAGGAGGATTAGATAGAATAGTTTCAAGTTGTGGATAGAAGTAGATATCCAAAGTTTTTAAAAGGTATGCAACGTTTTATTTTATACCAACTTTCAGTATAGTTTGGTAGAATTTTATAATTATTACTAATTATTTGTCGAACCTTTGATCTTGTTAATTGGGATAACGACTCTGTCCTCTTGGTCTCCCTTAATTGGGGTTACTGAGAGGTGGGGTGGTTACATTTGGTATCCGAGCATTGGTTCCTCATTTAATCCTTAATAATTATTAAATTTTACAAACTTTGTAGAACTTGAGGGAGTTATTAGAGGATTTTCCAAAAGACAGAGGTGTCAAGAAAAGGATCACGTCTGGGGGCTGGCAACATTTTCCTCCGCACCGCTGGTCAGAATACGAGGACTCCCAGATCTGTGTGATTGTCTGGCCAATGTCTTACGATATGACTCGAAATAAGATACCTTTAGGACTCTCTCATCTATTTTCATCCCTTCTCAACCCTAATTCTGTTAGGATTATAAGGTTTAGGGTTTTCTCTCTCTTCCTCACCCTCTTGAGGATAGGGTATGCATGATAAGGTTAAGGAATCCTCCACCAAAATTAATAAAAAACATGTAAATAAGATGTCAAGGACATAAGCTTAATAGTTTAAGCGTAAACTAAAGAATAGTTGCATAGGTCGTATGACATATGTTGTCATGCCCTCAGGAGAGCCATGAGGCTAGACCTTCTTGTCAGGAGGATTAGTAGAGAGAGTTGGTCTTGGAGGCAGAGATCTCCATTAAAGGTAGAGACATGGCACATCCTCTGAGGATGATGCTAACCCTAACCCTAAGTGAAGGTTAGAGAGAGAGATGGCATGTTGAAATGGATGTCATGGTCGACCATGTGTGTGGGTTGACATGCTTTTGGTTTTGGATGCCCATGACAATATGAGCAATGTGAGGTTGGTTGACCTAGTACCTTTGGCGACCCAACCCTGGGAAGGGTCGTGCAAGTTGGGATGAAGGATAACTATGACACCCCGTCATCACACAGACAGCAAGGTGACGTGAAAATGTGCAGAAACACCATAAACCACATATTACCAAAAACACAGGTTAATTAAAATTGATTGCGGAAACATATAAAAGAAAGCTTATTACATCCAGATCCTGCAACGAAACATGTTATATAAACATGTACAAGCCTTGATATATGTCCACAGCTTATCAGAATCAGTTGTACTGCCAGCACATGAGTTCATCATATGTTTATACATACATAACGGGCCACATAAGGCCAGAAGCAGGATATACAAACTATATCAGCCATACATCATAAAACATCGTCAAACACCTCTGAGGACCTGAGAGTACAGGGATGACTCTATAACTCTACTACAAAACCACCAAAACAGTAGCATATCCATCTCTTGCCTTCTACTTCTCTTCCTCTAGCTACTCGGCCGCAACCCCACGACCACCACCATGTCTAGAGAGGTCACCTAAAAAGGTTGTAGACTAGCAGGGTGAGACACACAGTCCTAGCGAGAAACATAACTCCCCACCGAAACTATAAAACCTGAGAAGGCTTAAAGCAGATAGCTGGTAAAGACATATAATAAGAGCAGCATACTGAGAAAGACTATTATTACTATCAATCTTACCAAGATATTCAAGAGGCATTTAACCAAGTATTTCTTTATGGAACATGATTGACAAGATAAGCTATATAAGAACTTATCACAAAATATAAGGATCGTACGCATAACTGCAAGGTGTAACTAGATCAACTATATAAGTAAGGCCTCAATCAATGTTCCATGCTTTGCTGTAAGTAATATATACTAATTGGCTAGATTATGGTTTATAATGCCCTGAGGAAGTGAGTTGTCCCTGCTCAAATCCAACCTTCGGCTGCGAAGCCCAAAACCGCAGTCTCATGCTTATATGGCCTCAACGTCAGGGTTAGCTCTACAAGCTACCCATATCTCTAGCTCACCTTGACACAGGTGCTAGTATACTTTTTGAGCCACGGGCCTGATCACCGTGATCTTGAGCCATGAATGCATTCATGCTCTAACTCATTGAGTCATGGGCATGTTCACCATGCTCTTTACCATACGGAGTCTACAACTGCAGTTGTACTCTAATCCTCCTATTTTCGGCTAGGAGAAAACCCTGCATATTCAACAATATGCGCTCCAGGTAATCCAACAGGATAAACCTGTTTCACCATCACCAAATCTGACGATAATGGATCTATGGCCAGAGCAACTACATGATATGTTCCACTGTAATTAATTAGTATATTTTAAGTGAGTTGTTGAGACAACCAAGTTGTAAAACATAAATAGCATTGAGCTACATTAATACTATTATTATCACATCAGCATGGGATCTCAATCCCTCCTCATGGATTGCTACTGGCTCTCAAGGATAGCAATCCCTTATCTCATCATTAGAGGATAGCACCTCAACTAGGCACTCAGCCTTTATCAGGTTCTCAGACCTATCTCAGCATACTGGCGATGCATGTTATCTCATCAACAAGGATTATTATCATTTAGTGTTATTCAAAGCACATATACTCTTACCTAGCTATGAATCTATTTATTATACCTGCATGGTTAGTATGCACATCTAGAGAGATAATTTAAAATTACCAGACATAGAGCTTTACTGATTATCATGTCATTAGGATTTGCAGTTGCGCATGTCATGATTATAATTATGTGTGTCATACTATATCAACTGCATCATTGCTATCAAATCATGGGCATCCATTTATGCTCTTTACCTTATAAACATGGGCAAGCATCTTATCATCTTAATTGGCATTATCTTTGAACATCCAACATAGCATAGGTTTGCAAACTAACATCCATATTTCATTATCAACAAAGATGTGATTACATGATAAAAGACCACTAGGTATGACCCTCACCAAAGGTGCCTGCTACCCTCACTAGAAGTGTGAAGGGTAGGGAAACCCTCACTACAGGTGGTATCGGGCAGGATAACGACCCTCACCAAAGGTCTATCGGCCAGCCCAAAGGCAAGGTATATCGGGCAGCCACTAAAATGGGAAAAACCCTATCGGCCCACTATGTTTAGGGTTAGGGTTACGACAGGCAACAACTACCCTATCGTTGAAAGCTTGTATCGGCCAGCAGCATGGCGCCCAAGCCCAACCTTGTAACGTCCACCATTCTCACTATAACAACCGATACTAAGGCACCACAAGAAGGCCTATCGTCCAACCAAACACCTCAAAACGGTCACCACTAAGGTACTCACAAGGGCCACCACTCAACCCATGTTGGGCAAGAACCCGGCCCAACATGTATCGCCCAAGACTCCAAATAGAGATATCAACTAGGCACTCTATAGGCCAAGGGGGAAACAACTACTAGGTCAAAGGATCATCTAGATCAAGGCATATCACCCAAGCTCATCATCAAAGCCAAGAGAGCCATATCGGGCACAAAGCCAACCGAACACATCATATCGGCCAAGATCAAAACCCTAGATCAAGGGAGGTGTGTCGGGCAGCACTACTCCAAGGTGTATTGTGCAAGGCACCAAGCTCATCTCGACAAGGTCATCATCAACCTCAAGATCACCATCATCAAAACCCTAAAAGATCAAGAGGATTGGCTCACCTCTCAACAACTAAGAGAGAGGGGTTTTATACAACCTCCATCACCAATCGGGAAACATGATGAATCATATCCATATCGACCAACTCTCAACCATTACTAGGTCAACACTCAACCAAGGCTCACCTCTCAAATCCATGGTGAGAGAAGAGTGTTGCCCAATCAACTAGAGTATAGAATCACCTCTCAACAACCAGGTGAGAGGGATGTTGCCTATATCACTTGAGTCGAACTCACTTCTCAAGACCAAAGGAGAGAAAGGGGTATTGCCCCAAAGAAAACCCTACTCCATATGTTCGGCCAACAAGGTCCAAAGGTACATAAGAAACAACAACATCATAAACAACATGATCACTATATCCACAAGGTTAAAGGTACATGCTAGAGCAAAAAACATATCTAACAACATGCATGGCCGATCATGATCATATATGAACATGTAATATAAAAGAAGGTAGTATAGTCAGGGTTAGAAGTTATGTAAACCGCCTTAAGCAAGCTCCTCAAGCTCCAAAACTCCAAGCTTTAAGCTCAAGCACCACCACAAGAATAAGAAGAAGACTCCAAGGAGAAGGATCAGCCACCAGGCTTATCTCCCTCAAGTGTATCGGCTACCAAGGTTGCAAAGGAGAGATGTCATTCACCAAGGAAGAGGGGAAACTAAGGAACTAAAGGGATCCTTAGCAAGAGAAAGGAGATACATATATATAAGAGGGTGGAGGAGAAAATAAGGCAATGTGTCGCCCACCTAGGGATACTTGTCCATGGGCAATTCCACCTTCTCATCTCTCTACGACCACTCTCCACGACCACATGTCCAAGGCTATTGCCACATGCAAGCACCATGCACCAAGTGTCCACTCGAGTGGTGACACAAACAAAGCCAAAGGTCAAAGATGATCCATGGCCGACACACCACACTCCCTTGCCCGACACACCCATGGCCGACACCAAGCTTACTTGCCCGATACAAGGTCCAACAAGGCAAAGCAAGGCCCAAACAAGGCAAAACAAATCTCAACAAAGCCCAGGGCAACTCAAGCAACGAGCCCAACCCTTCCTCTCAACCCTAGAGGAAGCAAGGAGAGAGAGAAACATCTCTCAAGGTGATAAACTTGCTCATCAACCCTAAACTTAGGTTATTTGCAAGTAGCACCTTCAAATCTCAACAAAGCTCAAGCACACCCTAATCACCACTAGAGGTGATTAGCAAGCAACTAAACACAAGGTTTAGGCAAAGCAAATAGGATAATCTCAAATCAGAGGTTAGGGTCCTTACAATAACTCCTTCATTGATGAGGTTAGTGATGACCATACAGAAACCCTATGAGCTTATTTGAGCATGGAAAAGTTGCACCCAAAGTATGTCAGTAGGGCTGACATTAGGCTAAAACACTGGCTAGGAGAGTATGTTGGATAGCTTATGAGATAAGCATGAAGAGTTTTGGATAATCTTGGGCGAACATAGGTTTCTCTTATGTAGGTGTATGCTTGTGAGCTTTATCCACCTTAGAGAGAGGACCTCCAGTAGTAAGGTTGTTGTAGGGTTAAGCTTGAGAGAGAGAGAGAGAGAGAGAGCAGGGCCCGAGCTAGAAGGTTGGAAGTTTAGACTCTAGGCTAGAAGAAACCCTGAGAAGTTGAGGATGATGTGACCTAAGAGGATGGTTGTGGTTGCCTCTTGCACGATCCCTGGAGGCTGATGGTATATTGGTTGCCTTTAGAGGAACCAAACCCTAGAGAGAGGATAAGGTTGCTGGTACCTATGTCCCTATGGCATAGGTGTTTAGCCTTTTAGGGTTAGGAAGAAGAGTTCCTTAGACCCTAAAAAGGTTTAGTAACAAGTTGTGAGGCCTTATACCTAGTTGGTTGTCCTTGAGGAGGACTCCTCTCTGAGGTGTTATTCAAGTGGAATGATAATAGGAAGTGCATGGCGTACCTTGTACATGCTTGGTACATGGTTACAAGGTTGAGCATACAGTTGGACATCAGAAAGGTGAACCTAGGGTTCCTAGACCAAAGAGGGGAAGTAGTAGTGTTGGGTGTACCTGATGCTCATGATAAGACTTGAGGTTCTATAGATTGAGCATGGCACTCCTCGTGTTTAGAGGATTGGGAAACCCCTTGGATTAAGGTGTATGTTTGATGAATCCCTCGTCTATAAGTTGGTGACATGGGAAGGTATGATGATGGTCTAATGTAAAAGAATAGAAATAAGTAGGACCTACCATGGAGACCTAGCATGGTTTAGAAGGTGGTATGTTTGTTATCTATGTGCCTTAGTTGCTTACTAGGGCTAAGCATGCTCATGTGAAGGTAAACCCTGGACATAAGGATGATTTTACCTTTGTTATCAAGATGTAGTTTCCTCCCATCCTGGGAGAGGGACCCTTTTGTAGGGTGTATATCAGATTTTGTTGGGTTTGAGGAAACCCTAAGAGGTCTCATAGAATCTTGAGAAGCTAAGTGGAGAGTACATAGTATAAGAGTGAACATGTAGACCCATAGATGATCATCTTTGAGTGCATGTGGATGTGTTACCATGGAGGTAACCGGTATGGGGCCTGACCGAGGTAGATAGGTCGACATGACCCCTATGAAAGGACGTAAGTTAGATCACGAATGTTGAGAGAGATGATGGAGACTTGGGTAAGGTTCTAAGTTGGACATGTACTATGTTCGAATCCTAAGTCTATCCTAGGGTTAGGTAGGGATAAGACCAATCGAAGTAGGAGTTACCTAATTCCCTAGTTGCACATGACCATAGGGTCGGGAGGTAACAGCTATCATTGTCTAAGGGCCATGGCTTAGGAGATTGATCACCTTCATGAACTCATGGGACCCAAAGGGCAGATGAGGAGGGCACTCTCTGGATGCATAAGGGAAGAGGGATGACCCTAAAAGTGTCAGAACCCTATAGACCTAGAGGAGATGATCAAGGATTGTGGGTGGACCCAAGTGGGTTCGAGACCAGCTTTTCATGGAAGTAACCTGGATATTGAGATGTTCATGATGTAGATGCATGTGAGGCATGTTTCAACTTAGATTCGAAGGTGTATTGGAAATGTGGGATGCATCATATCTATTCTTATAACAGGAAGAAGTTTGTGTTTGGACGGCCGCCAAATGCTTATTTCCTCTTGTTATGGGGGTGAGAGATAGGACAGTACACATGCCATACACCAAAGATAAAGATGATGTGACTGGAAATGTTGCTATGATGCATGAGGATGGAGATAATAACGTACCCTTATGGAGTGTAAGATGTGTGGATGTTGTATAAACACTAAGAGTACTAAGGTAGTCATCTTGTGAGGATGTTTTTTATCATGAGCTATGTGGAATTTGCGAGCTATACAAGGATGAGTTCGAAAACTAAGAGGATTTATGTGTACAAATCATATCATATTTTGGATCATGTTTGGTTGCATTTCCATGTTGTTTTGACTCAATTATCACTCTCATTCATGCTATATTCTATATTTTTAGCTATTCTTACTTGTCTCATGGTTTGGATTGTAGGTACTACATTTTGCAATGAAATGATGAGGAATAAATCATATTATCACTTATTGGAACACTCCTCAAGTATCTACATGTTTTAGGGTTTGAAACTACGCAAATACCACTTTTTATGGCATGTAAATTGGACCTACACACTGAAAGTTATGAGCAGAATACACAACAACCCAGAACAGTCAGGTGCACGTTGTGTCTTGAAAATGCACGTCGTGCACCTGGGAGCGTCGAGCAGACTAAAAGTTTTTGGAAAGTTACACGGTGTGCACGCAATTGCATGGTGTGCACCTGGGAGCTAAAAGTTTTTGGAAAGTTGCACGGCGTGCATTTCTTCAACGCACGTCATGCACAATGCATTTTGGAGCAAACTGAAAATTTTTGGAAAGTTGCACGGCGTGCACCTGGAAGATTCAGAAATTTGAAAGATATGAGTTTTTGTTTAAAACAAAAGGGGAACTTAATGGGAAGTTATGATGGGTTATTTACGGAAGTTCTCTCATCCCAGAGAAAGTCTAGAGTAGAGGAGGGAGATTTTGAGGAGAAAGGAGGTGGTTTCTTTGCAAAGGAGTCCATTTCTTCTTCTCTTCATCTCCATTTTCTTCTCCGGAGGTGCAACAGAGCTTATTCACTCTACAAAGCTTCTTGGGAGGGAAGTTTGTCCAGTTTGGAGCAGCTATAGAAGTGGGATTTCATCCTCAAGTCAGAATTCTACCTTTCTTTGGTTACACCTTGGGATTTCTTAGCTTTTCCTTCTCTAAACCATGTTAAACTCTATAATTTCTGCACATTTTCTATTGTACATCATTATGGATGAGTAGACTCTTTTTCTTGGGAATGGGAGAGTAACTACCATGTCATAGCTTGTATGAACATATGAATTTCGTACTAAATGTTAGTTGCTTGTATGTTCCAAGAGTTGTTTCAGATCTGAAATGCTTGTTTGTGTGATTGGCTATCATACTTGCATGTTTTATGCTTTCTTTCATAATCTGAGAATATGTGTTTGAGAGTATGGAGTTACTCTTTTGGCAACTTGTCCTTGACCGTGAGAGTGGTTGGGATTAAGTTGAGGAGCAAGGTTTGTGATTCAAAAATAAAATACATACACGAGAGTGATGTATGGAGTTAGAATCATCATCACTTCATCGGGAGGTGAATGATCACTACAAACCTCCTTTGTAAATCAATTAACATGTTTAAATTCATATTTTAATATAAGCTATGATGTGATAGTGAAATCCCAAGTCTAGGATCCTCCTAAATCTGAATCTTAACATTTCTTAAGTGATGATTTACTGTTTTGGTTTAAATCTATAATTTAGTTGTTCTAATCTAATCATCTTGTGTACAATGATCTAGATTATTGAAAATCATAACTCTTGTGCCTAACTAACCAACACTCCTTGTGTTCGACCTCGACTACAACTACTCTCGTATACTTGCGGGATATAGCTAGTTGAGTAAAAGATCATTCTTATGATTGAAACTCGTTAGCCTAGATAGCCAACAAGTTTTTGGCGTCGTTGTCGGGGAGCATCGGTATTCCTGTTAGAGTAAGAGTTGTTGATAAGTAAATGAGACTAGATCACAACCTTCATATCCACCATCATATCCATAAATCATAATTCATCATGATCATCATAATTTGTTGTATCTTCCATGTTTCTTTTTGTATCTCACTCACCTTGTTTATTTGTAGGAGCATATGGGGTGTTCATAAAAAGATCCTTGAACCGTTCATATCTCTACATTCAGAAAATGAACACATCAGTTGTAGCCCTCATGGAGTAAGAAGGAATGAAACCCAAACATGTATGGAGGAATCACAACCCACACAACCATCATCTATGTCACCATCATCCAAATGACATTCACCCATGCATCCTTCATCCACATCACCATCATTCACACCTAATTCACCACCAACACCCATACCACATTCTTCCACACCCTCATATCCACCACCTTCATCCATACCACATACACCACCACCACCTACGCCACATCCACCTAATCCTCCGAATTCACATGAAGAACTAGTCAAGGAGGATGACCTTCCTCTTAAGGACTACTTTGGTACAGCTGCAATGCACATGAGTGGGCCTATTAATATTTCAGAATTTGAGGCAAAGGAGTTTTCTATCAGCCCATCCATCATACAGTTTCTATAGTTGAATGCATTTGGAGGGACACCAATGGAGGATTCAAACCTCCACATTGCTGAATTTTTGCAGTTGCTAAGCACCATAAAGATATATGGTGTTCCTATTGATGGGATACGCATAATTCTTTTTCCATTCTCTCTTAAAGATAGAGCCAAGGAATGGCTCTATACTTTGCCAAAGAAATCAATCGGCACTTGGGAGGAGCTTCTAAAGGTCTTTTTGGAAAGATATTTTCCACCTAGCAAAACTCTGCAGCTGAGGATTCAACTCATCAATTATTCTCAAAGGTTTGGAGAGACCTTGTATGATACATGGGAGAGGTTCAAAGATCTTCAAAATCTCTGTCTACATCGCGGTCTAAGCAATTGGCTTCTATTGCAATCTTTCCATAATGGTTTGTGCTACAATACAAGGATGTCTATTGATGCAGCTGCAAATGGAGATCTAATGAACAAATCTTATAGAGAAGCCTATACTATTATTGAAGATATGGCAACAAATCATTGCCAATGGAGTCTGACTGCAAGCTACCACCCATCCTTTTCACATACTACTTCCGAAATGCAAGTGGAAGATCACACGGTTGGTGCTATAGACTTTATTGCAATAAGGCTAGACACTTTGTCACAAAGGTTTGAGAATCTAAGCACACAACTAATTCAAACAGCCAACAATATTTTTGATGCATGTGGGTTGCTTGGACACTCATCTTCTACATGTTATGCTTCTTCTATTTATTCTCCAATGGGCTACACTCCACCGAGCTTCTACAACAATGTGAACCCAGATTTCATTCTGCCACAACAACCAAAAGTAACTTCTAGATTAGAGTCCATGCTTGCAACATTTATTTCAGCTCAAGTGCAGCAAAATTAGGAGTTCCATCAACAAAGAAAATCAATGAAGGGTGTCATTTGCCAACTATCTTCTAAGGTGGATGATATTTCCACTCATGCACACATCTTGGAGAAACAAATTACCTAGCAAGCTCTTTTTAGCAAAGAAGCATTTCCACCTTTCTTGCCTAGTCCACCGGAGATGAATCCTACATATTTCATGTCGGTGACATTGAAGAATGGAGTTGTTATAGAAGTATATCCTTCAAAGTGTGATGATGTTAATACCCATGACGATTATGAAGTTGCAACTAAAGGGGAGAAAGCTACAACACATGATCCACATGTTGATTCTTCAAGCAAGCCACATGTCTTTCCTCCTCACACTCTATATGACACATTGCTTTATAATGAGAACACTCTTCCCAGCTCATATTTTGATGATGCTTCAAAGGAGAATGAAAAGACAAATAGTATTGGCATACAAAAGACTATTCTTGCTGTAGCTCATAGGTGCTTTCGCTTGCCCCAAATCAAGGACATATTTGCAAGGAGGCATAAATCTTTAGCACAACAATTTCTAGCTACAAATCAAAGCATCAGTCCTCCATGGACTTTGATGTTTCCACCATGATGAGGTACCCAGTTGCAACTTTTTTAGTTTGATTTATGTAGTGAGGACATCACAGATTTCAAGCTTAGTGGGGAGCAACCGGATGGTAACCTAGTTCTTTTAGCTTTTCCCTTTCATGTTATTTGCTTCTTGTCAATTGCTTTTGTTTTGCGTTCACATTTCAGTCTTTTGTTTTCAATTCTGCTCTTCTTGTGGCAAATCTAGTATGATATGAGGTTTAACTTTTATATGTGGATAGAACTCCTATGCTTAACTGATTGTCCTCTTTTGATGAGAAATATCATTTGGAGAAATTGTAAAAGGCATGCATTAATCAAATGAAACATTTTGGCCATAAACATGTGCTTAACTCTGGTTTATGCTTCTAGCCTGAACATTCATCTTTCACATCCTTGATTGCTTAAAAAATGTAATGGTTTCAATTTTTTTGAGTAAATCAACTTTACAACATCATTTGGAATACAGGATGCCCTTGCCAAGCTCTTAGTGCATTTTCAACCACTCTTTCAATGAAAAAAAAATTCAAAACAAATGAATGAAATCTAGCTAATGCTGCAATTTAGTTGACTCTCCTATGTTTTAGAAAAATTTTAAAATTTCTTTTGGCTTATCTCATCTTTATACCCCATAAAAGATGGATAAACTGCCCACATATCATGCTAGCCTAGTGTAAGTCCGATCTGGCCACGATGGTTAGGCGGTATGTCTTAAAAGAGGGTAAAATACCCCAACCAACATTCCACATGTGCATAAGCCTACATTAGCAGTCGAGTGTCAGAATCCATAATCCATTGTCATATCATTTTTGGGAAAGAAGGAGAGTACAACTAAAATTGTCAATTTTAACTATGATTTCATCATTTGCATCCTTAATAGTTGAGAGTTTGAGTTGCACATCCACTAATTGTTTGGCTTGGTCATCCAATTTCTACTTAGTGTTGTTTAATTGATTGATTCATTTAATTGTGACCGCCCCTGCTGAACTAAAAATCTCTTTCTTGGGTGTTTAAGTTGAATTGATGGCTATGAGTATAAACATGTTGATCATGGTTGGCTTGGTCTTATACACATCTTTCTTTTCATTTGATCTATGCATGAACTTGATAATTCTTCATTTATGTTTCTATGAACTTTTTGTTTGAGGACAAGTAATGGTTTAATCTTAGGGGGATTTGATGTGTACAAATCATATCAACTATTGGATCATGTTTGGTTACATTTCCATGTTGTTTTGACTCAATTATCACTCTCATTCATGCTAGATTCTATATTTTTAGCTATTCTTACTTGTCTCATGGTTTGGATTGTAGTACTACATTTTGCAATGAAATGATGAGGAATATATCATATTATCACTTATTAGATTACTCCTCAAGTATCTACATGTTTTGGGATTCAAAACTATGCAAATAACACTTTTTACGGCATGTAAATTGGACCTACATGCTAAAAGTTATGAGCTGATTACACAACAATCCAGAACAGCTAGGTGCACGTCGTGTCTTGAGAATGCATGTCGTGCACATGGGAGCGTCGAGCATACTAAAAGTTTTTGGAAAGTTACACGGCGTGCACGCAATTGCACGGTGTGCACCTCGGAGATGAAAGTTTATGGAAAGTTGCACGGTATGCATTTCTTCGGCGCACGTCGTGCACAATGCATTTTGGAGCAAACTAAAAGTTTCTAGAAAGTTGGATGGCATGCACTTACAGTGCACGGCGTGCACCTGGCAGTTTTAGAAATTTGAAATATACAAGTTTTTGTTTAAAACAAAAGGGTAACTTAATGGGAAGTCATGACAGGTCATTTGCGGAAGTTCTCTCATCCCAGAGCAAGTCTAGAGCAGAGGAGGGCAATTTTGAGGAAAAAGGAGGTGGTTTTTTTCCAAAGGAGTCCATTTCTTCTTCTCTTCTTCTCCATTTTCTTCTCTGGAGGTGCAGTAGAGCTTCTTCACTCTACAAAGCTTCTCAGGAGGGAAGTCTATTCGGTTTGGAGTAGCTGTAGAAGTGGGATTCCATCCTCAAGTCAGAATTCTACCTTTCTTTGGTTACACCTTGGGATTGCTTAGCTTTTCCTTCTCTAAACCATGTTAAACTCTAAAATTTCTACACATTTTCTATTGTACATCATTATGGATGAGTAGACTCTTTTTCTTGGGAATGGGAGAGTAACTCCCATGTCATAGCTTGTATGAACATATGAATTTCGTACTAAATGTTAGTTGCTTGTATGTTCCAAGAGTTGTTTCAGATCTGAAATGCTTGTTTGTGTGATTGGCCATCATACTTGCATGTTTTATGCTTTCTTTCATAATCTGAGAAGATGTGTTTGAGAGTATGAAGTTACTATTTTGGCAACTTGTCCTTGACCACGAGAGTGGCTGGGATTAAGTTGAGGAGCAAGGTTTGTGATTCAAAAATAAAATACATACATGAGAGTGATGTATGGAGTTAGAATAATCATCACTTCATCGGGAGGTGAGTGATGACTACAAACCTCCTTTGCAAGTCAATTAACATGTTTAAATTCATATTTTAATATAAGCTATGATGTGATAGTAAAATCCCAAGTCTAGGATCCTCCTAAATCTGAATCTTAACCTTTCTTAAGTGATGATTTACTATTTTGGTTTAAATCTATAATTTAGTTGTTCTAATCCAATCATCTTGTGTACAATGATCTAGATTATTGAAAATCATAACTCTTGCGCCTAACTAACCAATGCTCCTTGTGTTCGACCTCGACTACAACTACTCCCGTATACTTGCGGGATATAGCTAGTTGAGTAAAAGATCATTCTTATGATTGAAACTCGTTAGCCTAGATAGCCAACAAGGATGAGCTCAGAGTTTTCATGATGAAGATAGACTAAGAGTTGAGACGAGATAATAAGTGGAATACAGGGAGGTGTATGTCTTCACTGTTACCTAGCACTTAAAGAAGAAAGGTAGTAATGGATGTTCTAGTTGAGATGCAGCTGTCTAGTTTAGCTAGAGGCTAGAAGAGGTTGGTAGGTTAGCCCTAAGTTTGGAAAAGGCAATATGTTTGGATAACACTCAGATGTAACAAGATTTGTTGATCAAGTTAGTGGTTGTTTGGTTATCCAGCCTAGGCCTTGATGCGATAAAAGGATGGTTGTGGAGCCTCAGATGCACTACTCTAGAAAAGAAAGTGATGAAACCCCGACTAGAGTGATTTAGGGTTTCTGAGGAATCAATCTTGAGGAATCATGACATACAGAAGATCATGATTTTAAGTTCATTATACACCATGGTACTACTAAGATGGTAAGTTTCAGTAGTACTTTGGATGCCTAAGATGAAGTTGCATGTGGCTTGTCGCCATGCATATCAGGAGGTGAAGGACAAACACCAGTAACCCAGTAAGTTGATGCAAAGGATAAAAAGTCCCTGAGAGGGAATGGGAGTTCATCACTATGGATGTCATAGTAAGTCTCCCCAGGACCAAGGAAGGTCAAGATGTGATATGGGTTATGGTAGATCGCCTTACCTAGATGACATAATCTAAGAGAAAGAGCAAATACTATCGGGAGATAGATCCGGTTGAACTACAAGTAAGAGAGATGGTTCAACTGCACCAGGATGCAAGTTCAAAAGTTCTTGCATATGACCTAAAGATTCACTTCCATAAGGTGTAAGTAGATACATGAAGAACTCGATGTGAGTACAGCTTATCACCCCTAACTAATGGTTAGTATGATCCAGACAAGAGGGTCTGATGAGAGCATGTGTGCTCATTTAGGGTGATACATGGAGGGCAGTTCTTGCCCTATGAGAGATGTGATGATAACCACCATAGACAGTATCGAGATGTAAAGAAGCTCTGTAAGGGAGGTTGTGTCGGTCACCACTTCATTAAGATAATGTTGGTGAAGGGACCTCACGGAGGTCAGAAAAGGACCACATTGTGTGCAGATGAAGTCGCTTTGATCATGCGATGGCTGAGGAAGCCTAGGGACGTCATGAGTCGTGAGCTGATGCAAAGCAGACTCACATATAGTTCATTGTGGCAGAATATGCGATGTGAAAATCCAACCCCTCTAAGTTACAGGTGAGAAAGTTGAGTCCCTGATATATGGGTCCTTTTGAGATGGATTGGTGGAGATGGTTATGTTCAGTCTTACCCCTCAGGATAATGTGATGTCTTCCACGAGTCCGATCTAGAGTACTATGTGAGGTACCCAAGCCATGTGTTGAGCCATGAACCTAGTTAGCTTTGAGAGAAGTTGAAATGTCCTGAGTCACCTATGAGGGTACAAGGTACCAAGGTGAGAAAGAACTCAGATGCAAGAATATGAGATGTTGAAGGTTCTTGAGAGGCACCATGGAGAGGGTAAAACCACACGGGAGCCATGATGGACATGAGGAAATCTTATCCTGTTTGTTTGAATGTTTGAGGGAATTTTGAGGGAAAAATTCCTATAAGAGGGGAAGGATGTTACAACCTCAATTTTTCATATGTTTTCATAATTGAATTGTAAAGATTTTGTGAATATGGAATTAATTGAAAAGGTTGTATGCTTTGCTTCAAAAGATGGATTTCTTTGCAAATATCTCTTTGGATAGGAATTTCTTGATTCCTATTATTAGATTAATCCATTAATGGATATAAAAGAAAAGAAAAGAAGAAAAGTCCAAATAAAAGGAAAACATACAAAATAATGGATATTAAGCAAAGTAATTATGAGAAATACATAGATATCTCTAGAAAGTGGAATTAATGGCCACGATTAAGTAAATTTAGTATCTATGTGATTTCTAAAAAAGAAATATGAAAAGAGGAAAAAGGAAATGAAAGATAAAGAGAAATCCTCGAAAAGAGATATTTTAATAAAGAAATAAGTAAGATAATGAGAAAATGAAGAATGTAAATGCATCTAGAAGGATAATAAGTATCCTTAAAAAGGAATTTCAAAATATTAGTATTTCTTGGGGTCCAAGGAGTCCCAATAAAGAAGAAGAAAGAGAAAATGTAAATAATTAAAAAATGAGAATAATGTGCTACATAATTAATGACTTTTGATATTATCAAAAAGAGATATTATTTGCTTTAAGAAAGTAGAATTCCGTGCCAATGGATTAAAAGTCAAGCATAAAGAGAATAAGAGAGATGATTTTTGAATTCATAAATATCCAATGAATATGGTTTATTAAGAAGATAATTAAGAGAGAGAAGATTGCTTTTCAATGAAGGAATAGGTTTCCTTTTGGGAGATGGACTTGTTTCCTCATGGATGAACATCTTAGGGCACCGATACCCTCCCCTATATAAGGGGTAGAACCTTTGGTTCAAGTTCAAGAGAGTTCCATGTAGCCCTCTCTCTCTTCTCCTTCTTCTTTGCATGCAAACCCTAGCGATGGAGGCGTGCTACTCCCACGACACCAAGGGGATGCTCGGTGTCCATCCCTTCATCCTAATCTTTGCACAGCAGCAGCAACATGGCTGCATGGTCGGTCGTAGGTTGCAGGCTGGTGAGTCTGACTCTGGCCACCTCGGCTATAGCTGGGGGCCTCCACAGGTGCGGCGGAGGGCGGAGGAAGCAATGGGGCCATCACGGGTGCCCTAGGATCCAAGGAAGGAAGGAGGAGACCCTCCCCCAAGCTGTTGTAGCTGGAAGCGATATGGTTGCGTGAGGAGGAAGGAGGTCGGGTGGCTTTGGACCATTTTGCCCCTCCGCGGGTTGAAGAACAAACAACTTACGTGAGGGCAATAGAGTAACTTGGTTATTTTCTCGGCTGGGTGACATGTTGCATGGGGATTGCTGATGTGTCAACATCCCATTGGTCCAAGTAAATTTTGTAAAATTCGTATCTTTTTATTAGTAGCTCTGATGGAAACATGCAAAATATGAAAATTGATCAAGAGAATGCGTAGAATCCAATAAAAATACCTTTAAAGCCTGATTTCGTATCTATTTGCAAAATTACATTAATTTGATTAAAAGTGTGGTTAGAAATCCTAATTGAGGGTAAAGGATGAATCTTTGAGGTTTAAGGGGTTAACTTGGGAAGTATTAACCTATTGAATATTAAAGTAAAGTTGCAATCTGTTTTACATGAAAAATTGATTAATTTAGGGTTCCATGTACATAAATGAGCTTTAATGGGCCTTGAAACCCTAATGTTAGTAATTATGTTTCTTAATTATTTTAGTTGCTCAAATTCATATATAAAGCTGAGATTTGATGGTTCTAAGCTATTTTGAGTATAAAAGTTCCTAATTGTGGATAAATACCCTAAATTTAGTAATTAGGGTTTTCTAGTGGATTAATGTGAAATTAGTGATAAATGGAGTTCATATGTGGATTAGATCATAATGAAATATTACTTGTCAATTTGAAAGAAACTAAAGGTGATAATTGAGTCTAATGATCTTGAAACAACTTAAGAGGATAAAAATGGTAATTTTAGTGTAAAAGGGGAATAATAGACTTAATTGACTTTCAACCATGCTTATGAAGTTGAAATTAGCTTTTGCAAACTAAAAGAGCATGAAACGTGATTAAAGCATTATGGAGGCTAAAACCCTAAAGGTGGCCTAGAAAGCCTAAGGTGGAATCCAAGTCTATCTTGAGAACGTTTTGGATAAACTATAACACTTGGATGTATTGCATTAATTTCATGATATTGTTGATTGCTTGTTTGATTATCTTGAATATTATTTCTTGGACATCAAGTTGCTATGGATCAGGTATGTGGTTACGCTTACGGTTAATCGCTTTAGTTTCATGGTGATTCTCGGACGTTTTATCGGTTGCCTAAAAATAACTGCTTGGATGACTTTTATTTCATGCAACTATAGAGTGACTATGATTATCACAATTATAATATAAGTGTGTATTCTCGCACCTACATGCCACCCTGATGGATGATGCAAAAAGGTCAAGCCCAGGAGGGTAGACCCATGGGTACCATGAGTGGTGACCCCAGACACCAAGCTTGGGATTGAGAAGGTGGTCTTTGTTGCATGACTAATGGGCACCATGAGAGGTGACCCCAGACACCAATCTCGGTATTGAGAAGGTGGCCTTAAGTCAATGGCAAAAGAGAAACCCTAAAGAGGGTATTACATGGTTAGGGCAAAAGAGGTGGAGAATGTCACATTGAAAGCGTAAATTGGCTTGTTAATTAACTTGATTGTGATATTTAGATTGTTAGCCATATTTGTAAAATTTTGGTTGTCCCCACATACCGACATATTCATTCATGTTGACTGACATTTTATTTGTTGGCATTTTAGGTACAACCTTGAAAAGAACAAACAGTAAAGTGACACTTTGTGAAAATAAGAAATAAGGTGTGAGGAGGATTAGATAGAATAGTTTCAAGATGTGGATAGAAGTAGATATCCAAAGTTTTTAAAAGGTATGCAAAGTTTTATTTTATACCAGCTTTCAGTATAGTTTGGTAGAATTTTATAATTATTACTGATTATTTGTCGAACCTTTGATCCTGTTAATTGGGATAACGACTCTAACCTCTTGGTCTCCCTTAATTGGGGGTTACCGGGAGGTAGGGTCGTTACAAGTACAATCAAAGTGGAGAGTGTGTGTTGACTACCGGAAGATCAATGAAAAGACCAAAAAGTACCACTATCCTCTCCCATTTCTTGACCAGATTCTAGAGAGGCTAGAGGGGCAAAGTGACGCAAATTTACCGTGCGTAGAAACGCAAGTGAACGCGTCGAAGCAATATAGGACTTTGTGAGGCCCGAGTCGAACTCAGGAATACGTGAAATTGTCAGAGACTCCTACTAACTACTTGCGATCAGCTAGACCAATTAAATAATTGAGAGTTGTTGTTAAAATTAAAAGAAAATAAAAATAAAACAAAACAAAGCAATCGATTAAATGTTTGGTTTAATCAATTCAAAAGGAGATCTTTAGGATTGCGGTTTCACCACGGGTTTTCATTGTATTAAATTCTATGCAGTCACTCAATTTTATCTCTCTATCTGGGTAGTGGCCTGAAATTAGAATTGCCCACTGTCGTGGTACAATTCACTACCTACGTCTAGGTCGGTTCCACCGTCGTAGTAACCTATACCCTAAACTAGGTGCATTAAAAACGATCTCTCGGTATCCACCATTAACCTTACACCACCTTGTTCAAGGGATTTGTCAATTAATGTAAATTCTGTCTCTTTTCAACCATTAATTCTTCTTTCAAAGTAACTAAGGGCATTAGATTATTATTATGGTGATCAAGCATAACAATATAATTGAGAAAACGAAATTATACCACGGATTCAAGAGATAAGATATGAATTACTATGATAAAATTGTCATACAATGAATTCCCGGGCTACTCCCGGTCCTAAAGACAAAGGGGATTAGCCCCGCATGTTCATCTCAGAGCAAAACGTGGAGTAGAAAAAAGGAAACATGGAGAAAAACGTGATTGAGTAGTGAAACCCCTGAACGGAGAAGATCCAAGCGATCCTTGGCATGGAATACGCATTCTCCCGCCTTTCGGTGGTGGAAATCGTCTTCTTCGACGTCCGGATCGGCTGGGGTGTGCTTCTGGGCTCCATTCTTCTCTCCACACCTTCTCGGGACATGTGCAGTGGCTAATGATGTGATCCTTCCCTCTTGGGCACCGTCATTAGGTATAATGCTTGAGTTAGGTCGCCAATTAATCACATCCGTCGGATTAAGATCAATCTGAAGCAAACTCATATCTGACGGTGTTGATACCATCGACGCCGGTCGATGGTATCGACCTTACGCTGTATCGACTGATTTTCTTTTCTTTTCTCTGTCGTGACTGATGCTTTCTCGATACCATCGACGCATGTTGATGGTATCGACATTCATAGGCATCGGTTTTGTCCTTTTACCATCGTTGTAGCTCCACTAGTCAATAGTATCGACATATGTGTTGATAGTATCGACTCACTTCTCGCCAGCAACCTGATGGTATCTTGATACCATCGACGTCCCTATCGATAGTATCAACTTTCTTCTGGTCCTTGTGGCTGGAAACCTATGGCCCGGTCGATGGTATCGACCACTGTCGATGGTATCGACAGCAGCAGATTCTTGTTTTTCCTGAAATTAACACACAAAACCACATAAGTCGAAACAAAATATAATCTTTTGATAATTAATACTCAAAATGTTGAAATAAGGGGAATTTGACATAGAGAAGTAGCATAGACCAAATTAGATGAATTATGCAACATTAACCATGAAAATGACTAATAAATGCATAAAACACATATCAAACAAGTCTATAAATGCGACTCAAAATCATCGCATCAAACTCCCCTAAGCTTGAACATTGCTCGCCCTCGAGCAACTAAACCTTAGAATAGAATTGCCAAAGTCAACTAAAGAACAAAGCATCACAACTAACGTCCCATATGACTCCCACCGGACATTCGCATACCGGCCCTCGCTAACCACACAATGATAATTACCCTAAAGGTGACAGTAATCATCCATAAAAGATGTCTACCTCAAAACTGATGAACACTATCACATAAGGCAGTTAACATAATAGAATTTGCCGGTCCACACTTAGTGCATCTTGTGATCTCCTATACTACGTTGCTCGCCCTAACTACCATCTACATGGAAGCAGTTCTCCTGATATTCACAAGTGAGGAGAAAATCACAGTGGCCTACCAATCCGAGCAACGGGTGGATGGAATGGGTGGCTAATGGAAGAAGTGGAAGCATTATATGGTTTCAACATGCATAAAACAAAAATGCCCTAAATGATGCAAATGCACATGAAAAATGCCCTAATGCCTAAGATTGGGTGGAATGATGCATGCACTAACATCCCATCTCAAAATGAAATGGATATCTAATTGAGCTACATCATGTACTTACTCATCTAAAAATGCAGGTGAGATTATGTTCCTTTCTCCTTCTTATTCTAGTTGCTTCTAAATAACTTTTTCTTTTTTTTCAATTTCATTTTTTTTTCATATTTTTTTCTTTTTCTTTTGTTTAAAAGCCCTTATATCCACAATTGCCAATGAATACTTTATTGGACTTACGTTTTCTGCATTACTCGAATATTTGAACTATTTAGAAGGTATGGAACAATTTAATTCACCATTAAAGAAGAAATGAGGTACCTGATGTACTCTATGCATAAAAGTTATGAATGCAACTAAATGACATGCACCTAAGGGTAATGTGCATGTATACTGTTCTATATTTGTTTTTATTTTTCATGCAAAACATATGTAAGTGGTTGCAATGCAAGTCCTATCTACATGACATGCAGTCAAAAAGGTTAAAACCGTACTTTACTTCCAAATCTTGTGGTGGATTGTGAAAAGCAATGAGGTGGACAGATCACAAGACTAATTGACTGAACCTTTGAATTGTATTATGTGTCCCTCCTTACTGACCTGTGTAGTAGTTAAGAGGTTTCTCTCTCTTACTTCAAATTAGAGTCTCATTATCATTTGGTCAGTTTAGGCTCAAACAACCAATTCCGTCCACTTTCATCAATCATTAGGAATGTACAGTTGTGATTTTCTATTTTAAAGTTGACAAAACCAATCATTTTCTTAAGTTAAGTGATCAAAGTTGAACAACACTCAAGCTTGCGAACACTCAAAAAATTTTAAGTTTCCCTTAATTCCCATGTACATGCAACTAAGATGACACAAGACTTAAGACATCCACGATTACACTAGATAGAATGTGGATCCTACAAACAACTAAGATTGCAAGAAACAAATGACAAGAACAAAAGAAATAAAACTAAAAATAGAGAAAATAAAAGATAGAGATGTTCCAAATACCCCCCCAAGCTTGAACTCGACTATGGCCTCATAGTCAAAATCAATCTTAAAGGTTGGAACAGAGATACCGCTTTACTCTTCAGGCAGAGGCGGGTACTGTGGAGCCGTGGGGTCCCAAGATGGATACTCCCCCTGGAAGCTCGGATCAAACTGGGCCCTAGGTGGAGGTTGTGGATAGCCTCCAAAGTAGTTCTGGCTCCAATAGTGATCATAAAAGGGTTGTTGTTGCATCTCCATCCTATGCAACCGATCATGAATTTGTTGTTGGTTGTCGAGGAGAAGACGCTCGTTCTCGAAGATTGCCCTTTGATTGTCCAGTAGTCGGTTTGTCGTCTCTTGAATACCAGTGTACATTGTCGTGTGATGCTACTACGTCTGTTGTATCTCATGCAGCATAGCATACATGCCCTGCATAGAATAGACATCCTCGCTTGTCTGCGAGGGCGGTGGTGGTGGCGGAGGCTGCGAAGATGAAGATGCACCCGGATGCATGTGAGGATGCTTCTGTGGTGCCACTCGTGCCCGAAGAGGAGTGTAGGCCTCCTCTTCCTCTTCAGTCTCATCGTCATTGTTGTCATCGTCGTCGTTGTCGCCATCTTCATTGGAGTCAGCAATGGCTATGATAGGCCATCGGAAGTGTTGCGCCCCTTCGATGTTGAAGACCGGATCGGGAAGCGAGCATTCTTGGTAAGCATGGTTGACATGGCAGTGTACATACTCCAAGCCATCTCGAAGAAGGATGAGGTTGGAGCGGTGCAGATGTTGCAAGTTCACCTTGCTCCTGTTGGAGAGAGGAGTAAGCTGCTAGAAATTCAACCCAAGGTAGGAGGCCAGCTTTGTGATAAGCCCTCTAAAGTGAATTGGAGCTTTCCGTGTACTCCTCTTTACCACCAAAACCCGTTGCAAAAAGAAAGCTCCCCAGTTGCATTCTTGGCGCTTCAAAAGTTTATACAAGAAAAATAGGTTCGTCTCCTGAAACTTGCTGAGAGCCAGATCACCCCTAGGAAACAACGTAGAACTCAGCATCTGGTGGAGTATCCAGACAAATGGATGCTCAAAGTCGGCCACCGCAGCATTGTGGTAACTCACTGACTTGCCCGGCGGCACCGTCACAAGCTCGGCGAAGATTGCATCGTAGTCGGTGTGGTTGTCCGGCCGCCGGTAGTCAGACCGCAAATGATTCCAGTTGAAGATCTTGTTGAACTGTCGGAGTGTAATGGTGTCGTCGATATTGTACAGCCGGAAAGACACCCGGCCCTTGATCCACTCACGATCGGTGGCTATGACGTTGTTGGGTACGACGCAGACGTCCAGCAACACCATAAACTCAGCCACCAGCTCCTTGTACATAGGCCACTCGCCGAAGAACGGCTGGCCATCGGTGTGAAACTCCAGCTCGTCAGGCCTTCTTCCCATGTGTCGGGCCTGTCCCTTCAGAACGTAGTCGTGGTTGGCTTCGAACCCCAAGTAGCGGATGGTTTCTTGTTCAACACGGTTCGGCTCAATCTTTCTCTTTAAGATATCCTCGTATATCTTCTTGACCTCCGCGGATGGATGAATTAGCCGCGGGCGTGCAATCGACGCGGTAGGTGGTGGCACGAATTCTGGGATTTCCATTGGGTCGGTGCGTGACGACGATGCACCAGCAACATGCACCATGATCATGATAGAAAGAGGAATAGAGAGAGACCTCGGTGAAGATCGGAGAACGGAATCTCCGCTCGATGAAGAACGTGCTCGGTGTTGCTCGTCGTCGGGCTCAGATCACTCTGGAATACACTCGGCACAGGTGGAGGAGGATTTCTCTGGAGTTGTGATGTCATCTGACGCAAATCCTTCTCATATATAGTTGTGGCCGACGCTGCTGTATGCCCATCGATACCATCGACGTGGGTCGATGGTATCGACACGGGTAGCACAATCTGTACTACCGCGAGTATCGACGGTCGTCGATGGCTGGATCTGCGGGGCCTGGATTGCTGACGCGTCGATACTATCGACGTGTGTCGATGGTATCGACTCGTCCCTCGGATCGACTTCCTGGTTGCTGCGATCGTCGTAGATCTTTCCTCGTGGATTGTTGACGTGGCGCATCGATACTATCGACGCGAGTTGATAGTATCGACTCTCTGATTAGGGCAAACCCTCGCGAGGCCCAGCCGCTGCCTTCTGAGTGTGATTGTGTTGATACCATCGACTGGCCCGTCGATGGTATCGACTTTACTGAGATGATTTCTTATGAATATCTCTAGATATCTCGATGGTATCGACTGGCATGTCAATATTATCGACCTTGACTTGGTGATCAACCTGTTGGTGTGTCGATACTATCGACGAGGCCGTCGATAGTATCGATGCAGTGCAATTTCTGCAGTCACCAACCTGTACCATGGTCGATACCATCGACACAAGCATCAATGGTATCAACTTTGCCTCAGTCCTGCACATGTAGCAAACGATCACGGTATCTTTTTTACACTACAAACTAAGTTAAAACAAATCAAACTACGAATGTAAAGGAACTAAACTAAAGTACCAATGGTTGGGTTGCCTCCCAACAAGCGCCCTTATTTAACGTCTTAGGCTAAACGACTTGAAGCACGCCATGCATCCGAAAGTGAAATGAGTTTGACCTCATTCACCTTCCTCGTGTAATCTTCACCAAAATATAACTTCAACCTCTGTCCATTTACCAAAAATGTAGTCTCGCCATCGCGCACCATGATTGTGCCATGTGGTCTGACCTCTTCCACCGTGAATGGTCCACTCCATCGGGATTTTAGCTTCTCGGGATGCAACTTCAGCCTCGAATTGAACAAAAGCACACGATCTCCTTTCTTAAAGGTGTGCATCTGAATGTGGCGATCGTGAATCAACTTTGTGCGCTGCTTGTATATCCGAGAGTTCTCATATGCATTCATTCGCAGCTCATCCAGCTCATTTAGTTCAAGTAATCTCTTCTTCCCCGCTTCATCATAACTCAAGTTTAGCTTTCTAAGCGCCCAATGTGCTTTGTGCTCTAACTCCACCGGTAAGTGATAGGCCCGACCGTACGCCAACCTAAAAGGTGTGGTGCCTATAGGTGTCTTGTATGTCGTCTTGTATGCCCACAACGCATCTAGTAGCAAGGCACTCCAATTCTTCCTCGTGGAAGCCACAGTACGCTCTAATATCTTTTTAATTTCTCGATTGGAGACCTCCACCTATCCTTGAGTTTGTGGGTGATATGGGGTACCAATGTTATGTTTGACCCCATATTTTCTCAATAATGCCAAGAACTTTTGATTCTGGAAGTGCGTACCCCCATCACTAATGATCATTCGGGGCACACCAAACCTGCAGAAGATATTTTCCTTAGCGAACCTGCACACTATAGTGGAATCGTTAGTCCTCGTGGGTATTGCCTCCACCCACTTCGACACATAGTCAACAGCTAAAAGGATATACAAATTAGAATTTGAGGACACAAAGGGTCCCATAAAATATATACCCCATAAATCAAATACCTCAACCTCCTGGAAAACATTTAGGGGCATCTCTTGTCTCTTCAAAATGTTACCTGCCGTTTGGCAGGAATCGCATTGCCTCACGAACTTGTAAGCGTCCCTAAACAAAGTAGGCCAGTATAGGCCACTTTCCAGTAATTTGGCTGTCGTACGAGAGCTTGCATGGTGTCTGCCTGTCGGTAGTGTGTGGCAATGATGAAGAACACTCTCGTATTCCACCTCAGGTACACACTTGCGTAGGACACCATCCCTGCATTGCTTCAAGAGAATAGGGTCATCCCAAAAATAATATCGTAAAGAATGGAAGAATTTCCTCTTCTCTTGATACGTCCAATCATCTGGGATGATCCTGCAAGCAATATAGTTCACAACATATGAAAACCACGGATCTTTAGAATTCACTTTCAAAAGTTGTTCATCCGGAAATGTCTCGGTAATGGGTATGTGTAAATCTTTTTCATCTACCCTCTCTAACCTAGACAAATGATCCGCTACAACATTTTCAATCCCCACCTTGTCTTTGATTTCAATATCAAATTCTTGTAAAATCAATATCCACCTAATCAATCTAGGTTTGGCATCTTTTTTTCCATCAAATACTTAATAGCGGTGTGGTCAGTCCAAACTACGACTTTCGATCCAACTAGATATTGCCGAAATTTTTCAAAAGCAAAAACAATGGCAAGCAATTCTTTCTCGGTAGTCGTGTAATTGAGTTGGGCATCGTTCAAAGTCTTAGAGGCATAAAAAATCACGGTGGGTTTATTGTCCACCCGCTATCCCAACACAGCTCCAACAGCAAAATCGGATGCATCACACATGAGTTCAAACGGCTTGGTCCAATCCGGTGTTTGAACAACCGGTGCGGAAATCAATTTTACCTTCAGCACGTTGAACACATGTAAACATTTGTCATTGAAATCAAAAACAACATCCTTTTCTAGAAGCTCGGATAAAGGTTTGGCGATTTTTGAAAAATCTTTTATGAAACGACAATAGAAACTGGCGTGACCTAAGAAACTTCTTACCCATTTTACCGAATTTGGTGGGGGCAATTTGGAAATTACCTCAATTTTTACCGGATCTACCTCCAAACCTTTGCTAGACACTTTATGTCCTAGCACTATCCCTTCACTCACCATCATATGACATTTTTCCCAGTTGAGGACCAAATGTGTGTCCTCGCAACGTTGTAACACCTTATCTAGATTGTAAAGGCATTCATCAAAAGATGCACCATAAACTGAGAAATCATCCATAAAGACCTCTAGGCAGCGTTCTACCATATCAGAAAAAATGGCGAGCATACAACGCTGAAAGGTCGCTGGTGCATTACATAATCCAAAGGGCATACGGCGGTACACAAACGTTCCATAGGGACAAGTGAAGGTGGACTTCTCTTAGTCCTTAAGATCAATCGAAATCTGATTGTACCCTGAATACCCATCCAGAAAACAAAATTGTGATCGTCCGGCTAAGCGCTCTAGAATTTGATCAATAAACGGAAGAGGAAAGTGATCCTTTAGCGTATCGGCATTCAGTCGTCGATAATCTATACAAACTCGCCACCCGATTACCAAGCGGGTGGTGACAGGTTCATTTAAGAGATTATGAGTAACAGTTATTCCCCCCTTTTTAGGGACTACCTGTATGGGACTCACCCATGTCGAATCTGAAATTACATAGATGATACCTATGGAAAGAAGCTTAATCAACTCCTTCTTCACAACCTCCATCATGCTCGGATTCAGTCGACGTTGTGGTTTAATCACCGGCTTGGCTCCCTCCTTGAGCCGAATCTTATGCTGGCACAAAGTAGGGGAAATCCTCTGGATATCTGCAACAGACCACCCAAATGCTCCCCGGTGGTTCTTCAGCACTATCAGCAACTGGTCCTCCTCCTCAACACTCAGATAAGCAGAAATAATCACAGGAAACTTTTCTTCCTCAGCTAGAAACACGTACTTGAGGTGCGGTGGCAGCGACTTCAACTCCAATTTCGGCGGGCTGATTAAGGATGATTGAAGCGGAGGTGGTAGTTCGCCTAAATCCTCATAGTACCTCGCATAGAAGCACGACAACATCTGAAGCATCTTGGCACACTCCTTCAGTGATTTGCTTCTCATCCAATCATGAGTGATATTGACTAAACAGGCCTCAAGTGGTAATTTCGGATATGCATCAAAAACTGAATTTGCTATAGCCTCATCCTTAGTAGAGGGAGGAATGTCCTCATCCTCATCATTTGGAAAACCTACAGCCTTGCAAAGGGATACCACTTTGGTCTGCTCCATGATGTCCACAGCCAAAGTCCCTTTTTCCACCTTGGTCATTACATGGGCCATATCTAAAAATGGCTTCCCTAGACAAAGTGAGATATTGTTATCAAAATGTTTTTCCATGTGGCATTGCTCCTTGGATTTAGGTGAAGTGGCGCTAGAAGGCATGACCATCTCAAATCGGTCATCGACTATACCTAAGGTCAAACGACCTCTCCCCATCTCAAGTATCATGTCGGTTGTAGCTTGGAAGGGTCATCCGAGCAGTAGCTCATTGCTTTTTTCATCTTGCATCTCCATGACGACAAAATCTGCTGGAAATACAAATCGATCCACTTTCACTAGCACATCTTCACAAATCCCATATGGCTTTACTACTGAATTGTCTGCCAATTGGATTGTCATGTTGCTCGGCCGTGACTCTTTCAATCCCAGCTTCTTGAATGTAGAGAGGGGCATTAAGTTAATGCTTGCCCCTGAGTCACATAGTGCTTCACCAAACTTGACTTTCCCGATGTAACATGAGATGTTGAAATAGCCTGGATCTTGCCTCTTTGGTGGCAATGTGCCCATGATGAAGGCACTCACCTGCTCCTTAAGCACAACAACCTCTGTGTCTGGGATTTTTCTCTTCTTGGTGATGATGTCTTTCAGAAATTTCCCATAAGAAGGGATTTCTTCAATAGCTTCCAATAAAGGTATGTTGACTGAAAGATTTCTGAAACTATCTAGAAACTTTTAAATTGGGAATATACCTTCCTTGACTTAGCACTGTTCGGATAAGGGACCGGGACAGCCTGTGCCCTTTGATGCGGTGGCACATAAGGTGTCCTTTTCTGAGGCTCCTCCTCCTCTGCAATAGGATTGTCAGTAGCATCCGTTGCTATGTCTTCAACTGATTCTGTGACCGGTATCGGCATCTCCTCAGTGGCCTCACCTTCAATTTCTGCTTGGGGTTTGCTTGGTTCATCGGCTCTGGGATTTAACAGTTTCTTGCCTCTTCTTAGCAAGATGGCCTTCACCTGCTGGTTTCCTCCTAGAACATTAGTATTACCCGGAAAATCTAGGTGCGCCGGCTTCTTCAAATTGGCTATCTCTGCTGTCGTTTGTGCCATGGATGTCTCTATTGTCCTCATTTGAGCCCCATGGCTCTGTAGTGTCTGCCCAAATTGGTTCATAAACTCCCCTTATTGTTTTATTTGCTGGCCGAAAGTAGCCATGAGTTCTTGATTTTGCTTTATCACTTGATTGAGCAGCTCTGTGCTCTTATCCTCCGCTACTGGCTGGGGTTTTGCATCTGGATCCTGCAAGAAGTTGTTTGGATCCTTCCAGGAGAACTTCTTGTCTTTTCTCCATGAATAGTCATTATTTCGGTAGCCTTGTTGCTGCCTCATGAATTTAACTTGAGCCTCGTCCTCGGACTCATTATCCTCCTTTGCAAGCAGTTTCTTCGTGAGAAGATCCATCTTCTCATTCAGCTCCTTGATTGCTTTAGACTCCCCTACCACTCGAACATGCTCCATGGAGTCTCTTTTGCCCCACGATTGTTTCTTGGCCATGTTCTTTAAGACTTCCCAACACCTGGTGTCTGTGTTATTCAAGAAGAATCCTGAGCTGGCTGAATCGAGGTTGCTTCTATCATGATCGGAGAGAGCAAAATAGAAGACCTTGACCTGTGTCTCCTTATCAAGCCCGTGATGCGGGCACCGCCTGAGCATGATCTGAAACCTTTCCCAGGTCTCAGAATAGGTCTCTCCTGCTTTTTGGGTGAAGTTGTGGATCTTCCTGATCATGTCATTGGTCTTCTCGGGCGGGAAGAACCGTTCAAAGAAAACCTCCACCATGTGGTCCCAAGATTCCACATATTCATCATCCAGGTTATGTAACCATTCTCGCGTGTTTCCCGCTAGAGAACTCGGGAAGAGCTTCAAGTAGAGCACATCTTGTGGAAATCTGTCGATTTTTATCATATCACAATTCTCCACAAATTGACTTATATGCGCGACGGGATCTTCATTCTTGAGCACATGGAAAGCATTCGACTTCACCAGGTTGATTAATGTTGGATCAATCTTGTATGTCAGAATATTAATCGCCTGCTTCTTGATCGGCCCTTGGAAGCAGATGAGGAAGAAGCCTTGATCTTCTCCCATATTGTTTGTGGCTCTTCCATCTCTTCTTGTTTGGATTCTGAATCTGTTTCTTCTAAATGGTCATGATTGTGGTGTTCCTCATCGTCAGGTCCCTTTAATGGAACCTCTGGTGCGTCTTGCGTGTAGTTGGTACAATGCGTCTGCACCATGCACAGTACCTGCAAATAGAAAAAAAAAATTCAGTACAGTGCTTGACGATTGCAAATATATAGAAAATAGACGATGAATTTTTAAAATGATAAAAAAATATGTGGCCTAGAGTGGCCGCTTGCAGCACTCGTAGTGCCGACAACTTGCCGTATCCCCGGCAACGGTGCCAAAAACTTGACGCAAATTTACCGTGCGTAGAAATGCAAGTGAACACGTCGAAGCAATATAGGCCTTTGTGAGGCCCGAGTCAAACTCAGGGATACGTGAAATTGTCGGAGACTCCTACTAACTACTTGCGATCAGCTAGACCGATTAAATAATTGAGAGTTTTTGTTAAAATTAAAAGAAAATAAAAATAAAACAAAACAAAGCAATCGATTAAATGTTTGGTTTAATTAATTCAAAAGGAGATCTTTAGGATTGCGGTTTCACCGCGAGTTTTCATTGTATTAAATGCATATGCAGTCACTCAATTTTATCTCTCTATCTGGATAGTGGCCTGAAATCAGAATTGCCCACTGTCGTGGTACAATTCACTACCTACATCTAGGTCGGTTCCACTGTCTAACCTATACCCTAAACTAGGTGCATTAAAAATGATCTCTCGGTATCCACCATTAACCTTACACCACCTTGTTCAAGGGATTTGTCAATTAATGTAAATTCCGTCTCTTTTCAACCATTAATTCTTCTTTCAAAGTAACTAAGGGCATTAGATTATTATTATGGTGATCAAGCATAACAATATAATTGAGAAAACGAAATTATACCACGGATTTAAGAGATAAGATATGAATTACTATGATAAAATTGTCATACAATGAATTCTCGGGCTACTCCCGGTCCTAAAAGACAAAGGGGATTAGCCCTTCATGTTCATCTCAGAGCAAAACGTGGAGTAGAAAAAGGGAAACATGGAGAAAAATGTGATTGAGTAGTGAAACCCTTGAACGGATAAGATCCAAGCGATCCTTGGCGTGGAATACGCGTTCTCTCACCTTTCGGTGGTGGAAATCGTCTTCTTCGGTGTCCGGATCGGCTGGGGCGTGCTTCTGGGCTCCGTTCTTCTCTCCACACCTTCTCGGGACATGTGCAGTGGCTAATGATGTGATACTTCCCTCTTGGGCACCGTCATTAGGTATAATTCCCGAGTTAGGTCGCCAATTAATCACATCCGTTGGATTAAGATCAATCTGAAGCAAACTCATATCTGACAGTGCCGATACCATCGACGCCGGTCGATGGTATCGACCTTGCACTGTATCGACTGATTTTCTTTTCTTTTCTCTGTCGCGACTGATGCTTTCTCGATACCATCGACGCCTGTCGATGGTATCAACATTCATAGGCGTCGGTTTTGTCCTTTTACCGTCGATGCAGCTCCACTAGTCGATAGTATCGACATATGTGTCGATAGTATCGACTCACTTCTCGCCAGTAACTTGATGGTATCTCGATACCATCGACGTCCCTGTCGATAGTATCAACTTTCTTCTGGTCCTTGCGGCTGGCAACCTGTGGCCCGGTCGATGGTATCGACCACTATCGATGGTATCGACAGCAGCAGATACTTGTTTTTCCTGAAATTAACACATGAAACCACATAAGTCAAAACAAAATATAATCTTTTGATAATTAATACTCAAAATGTTGAAATAAGGGGAATTTGACATAGAGAAGTAGCATAGACCAAATTAGATGAATTATGCAACATTAACCATGAAAATGACTAATAAATGCATAAAACACATATCAAACAAGTCTATAAATGTGACTCAAAATCATCGCATCAAAAAGCTTCTATTACTTTCTTAATGGGTACTCGGGATACTTCCAAATTATTATGCATCCTGCAAATCAAGAGAAGACAGAATTCACCTACCCAAGTGGTACATTTGCCTACCGGAGAATGTCATTTGGGCTGTGTAATTCCCCTTCTACCTTTCAGAGATGTGTGACATCAATTTTTGTAGATATGCTTGATTCATCATTGGAAGTGTTCATGGATGATTTCTCAGTCTTTGGTAAAACTTTTGATGAATGCTTACTTCATTTGGTTGATGTCCTTGAGAGATGCATAAAGGTTCACCTAGTGCTATCTTGGGAGAAGAGCCATTTCATGGTGCCCGAAGGCATTGTTATGGGCCACTGAGTTTCAAAGGATGGAATTGAAGTTGATAGGGCCAAGGTGGGCCTCATTTCTACTCTTACTATTCCTTCCACCATAAGCCATGTTTGGTCTTTCTTGGGACATGCAAGTTTCTACCACTGATTCATAAAAGACTTTAGCAAGATCTCGAGACCTCTATGCCACTTGCTTGAGAAGGATGTTAAATTTCATTTTGATGACAAGTGTGTTGAAGCCTTCAACCACTTAAAGGGAAAACTAGTTTCTGCTCCTATCACACAGCCCCCAGACTTCTCTTTGCCATTTGAGATTATGACTAATGCATCTAACATGGTAGTGGGGGTTGTGCTGAGCCAAAGAGTTGGCCGAATTCCACATGTTATCTACTACGCAAGCAAAACTCTAGATGAAGGCCAAAGAAACTACACAACCACTGAGAAGGAGTTGCTTGCAGTTATCGCCGCTCTTGACAAGTTTAGATCTTATATTCTACAAAACAAGGTGATTGTCCATACGGACCATGTTGCTCTAAAATATCTAATGGCAAAGAAAGATTCCAAGCCGAGGTTGATCATATGGATATTGTTGATTCAAGAGTTTGACATTGAGATTGTAGACAAGAAGGGAGTAGAGAATTTTGTTGTCGATCATCTCTCCCGGATTGAAGCACCTTATGATGACACGAATAGAATTAAAGAGACATTGCCACATGAGCAGTTATTTCTTCTCTCATCCACTCAAAGGCCTTGGTACCAACACATAGCTAACTTCTTAGCTAGTGGGAGAGCACCAAACACTTAGATGAGGGAGGAAAGCCTAATGTTATTTGTGATGGCCAAGGATTATGTTTGGGATGATCCTCACTTGTTCAAGTATTACTCTGACAAACTTATCTGAAGATGTGTTTCGGAGATGGAGCAGCAAGAAATCCTCTCTATGTGCCATTTCAGAGTTTGTGGAGGTCACTTTGGTGAAAAATGTACTACCACCAAGATTCTTCAAAGCGGATTCTATTGGCCTTCATTGTTCAACGACTCTCATGAATTTTGTAAGTGTTGCTTGAGATGCCAAAAAGTGGGCACTATCTCTAAGAGGGATATGATGCCTCTGTCATCCACTCTTGTAGTGGAGGTATTTGATGTTTGGGGGATTGACTTCATGGGTCCTTTTCCTCCCTCTATTGGATATGTCTACATTTTGGTTGTCGTTTACTATGTATCAAAGTGGATTGAGGTTGTTGCAACAAGGACAAACGATTACAAGGTGGTATGTGACTTCGTGAAATCTAACATCTTTAGCCATTTTGGTATTCCAAGAGCTATGATTAGTGATGGCAGAAGTCATTTTATCCACTGTGCATTTGAAGGATTTCTCAAGAAACACGGGGTGAACCATCGTGTGGCTACTCCTTACCATCCCCAAACAAGTGGTCAAGTTGAGTTAGCCAATCTGGAGATAAAGCTCATTCTAGAGAAGACGGTGAGACCGGACTGCAAGGATTAGTCACTTCATCTCAATGAAGCTTTATGGGCATATAGAACTGCATACAAAGCCCCGATTGGCACTACACCATTCAAGCTTGTGTATGGGAAAAATTTCCATTTGCTGGTTGAGATGTAACACAAGGCACTATGGGCATTAAAAGCTATGGACTTTGACGGAGAGAGTGTCGGAATGAAAAGAAAATTTCAACTTAATGAGTTGGAAGAAATGCGCCATGAAGCATATGAAATGTCTAAGAGATACAAAGAGAGGAAAAAGTTTTTACGTGATAAGTTGATTAAGAAGAAGGACTTCAAGCTCGGAAAGTGGGTGTGGTTGTACAACTCAAGGATGAAGTTCTTTCTCAAAAAACTTCAGTCTAGATGGGAAGGACCTTATCTCATCAAGAGAGTATATCCATTTGGGGCTGTAGTGATTTGTGAAAAAGGAGCAAGTGAGTTTATTGTGAATGGCCAAAGATTGAAATATGTTGTAGAAGTGGGACCGAACAAGGAAAACTAAAGTTTTGATATAGTGATGTTAGTGGAAGAATGTCAAGTTGATGAAGAGATGTGCTTGAATGCACATGAGAGAGACACATACTTTAAAGATGCTTCAAGAATCCCGAGTAAATGATGGAATTCAAGAATCAATACAAGCTCGACTGAAGGTGTGAAATTTAGCGCTAGTGGGAGGCAACCCACCTAGGTTCGGGAGCTTTTTCACCCAACCTTCTCTTTTTGATACTTTTGTTTTCTTTCCCACAAAATACACACATACATGTGTGTTTAATAGTTTTCTTTGAGTTTTGATGATATGGCAGATGGTAGGTACTAAAGAGAGAGGAATCAAAGGTGAATCATGGCCACTATGACCAATTTGTAGCGAGATATCAAAGAAAAACAAAGTTGTTGAATTTGAGTTGAAAAAGTTGAAGGAATGACCCCAACACGGCCTTGGAGCTCCACCACGGCCATGGAAAAAGTTGTGCAAAATGACTGTGGCCCATGGCCACAGGTCATGTCTTTTTGTGTCTAAGATGCCAAAGAAGTCAGTGTTTTTGGCCGAATGGCCATAGACGTGGCGCACCAGACACGACCGTGGTAAGGATGGATGACCACGACCGTGGCGCATGACCACGACCATGGTAAGGTCGATTAGGAGCTTTCTTCATCGACAACACGACCGTGGCACCCCTCCATGGCCGTGCTACAAAACCCTGACCACAATCATGGCCACCTACCACGGTCGTGGTGCGGCCTGATCCAACAAAAAAATATAACTTAAAGTCCATTTTCAACCCGATCCAAGCCATTGCAACACTTCTCTTCACACCACAATGGTCGTGGTGGCACTCCTACTATTGTAGCTCCTCCAAGCTCCACCTCCAAGCCCCCAAATTGCCTCCAAACCACCATCAATCATCCTCAAATCATTCCCCAACCATTCCCCTTCCATTTCCACACCAAATCGTCCATTAATCCACCCTCCATTACCACTTTCTCCTCCATTCTGCCCTACAGCTACCCCCACCTAAAACCTCCACCAAAACCTCCATTTATCCCCCAATCAAAAACTAATCCTTCAACCACCATCTATACCCCCATATCCTTCCATTCCACCCCTCAATCCACCTCCATTACATCGTCTACCCAAAAATCCATTTTTTCCACAACCCTACCACCTCCTCCACCTCCACAAAATGAAGGGGATCACCAAGGCTGTGAAGAAGGGGGCTCAAAAGAGCCTTTATGTGATTACCTAAGGCAAGGCTTGCACAAAAAGAGCCTCCTCTCAAGCCTCCATGCCTTCCCGCACCCCTTCACTGTCAAATTCCATCGCCTAATCACTTCCCCAGTTGATGTCCGTGCATTCATCTCGCACACGGTCATCCGATAGCCACCATATCACCGATGACACGTACCAGGGAGACGAAGGGGAGGAATCTGAGGAGAACATGGACAACTTGATCGATGAGATTGAGACAGTAGTTGATAAACAAAGCCAGAAATCAAAAGCAGCACTGTCCTCATCAATGCGCCCATCGAAGCCCACTCCAGCACGTCGTTCGAAATATCACATGGTAGCGGAGCATAGAGGCAGCCGCAACCTAGGCGGCAATTGCATTCCGATGAAGAGAAGTTCACACATTGGTACCCCAAACAACTTGTGACAATCAACCTTGATACGAGTTCAGGGTCCTAATCTTATAGGTTGGATGAGGAGGAAGAAGACATTGAAGATGAGGAGATGCATCTTTCAGTTGAGGAAGAGGATATTCTAGCTCAATTGGAGGAGGATAGGTTGAAGGCCTTAGGAAAGGCCCCTATTGGAGTGTCCTATGGTAGAGGACATAGGCACAAGAATACTGCACTCACATACCCAAAAGTAATGACAAGGTGAATCGTCACCACAAGGTATGGATGTAATAAAGTGATTGAGGAACTCAGAATCAAGGTGGTTGTGGAAGAAAGTTTGAAGAAAATAGGGTTGTGGGACATTCTTTTCACAAACACCCAAGCCACCTACACCTATTTGACGCAAGGATTCTTCACCACTCTTGAGAAGACAAAGGTGAGAGGAAATGATGTTATCAAATTTTCCATGTTAGGAAGCATGCATACTCTCACAGCAGTTGATTTGAATGGTATATTTGTTGCCAATCCTGAAGATGTCGTTACAATGGATGATGGCCTGCTAGAGAAAGAGGTAGATTTCAACTATGTACACTTCTGGAACCTCTTGACAGGGAGTAATGATTACTATGCAGGGAGGTCAAAAACCTCAGCCATAAGAAACCTCCTATTCCGCTACGTGCAAAAGGTCTTGGCAAACACAATTGTGGGTAGGTACGATAATCAAGGCACAATTTTTCAGAAGGATATGTTTGTCATGATAGCAATGCACCATAAGCGGTATATAGACCTTGGAGTGTTGTTAATTGATCATATGAGGTCCATACCCTCGAAGAGTAAAACACCTTTTGTTGTGGGGGGGTGTAACCTTAATCGCACCTGCTTTGGGATATGACCTCTCTAGGTTGGAAGATGAATTTGAGCATGAGCATGTGGACTTAAACTATCTCATTCACTCACACACTATCAAGATGAAGGACCAAAGAATGATATATCATGCAAGTAGTGTGCCAAACATTGAGCTTGAGCTGTTGTACCATGTTGTACCACTTCTCTCCATGTTGGGAGTCCTCCATAAACTAGAGGCCAAATTGTTGGAATGGCAGCAAAACAACCCAAGAGAGACATACAATAGGGGATACACTGCTGCACAAGAGGGGATTGTTGAATCTAATGTGCAAGGGTAGGAGCAAGAAATTGAAGGACAAAGGCAGCCCTGAAAATCAAGAAGGGATGAGGGAACATCCCAACTGTAGAAGCCCTCAACAAATGCCTATGATATGTCCACCATCCAGACAAATCTTGAGATGATACAAAAGACACAAGGTGACATACAGCTGATCCAGCAATACATGTGGCAAGAACAACAGCAAATGCACTACCAGGTCAACCACTTGTATCACTACCACCATGCCCAAGCAGCAAGAAACCCCTAATGGGGTGGAGACTTTTGGGGTGGCATAGTTGGATATCCAGAGACATAACCTCCACCCCAAGATGACTACTGGGGACATTACTACCAGCATCCTCCTACATGCTCAGCTCCTCCTTCAGATCCTCCTTACTCGTTCGACCAACAGCTACATCAGCCATGACACTTTCCCTATCTACCGTAAGCTATAGTTTCATGTTGAGATAGCATGATTCTAAATTTTGGGGTGGGTAGGGCGGTATGCACCACCTTATCTCTCTTTTTGTGATTTTGATCCACCATTGCCATCTAGTTTAGTTTTCCAATTCTTGCTCTTTTTATTGCATTCGTGCATAGCATGTAGTTAATTCCATGCATTTTTCTGTCTGATTTTCACAAAAAAAAATTGCTCCTTTTTGCCATGCATTGCATTTCATGTAGATTTTTGGTAGTTTTTGCATGTTTTAGCTAGGATTTTCATGTTTTACTGCTTTAAGTTCAATAATGTAGGTTTAAGACGTGATTGAAGTCAAATTGGCACCATTTTGGCCCATTTTACCCAAACTTGAATGTTCTTGCCCAAAAAGCATGTTTTGACTTAATATCCACCGTTTGAAATGAAATTTTTAATCCACAAATGCATGTTGTTTCTTAGAGTTTATTGCTATGTGGTCTTGTTTGTTGACTGTTTACATGTTCATCATTTCTCTCAAGATTGTGAAAATTTTGATTGTTTTGTGAATTGAGCAAGCTACAAATGCTTAAAGCCTATGGAATCACTTAATAGAAATGTGAATGTCATGGTGTTCTATCATGTGGTGTGATATCATTTGATGAAGTGTTGGATTAGTTTTCATGAAGGGAATCTTATGTTGAAGACTACACTGATGACCCCTCTTTGGTCTGACTATTTTTTCACCATCTTCATACCTCTCTGCCTCATGAAAAGATGTCCTAGTGCACATAATCAGCCTTGGCCATCTCAAAAAGTTTGGGGTGGCCATATCTTTATCTTCCTACTTCACTCTATCCACCATATGCCCTATCTACATCGAGGGTGAAGAAAAGAAGAAAAAAAAAGCAAAAATAAAATAAAAGGATGCTCCTATTTAAGAGCATTCAAATAAAGAAAAGATGAGTACTCTATGTAATAGCACTCCAAAAACCTTTCTGCAACCCTTTCTTCTACTTTCATACCCATTGAGCTAGAAAACATCAAATCTAGCTCACTTTACCCTTTTCCACAGCCACATGGGTCATTTAGTGTGGTTCGATGTATAAGATTGAATGCATGAAAGTGAAACTATACTCCTAGCCATCTTTGATGAACACCAACATGAAACGGTTTACCCAGAATGATATGAAGGACATATGGACAGCTCGTGTATTCTATGCTTTATATTTGAAGTTTGTATGGTCATTGCTCATTTCATGATTGGTATGTGAAAGAGGAGAGGAGAGAGGTGGAACACATGCACTTAGTCACTCCCAAGACCATGTAGTCAATAATAATCTGTTGCTATTATTTGTCATTCTTATTGTTGAAGGAAAACTAAAAAGAGAGATTGAGTTGGAGCATACTTGAGGACAAGTATGTTTTAAGTTTGGGGTGGTGATGTAGCCCTATTTTGGGCTCCATCTAGTGCCATTTTTTACTTTAATAACATCTAAAAAAGTTACATTGCAAGTTAATTCCTCCAATATGTGTTTCACTATCAAATGCACTTATGGACATTCTTTGCACTGTTTTCAGGTACTTGGACCATGCATTGGATGGATGGGAGAGAAGGAAGGAGTTCTAGGATTCCTCGACAAGTATAGGAGTCCAAAGAAGGCCCCAAAGCTCCCTCAACCTACCCCCAATGGCCAAGATTCATCATCAAGCAAAGAAATCCATGGATGATGTAAATTGAAGTTCATTTAGCCACTGGAGATCACAACACGACCATGGCCCCATGGCCACGGGTCGTGTCAATTATTGAGTGGAATCAATAAAGATGTTAGGTTGCTGCACCAAACTCTCCATGGGCGTGGTCATCAACATGGCCGTGGTCCATTGAAGACACCACGACCGTGGCCACTTACCACGGTCGTGGCCAGCATAAGAGAAAATGCCCATGTTGCCCCCCCACAATCAAGACATCTTCGTCCAAAATGGTTGTGGTACACCACCATGACTGTTGTGCTACTTACCCAACATGACTGTGGCATCCCTCCACATCCGTGTCCACCACCTATACTTAGCCTTTTCACCCCCCTTTCATACCTTGATCGTGGCCACTCCCCCACGACCATTTCCTACTACCCCCACCACAACCGTGGTACATCAACACGATCGTGGTAACCAACTTACCCTACCCATTTTTTACACTATTTTTCCTAAACTACCCCCACTTACCCTAGTGCTTCCCCACCACCTATATATACATAGGTGGTGGTCGGGGCACAGAGGTTAGACCCCCTAGCTACTGCTACTCACCCCTTGAGCATTCATTGCACTCCACCTTGCATTTATACTCCCCATCCACCATTTCCACCTCCTTTCCACCTTGGAAACCTAGTTTTCTAGGTTTTCCTCCATAATCCCCCATATTCTCATGCCCATATACACCATTGGAGGAGGAAGGATGTCCCCAATCTACTAGGAGGTGGAGAAGGAGGCTTCTACTTCAAGCTTCATGGAGTTATACCCCCTTCTTTCCCTTTCTTTTGCTATTTTCTTGATCATGTCTAGATAAGCCCCTAGTGGTGGGTAGTTTGGGGTCAAAATGTGACTTTGATATCATGTTGGGGGGAATAGCTTATAATGAAAATAATCTCTATCTATGATGATTGCTTCTTACTTCTATCTCATTTCCTATTTTATTGCATGTGGTTTGTGCTTATAACATGGATTTCTTGCTTTAAGATGTTTGATGACACTTAGCTTCTAGGAGGAATTGGAGTGCATGTGGAAATCTTAGGAATAGCTCCTATGTCCAATTAGTGGATCCCTAGCTTACCCCTTTTGTTCCTACATACACATCCCTCCTCCTACAAGTGAGTGTGAGATCTAAGTGGCTAGTGTAAGTGTGATTAGTGAAATTGCCTAGGGCTTTTTAAAGGCTAGATGGCTAGTGGAATGAGGTGAAAAACCCTCATCTCTACTCTCATTTCTACCCTTGGCTCTCAATTGACTAATATAACTTACTATAGAGACCTATACTTGACAAGTCCTACCAGAATTACACCTAACCCTAGTTCCCCAACTAGTAGTACAGGGTACATTCTACTAGCACTTGCCTTATTGTTTGGTTTGGTAATCTAGATAGAATTGTGATAATTGCTTGCTATGTTGAGATCCCCTACCTAATATCGAATCACATCCCCAAACGGCCCACCTACCTAATCTCATTTCTTAAAACCCATTTTGCTTTCTTAGCTTATTTATGCTAATCTAGTTTAACTACTTGTGCTCAATCTAGTTAATTCTCAGTCTTGCCCTTTAGTGTTAACTTAGGTTTTTGCTATCTTTCTTATGGTTAATCTAGTTCTTAGTGAAAATTGCTTTGCTAGTGTAGTGTAGTTCACCTTTGCTCTTGCTTTGTTGGTTGCTTAATCTAGTTCATTAGACTTGCCTGCTTAGGATAACTTAGGGTTGTGATAATCTGGATTTCATAACTGCCTTTACTTTCCTGTTCACCTAGTTTAACAACCAAACAAACCCTTTTAAACCCTTCAACCCTAATCTCTCCAATAGGAACGTAGTCAACACTAGCCTAGCTCTAGTGCCCACTCTGTCCCTGAGGATCGACCCTTACTCGTGGCCTTCACCTATGCTACAATAGTACCTCGTGCGCTTGCGGGTGACCTATTTGGTACTGTGATCGACTTGGTTAGGGTTAATATAAATTTTAAAAAATCCACATGTGTGTCCTCCCTTAGGGTTGCATCTAGCCACCTCTAGTTGGCTAGTATGTAGACTTGGTAGGAAGCGCACCACCGATCACAGTACTCATAGTGTTGGATGTTGTCGCTTCCCCCACAACAATGCCAAAAACATGACATGAGTTTACCGTGCATAGTACGCAAGTGAACGTATCGAAGTAATAAGACTTGTGCGGCCTGAGTCAAACACAAGGAAGCATTTCTCCAGTAGAACACTACTAACTGCAGTCAAATTAGCTAAGCCAGTTGTCAATTGTTGAATTGGGTTGAGTGAAAGAACAAAGATAGAAATAAAACAAATTAAAGGTTGAATTAAACAGAGATGGGGTGAATTCCTTAGGACATTGGCTTCACCACATACAACATTAATAATTGACTTTACACACACTAATATCTATTACCTCAATCCCTGTATAAGGATCCTATAGCTAGAATTACCTATTCCTGTAGTGTAATTCACTACCTAATCTAATGCTAATCCCACTTCTGCGGTTATTGGTTGATTAGTTAGATGTTTTACGGTTATTCTATGGGTTTTTCCTCCCGTTTACACTCCACTTTTCCCAAAGGGCATAGTAGATAGGTAAATCTATGCTATCTGACCCTCATCCTCTCTCCTGAGATGACTAAGCATCTATCAATCCACTCATGGTGATCAAGCACGGGTTAAACATAAAGTTTTCATAGATTTATATCTAGTAAAAAGAGATAAAATTGATATTAATGGATGGAAATCAATCATAGTGTATATTCGAGCTACTCTCGGATCCTAAGGAATAAAGGTTTTTAGCCTTGCATGGTTTTCATCGACGAATACATGGAAGGGAAGAAGAAAAATATGGAAACATGAAGAAACTAAGGTAACCCCTGAATCTCCGCCCGTTCAGAAGATCCCCTCTGTCATACGACCGTTATGCTGTCTTCCGACTACAGAATGTCCTCTGGAGGTGCCCAAATCTCCTCGGTTGAAGCTTTCGGTCATCAGTTCTTCTTTTCTCTCTCTAGTAGTCATACAACAAAAATGATTGCTCCTTTTCTCTTTGGCCGTCATCCCCCTAAGTCATATAAGGCACTTAGGGTCCAAAATAACGACCACTGTTGGATTAGAGTGAAATATGTGACTGGCTTGATTGGGCAGACTCGATAGTACCAACTAGGTGAGTCGGTAGTACCGAGTCACATAGGCTCGGTCATGCAATCCCGATCTTGTCGGTACTATCGACTGGACTAGATAGCACTGAGTTTTGTGGTTTTCAAGCTACCTTTCTGACATCAACTCGGTAGCACCGTGTTGGAAACTCGATAGCACTGAGTTTTCTCAATTCATGATGGGGCTTGCTGATGCTAATTTGGTACCACTAACTTCAGTGGTTGGTAGCATCGACTCTGGGCGAGCTTATGGGTCCATCACTGACGTCAAGTCAGTATCACCGACTGTTGCCAGGTCGGTAGCACCGAGTTTGTTGTTCTTCCTTGTACCTGAAAACACACAAAAACATCATAAGCACTTGGGATGTGTAAAATATTACATAAGATAGTAAAAATCATATAATTTGATGCATTTAATAGAAATAGACCGTCTATGTCATTTCATGCATAATAAATCAAATAAATGACTGATCTACACATGAAATCAAGGAAAAATGTGCCTAAAATAATGACTAAAAACACATGCATCAAACGACACGAGCTCTAGGTGGTCTGTGTGGACTTTTGTAGAGGCGTTGATACTTTTACCGCTAGGAAGACAACATCAGCCAGAAGTTCGTGGAGGAGTTGTTACAGACGTTGTTTGAGTCTACTGTCTGTGGTGGAGACCAGTTGTTGCAGATGAGTCCCATTGCAACTAGGAGTGCACAACTACTGCAATGAGTTATAGTTGTTGGAATTGCTCCAGGACCAGGTATGAACTCATTAAACCATCCTTTCAATTACATAGTTGTTGATGGGATCGTGCTATTTTGGGGAATATGGACAGATAAATTTTTGGTTTTGCTACCTATTATGTGCCCATATTTCCCTATTGTAGTATTATAGCCACGTCAATTTATCATTTTTGGGATAATCGATATGATCAAATTTTTTGTTTTCTATGATTTATTTATTGCACATGATTTGAATACTTAAAGTGATAATGTGTAAGTCCAATCGAAGACTAATCCCAAACTAATATATATATATATATATATATATATATATATATATATATATGTGTGTGTGTGTGTGTGTGTGTGTGTGTGTATTTGTTTGTTTGTGTGTGATGTATATGCAATTTACACATGTCATCCTAAAAGAGAGTTTGATGGTGGACGTGCAGCATGGTTTTATCCAATAACCCTAATTATATGTGCATGGTGGTTGTGTTCTTACTTACTATTTTATCTCGATTTGCATACCAAGTCTGTACCTTCTTTTTACCATTGTAAAAGTATTATTCTTTCCCACCTTTGCTTCCATCGAATGTTGGTGCGTCCCCGCTAGTGGTTCTTTAACACCCCACGAGGTCAGAGCGTACGGGATGTGGGATCTTATGCTTTCAAAAATTTGTAAAACCTACACTAACTACCTACATCTACTAAGACACTACGCATGCAAGCGCACGAGGTCATGTCGTAGTATAGGTGAGGCGACAAGTACAGGGTCGATCCACGGAGATAGAGGGGGCACTAGAGTTAGACGGGGTAGGCTACGTTCCTATTGCAGAGAGTAAGGTTTTTAGGGTTTAAAAGTTGGTTGGTTGTTGATTAAGCTAAGTGAGCAAGTAGGAAATGCAATATGAAACTAAGTTATCAAAAGGCTAAATTAGCAATCTAAGTCAACAAGCTATCTAAACAAGAGCAAGAACAAAGTACAGTAGACTAAGCAAGCAACTAGCAATTGAGAGCCTAATTTAACCACTAATCAAGACCAAAGACCTAAATTAACACTTAGCTAGCAAAACTAGGCAATAAACTAAGTTAACTAAAGCAATTGAACTACACTAGCATTAGCAAGCAAACAGAGAAATTAAGGTTTTAAGCAACTAGATGAAGGAGGTGGGCCGTTTGGGAATGTGACCTTGACATTAATTGGGGGATGTCACCATAATAAGCAATTAACATATTTCATTCTAGACTACCAAACCAAACAACAAGGTGGGTGCTATGAGGATATACCATATGCTACTAGTTGGAGAACTAGGGCTAGGTGTAATTCTCATAGGAATGACCAAGTCTAGGTCTCTAGGATAAGTGGTATTAGTCAATTGAGGACCAAGGGTAAGGATGGGAGTAGAGATGAGGATATTTGACCTCATGCCACTAGCCACCTCAGCCTTTAGGAAATCCTAGGCAATTGCACTAATCACACTTATACTAGTCACTTAGAACTCACTTTTGCATGTAGGAAGAAGGTGATTATGTAGGAAGATAGGGGGCTAGCTAGGGATCCGAATTAAGGACCTAGGAGCCAATCCTAGGATAGCTACATAGAAACCAAAACATCCTAGAGGCAAAAGTCTTCAAACACCACAAGGCAAGCAATTAATGTAATTAAACAACAATCACATGCACAAGTAATGGGAAATGAGATGCAAGCAAAGGCAATCATCATAGAAGTGAAATATGTTCATTACAAATTACATTCCCCCAACATGGTATCAAAGTCACATTTTTGCCCCAAACAGCCCACCAAAGGGGGCTTAGCTATACATGATCAAAATAGAAACAAAGGAGAAGGGGAAGAGAGTAGGAAACACCATGGATGCTTGATGAAGCTTGACTTCTTCACCTCCTTACTGCCAGCCACGAGCCTCCTCCTCCAATAGTGCCCAAGAGCATGGAAAAAGGGAAATGGATGGATAGAAACCTAGAGAAACTAGGTTTCTATGGTGGAAATGAGTGGAAAGTGGGTGGAAATGGGATTAAATGCAAGGAAAGTGGGTGGATGGGAGTAATGGATGCAAGGAGTAGTGCGGGAGTAGCTGGGTAGTGGCTAGGAGGTGCTCTCTCTCGAGCCCTAGAAGCAACTAATGCTTATATAGGAGCTAGGGCTAAGTGGGGGTATAATAGGAAAAGCAGTGGAAAGTTGTGTAGGGTAGGTGATCACCATGGTCGTGGTGGGTGTGCCACGGCCGTGGTGAGGGTAGTGGGGAACGGTCGTGGGGGTTGAACATGGTCGTGGTGTGAAGGAAGTGGTGAAAAAGCGATGGTGGTGGCCACGGCCGTGGCGGAGTGCCACGGTCGTGGTGGGTAACATGCACCACGGCCGTGTGGCTTAACACGGCCATTTTAGAGGAGGAGGAGGTGACCGTGGGAGGGGCCACGGTCGTCTTGATCGTCTTCAGCCATGACCGTGGTGACTTTGCCACGGTCGTGGTGTTCTGGGCAAAAACCTTGTTGGCAACTGACCTCTTGATCAATAAATGCACAACTCTGGGAGGAGCCCACAGCCGTTTTCTCTTCTCGAGGCCACGACCGTGTTGATGGCCACGGTCTTGGTGTCTTCACTGGCCACGGTTGTGGCTGGGAGGCCACGGCCGTGGGACTCTGTGGAATTTCCCTATTGAAACTGTTGGATCTTGGAAATAAACGCACGACCGTGGCATTGTGGCCACGACCGTGGTGAGGCTTGCATGACTTGATTCCGCTTTTGATTTTGTCATTTTCGAATGTCTTTGCTTGGGGATGATTCTTGGCCACTAGAGGTAGGTTGAGGGAGACTTTGGGGCCTTCTTTGGGGCCCTCCTTGAGTGGGGGAACCCTAGAACTCCCTCTCTCTCTCTCTTCCATCTAAGCATGGTCCAAGTACCTGAAAAACAGTGCAAAGAATATCCATAAGCATATTTGCAATGATAATCATATTGGGGAAAAGGACTTGTAATCTAACATGTTTAGATGCAACTTAAGTACAAAATGGCATAGGATGGAGCCCTAAAATAGGGCTGCATCACCACCCTAAACTTAAAACATACTTGTCCTCAAGTATGCTCTAACTCAATCTCTCTACAAATTTTCCACAAACAAGAAATGACAAATGCAATGTAAAAGATGATTATTGCTGAATGGTATCAAAGATGACTGAGTGCATGCATTTCACCTCTCTCCTCTTCTTCTTTCACAATCCAATCATGAAAAGAGCACAAATCACATGAACTTCACATATAGCGCGTAGAAAGCACAAGTTATCCATACTTCTTCCATAAAGTTCCGGGTAAACTGTTTCATGATAGTGTTAATCGAGGATGACTAGGAGTGTTGTTTCACCTTCATGCGTTCAGTCTTATGTTTCAAATCACACCAAATGACCCACGTGGCTGTGGAAAAGGGAAAAATGAGCTAGGTTTGATGTTTCCTAGCTCAATAGGTATGAAAGTGGAAGAAAGGGTTGCGGTAAGATTCTTGGAGTGTTTTTACACACTCATCTGTTCTTTATTTGAATGCTCTTAAATAGGAGCATCCTTTTATTTTATTTTTGCTTTTCTTTTTCTTTTCTTTTCTTTCTTGCCCTTAGTGTAGATAGGGCATATGGTGGATAGAGTGAAGCGGGGAGATAAAGATGTGGCCACCCCCAAACTTTTGGAGGTGGCCACGGCTAATATGTGCACTTTGGCATCTTTTTATGAGGCGGAGGGGTATGAAGATGGTGGAAGAATAGTCAGGTCAAAGAGGGGTCATTGGTATGATTTTCCACATAAGACATCCTGCATGAGTATTAATCCAACACTTCATCCAAGATATCACACCACATGAATGAACAAAATGAAATTGATATATCAAACAAGTAATTCCACAAACACTAAACGTTCAAAGCTTGCTCAATTTCACAATTCAACCAATTCAATCACAATCCTAAGAGAGGTGATGCACATGTAAAAAGTCAAACATTGATGCCACTTAGAAACAAACAATGGTCAACATTTTAATTCAAAACAGTAGAGATTGGGTCAAAACTTACTTTTTAGACAAGAAATCTTAAAATTTGGGCAAAATTGGCCAAAATGGTGCCAATTTGCACTAAATCACATCTAAACCTACTTTAGGGAATTTAAAGCATAAAGCAGCAAATTCTACTTAACATGCACAAGAAATTATCAAAAACTACATGAGAATGCAATGCATGATATGGAATATGAAAAAAAGCAAAAATTTTGAAAAATTACACAAAAATGTAGAAAGCAACTGCATGCCATGCAAAGATGCAATGCAAAGAACAAAAACAATAAAGCTAAACTAGATGGCAGACTTGATATCAAAATGACAAAATGAGAGATAGAGTGGTGCATACCGCCCTACCCACCCCAAACTTTAGAATCATGTTGTCCTTAACATGAAACTATAGCTTAGGGGAGATAGGGGAAGTGTCAAGGATGTGGTGGCTGGTCCGGCATCTGTGGAGGATCTGGAGGAGGAGCTGAGGCTGGAGCTGAGCTTGATGGAGGATGCTGGTAGTAGTGCCCCCAGTAGTCGTCCTAGGGTGGAGGATACGCTTGTGGATGTCCAGCTATACCACCCCAAAAGTCTGCACCCCATTCAGGGTTTCTTGCTGCTTGGGCATGTTGGTAATGGTACAAGTGGTTGATCTGATAGTGCATCTGCTGTTGATCTTGCCACATGTACTGTTGGACAAGCTGCATGTCACCTTGGGTCTTCTGAATATTCTCAAGGTGTGCCTGGATTGTGGCCATGTCATAGGCATTCCCTAAAGGTGGTTGTAGTTGGGATGTCCCCTCATCCCTCCTTCTTATTCTTCGGGGTTGCCTTTGTTCTGCATCTTCTTGCTCCTACCCTTGTACATTAGATTCGGCAACGTCTTCATGTACGGCAGCGGCTCCCCTAGTATACGTCTCCCTTGGGTGGTCTTGCTGCCATGCCATTAGTTTCTCCCTCATCCTGTTGCGAGGTCCCAACACGGATATTAGGGGTTCCGCGTGATATGACATCTCTAGTTCAAAATCCTGCACACTTGTAGTTAAATAAATCATTCTTTTATCCTTCATTTTTATGGTGTGCGAACGCGTCAGATAGTTGAGGTCAACAAGTTCCGCCTCAATCGCGTTTTGTTCCCCTGAGAGATCGTATCCCAACACCGGTGCAATAGAAGTGACGAACCCTCCCATAACGAACGGCTTTGAGCTCTTGTAGGGTACACCCTTTAGATGGTCAATCAAAAGAACTCCAAGGTCAATATACCTCTTGTAGTGCATACCGATCAAGACAATCATATCCTTTTGAGAAATGGTGCCTTGGTTGTCGTATCTTCCCACAATCGTGTTTGCCAAGACCTTTTGCACGTAGCGTGTTAGTGGGTTACTTATGGCAGTAGTTTTTTATCTACCCACATAGTAGTCCTCATTTCCTGTGAAGCTCTTCCAATAATAAGCATAGTCCAAACTGGCCTCTCTTTCTAATAAGCCGTCATCCAATTTCACAGCTTCTTCAGGACTAGAGGCGAAGACAGCATTCAGCTCAGTGGAAGTGAGGGTGCGCATGTTGCCCATCATGGCAAATCTGAGTGCATCACAACCCCTCACTTTAGTCTTCTCGAGAGTGGCAAAGAACTCTCTGGTCAATGCGGGATATGTAGGTTGGGGTGTGAAAAGAATATTCCACAACCCAATCCTCTTCAAGCCCACTTCCACTGCCTCTTTGATTCCTAGATCCTCAATGGTCTTCTCACAACCGTACCTAGAGGCAACGACTCGCCTTGTCATGCACTCGAGGTAGATGAGATCGACCTTCTTTTGCCTGTGTCCTCTACCATAGGACACCCCCACTGGTGTTTTGCCCAGGGTCTTTTCTCTGTCTGCCTCCAAATGTGCCAGAACATTGTCTCCTTCATGCTCCAGCTCCACCTCTTCCTCCTCGATGTCTTCTTCTTCCTCCATCACGTAGGACTGCGACCTCGAGTTGGTGTCAAGATTGTACCAGTGGGCCGACTGTTCCTCTTCTTGTTGTAATCGTCGTGAGGGTTGTGGCTGCACACCACGCCTCGCCGTCACCTAAGACGTCGAGTGGCGGGCTGGTGTAGGCTTCGGAGGGAGTCGGGATGAGGACAGTGCCGCTTTAGATTTTTGACTTCTTTTTGCGGCCGCCGACTTGATCTCATCAACAAGGTTGTCCAAGTCGACCCCCATGGCCTCCTCCTCTTCTTTTTCCTCTCCCTCGTATGTGGCATCTGTGATGTGGTGGCTATCAGATGAGCGGGAGTGTGATCCGCTCACCGATTGCGACCGGCGGAGGGAATGGTGGGCGGAGGTGGTAGGTGAAGGGGTGTGGGATGGCATGGATACATCGGAGGAGCCGTTTTTGGAATGTTGTTTCCCTCCAGTGATGATGTTCGTCCCCTTGGTTATGGTTCTCCCGATCTTTTTCATGGTGGAGATGGAGGTGAAGGTGGTGATTTTCAGATTTTGGTGGAGAAAGCGGTGTGAAAGTGGTTTTGTTGGTGGAATGGAAGGATATTGATGTATGTATGGTGGGTATATGATTTGTGGTGGATTTGGACGAGAATGGAAGGGTTTTCGTGGAGGTTTTGTGTAAGGGAGTTGTAGGGTGAAGTGGAGATGGAAATGGATATGGAGTAGTGATTGGGCTAGATTGGATAGTGGAAAGGGTAGAGGGATGGCTGGGGATTGATTTGGAATGGATTGGGGATCAAATAGAGGTGTTTTTGGGGGTTGGAGGTGGGAATGGGGGAGCACGTAGTCATTTTCCGCCACCACGGTCATTTTCTGGAGGTGGAAGACGATAGAATGAGGAGGGGGTCGGGTTTAGACTTTTAAAAGCATTTTTTTCTGAACCGGGCTCGGCCACTGTCATGGCCAGGGTTGGGTAGCATGGCCGTGGTGGGTTCCATGGTCGTGTTGTCGATGAAGAGAGCCCCGACTTGACCTCGCCACGGTTGTGGCCATTCCTTCTCAGCACAGTCGTGGTGATTTACTATGGTCGTGGCCATTTCTCCAAAAACATTATTACTTTGGCCAACTTGGTTCTTTAATTCGCACGGCCATGGTGGGAAACCACGGTCGTGGCCTTGTCCTCCCGCCACAGTTGTGGTGATTTGCCACGGTCATGGCTGATCTTGCAAAAACCTTGTAACTAAGGCCAAAAAGATGCAATAATTCCCACGGCCATGGCCATGTGCCACGCTCGTGTTTGGCCAAGCACACCGCGGTCGTGGTCTGTCTCCACGGCCGTGTTGGGGTTGTTTCTTCAGTTTTCAAACTTTAAAACTTGAACTTTTGATTTCATTTGTTCTTTTGCCACAAATCTTCTTGAATGACATTGACTTAACTTCTAAAACCTATCTCTATGCTGTCTAACACCTGCACCTCATCAAAACTCAAACAAAAACATCAAGCACAAATGTGCGTGTGTGTATTGGTGTAAAAGAAAACTAAAGTATTGAAAAGGAAAAGGTTCGAGAATCTCAAACCATGTGGGTTGCCTCCCACTAGCGCTAAATTTAACGCCTTCATCCAGGCTTATTGATCTTTGAACTTTTTCACTTTTTTGGAACCTTCAAAAGATCCTTGTAGTAAATTCCTTTCTCATCCCCATCCAAGCTTTCTTCTTCATCAGATTCTTCCTCTACAAGCATAACAACATCAAAATCTTGATTGGCCTTATCCGGGCCGACTTCAACAACAGATTTCAACCTTTTCCCATTGACGGCAAATTCCTTAGCTCCTTCTTTTGCATATATAACCACGGCGCCGGATGGGTAAACCTTTTTACATAATGTAGGTCCTTCCCATCTAGATCGGAGTTTCCCATGGAAGAACTTCATTCTAGAATTGTAGAGCCATACCCATTTGTCGGGCTCAAACTCTTTCTTTCTTATGATCTTGTCATGTAGAAACTTGGTTCTTTCCTTGTAACTCTTCGACATTTCATATGCTTCATGCCGCATTTCTTCTAGCTCATGCAATTGAAACTTTCTTTTCATTTCGGCACTCTCTTCATCACAGTCCATCTTCTTCAAGGCCCAAAGTGCCTTGTGTTGCATCTCAACCGGCAAATGGCAACTCTTACCATAGACAAGCTTGAACGGTGTAGTGCCAATTGGGGCTTTATATGCAGTCCTATATGCCCATAAAGCTTCATTGAGGCGAAGTGACCAATCCTTGCGGTCCGGTCACACCGTCTTCTCCAAAATGAGCTTTATCTCCCGATTTTCCAACTCAACTTGGCCACTCGTTTGAGGGTGGTAAGGAGTAGCTACACGATGGTTCACTCCATGTCTCTTTAGCAGCCCTTCAAAGGTGCGGTGGATGAAATGACTCCCGCCATCACTAATCATAGCCCTTGGAACACCAAAACGGCTAAAGATGTTGGATTTCACGAAATCACACACCACCTTATGATCATTTGCCCTCGTTGCCACAGCCTCAATCCATTTTGACACATAGTCTACGGCGACCAAGATGTAGACATACCCGAAAGAAGGAGGGAAAGGACCCATAAAGTCAATCCCCCAAACATCAAACACTTCCACCACAAGAATAGGTGATAAAGGCATCATGTCAACGCATCATGTCCCTCTTTGAGATAGTGCCCACTTTTTGTCACTTGAAGCAACTCTTAAAAAAGTCATGAGCATCTTTGAATAATGTTGGCCAGTAGAATCCACATTGAAGAATCTTGGCGGCTGTGCGTTTCCCTCCAAAATGACCTCCACACATTCCGGAATGGCACATAGATAAGAATTCTTGTTGCTCCATCTCCAGAATGCACCTCCTAATGAGTTGGTCTGGGCAATACTTGAAGAGGTGAGGGTCATCCCAAATGTATTTCTTGACCATAGCAAACAATCTCTTACTTTCCTCTCTTGTCCACATGTTGGGTATCCTCCCACTGGCTAGGAAATTCGCTATGTGCTAGTACCATGGCTTTTGGGCAGATGAGATTAAGAGAAGTTGTTCATGTGGCATTGTCTCTTTGATTGGACTTGTCATATCAAATGGTCCATCAAGGAGGGAGAGATGGTCTGCTGCACCATTTTCTACTCCTTTCTTATCCACAATTTCTATGTCAAATTCTTGGAGCAACAAAATCCATCGGATCAACCTTGGTTTTGAGTCTTTCTTGGACATGAGATACTTCAACGCAACATGGTCCGTGTAGATTGTCACTTTGTTTTGTAATAGATACGACCGGAACTTGTCAAGAGCAAAGATCACCGCAAGCAACTCCTTCTCGGTAGTTGTATAGTTTCTTTGAGCATCGTCTAAGGTTTTGCTTGCATAGTAGATAGCATGAGGAATTCGGCCAATGCGTTGACCCAGCACAACCCCCACTGCCATATCGGATGCATCAATCACGATCTCAAATGGCAAAGAGAAATTTAGGGGCTGCATGATAGGAGCAGAAATAAGCCTTTCTTTCAAATGATTGAAGGCTTCAACACATTTGTCATCAAATTAAAATTCGAAATCTTTCTCAAGCAATCGACAGAGTGGTCTTGAGATTTTGCTGAAGTCCTTGATAAAGCGGCGGTAGAAACATGCATGTCCCAAGAAAGATCGAACATGTCTTACAGTGGAAGGGATGTCGAGTGTAGAAATAAGGCCCACCTTGGCCTTGTCTACTTCAATCCCATCTTTAGAAACTCGGTGTCCCAGAACTATACCCTCAGGTACCATGAAGTGGATTTTCTCCCAAGATAGAACTAGTCGAACTTTCACGCATCTCTCAAGGACGGCAGCCAAGTGTAGCAAGAATTCATCAGAAGTCTTTCTGAAAACTAAGAAATCATCCATGAACACTTCCAAAGACGTATCAAGCATATCTGCAAAGATTGATGTAACACACCTCTGAAATGTGGACGGGGCATTACACAACCCGAATGGCATTCTCCGATAAGCAAATGTACCACTCGGGTAGGTGAATGTCGTCTTATCTTGATCGGCGGGGTGTACTGCGGTCTGAAAGTATCCAGAATACCCATCAAGGAAACAATAGAAACTCTGCCCAGCCAGTCTCTCTAGAATTTGATCAAGGAATGGGAGGGGATAATGGTCTTTCTTCGTCTTCTCATTTAGTTTTCGATAGTCCACACACATCCTCCACTTAGATTGTTCTTTCACTGGCATTAGTTCACCATCGGCATTTTCTGCAACCGTAATCCCACCCTTCTTGGGCACAACTTGGATGGGACTCACCCACGTATTGTCAGAAATGGGATAGATAATCCCTGCATCAAGCAACTTTACAACCTCTTGAGTTACAATGTCCTTCAACTTTGGATTTAGTCTTCTTTGCATTTGGTGGGTCGGTCTCACATCTTCTTCTAAGTATATCTGATGCACACAAATAGAGGGGTCAATCCCTCTCAAGTCAGCAATAGACCATCCAATGGCTTGGATGTTCTTCCTCAAGACTTCCATCAAGGCATCTTCTTGTTTAGGAGAGAGAATGGAGGAAATGATCATCGGGAGGGTGTCATTTGAGCCAAGGAAAGTGTACTTCAATCCTTCAGGAAGTGTCTTCAACTCAAGAACGGGGGGTGCTTCAAGGGAGTTCTTCAATGGTGCAGAAATAGAAGGAAGGTCCTCACTTGCAGCCACTAAGGCTAGCTCACCCTCTTCATCATCTTCCTCATCATCCTCTTCATCCTTGGGAAACTCGACTATTGGATCTAATCCTCTGCCTTGAGTGGCAGTTTGAATCCAAGAAGGTAGGCATTCTTCCACGATCTCATCTAGGCACTCAACTAGATAGCAGTCTTCTTCTGTTGCACCTATCACTTCGGCCTTGGATGAAGATTTAAAAATGTTCAATTGGATCTTCATGTGCATGAATGTCACATACATCGTACCAGTCCTCACATGGATCACGGCATCAGCTGTGGCTAGGAAAGGTCTCCCCAAGATGATTGGCACCTTTCTAGTCTCTTTTTCCATATCAAGAATGATAAAATCAGTTGGGAAGAAGGCAGAAGTATCCTCATCAAGACGGACTAGCACATCATCCACATGCCCTCTAGGCGTCTTCACAGATCGGTCGGCCAACTGTAGAGTGCAATGGGCTGGCCTCAACCCCCCCCCATTTGGAGATCGGCAAACAGATCATACGACATCAAGTTTATGCTAGACCCCAAGTCAAGAAGATCCTGGTCTATGCGATGTGCCCTAATGTAGCATGAGATGATGGGAGCACCGGGGTCTTTTCTTTTCCGGGGAATGGTGTGTTGGAGAATGGAGCTCACTTGCTCAGTGAGCTTGATCTTCTTAGGCGTCCTCCCTGTTGTCTTTCTTTTGAAGGTGCACAATTCTTTAAGGAACTTTGCATAGGACGGAATTTGCTTGACTGCATCTAGAAGAGGTACGTTGATTTTCACTTGCTTGAAGATCTCCAAAATATCTTTCGCATGCTTCTTCTTTTTCTTTTCAACAGAAGGCTCCTCAAGTGCATCAGGATATGGAGGGAGTTGGGACCCCAATCGGTCCAAATCAACAGTATCATCCACTGGTATCACTGGAATCATAGTATCACGACTCGATATCACAGTATCAATGCTCGGCGTCACGGTATCAACATTTCCTCTTATCACTGTATCATCAATTTGCCTCCCAGCATCAACCTTCTCAGCCTCAGTGTCATCTCTGCCAACAACTGTATCATGGGGGCTCTCCAAAGTCCTACCACTCCTCAATGTAGTCACTACCTTCACATGCTCATGGGTGGTAGGAGAGGGAGCTTGTGGATGTGGTTGTGGCTATTGGGGTGGTGGAGGCCTTTGGTGAGGGGAGTTGGGATTTTGGAGAATGAATTGGGGTTGCGGTTGTTGTTGTGGTGTGGGGTGGTATTGTGGAGGTGGTTGTTAGTAGGTGTGAGGTGGAGGTGGAGCATATTGATAATTGAGTGGCGCTTGAGGAGGCGGAGGACCATAGGGGTTTGGTGGGGCTTGGTAAGATGGTGGAACATAAACACTCTAAGTGTTCCCTAGAAAAAGTCCCATCATTGTTCGGATTTGGCATTGGTTGAGATGGAAGTCTACCTTCTTCTCTTATAGCCAAAGAGAGAGAAATTTGATCCAACCTCTTCTCAAGACAGTTTATAGACTGCCCATGTGCATTGACATCTTTTTTTTGCTTCATATAGGCTTCTTAGCCTTCCTAGTACCTCGTCCTCAAACTTGGAGCTGTAGCGTGGTTTTTGTTGCCCCTGTCCTTGTCCATCCTCATTCTGTTGTTTCCAAGAGAAGTTTGGGTGGTTCCTCCACTCAGGAGTGTAGGAGTTGGACATTGGGCCCTGGTTGTTGCGGCCACTAAAGGAATGTAGAGCATTGACTTCCTCGTCTGCAGTATCAACAACCATTGCGGGTTGGCTAGAAGAGCCAGCCACTTGATTCTTCATCATCTGCATCATATCGGCCATCATCTTCATCATATCGGGGTCGGTGCCATTGTGTACGGGAGCCATGGAGGAGGGTGGAGGAGTGTAGTTCTGGCTGCAATGCCCCCCTTTAGTGGAAGCTCAGTGGTGAGAATTCTCAGTGAGATGCTCAAACAGCGGCCATGATTCATCGGGCAGATTTGCCATGAAAGTGCCCCCGCAGGAAGAGTCGACGTTGTTTTGGCTTTGCTCCTCAAGCCCGGTGTAGAAGGCCTGAACTAGCTACCACAGAGGAACCTCATGATGAGGGCAATCGCGAAGTGGCTTCTGGAACCTCTCCCACGCCTCGTGGAAGGGCTCGTTGTCTTTCTGGGCAAATGATGTGATGCAACTCCTCATATAAGATAACCTGGCTATTGGAAAGAACTTCTTCAAAAATTCATTCTTTACTTCATTCCATGTGACGAGTTCTGGCTTCATCACATACCACTCCTTGGCCTTCTCTTTGAGAGAGAAGGGAAAGAGCGTTCTTCTGATTGAGTCGTCGGTGGCGGCAGGAGTGCGGAAGGTGGAACACGTTTCAAGGAACGCGTCGGTGTGGTGGTAAGGATTCTCGTTCTCCATTCCGTAGTATGTGGTGGTAAGGATTCTCGTAACACAAAGAATAAATAATAGCAATGGTGAGGGCAAAAGGAAAGGCTAAGCTACACTTTCTAACTAGGCCGAGCACCTCTATCCCCGGCAATGATGCCAGAAAGCTTGGTGCATCCCCGCTAGTGGTGCTTTTACACCCCACGAGGTCAGATTGCACGGGATGTGGGATCTTATGCTTTTGAAAATTTGTAAAACCTACACTAACTACCTACGTCTACTAAGACACTACGCTCGCAAGCGCACGGGGTCGTGTCGTAGTATAGGTGAGGCGGCAAGTATAGGGTCGATCCATGGAGATAGAGGGGGCACTAAAGTTAGACGGGGTAGGCTACGTTCCTATTGTGGAGAGTAAGGTTTTTAGGGTTTAAAAGTTGGTTGGTTGTTGATTAAGCTAAGTGAGCAAGTAGGAAATGCAATATGAAACTAAGTTATCAAAAGGCTAAATTAGCAATCTAAGTCAACAAGCTATCTAAACAAGAGAAAGAACAAACTACACTAGACTAAGCAAGCAACTAGCAATTGAGAGCCTAAGTTAACCACTAATCAAGATCAAAGATCTAAATTAACACTTAGCTAGCAAAACTAGGCAATCAAATAAGTTAACTAAAGCAATTGAACTACACTAGCATTAGCAAGCAAATAGAGCAATTAAGGTTTTAAGCAACTAGATGAAGGAGGTGGGTCGTTTGGGAATGTGACCTTGACATTAATTGGGGAATGTCACCATAATAAGCAATTAACATATTTCATTCTAGACTACCAAACCAAACAACAAGGTGGGTGCTATGAGGATATACCCTATGCTACTAGTTGGAGAACTAGGGCTAGGTGTAATTCTCATAGGACTGACCAAGTCTAGGTCTCTACGATAAGTGGTATTAGTCAATTGAGGACCAAGGGTAAGGATGGGAGTAGAGATGAGGATATTTGACCTCATGCCACTAGCCACCTCAGCCTTTAGGAAATCCTAGGCAATTGCACTAACCACACTTATACTAGTCACTTAGAACTCACTTTTGCATGTAGGAAGAAGGTGATTATGTAGGAAGATAGGGGGCTATCTAGGGATCTGAATTAAGGACCTAGGAGCCAATCCTAGGATAGCTACATAGAAACCAAAACATCCTAGAGGCAAAAGTCTTCAAACACCACAAGGCAAGTAATTAATGTAATTAAACAACAATCACATGCACAAGTAATGGGAAATGAGATGCAAGCAAAGGCAATCATCATAGAAGTGAAATATGTTCATTACAAATTACATTCCCCCAACATAGTATCAAAGTCACATTTTTGCCCCAAACAGCCCACCAAAGGGGGCTTAGCTATACATGATCAAAATAGAAACAAAGGAGAAGGGGAAGAGAGTAGGAAATGCCATGGATGCTTGATGAAGCTTGACTTCTTCACCTCCTTTCTGCCAGCCATGAGCCTCCTCCTCCAATGGTGCCCAAGAGCATGGAAAAAGGGAAATTGATGGATAGAAACCTAGAGAAACTAGGTTTCTATGGTGGAAATGAGTGGAAAGTGGGTGGAAATGGGATTAAATGCAAGTAAAGTGGGTGGATGGGAGTAATGGATGCAAGGAGTAGTGAGGGAATAGCTGGGTAGAGGCTAGGAGGTGCTCTCTCCTGAGCCCTAGAAGCAACTAATGCTTATATGGGAGCTAGGGCTAAGTGGGGGTATAATAGGAAAAGCAATGGAAAGTTGTGTAGGGTAGGTGATCACCACGGTTGTGGTGGGTGTGCCATGGTCGTGGTGAGGGTAGTGGGGAACAACTGTGGGGGGTGAATACGATCGTGGTGTGAAGGAAGTGGTGAAAATGTGATGGTGGTGGCCATGGCCTTGGCGGAGTGCCACGGTCGTGGTGGGTAACATGCACCACGATCGTGTGGCTTAACATGGCCGTTTTGGAGGAGGAGGAGGTGACCGTGGGAGGGGCCATAGTCGTCTTGATCGCCTTCGGCCACGGTTGTGGTGACTTGGCCACAATCGTGGTGTTCTGGGCAAAAACCCTATTGGCAACTGACCTCTTGATCAATAAACGCATGACCGTGGGAGGAGCCCACGGCCGTTTTCTCTTCTCGAGGCCACGACCATGCTGATGGCCACGGTCGTGGTGTCTTCACTGGCCACGGTCGTGGCTGGGAGGCCACGGCCGTGGGACTCTGTGGAATTTCCCTGTTGAAACGGTTGGATCTTGGCAATAAATGCATGACCGTGGCATTGTGGCCACGGCCGTGGTGAGGCTTGCATGACTTGATTCCGCTTCTGATTTTGTCATTTTCGGATGTCTTTGCTTGGGGATGATTCTTGGCCACTGGAGGTAGGTTGAGGGAGACTTTGGGGGCTTCTTTGGGTCCCTCCTTGAGTGGGGGAACCCTAAAACTCCCTCTCTCTCTCTCTTCCATCTAAGCATGGTCCAAGTACCTGAAAAATAGTGCAAAGAACATCCATAAGCATATTTGCAATGATAATCATATTGGGGAAAAAGACTTGTAATCTAACATGTTTAGATGCAACTTAAGTACAAAATGGCACAGGATGGAGCCATAAAATAGGGCTGCATCAAATGTAACTTGAGGTTTCTCATTACCATGTAATAAGTTTGATAGCAATATGATAGTTCTTTTTCTTGCACCAATGAAGATGAAAATCAGCGTCAAGCGGGCCGACCATTTTACATGACAAGCCAATCAGTTGGAGGACCGAGGAGGGAAGACAATAGGAGCAAACTAACTACTGGTGGGTCCAACTGATCATTTGGAAGGAGTCCATACATCGGTTGGACAGGAGGCCAACCAATCATTTTAGGTGAGAAATCGACCAGCCAAGAGGCTGGACAATCAGTTCAAGGGTTGAACCAATCAACTTGGATTGGCAAGCACAAATCTACACCAACAACATGTTTCTGCATATGATGTAGATCCTAGGTTGTGGTAATTCATTGTGGCTCCAAGGAACTATAATATCATGTCCATAACCATCACTTTTTGTTTTATATTGCATGTTTGCATTGTGGGATATAGCTTGTATATGATACATACTATATATACATGGTGATGGGATAAAGTATGTATATATACAAACTCCTTCAAATAAATCATAAGCCTAAGATGCTTTGCATTAGCTACACACTAAAAAACTTGATCAACTAAGTGTAGGTTATGCCTAAGCATGGTGCGTCATCCATCTCGGGAAGTGTGATGGTAGTAATGTAGGTTTCGCCCAAATGGGGTTCATTATTATTGGGTCAGCTATTGGGTCGGGCTTAACTGAGTGACCTTAATGGGATTAAGAACCAAAGGCATACATATGACTATGGCAAAGAGTTGTGCATATCATCTATCTAAGAATTGCATAAGATGCAATTGGCAAACATTTCCTACCTTAATGATTGACTATGGATGTTGGCATTGGTCGAGTAATAGTTAAATTGGTTTTAGATCTTGGTTTAGTAGAAGGTTGTATGATGTGATGTTCAAATTGATATATGAGGGCTATGAATTTGAATAAAATAGTGAGAGTGATAGTAAATGAAATCCTAATCAACATCGTCAAATTTTAATTAAATCAAAAAATGAGTTTTTGATAAAATTACAATTTTTTTGTAGAAACAAATGGTGACGCACAACAACACTTTTTCTCTGTGATCAGTCCTTGAGAAAGACAACTTAAATGGGAATAACTTCCATGACTAGTTTAGGATGATGAGAATCATTTTCACACAAGAGTGCAAGCTCTATGTCCTAGAGACACCAGACCCAGATTAACCTCTTCCCAATGCACCTAAGGCTGACATGGATGCTTACAAGAAGCATACTAAAGATGTCATTGATGTCAAGTGTTTGATGTTATGCTCAATGAACTATGAGTTGTAGAGGCAGCATGAGAACATGGATTTTATTGACATGGTCACACATCTTAAGAACATGTTCCAAGATTAGGAAATACATGAGAGATATGATGTCTCCAAGGCTTTGTTCAAATGTAACATGGTAGAAGGAAATCTAATAGGTCCTCATGTGCTCAAGCTCATTGGGTATGTGGAGAACCTTGCTAGACTGGGATTCCCCTTGGGTTAAGAGTTGGACATTGATGTGATTATGCGGTCTTTATCGGAATCATACAGTCAATTTGTCATAAACTACAACATAAATGACTTTGACAAATCGTTGATAGAGTTATTAGGCATGTTGAGAATAGCTAAGACACAAATGGAGAAAGATAAGCCAACGTTTGTGATGATGACCAACAAGACAAAGGAAAAGTCTTTGTGATGATGACCAACAAGATAAAGGGAAATTCTAAGGGAAAAGGCAAGGCTAAGAAGAGTTCTAAAGCTAGCCAGAAGACCAAGTCTTCAGATCTCAAGGCAAAGGGAGGAATAAAGAAGAGAGGTGGTTGCCACCACTATCATCAGTCTGGACATTGGAAAATGTATAGCCCTCTCTTCCATGGATGTGCATGATCTGAAAATAAGTAAAGTTTTTATGAAAGAGCAAGGGTGGACTGTGTGGAGCAACAATTTCTGCAACTTTAATCTACATTTATAATTTAACTTAGCCCATTGGTCATGTAACAGAGTTAGTTGAACTGCTATTTCATTATGCCATAATAGAAACATTTTACTTTATGCATCTTGTATGACAAGGATGATAAATCAATACCCTAACATCTAAATGATCTTTATATGAAAGGATCTAAAGATAAATGTTAATAACATAAATACCAAAAAGGATTGTTACTGATAACTCAAACAATATTTAGCATTGTCATCTTGGGCACATGTATAAGAAATGCATATCTATAATCCATATTGATGTTTATCTAGACTCTTTTGGTTATTGAACCAACAAGAGACATGCAAATCTTATTTGTGAGCAGCATGATAAACTACCTCTCACTAGGTGTAGTGGGGAGGGTAAGCATTTTATTAGAGCTTATATATGTTGATGTATGAAGATCTTATAGAATAAATTCTACAGATAGTTGTTTGTACATCATTGTATTCGTTGATGAGATCAGTTGATATAGGATTTGTATTTGGTGAAATGCAAACATGAATCTGTTGAAGTGTTCAAGGAGATTATAAATGAAGTATAATTTTGATAAAAGTACTAAGAAGCTTTGATATGTTCAAATATTGAAATACTTTACATCAAGAGTTTGAGGTCCTTCTAGAAAGACAGTGATAATGTATCACAAGTCAATTCCACCAAAAACATGATGATGTATCAGTAAAAAGGAATCACATCATGATGAATCGTGACATGGTTATCATTTAATATAATCTTCTAACTTCCTTTAGAATCATGCTTTACATAAAATTGATGTACCATATAAATGGTTTAAAAGACATCATATGTGATATGATATGGGAATGTCCCCTAGTGTCTTAAGGATTGAAAGCTACATAAAGAAAGCAGTTTCTTGAAAAGGTTTATCCACAAACCATAATTGTCGAATATTACCTTTAATACCAATCTAATAACAAAAGGGTTTTGTTACTAGAATAAATGAATTCCAAAAGAATCAGTGGGGGTAAAAGTAGAACTGGAAAGGTTCAAGGTCAACAGGAAAGGTACAATGAGAACATGTGAGAATCACAATTTTTTGTGGAATCTCAAGTTCCTCATGTAACACAGAACCTCATAAGTTCTAGTAGTACACATGTGAGATTGAAAGATTGTGAATCTAATCACTCAGATAGGTTGATCATAAGATGATGAGCCAACAAATCAACAAGAAGCTATTGAGAACCAGAATCTGAGAAGTGGTTTAAGTCCATTAGGGAGTCCATGTACACTAACAAGGTATGACCTTGGTAGTATCCCCCAAAGGGGTAAAACCCATAGGGTGCAATCGGGTTTTTTTGCAAAGACCTACATGGATAACCTAAAAGGACATATTGGTTGTGAAGGTTTTCAAATTATCGTTGAACATGAAAAAATCCCTTTTACCAATTGCCATGCTTAATGTTGGAGCTAGTGTAGACTATGAGATTTGGCATATGAAGCTTAAAACCACATTCCTCAAAGGTAATATATGGAAGGATGTGTACGTGACACAGCCTAAAGGTTTTATAAACTTGTGCAAATAAAGTTTATAAGCTACAAGTTCAATCTGAGAGATTAAAACAAGTATCTTAGAAATGAGATCTTTTGAATTGACAAGATAGTCAAAAAGTTTGACTTGAATCAAGACAAAATATGAAATGTGATTACAAGAGATTTAGTGGGAGCATATATGAATATTCCACATGATAATGGGGAATAGCATATAAATACTATGAGTATTGGGACATGGCATGGAAAATACCTTAAGTAATGAAGGATTTGGTGAAACATCCTATGTGATAGAGATTAAGATATATAGAGATAGTTATTGAAAGTTCCATAACCTAAGTATGAGCACATATAATAGCAAGATACAAAAAAAGTTGAGCATGAAGGATTCAATGAGAGAGAGTCCTGGATTAGTCCCTCATGAACCCTTGTTTCGATTCTTGTGAAGAATGGAAAGACATGAGCAAGATTCCATGCACCAACATTGGATCTATCATGTATGCTAATGTACTCAACCCATTAGTCTTATATGTATTTCACATGACAAGATGGTATTAGTTTCCCATGAGGGTCATTGGAATGTCATCCTTTAGAGCTCAAGAAGCAATATAAGGATTAGTTGCTAGATCATGGCAACAAGGAAGAATTGGATGTAAGGTGTTACCCTGATGCAAGCTTCTGGAATGATAAAAAGTGATTGCAATATTAAAAATTGTCTGTTTAATCTTAAGAAAAAGTTATAATTTGGAAGAGTTTCGAGCTACAGGTCATTGTTAGAATTCTACAATTGAAGTTGAGTATCCTAGTGTTATGAACACAAGAATGGATACTATATGGATCTAGAAGTTCATATGATGAACTTAAAGATGTTCTAACCATTTATGACACAATAGAGATACTATGACAAACAATGGAGCTCTGGGTTAGGAAAGGAACATCAGCTACCATATTATGAAAGTTCCATCTCATATGAGAAATTGTACAGCATAGAGATAAGGAACATGAAAAACACAAACTAAAAGAAAAATGTTGCTAACGTGTTGATTAGCACTTGCGTAGAAGAAACATGATGGACATATTGAAATCACTAAGAATGAGATTTGTAGGCAATTGGATCTAAGTGCAAGTGGGAGTTTGTTGGTATGTATGCCCAGAGAGCCATTCATATGATGATTGTGATGGCATATTACATAAAGGATATGATTAATAATAATACAAGCAAGATTCCAATTCATTCTATTTCACTCAGTTATGAGATAATGAGGAAACATAATGAATGTTTAAAGAATGATAATACTGAATGATGTATGTCTTCAAGTACGTGACTTGAACAATGAGATCATATGAATGTTAAGACTATGTACATTCTTTTTATGTCTCTGGTCGGTTGTTGTTGTGGAAGGTAGATAGACATTAGTAACACACAAGACTGGAGTGCGGGTTGGTTGATGACAGAATCTCATCAATCATGATATGTGATATCAAACCAAGCACACAGATACTTGTTAGAGAATAGTGTATCTGAAAGACCCACCTTGAGAGTGACAGATGGAAACTTTATATGGTTGTCATAGTCATCTCTCATAGTGACAGTGGTGATTGTAGTTCTTAGACTTGAATTCACTACACTCATCACATGTTGTTCGGTATACTTTGACATCATCCAATGTAACCCTAAATTAGGATTACCATAACAATAATGATTGGGTAGTTATGACACATGGGGACTAATTGTGAGTGATGTAGATGGGATTTTTCCCTCCTACTAGAGTATGATATCATGGTCACTTGATAAGAGAGACTGAGAAAGGCATGTGCATGCACATGTGGATCAATATATATGATATGGAGGTCACATATATCTCAAACAGTCTGCTCTTAGCTCAAAGAACATGGATTGAACATTGAAAGGATGACAATTGCATGCCTCAACTTCAATCTGGATATCAGAGACAAAGGAATTATATAATCATTGTAACACCTTACACAGATTCTAGGTTGAAGTTGTTCTCCAACTTTCCATTCACTTGGGCATCACTGATGTGCAACTAGGCACCACTCTTTGCTTGTGATAACATAAACTAGTTATGGACATTCACTACCGACGTGATATGGGACCTCTAGGGTCACACACATAGGAACTCACCTAGAAGAGGATTTTATCCATGAATGATGTTTAACTTGATTACTAAAGATGTTTAGGTATTCAATTAAACAACCAATTAATAGACTGGACTCAAAACTATAAATTTCAGTTGTTTGACTGACTGTTTAGGGTATCAGGTTGATTGGAAATTGAATTGGTTGAATTCTACATGAGTCAGGACACCAACTGATTGGCTCACTGGGTTAACCAATCGACTCAGGTTGGTGAGACGATCAGTTCACCTAGTGAAACAATCGGCTCAGTCATGGCAACTGAAGCATCTGACAATTTTCCTTATTCATGAGAGTAGTTATCATTTCATTTGTTCAATTCATTTGGTACAAGGAATTAATGTTGGAGATTAATTGAAAAATAATTGTCAATTCAATTGTGATTGGGAAACATGTGGACCAATTGGCTCATTGTGCCAGTCGACCGCATCACCAGTGAACTGATTGGTTCACTTGTTGCAAGATGCAAAAATCATGGAAATTTTGGACCCTTCTACTCCCACATAGATTGGGAACCCATACCCTAACTCCTCCCATAAATGGAGGGGTACTTGGGGATTCCCAAGACACACAATTGAGAATATGTTGCTCTAACAATTATTCTCCTATCTAGTTGTGGTAACCGAGAGAGCCCAAGCAAGTCCTACTCGACTAGGGAGGGACAGCAAAGGAGATAACAACTGAGATAATTGTGGGAGAGCAAGTTGGTGACTAGTACATGAACACAAGTGAATAACTCCATCCTGTCAGTTCTCATAGAACGAAAAGAGTTCTAGGTGGTTCGCCTGGACTTCCCTAGAGGCGTGGATACTATTCTCGCTAGGAGGACAACATTAGCCAACAGTGTATGAAGGAGTTGTTGTAGATATTGTTCAAGTCTGATATCTACGATGGAGACCAACAATTGTTGCAGATGAGTCCCAGTGCAACTAGCAGTGCACAACTACTGCAACAAATTATAATCACTGGACTTGCTCCAGGACTAGGTATGAATTCATTAAACCATCCTTTCCATTACATAGTTTTTGACGCGATCTTATTGTTCTGGGTAATATGGATAGATAAATTTTGTTTCTGCTTCCTACTCTGTGCCCATATTTCCCTACATTTCTCCCCCCTCAATGTTACAATAAATCACTCAAGCACTCAAATATGCAAAGACTTTCCCTCAAGTGGATACTCTAAATCATTAGATATTTGGGCAGGAATAGAGGCTTCATGATAATGATAATGGTATATGGAGCATAAGAAAGAACACTGAATAGACACCAAGATCGTTATCACAGTCTTCGTCATAGTAGCTAGAATGATGGATCACAAGTCCTAGAGAGTGCTAGATCACTAGAAGTAGAAATAGTCAACATGCAAACAAAGCACGGATGACCAGAGAGTCAACATGCAAAAAGCACAGACAAGCCAGAGAGTGCTAGCACATAGAAGCAAAATTCAATGACGTAGGCGGATAGCAGACCAGTATGCAAAGGAGAAACCAAGTAAATAACTCCAATATGCAATGTAGACGAATCTCCATGTAAAGTCAGCAAAAAAAGTCTTCATCATCTTCCCTCTTCATAAAATATCCATCACATTAGTAGACGTCAATGTCCAGAGAGTGTTGGTCCATAGAGTCTAGAGAATGTTGGTCCAAAATAGAAGGTCAACGTGCAAACAGAGCACAAATAGCAGATAGTGAAAAAGCACAAAGCAACAAGTAAAATGTGCTATCATAGCACAAGTAGCAACAATGTCGTCCAAATATGTAACTTCATAGCAACAGTCAATGTAGATGATGAATAAGAAATAATAGCATCATAAAGCTCCTCATAGAATAAATAAGCATGAATAGTCCACATAACAATAGAAGGATCCTCATAGAAGCAAAAAGAACACCATCATAGCAGAAGTATCCATATAGTATTTGTAGCATGAAGACCAATAGAACCACATAATGAAATTCTTCTTCTCTCCTTCATCTCTCCTCCATCTCATTTCTTCACTCTACTCTTCATCCTCTATTTTCCCCCTCACACCAACCATGAAAAGAATGAAGAGTGGTTGGAGTTGAGAATTAAAAAAATGGCAGAGGTAGGATTGTGCAGGCAATATCTGTGGAAGAGGTATCCCGATAGAGAAACTCAAGGTGCAATATGACCTGATTACATAGATCCAAATAGAAAAATAAATGTATCTTTTCTCAACCCAAAAAGATATTTTTCTGACCCTAAGGCAGACAAATCTGGGGGTGCAGGGGCGGATCCCCACAATTTTTTTAGAGTAGGTAAAAAAAAAGACTACCAAAATGGAAACTTAGTAGAAAGAGGAGGTACACTATCATAATGTTACTCAGTAGGACCAATAGGTTCAATATGTATTGAGGAGGTAGGCAAAATGTTATGTAGGATTGGAAGACTGAGGGTGTAACAAACAAAATTTATAAAAATGTTGAAAGTAGGAAGATAATTTTTGCTGGTAAGAGAAAGAAGGGACACACCATGTATAGATACCTCCTTCCTCATATAATAGAATCATTGTAGCACACTAAGATGTAGCAACAGGTAGCAGTGAAGATGTCGTGTATTTGAGTGAAACATCGTGTGAGTTGACATGGGGAGCAGCAGTGGCAGGCGACATGTCGTGTCGATGAAGAGACACATTGTGTCTGATATCATAGTAATAGAAGCCAATGTCAGCATAACCAGGAGACACACCCTATCATTGAAAGGACATGTCATGTCAGTTTGTAAAATCTTAGGGAAGAAGCAGACAACATGCAGTGTCAAGGTACATGCAACACGTCATGTCCAAAAATGACGAATCAAGTCACGAAGAAGCAGAACACCGCTTACACGTTGTGTCCAAAAATGACACGTTGTCTTGGTAGTGATCAGGAATAAAAAAACCTCAGAGACAGTAGCAAGAGAGGGGGGAAATCCTTCTGAATCTCCACCATAGCAACATATGGGTGATGTATCCCTAATATCATCAAAAAAGAGAGATACTTACCCAAGATTTTGGATTAGATCACGTTGGTGGTGGCATGGAGTAGATCACAGATAGAGTATATAACAATGGAGTAGATCTGTGATGAAGGCAACGAATAGGATAGTGATATATTCATTAGAAATAGGGATTGATGGAGGCATGGTGGCCCTTGTAGATTTGAATCCAATAACTTCATAGGATGGATTTTGTTGATGTAGATGGATACATCTCGGAGGAGACGACTCCAAGGAGAAGCAAGGATGGAAAATACCTATGGACAATCATCGACAATGCCCAGCAGTGGCGGCAGCCACCTACAAGGGGAGGCATCTCTCCCTTGTAATATCTCTCTCTTAGGGTTTTGGGCAGCACATGAGCGACACTCTGATACCATGTGGAAAATGATATATGAGTGTGGGGAGAACCCCAAACGTATACGTTTTTCTTATTGCTTGATAGATAGGAGGCAGCCACCCTTTCCTATAAAAAGGAGAAGGGGAAGCATACAGACACATGAAGAACCCTAATGGGCCAATACACCATCAGGTCCATTTACAAATAGACTAAACAGAACTTAAGTACAAGACTAAAACACTTAAGTAAATAGATACTCTAACAATAATATAGTTACTTTAGTAGATGTGTGGTTTGAAAATTACATGAAAACATACATATATATTCAATGGTATAAAAGAGAAATGTAATATAAAAGGACGTACTTTTATAAACATTTGCATACAAATGTAAGAGGATAGAAGACATGTTAGTTTATAATATAAAAGAATCTACTTCCACATATTGTATTCAAATGCATATTCAAGATCTAAGTTTAAATGTGTGGCTAGTATACATTTATTTATGTTGGATTTAAATCATGGATGTCCCTATTAAGGGTACTTTGGCATTTAATATGTGTATATATTAAGGCTTAATTGAATATTATCCCTTTTTGGAGATCCCAAGTTGATCGTCCATTTTACTAATTTGAAATCTTATGAACTTTTGTGGACTTTGAATCATTCTATTTAAATGGGTTACTTTACCCCTCTTTCTGTGCTCTTAGTACCCGATGAGAATTATGACTGGAATGCTAGTGTTTCCACTCTATTTGTGCATGCTACATGTTTGACTAGAATATCTATAATAGTGGTACTTATGTACAATCATACATATAAAGGGCACACACATTCTGTCAGGGTTGTGTGTTTCATTCTTACTTTTTAGGCCATGATCCTATGGTGTTATGGCCCTATTTTAGGTACAATTAGTCTACGTCATCTATACATGCAAAACATTGTTTATTTGAAAATTTTGTATGTTGTAATGGCAAGATGTTCCTTTTGTCTCAATATTTCTATCCATAATGCCTCAATCTCTTGATTTGACTTTTTTTAACTTCCCTATATTATATGGCCCCTTTTCATGGAAACACCCTTTTTATACTTGTAACCCAATCTAATTCCCAAATGTTGTTTATATGCATATACTTTGCGTTTAGTGAGGCATGCTTTTGTTTCTTGTTTCTTGGGTGATTGTCCCCTTCCACCCAGGTGTAGGTACATTAGAGAACAAAAAACCCAAGAAAATCATATTTAGACATTTAACTTTGAGGATAGCTTGAAATGGTCGATTTCCCTTAGCAATAGGTCTTGCATGTTATTATATTTTATTAGATTGTGCCTTTTTATTTTGCTACACCACCTTTCATGGTGGAGAAAACTGCATAATGATACACTTTGTAACCTTAGTTATTCTTTGATTACTTTATATTTGAATGGCTCTTTGTATCTTACCATTTGAGATGATTACCTCTCAGATCCCACTATTTATGTCATGGTGTTAGGGCCTAAGCACTTGGCAACTTCACTATTTCAAGTTATCCTATATTGTTCCCTAATTAGGTAATCGGTGACCCTTATAAACTTTTTTTATACATGTCTCTTTGTAGTGGATTACTAATTAGGGTATTGATCCATATCTAAATTGGTCACTACCTCTCACCACACCACTTAAATGGTTGAGACTTAGTATTTCACAAACCCTTAACACCCTTGCTCTCTAAATGGAGGTGTAAATGTTACCACATAGGAGTTGACTCTTGTAGCATTTGATTCCTAACTATTGTTATATAGGATGTTAGCTTGAGCCTTATGAAGTTTAGCTTGATTTTGAACACTCCTAGCTAAGAATAATCTTTGTTCTTGCCTTAGAAAATTTTTGTTGTTGTTTTCTAGCATGCCTCACATACATCCATTTTAAGTACTGATAATGCATGAATGACAAACCTAAAATTGTGAGTAAGTTTTAGAGTTTAAATGACCTCCTTGATATATATTAGGTGGATATTTGAACTATCCCAACTATGGTTTAGCATGTCTTGCCTTCAACATGGAGAATCTCAACATGCTTATTCCTTAAGGTCGTTTATATGATGGTGGGAACCATCCTCATTGATGGTTATGCCTCATTCATGCGGATTGGTGGATTAAATCTATTAGTTCAACGGACTATTCTTAGGAGTTCATTTCTCTCATCTTTGAGGTGTAATTAGATTACCTAATGAATCAGATGATAAGTAATTTGATTATATATTTGACCTTACCTTGTGAATACACTATGGTTGGAAACCAACAAGTAAGGGGAAAACCCTAAATCTTTTCATGTGATGTTGGTTGATTGTATGAATCCTCTATATCTTGATATGAGATAGTGCCTATTATATTTAAAATGAAATAGGGAATGGCGTGCCTTATTAGGGTTTGATGGAATTTGACCATGCATAATAAGAGACCCTTCACCCTCCTATGCTTATATATTAGAGATGTGATCATGTGCCCTTTTTGGTGCTTGAATAATTAGAACTTCTTAGTATAATGAAGTGATGAAAGAATAACAATATATATGTTGTATTGTAGAAAGTGGATGGCTTGGTTTGGCACTAGTTTTGGATATTAATACAAAGATTTTTATCACTATAATTATTTTCATTATTAAAGTATATGTATAAAAATAAAATCTTTTAGATTTTTTCAATGGCTTTGGAATCAAGTCACCACCACAAGTAAGTTTGAGTTGTATAGAAATCCTTTATATAATAACCCCTCGACTGGCATGTCTAATCATAATATGTAAGCCTAAGTACGAAGTAGAGGGTAAGAAGATGAAGTTTTGGATATATATATATATATATATATATATATATATATATATATATATATATATATATATATATATATATCATGGTGACCTACCAATGTTGCCTCCTATTTAACTAGTTAGATTATGGATTAATCTTTTAAGGGGGTTAGTTTTTATACACTCTACTCATTAGGAATTTAGCTTTAAGGGATGATTGGAACTAATAGTAGTTGTGATAGACATATATATATATATATTACTTGGATAGTTTCTGGTAGTCGCCAAACAAACATATATGCCACCTTATTTAGGGAAATTGAACCTTGTAAGATGAACACCATGGTTATTAAATAGATAATCTAAAACGAATCCATATAATTAAATTTACTTAGAACATTGAGATCAATTTCTAGGTTGGGTGAACCCAATTGGATGATAGTACAAAGAAGTTATTTAAGGAGGTAAATAACCTATTAACTCAATATATTAAAGGTTGATCTTCTTATACACTAACTCATTATAAGGTCTTTAGAAAGTAATTAAAACTTTTTTTGCAAATGACAAACATAAATAATTTACATCATGGCCCACATGCTAATAAGTAAGATGAAGTGATGAAAAATGAAGTAAATAGCCCCTCTTAAAGAATTATATCACAATAAGTAAATAACTAACACAAGGGAAAAATACTTAACTTTTCATGGCAGACATAAATATGGGCTAGGTTACAAATGAACAGGTTTCAGGGACAAAATCCTCTTTAAAGGTGGAATGTTATAACATACTCAAATCCAAGTTAATAACTTATCCTCCCCTTTTCTATACCACTCATAGGTTTTCTTAGTACTAGTTCCTTTTCCTAGACCTAGGTTAAACTAGAAATAGTTGTAGAAAATTAATATCATGAATACATAAATTTCCTTTTATATGGTCTGTTAGGATAAAATGATGAATTGCATGAAATAATAGGTTTTAATGTACTAATTCATCAATTAATAGTTTTTGACTTGAAATGGAGACTTCAAATTCTTCCTATAGATAGAGGATATAGAAAATTGAGAAAAATAAAAAACATTGTATCATAAATTTTTTTGGGAAATATCAAGAAAGTTGATTACATCAGTGGTTCATCAATGGATGGGTACAAAGAAGGAAAAAGACTAAGGTCCTCTAAGTAGATAGGGAGGGAAACTAGATGGCAATAGTGCCAATCCATGGCATCATCAGGTTGCTTGAGGTAGAACTTGGCAAGCTGCTCTGTGAGTTTGTTTTGGCTTCTGTTGCAATAGATGATCCCTTTGATGTCTATGACCATTTTGGGTGCATGAATATTTTTCACCAGGAGGGAGTATTTGTTTGGGGTGGGCTCTAGATTGCTAAGCCAAAGTGATGCATTTCTAGAGTCCGTGAAGAGGTAGACCTTTGGAAGCAACCTACGTTTGGTTAGGTTGATGCCTTCTAGAATTGCAAGTAGTTCACCTTCCATGGGATATGTCCCTGATAAGATTCTGGTTGTCCCTGCAAGCCATTCACCCTTGGTTTTCCTAGCTATCACGTAGATGAAGCACATGTTGTCCTTGTGAGACATAGTTGTGTCCGCATGGAGAATAGTAAATTGATGATGGATTGGAAAGTGCCCGACATCTCTTGTATGATTGGAGGGTGAGAAGTGGTTCTAGTGAGTTGTAGCTGAGATGATGGACTTTGCTTCTGCTAAGGACATGACTGTGAGGACTCTTAGGGGTATGGCTTAATGTTCAAAGATAAATGGGTTCTTGTTCTTCCACAAAAATCAACAAGTCACGGCAAAAGTGGTCCTCCAATCAGGGTGGTTCTCAAGAAGCTTAAGGTTGTATCCCATCTAGTCCATGGGATTTAAGGAGTCAAAGAAATGGTCTGCATCATTTGGGATCAGAATTTCCCAGATGGATTTCGCCTCAGCATAGTCACGAATAGCATGGAGATACTCATCTACATGTTCCTTGCATCTTGGGCAGGTTGGATTGTCTATCATCCTCTTGTGGAGTCTGAGATAGTTAGTGAGGAGGTGGTTTCTATGGAGAAGTCATAGATGCATCTACAGCCTATGTGGTAAAGATAGTGACCAAATTGTCTCGAATTGATCTGAACTATTGGCCTCATTGTGGGTAATAAGTCGATATGCTGAACTGGTTGTAAAATTACCATCATGGGTGAGCTTCCAGTCGTGGGTGTCACCATTGAGGCTTATGTCAGGATTGACCATTTTCTTGATTGAGAGGGTCGAGTCGGGGGTAAACTAAATATTAAGGAAGTCCACATCCCAACCTCCATCATCCAGTACAAGGCAAGATACTTTGAGATTAAGTAAGTCTTCAGGAATATGGAGATGTGGTTTCAGCAAAGGTGCAATCCCCTGACGGACCCACTCGTCAAATCGGACTGGTGTATCTTCACCAGAGATGGCCACCTTCCTCGAGTTGAGAATGAGTAGTGGAATAAAGATTTTGATACTTCTCCAAACATGGGAGCCATATGAGAATAGGTTGCCTCTTTGTGAGTATTTGGCAGCCATGAGTTCAACCCAAGGAAGAGGTTGATGCTTTAAGAAGGTCCATGTTAGCTTCATCGGCAATGCTTGATTGAAGTCTCTAGCTCTCTTGATACCTAGGCCACCAAGGGTTTTTGGTTTGGTGAGGTCTTTCCAGGAAACCATATTTAGATGCCGGGTGGTTCCTGCGTCCCATATGAAGTTCCTTGCAATCTCATCAATTTTATTGCATGAGGAAGAAGGCAGATGAATTTTTTGCATGGTGTAGAAGGATTGGGAGAGGAGAATTGATTTAGCTAGGGTAACCCAACCAGCCAAGGAGAGAAGGTTATTTTCCCACAAACTGATATTTTTTTGAAATTTTCACTCAGATAGAGAAAATGGTCTCTAATTTTCCTATGGTGGATGATCGGAATTACAAGGTGCCAACTGAAATCGGGTATCTTGTCAATGTTGAATCTTCTGCAAATATAAGCTCTAGTATTGTGTAGTGTTATAGGATAAGAAGATCGAAGATTTCTTGTTTGACAGGAATAAGCCTGAGGCTAAGCTGAAGCGTTGGAGACATCGTTTCATTGTCTTGGCTTGGTGCGTGGAGGCCTCTCCGAAGAGGATAATAGCATCGACGAAACTCACACGTGTGAATTGCAGTTTAGCTATCGAGATGGTGATAGTTTTCCATTTATGGTTATTGAACTCTAAAGTGATCAACTGGCTAAAGCATTCCAGACATATAACAAAAATGTAAGGCAAGAGGGGGTCACCTTGTTTAGTGCCACAATTTGGCTGAAAGGTGCTGATTGGCTCTCTGTTCCATAGGATTGAGGTTTTCCCTGACCTGATGATTTTTAGAATGATCGAGATGATATTCCACAGAATCGACATCCTGATAAGAGTGTCTTCAATAAAGTGCCAGCTTAATCTATATCCTGGTTGAAATCTAGAGACAACTGAAGTTGATTCCAACTGATTTTGTTGGTAATCTGATCCTTGTGTCTACAGTCTACTTTCCACTTCGATGGATCCCGGGGGATCGCTATCTTAAGGAAGCATGACACAAGTTGTAGGAGAGGTCTTTCTTGTTTCCAATTGTCCTAGAGGAAATCTCTAAAGGTTGAGATGGAGTCCCATCTAGTAGATGTACGACAGATACACTACTTCAAAGGTGTTGAGGTTTGTTCAGAGACAAGAATGGATGCATGATCTGAGTGATTCTTTTCAAGGACCATGACCGAATTGGAGGTTTCCTAATCCAACCATAGTTGGTTGCCCATGGTTCAACCAAGGCGCTCGTGTAGTAGTCACCTAAGGAATGTCATGCGCATGCTACTTGCTCCTAGGTCATAGAGGGAGCATGAGTCGACAACTTCTATAAAGTACATGTTGTCGGTGTTGTCAAAAGTGTTTATTCCAAATTTCTCAGAAGGATACATTACTGTGTTGAAGTCGCCGACCACCACCCAAGGTGATGCAATGGTGGAGGCAAGGGAGTGTATCTGGTTCTAGATCAATCTCCTGCCACTTCTAGTGGTGCTATCATATACAAATGTGTATATCAAGCCTTCAATTTTACAATGGATGAACTGTTTGTGGGAGAAGAGAATATCCATGGAGGTATGGTGGTTTCAAAGGACCCATATGCCCACTGAGAAGCCCACTGCCTCCACTCTCCATGATTGGGAAAACCCAATTTCTTGATGATGTCAAGGGTAGGAGCACCACTACAACGAGTTTCAAGAAGGTCAGTCACTGAGATGTTATACTTTCTGACAAGATCTTTCACAGTATTTTGGTTATCATTATCACAGATAGCCTGCATGTTCCAAGAGAGGACCTTCATGGATTAGGCTCTACAAGGGTTGAGTCATCCATTACCTTGGATTCCTCCTCCATGTTCGATAGTAAAGAGGTTTTACCCCTCTTCCTAGTAGAAGATATGCTCGGATCACCGGAGTGGATGACTTTATGATTTCATAGGTGGATCCCCACAGAGTTGCAAGTGGGGCTACAGAGAAGGAGCAGTGAGCGGTTGCCATCGTCTTGGCTCCCAAGATTGAAGGGGGTGGAGATGAAAGGGTTGGTGGAGACTCTACCTAGGATTACATAGTCCTCGGTAGGGTTGGTGGCTGAGTGGTCGGAAGAGCTGTGGGCTGGCGGTGATTTCTAGTGTTGGGGATCAGAGGTGGCTGTTGTTGGTGTTGGGATTTGTGTGGAGGCCCACTGGAGTTCTTTGTGTGTTTGGAGTTGTTATTCTTCATCCTGGATTTCCAGTCAATGTTGTTGACAACCCGCTGTACCACGTTGTCCACATCAATAATCTCACGAGCTTCCTCGATTTCCTCTTGATCTTCCAAGGACTGGAACCAATTAGAGTTTTACATGTTCTTTTTCCACAGATTGGCAACGGTGCCTTTCTTTGTATTCCTCCTAATCGGTTGTGCATAGATATAGTCTATGAATCCCTATATGGGTGGGGGCTGGGTGACAACGATTGAACCATTGTCTAAGCTGGCTTGACGAGTAGTGTTTTCCTCAGTTATCCGCTTTGAGAAATCCTTCTCAAGATAACCCATTCTACTACAGTGCATACAGATGAAGGGGATATTCTCATAGTTCAATTCTATATTTGTTACCTTCAATGATGGTGAAGGGAACTAGTGGCTTAGATAAGTCGATTTTAACTGCAATCCTGGCGAAGCGACCATGATGTTGTGTGACAGTGTTGAATTTGAGCTTGATGGTCTTCCCTATGTTGCTCTCGGTGCCTTCAAATAGCAACTCTTGATATAGATGGATAGGAAATGAAGGGATCCTTATCCAAGCCACAAGTTTGGGATTGTTCGCGACATCCTGTGAGAAATTAGGGGACCAACGCTACATCGTGAGGTAGGACCCGAAGATTAGACATGGGCTGCCAATAAGAGCATGTATACAATCATCTTCCCTCTATAGTTGCACTATGAAGTAGTTGTTTGTGAGATCAATAAGGTTGAAGCCTCCCATCAGCTTCCGCATCATCCTGATCATGTCCCTTAGGGTTAGGTAGTTGATTTCTTTGGAGAGAAGTTTGATAACCACTGAGAATTGCCAAGGTTTGAAAAGATTGTCCCTTACCTCCTTTTGTAGGTCGAAGGTCAGGTATCCATGCTCTATGGAGATCAGGATGTCTTCCGGAGTCAGATGGATATCTCAATCCTCCACATCAATCTTGATGTAGTCGTGGTGGTTGCTAGGTTTCTTTCCCACTTTCTCATTGTAGGTATATTGTTTGGAGGATTGTTTGTCTACAGTCGTATCAATGTTCTCACATCCGGGTAGGTTAGGGAATTGTTGGTTCGAAGAGTTGGATAGATCAACTTCCATGTTGTTCATAGTCGGGCCATCTGCGCCTTATAGGTTCCTCCTACTACTCGTAGAGTTCAAGTTGATTCTAGTTGCACCCAAGAGGATGGATAGGGGTCTGCGAGGAGGACCTCCATTACCGTCATCCTTAGGAAAGCCTCTGCCGCCAGCATGGGCACCTCCAGAGATTCTAGGGTTCCCTAGTGTGTTTTCCATTTTAGGGTGATTCCCAAAATTATCATAAAAGTATGTAGGGTATGCCCATTGTATCATAATTGATTACTTAAGATTCATTAATGCATTAAGTTAAGCTTAAAATATAAATAATTAAATAAACATCAAATGTTAAAAATGTAGAGTTGGGGCTAGTTCTAATTCCTCATATCATATTTGGCCTACCCACAAAATTCTAGGTCAATCAAACTTCACTAGACCATTCATTTAATTGATTCAACGTCCAACAAACTTCAATACACATTGTTGTAATCAAAAATTACATTTATTTTCCATTGTGCTTTACTTTATTTCCTTCCTTCTTCCCTTAACATCTCCTACCTGACCCTTGAGACCCTAACACGCACACCTCTTTCACAATCGCTCTAATGCGGTCCTAGCTACAAGTGCCATTTTCCCCTCTTCTTCTCCTCTTCCTAATTCTCTTCTCTAATTCTCTTCTCTCCTTCCCATTCCTCTTCTATCCCAATAGAACCCTAGTCGCCATGCATATCTTCTCTGACCTCTCCTCTCACCATTGGTCATAAAAGCAAGAGACAGTCATTGCATTCTGCAAGGGTCGTAGAGACCCTTGTGGCTCCCAGAAGTGATGAGATCCCTCTGATACCCACCTCAGGCTCCTCCCACCCTGACTACCCAAGGATAATAACTTTTCTCACATGTACACCTACAAATCGCCAACTGTAATGATGGGTGCAAGGTTTGTCAATGTGCTTGAGCTTTTAAGGGAGCACAACCGTCTACATAACTGAGCCACAGACCACTACACTCCCTCACCAATAGTTTCACCACCTACTACCAAACCTAGCCTAGCAAATCATAGCACCCTATCCATCTTCTTCTCCTTGCTACCTCTTCTAATAGAGAATATTGTCGCCACTAGGTTTGGCTGCTAATAAAGATGCATCTTTACCTCACTTATTTTCTTATGGATCCCTTCTCCCCGCTTGAAACAACTACGACCACAACCGAGGTTCATAAAGGCCTATGGACCTCAAGTCAACCTTAAACATATGCTTCCTTTCACTTTATAAGTACTAGTTCATTTTTTTTTAAAAACTATAAGTACTAGTTCATTGTTCTATGCCAAAACCATGATATGAATATGCCTTCTTCCTCCTCCGTCATTTCCTCCATCTCCTCTGGACCTATTGCATTGTGGCTATCAATGATAACCTACAGCTGGAGTTAATTTCTAGAAGTTCCAGTGATGATTGTGGTTGACTTGTTAGAGAGCCCTAACACTTTGATACACCTGAAGATGAATCCATCTTTAGTTCATTTTGAAGAACATGTGTAGATGGACGTTATGACACATCAGCTCATCCATCCTATTGGGGCACAAATAGGTTAGTACTCCCCTAAATTTTAGATTTGATAATCCACTTAATAGAAAACCTAAATGTTGTATACTAGAAGATAATCTTGATGTTTCAAACCAATAGACTCATATATTTATGTATAGGATAAAGAGAGCCATTCTCTCCCCCTCTCCCATGCCCGTGGCGGAGACCAGATGTCTAGGAGGGTGGTAAACCAAGGTGGCTACTTGGATTCAAAATCGGCTCCCTTTTCTAGGAGATGTCATGCTTGACCACTTGAGCCACTCCTTGTCGGCACATATCGAAATCAGGTCAGACTTCCTCCTACCAAAAAGTAGGAGGTCAAAAGTTACATGTAGGCCCAATGTCATACACCCATAAAATAGAACAACAACTCACTCAACTAACTAATGTGTAACTTACATTTAACATATTTATAAAATTTTACAACAATACTCCTCTCACTAGTGGTTGCACCTTGGTTTCCTCTGGCATTCCATTCCTCCAAACATGGTAGCATAGAGCAGCAAATAAAATCTTCTTTGTATACTCATTTCCACATCTTGTCAGCATTTTCCTCAGGTCCGCTTCTAGCATGATTTGCAGCTTAAAATCTTCACATATAATCCTCCAACCCTCCTTTGTGAAGTTGCATCCTCCCACCACATGATCATGGGACTCTTCCTCCTTCTTGAAAAGCAAGCACTACACTGAGACATCATAGTTCCATCCACACAGCTTGTCAAGGGTGGCCAATGCACTATGCAAAATTCTATAGACACACATACTCCATTTTGAAACATGCATACCCATCCAAATTTGTTCTACACATGTGTCTTTTGCTACCGTTGATCGTGTTACTTCCCATAGATTTAGCTTTGTGTCTTTAAGCCTCCAATTTCCTTGAGTGTGTGGCTCAAAGAGATGTCTGATCTGCTACCAAACCTCTGTCATGACATTAATGGTACGTGAGTATCCCTCCCTTGTTATTAGCTTAAAATCTAGACCTCTAGGATATCTCTCTCTCATCCATCTCCCCCATGTTGAGGAGCCTTCTTGGTAGATAATAATTCTTTGCATTGTCCCCCACTTTACTATATCTTTGGGTGTTTTCAGATTCAGACTTCCTTCTTCTTTGGGAAGAGTCAATCTTGCATATCTCATTGGGTGATGATCACTTGCCCATAGAAAATTTATCATCTTCATCTCCATTTTGTCCTGGACCAAACCAAGAATATCTCCTTGTTGAACCCAGAAAATAAGAAGCCCCTCTATAGTTGCTCGTATAGAGTCACTCTCCCCGTCATGGAAGTCTTCTGTGTCGGCGATCTATTAATCATTTCCTCTAATACATCCATACAATCAGCAAAGTCCTTTACCTATAGGTTACCCCTCACTAAAGGAAAACCAAAATATTTTGTTGGGAACTTTCTTTTTTCTACACCCATAGACTCCGGTAATCTATCTTCCATTTTGCAAATATTTTTGGAGAAGAAGAGGTGTGTTTTGTTTGCATTCACACACAGTCCCATCAAAATCTATTTTCCACCTTTTCGGCACATATGTATGTATGGGATTAAGAGAGAAATATTTCTCCCCCCTCTCCCATGCCCGTGGCTGAATGCCCGGGAGGGTGGTAAATCAAGGCGACAACTGGGATTCGAACCCGAGTTCCTTTGTTAGGGGACACCGTGCTTGACCACTTGAGCCACTCCATGTCGACAATGCATATGTATGGGATTAAGAGAGAAAGATTTCTCCCCCCTCTCCCACACCCGTGGCAGAGGCCAAACGCTCAGGAGGGTGGTAAATCAAGGCAAAAACTGGGATTCGAACCCGGGTCCCTTTGTTAGGGGACACCGTGCTTGACCACTTGAGCCACTCCTTGTTGGCAGCACATATGTATGTATGTATGGATGGATGGATGGATGGATGGATGGAATTAATAGAGGGACTCTCTCTCCCTCTGCCATGCCCTTAACAGAGGTTGAACATTTAGGATGGTGGTAAACTAAGGTAGTAACTAAGATTAGAACATGTGTCCCTTTATTAGGAGACACCATGCTTGACCACTTGAACCACTCCTTGTCAGTAGTATGTATGTATGTATGGGATTAAGAGAGTCATTCTCTCCCACTCTCCCATGCATGTGAAAGAGGTTACTAAGGCGGCAGCTGGGATTCGAACATGGGTCCCTTTGTTAGGGGACACCATGCTTGACCACTTGAGACACTCCTTGTTAGCTTGTATGTATCGAAATCAAGTAAATATATTCCGACTTCCCCCTAAAAATATAGGAGGTCAAGAGTTACATATAGCCCACAGCTATACATCAAAGAACCAGTGGCAAATCACAATACTATCTAATGTGTAGCCTACGCTTAACACATTTACAAATTTTTACAGCAATAACATTTGCATCAGTGGCTTTATTTCCATATATTTGTGCATTCCTTTCCTCCCATATGTGGTATCAAAGAGCAGCAAATAATAATCTCTTTTTTTTGCTTTTCCCACAAATAGAAATCATGCTACGCGGCTCCATTTTCAGCTATAGATTCAATCCAAAATCTCCACAAATAATCTCTCAAACTTTTTTAGTAAATTTTCAGCAACCTACCAAATGAGAATGGGACTCGTCCTATTCATTACATAGCAAGAAAACAGAAGCAACATCTTGATTCCAGTCATGTATTTTGTCCAAGGTAGCTAAGGCATTGTGTATAATTTTACACACACACATACTCCATTTGGACACATTATTTTCAGCCCATACTTGTTCCATATGCTTGTCTTTTACCGCTCTTTTCCTGGTGACTTCTCACAAATTGTCTTTGTGTCTTTGAGTCTCCATCCTCCGTTCGCCAAAGGCTCAAAGTAATGTTTAACTTGTTGCCACATCTCTGTCATGATATTGATTGTATGTGAGTAGCCTTCCCTTGTGTTGGGACAAAGGTCAAGTCCCATGTGGTATCTTTCTCTCATTCATTCCCCCCAAGTAGAAGTGCCTTCATGGTAGATGATAATTCTTCTCAAAATCCCCCACTTTGCTATATCTCTGGGTGCTTTCAAATCCATAACACCCGCTTCTTTAGGAAGCACCACAGGTGCATATTTCATCGGATGGTATGAGCTTGCCCAAAGAAAGTTTGCCATTTTCATCTCCATTCCATCCAGAACTGGACTGGGGATCTCGCCTTGTTGCACCTAAAAGATAAGGAGACCCTCCACTACCGCTTTTAGAAGTGTATCTCTTCCTGCCATAGAAGTCTTCTGTGCTAGTCCATCTACTTAATATTTCCTCCAATTTGTTTAAGAAATCAGCAAAGTCTTTGACATGTAGTTTGCCTCCAGCCAATGAGAACCCAAGATATTTTGTAAGAAACCTTCCCATATCCACTCATATTTCTTCCTTCAGTCTATCCTCCATCTGGAAGTAATTTTTTAAAAGGAAAAGGTGGGTTTTGTTTGTATTAATGCACAGCCCCGTCTGCTCCCCTAAATTTCTAAGAAGTCCCCTTAGTTGTCCCAAGGTACTTTGTCTTGCTTCCACAAAGACCAACACATCATATGTAAAAATCAAATGTGTCATCACTTTAGTGCCATGTACGGTGTATGATTTAATGAGCTTCCTTCTTTCTTCTCCCTACATCTTTTGGGAAAAACACTCCATCACAATCATAAAGAGAAGAGGAGAAAGTGGATCACTCTGACGTAGTCCATTCCCTCCTTTGAACATGCGTGTAGAGGTACCATTCACAAGGATAGAGAAGCTAGTAGTAAACACACACTATTTCATCCATCCAATCCATTGTTCATTAAATCCCATGTGCTTCATGATCCACCATAGTTTGTCCCATCTAACACTGTCATAGGCTTTAGACACATCCAGCTTTTTACAAGCTTTCCTTCTTCCTCTCATTATGTTGAAGTCATGCAAGAATTCCCCCACCAAGAGTGTGCAATCACTAATACTTCTTCCCACCACAAAAGCACCTTGGTTTACAAATATGAGGTAGGGGAGCACTATCTTCATCCTACCAACCACAATCTTTGTAATTATTTTATATTGGACAGAACATCATGCAATAGTTCTAAAATCAACAAGAGATGCAGTCACTTTCTTCTTTGGAATAAGCACAAGAAAGGAATGGTTGACATGTCTAACCATCACTACTACATAAATAGCATTCAATGTCGCTTTTCTAGGCGCCGGGTATTTAACAAAACCGACGCCTATAATATTCAATCTCAGATATTTAGGAACCTCGACGTCTATATTCGAAGACCAGCCAGACACGGGTACCACTTTGTATTCAGCGTCGGCTGGGTAAAACAAACCGACGCCTAAAATTGTCCGCGAAATCCAATTTTCGAGTGAAATTTTTTTTTGCCCCAAAGTATCACATACAATGTCGGTTTTTTAACTACTAACCGACGCTGATATAAGATGGAAATTTACGCGAAAAGTTCCAATTTAGGTGTTGGTTATCCTATGATAACTGACGTTGATAGTGGTTCCCGCCAAAGAATTTAGGGCAAAGATTGTCTAATTGGACGTCGGTTTTTTAATATCGACCGACGTTGAAAGGTAAAAGGTGTCAGTTTTCCAGATAACTGACATTGTTGACAAACTTAATAGACCCGTATCACCCGGCTCTTCCCCTTCCTTCCTGTTTCATCGCGATAGTTTTCTGCTGTGATCGCCGCTCGCCTAAAATTGCTCGATGATCGCCCGACGACCCCCGCTGCTGCTCACCGCCGCTGCTGCTGGTACGGCTCTGCTCGCCGCCGCGTCCTCTTTCTCCTATTGTCGCAGCCGCTTGCCGCCACTGCTGCTCGTCAATCTCTGCTCTTCTCCTGGTGCCACTGCTGCTCACCGCTCTGCTCTGGTCTTCGCCTACTCGCCACCACTGCTGCTTCCGGTCGCCGCTACTCTTCTCCACGCTAGCTCCAGGTAGCCCTAGCATCTTTGCTTCTTTCTCTATAGATTTCCTTCTCCGTAGCTCCTTACCAACAACAAGCACAACCATGGCTGTGTTGGCCTACCACGGCCGTGCTATCCAGCACCGCCGTGATAGGCCAACACATCCACGACCGTGCTTGCTGTTGGTAAGGACAAGTACAGCCACGGCCGTGCTTGCTGTTGGTAAAGATATGAACAAATCTTTATGTAATGCTTTATGTAAATCCTAGGATACGAACAAATCTTTTGCTTGCATATATTTATGTTTCTAATCCTAATGTTTGACCTAATTCAGTAAATTTTGATGCATGTTGAAATAAGATTTAAACTTGTCCATTCTAGCATCCTAATTTGATTTGATTAAACCCTAACATTGATGAAACCCTAACATCAATTGTGATGAAACCCTAACATTAATTGTGATGAAACCCTAACATGTACCTATCTATTATTGTGTTTGTTGGCCTAGAAACCCGTCCAAGATTTACTCATTAGGAGTAAATTTTGGATAGTCCCCGGTTTGGGACTGTTCTTGAACACCTAATCTCACTTAGGATGTAAGTGTATAATGTGTATTGGGTTTTCGAGAAAATTTCAGTAGCATTTCCCTGTTTATTCTCTAAGTACATATGTACTTAGAGAATAGCAGGGAAATGCTGCCGAAATTTTCTTGAAAACCCAATACACATTATACACTTACTAGTGAGATTAGGTGTTCAAGGATGGGATAGGTGGTACACATTTATTATATATCAGAATGATGACTTATATGTGCGCGGAGATCACAATGAAGGATTGTTAATTGATAAAAGATCACAATTTTAGAGGCATGCATGTTTATATTTTTTTATTGAAGATAAATGTTTGCTTTTTTAATATCAATATTATTATCTTCTAGTTAATACAAATGCTAAATGTTTGCCTTTTTAATGATATTTTCATATGGCTGACCATGATGAGCATGAATTCCATGATGATCATACTGTCCATGATGAGCATGGCGAGGATACCAATGTAAGTTCTAAAAACATATCCTATATTTCTATAAAATTCATTATCTTCTAGTTATGTCATATATCCCATATTTCTATATTGGGCTAATTCAATGTGTTTATTTTTGTCAAATTTTAGGTTGATGATGCACATGTACCCACTGAAGAACTGGAGGAACTTGATGTGCATCACCAAACACTTAACAAGAAAAGGGGTATCACTCTGTTGAATAAGTTAATAGTGCTAAGTGGCAGTGGATCCAGATTGGTTGTGGAGTTTGATAATGGAGGAAATGCAATTGGAGTGAACCGCAATAATTTTGTAAACTATCTTGGGGTTGTCACTCGAAGCCATTATGGTGTTAAGTATGATAATTGGCATAAAGTTCCTCAATTGAAGAAAGACTTGATATGGAAGGATTTATGCGTGAGTTATTATTATTTGCAATTTTATTTTGTAGATTACAAATTCTATTATTTGCAATTCTATTTTTGGATACTAGTTAATAACAATTCTATTTTACAGAATATGTTTGCATTGGATGAGAAGTTGCATCGTAAAAACGTGATGTAACGTGTTGGAAAGATGCTAAGGAACTATAGGACAAATCTCAACATAGAATACATAAAAGATGGTGATAATAAGAAGAAGCCAGCCCTTGAATAGTGGAACTTCTTGGACAAAGAAGATTGGGACACGTTTGTTGCTTCAAGAAAATCTGAAGAATTCAAGGTATTAGGCGTCACTCCCAATTTAATAAATATATGTTGTATTCACCTATTCAAGATTAACATTTAGTGCTACTAACCAAATCATTAATGTGCATACTAATTAGGCCCTCAGTGAGGTGCAAAAAGCAAGGTGTGCACTGAATGTGCATGACCACACTATGGGTCCAAAGGGCTATGCAAGTGTTTTCCAAAGACTACAGGTGGAGTCTGCTGCTACTCATGAGTCCTCTACTACATGTGCCACACCCATGCCTCGCCATGATGTCTGGATAGCTGGGAGGCAAAACAAGAAGGGTGAAATAAAGAAGCCTGTAACTGCTGAGGTGGCTGCGAAAATGGTAAAATACAACTCTTAGAGCAATTGTTTGAATATTGATTATTTGTGGTGTTAACTTACCAATTTCGGTTGATGGTGATTAGCGGGAGCTGCACGAGCAAAGGAAACAAGGCACGTTCATCCCTTAGGGCACAAGGGATGAATTGACAGTTGCTCTGGGTAACCCAGATCATCCTGGATGTGTTAGGGGTGCAGGCGCTGGTGTGGGCATCAAAGCATTCTTTGGGCCATCCCAGCGCAAACCCAGAGCGGGACTTTCACAAGAAGAGGTAACCTATTCTTTTTTTAGAATGTTACTGCAAAAGGGAATTCAATAATAAGAAGCTAGTGTTTCTTTTATCCATGTATAGGAGAATAAGAGAGTCGAGGATATAGTTGCTAAGAAGGTCAATGATATAGTTGTTGAGAAGGTCAAGGAAGAAATGGTGCGCTGGCAGGCATCTCAAGCTTCCAATCAGCCTATGGCGACCCACTCTTCTCCTGATGCACAGACTGAGAGTAATCCTGGAGACCCATCGCCTAACACGTTTGCTGTAAGTATTTTTTATGATATTGTAGCTAGTCTTTTCAAGATGATATGTATATATGTATAACATTCTTTACATAAATTTGTAGGCATTGAAGCCATGCCGCTTAAGAATGCAAGACTATGTTGTTGCAGAGGCGCAGGCTTACCCGTCCCTTCCTGGGGCAACATTTCATGGGACTCCAATGCCGCAGGGCTACGTTCGTGTGAGCCTGATATGTGTATTACCCGATTGGAGGGAAGCTGCATTGCCATATGCCCACCCGAATATTTATACACTTGGTGAGGCAGAAGGCGGGGTGATATTGTGGCCCAAAGCAGATGTCGTCTACACTACTGAAATTGTAAGATAAATTTACATTACTTTAGATTGTAAATGTGTATATATGAGGTCAATTGATCTGAAATTATATATACAGGTTAAAAAGAAGACACCCGGAGCACCTAGGCCTTCACCTCCACTTCCTGCATTACCAACTTGGGTTCCAATTGACCTAAAATACCCATTAGGTCCTGCTTGTAGGGGAATGGCATGTTGGCTACGGGTACATAATATGCATTGCCCTATAATTGTTTCTTTAGAAGCAAATTATGTAGGTCAATCATACGAAAGCTCTTTATTTATACAAGATATTATTGAGTTGTTTATATATGATTGGCTGAATACATCAATGATAGAGACATGGATAAGGTGAGATCTTGTTTATACATCCATATACCTTGTGTAAGATCTGGTGATCCGGTTTCTTATATATTAATGCATATGTAATACATGTTTTGCAGCTACTTAGTCGAAAATCAATGTAAACAATTTGTATTTGACCATGTGGGATTTTTTATTCCATCATTGATTAGTATGGTAGCTAAAGACCCTGATAGTGTTCAACAATAATGTATAGATGCTTTTACAATTTTCGGTCAGTAAAAGAAGACGATAATAATAGCTCCATTCAATGTCAAGTAAGTTTACTTTACTTATAATTTGAACTTAAGAAAATTACATTTTTATTGTGGATTTTGAGTTATTAATTTTTAACTTTTTTATCTCTAGCGGTAGGCATTGGGAGTTACTAGTTATTGTCCCCGAGACGTTCACTATTTATTATCTAGATCCTGCGGGGAGTACATTGAATACTAAAATTGGACACGTAATGAGATTGCCATTATTCTGGTGAGAAATATTTCATTTTTATATCCGTTAACATTTGTTATTACATTACTATTTAATTATGCAATTTACTATGTTACATTAACATGTAGGGGTTTAGATGCATTCAAAAATGCTGGAGGAAATGTCCCAAGAAAAAAGAACCAGCCATTAATTTGGGAGAACGTAAAAGTAAGTTCTCGACTCCAATGTATATATTATTTATGTGAACTGTGCTTAGTTGTATTTTTTAATATTTTGTATGTTTCAATTTATAGTGCGCTACACAAGAAAACGGCTGGGCATGCGCATACTATGTGATGCGATTTATACATATGATTATCCAATATGCCGCATTGGACATCGATACCATACATGAGGTATTATATATAGTCTCATTAGTTAGTATGAAATATATCAATCTTATTTTGATATGATTACTTATATATATACATCATTCTCTTTGCAGGTATTTAAAACTGAATACACTATAGGTAAATGCTTAAAAGATGTACATGCTCCATATACGATGGAAGTATTAAATGAAGTAAGAGAAGAATGGGTAAGAGCCATACAAGCAGTGGCGATTGTAAGATATAATTGGGATGCTGATAGTGATGTTGAATGATATTTTGTAAATGAATATTTCTGAATGTTTATACATGTCTGAATGTTTCTACATGTATTTGAATGTTTCTACATGTGTGAATGTGAGAATTGAATTGATGTCTGAATGTATCTACTTGTGTAAAAAGAATATTTGTTGATTTTGCAGGTTTGTGGCCTGTTTGTAGGCTGATATCAATGGATGTCATAAACCTACAGTTCAGAAAATTGAACTACAGGTTCTCATCCTGCTGACCAGCCATAGCAGGCCTGCAAACTGATAAGAAGAAAAAAACATAGGCTTCGGTTATTTATAGAACACCATCATCAAAGACTTACAGCGTCAGTTATTGGATAAAACCACTGCCTAATATGACAAACAACCCGACCGTACAGGAAAGCACAGCCATGGCGGAAAAAGCGTCGGTGCTTAGTACAAAACTGATGCCTACAGTACTAAACACGACCGTGTAGGGAAGCATGGTCGTGTCGTCTGGAAATATGGCGTCGGTTAGGTAGTTGCAAACCGACGCAGAAAGTGTCTTAGATGGTGCCCTTTTTGTGGCGCGAACCCTTTTGGCGTCGGCTTACTATACATAACCAACACCTATAGGTGCCCTGCTGGGCCGTTTTCGGTGGCGTGAAGCCTTTTGGCGTCGGTTATAAAACCGACGTCGAAGAGTTCGACCTTTAGCGGCGCCCACATAGGCGTCGCTGGAGAACCGTCGCTAAAAGGGGTTAAACAACCGACGCCAAAGACGTGTTCTGTAGTAGTGCATATTTCCTCCATCAAAAAACCATCTCACATATGTGATCAGGTCCTCCTTTATGATCTCCCATGTCTTCTTGTAGAAATAAGCGTTAAACCCGTAAAAACATGGGGGTTTTTTGCTCCCAATACTCCATATTGCTTCTTTAATTTTCTACTCACTAGTGTCCCTTGTGAGAATATTGTTGTAGGTGCTCATCAATTTGAATTTCCACTCTATCTCCTCCTCCTCCAGTTCCTCCTCAAACTCCTTATTATATAGGGACAAATAGAAATGAATGGCTTGTTCCTCCAGGTTTCTTGCTTGTTGATCACATTGCCACCTGCATCAATAGCTCAGAAATAATATTGTAAGCCTCCCTTCTCTTAATAGTAGTGTGATAGAGTTGAGTGTTTCTGTCACTATCCTCCATCCACTTCTCCCTACTCCTCTATCAGTGAAATTTTCCTCTGCCTTCTTAAGGTCCTCTAGCATCTTCTTCAGCTCATTATCCTTCCTTATCTGTTCTTCATTCAAGGGGTCGTAGAGCAGTGATTTCTTGATCTCCCTACATTCTTGTTTTGTTTCCTTGCATATTGGGGATATTCACTTCTTCTTTAGCCCACTGCTTGAGTACAATTTTTGTATTTGCCATTTTCTTTGCAAACACAAACATCGGGTTCCCTGTCACAAGTATCATCCATATCTCTTCAACAACATCACTAAATCCCTTCCAGTCAGCCCAGAAATTGAGGAATCTAAAGGGCCTTCTCTTCTTCCTCTTCTCTACAATCTGTAAAAAAATGGGGGCATGATCACTCAACTCGTAACCACCAGCCTTGACCTGCACATTAGGAAACATTTGCAACCATTCACCGTGTATTAAAGCTCTATCCAGCTTACTAGCTATCCTGTATTCTGGTTTTCTTTCATTATTCCATGTGAAGATGTCACCACTTGTCATGGGCAACTCAAACAAACCAGTCTTATCGATTGTCTAGTTGAAAGCATTTATCATTGCATTTAACACTGGTCTCCCTCCCAATTCTCTACCTGTAACCGGACATTATTGAAGTCACTAATCACCAACCATGGGAGATGAACCTGTCTAGATAGATCAACAAGCTCCTTCCATAGATCTAGTCTACGCTTTGCATCATTACGATCATACACAGTTGTCACCCACATGTGCAAACCCCCATTATTTCTACAGTCAAGTGAATATGTTGATATGACATTTGTATCATAGTAACTTGCCATGCGGATGGTTTACATGCAACACACACTCTAGCAAGCTCCGAGCATTGTAGGTTAGATATATGTTCTGTTACGACCTCACCTTTCAGTAACCCCCAAATTAAGGGAGACTTAGAGGATAAAGCCGCACTCATAATTCCGGATCAAAGGTTCAACATATAACTATAAATAATTACTAAATTCTAGCAGACTATATGAAAAATGGTAATAAAATTTTTCCTTTTTGCATACCTTGAAAAGTGGGAAACTATCTTCTAACCACAACTTATCCACTCTATTTAATTCCTCCTTGTTCTTTAATTCTTGAATTCACATTATGTCACTTTACTGTTTGTGCTTTTGAGGATTTACCTAAAACGCCGACAAACAAAAACAACGATCAGCCGAAGCTGGTATGTGGGGAGGAGCAGATAATTGTTCAACTAAGTTAACAACATAATCATTCAATTAATGATTTAACAAGCAAGATTACGTTTTAAACCATATAACTCAATCCATACATATTCCCAACTCTGGGCTGTCCCTGCAGTGGACATGGATATCACCTCTCTTTAGGTATAGAGTCGCATGGCACTATCCGAGGATAGCCCAATATCTAACTCTTTATGACTTGATGGTCCTACCTCCATGGTAGCCATGTACTAAGTCAACCATTGACCTGATGGACCTACCCAATGGGTAGCCATGTACTAGGTCATCCATAGACCTGATGGACCTACCCAATAGGTAGCCATGTACTAGGCCTTTCTCTAACCTGATGACCTACCCATAGGTAGCCATGTACTAGGTTAGCTATTTTGCCACAGAGAGAACCAGGATCTGAGTTATAGGTATACACATTAAGTGATAGTCATAGCCACATTATATTTGCAATATGAACATCCAAGCAGTTTAGTTGCATTCAAAGCGATGAAATGTTCGGGAAGCATCGGGAAACATAAGCGGTTAACCATAAGTAACCACATACCTGTTAAGCAGACTTGAAACAGAATAGTCCAATCAACAAGGCAAGCAAGCATTCAATAAGATCCTGAAACAAACATCCAATATCTTCTATCATGGTTCATGGTATCCAAGTCTAATAGACCTATTCGAGCCCTAGGGTTACTATTTCATTTTTAGGGTTTCTATTGCAATTAGGGTTTCCTTTCATCTTTTACTATTTTTAAACCCTAATTATTCACAAAAGATATTAAGGTTATCCCTTTACAACATTTAACCTTATTTTCGAATTAAAGGCATCATTGTCCATCAATTAAACCCATTAAACTTATCTTATATTGAAACTATCAATTTTATCCTTTTAATCCATGACAAGATCATTATGCTTATTTATAATCAATGTGTAATTCATTATACTCTATTACTCATAGGAATGTTATTATTCACCAATTCTACCTTTTATTCATGAGAAAACCCTAATTACCACATTTAGGGTATTTATCCACAAATAAGGACTTTTGTACTCTAATAGCTTAGATTCCACATATTTGAACTCCAAACATCAAATTGGTCAATTAAAACCATAAATAATCGCATTCACTAACATTAGGGTTTCAAGGCCCATTAAAGTATTATTTATGCATATTAAACTCGACATTAAACTAATTACATGCAAATTCATCCTTTTCCAATATTAATGATCCCTTTTATCATTAACAGGCTAATATCAACTTTATATACTCATTTAACCCTTTCTAACTCATTAATCATCCATGGTTAGGATTTTTCATTGTTTAAACTATAAAAGATAGTATCTCTATATACTTTTCGAATTGCATAGGGAATTAGGTCTGAATTATATTTTATTTAGATTCCCCTCGATTTTCTGATCAATTTTCATGTATAACATGTTCTCATCGGAGCTACCAATTAGGAGATATGAATTTTGTAAAATTACCTTCCTTGGGCCAATGGCATGCTGCCACGTAGGCATACCCATGTTACGTTGCTAGATCAGGACATTTCGAAAAGACCGGTTTGCCCCCGGTTAAGTTGCTTCTTCTTCAGCCCGCGGAGGGGCATTCTTGTCCAACGCGCCTTTGGTCGTCTTCCACCTCCAGCAGCGCCGCGGCTGCTGCCCTAGGCGCCATGGACGGCGCTTCTCTTCTTCTCCTGGACCGCGAAGGCCCCCGGGGATGGGTCCCCTTGCTCCGCAGGTCTCCGCCGCCCTTCCAGGTTCTCCAAGCTACCACCTAGGTGGTGAGTATATGAAGCAAACAGAGCCGCAACTCTGTTGCCACTTGCAGCCGTGTTGCAGTCCATCGGACGAAGTTGTTCGTGAAAAGGAGCATGGGTTGATCTATGATTCCTACTAGGTTGTCATGGAAGCAAGACGCACCCAAAAAAAACTCCCCCACGGCCTCTCATAATGCCAAGATACAAGCTCCTCTCTTCACTAGGGTTTTCATGCGAAGAAGAAGAAGAAGAGAGGGAAGGAACACGTGAAAACTCCCTAGAACTCGTCCCTGAGCTCTACCCCTTTTATAGGGAGGGTTTTCGCATCCCAAGGCATGCATCCACAAAGGTGCAAGGCCTTTTCCTAATAGGAAAACAAATCCCTCCATTAGGAAACAAACTCTCTCTCTCCTCTTTTCCTTTGAATATCCCCTATTTTATGGATATTAGGAATTCGAAATTCCTCTTTTATTTCCTTTCTACTTGCCCTTTTAATCCATAGGAACGAAATCCTATTTACCTTTAATAGCAATTTCTTTCTTTTTAGTAAAACCATGTATTAATTGTATTCCCTCATTATCTTCTTATTTTGCTATTTTGGCATTTTCTCTTTCTTTTCTCTTTAGTGGGGTTCCTTGGATCCCCAGAAACCATAAGAATTCGAATTTCCTTTTTAAAGGAATACTCATTATCCTTAAATGCATCAATATACATTATTCTTATTATCCTGTATTATTTCTTCTTAAAATATTTCCTTTTGTGGATTTCTCTTTATTTTTCTCTTATTTTCCTCATTAATATTCCTTTTATCATTAGGAATTCTTGGGACACGAAATTCCATAAAGGATTAACCAATTATACTTCTTTTCACATATTTTCCCTATTTCATCAATGTTTTCAATTTCTTTATTAACAAGGAAATACTTAATTGTTGTTTTCTTTTCCTATTGCCTTTTCTTTGCAACTTTGGACTCCTTGGAACCCAAGGAATCTAAGAGGCACGAAATCCTCTTTGGATTTGCCTTCTAGATGTTTCCACACCTTTCTTATATCAAAAACTCAGTTATTCATTAATTAATTGAATATCCTTGTTATTGGGCCCAATAGCCAACAAAGCCCACAAATCAAACAACAAGGCTATTGTAAATGAAATCCAATTATTCAAAACAAATCACATCATTATTTGTTCAATTATCCTTAATATGAGAAATTTCATTTCTCATCAATTGAACCCAAAAATTGGGGTTATAACATCCTTCCCCTCTTATAGGAATTTTGTCCTCAAAATTCAGGCAAGCAAACAAACAAACAATTCAGGATAAGACCTTTCCATATCCAGCATTGGCCCCTATGTGGCTTTGCCATACCCATGGCATTTTCAAAGAACCTTTATTATCACATATTCTTTTCTCTGAGTCCTTTCATCCTGGCGTCTATAAACTACACAGGTGACTCAGGCCATTTCAGCCTCCTTTGGGGCTCACTAGGTTCATTGCTCAGCACATGGTTGGGGTACCTCACATAGTGCTCTAAATTGGACACATGGAAAACACCTCCCATTACTCTATCCTGAGGGGTAGAGTCAAACCCAACCTTCTCCACCCATCCATCTCTAATGGACTCATGTATTGGGTACTCATCTCTATTAGATATAACTTAGAGGGGTCGGATTTTCATGTTATATTTTCTCCCAAGTAACTTGTATGTCAGTCTACTTTGCACTTGCTCCCGACTCTCATCGTCTCTAGGCTCCTTTCAGCCCTTGCGCAACCAAAGTGACTTCATCTACATGTACTGGGTCCCTTTTTCTAACCATCATGTGGTACTTTTCTAACCATCATGTGGTCCTTTCACCAACATTACCTTACTAAAGTGGTGACCGACACAACCTCCCTTACAGAGCTTCATATACAACCCGATATGGCTATGGTGGTCATTGTCATATCTTTCATAGGACAAAACTGTCCCTCGATATCACCCTGAACGAGCACACATGCCCACACCTGACCCTTTAGTCTGGATCATACTAACCATAGTTAGGGGTGATAAACGATACTAACATTGAGTTCTTTATGTACCTACTTCCACTTTATGGAAAAGAACCATTATTCAAACTCAAATTCTTTTAACTCGCTTCATGGTGTAGTTGAACCGTCTCTCTCATGGGTAGTTCAACTAGATCTGTCCCTTAACAGAACTCTTCCTTATCTAGGTAAGGCGACCTACCATAACCCACATTGTATCTCGACCATCCTCGATCCAGGGAAGATCTATCACAACATCCATAGTGTTGAGCTCTCATTCCCTCTCAAGGATTCTTTTGTTCTCTATATTGATACACTGGGTTACTGGGGTTCGTCCTTTACCTCTTGGCTTGCATGGCCATACACCACATGCAACTTTATCTTAAGCATCCAAAGTGCTATTTCCATTTTCCACGGTGTATGATGATCTCCAACCAAGACTCCCTGTATGTCATGATTCTTTCAATATCAACTCCTCGAAACCCTAAACCACTCTAGTCAGGGTTTCATCACCTTCCCTTCCCAAGAAGTACATCTGAGGTTTTACCATCATCCTTTCATTGCATCAAGAATTAGGCTGGCTAATCCAAACAACCCTTAACTTTTCAACGCCTCTTGTTTCATCTGAGTGTTATCCAAACATCTCTCTTTTTCGAACTTAGGGTTGGCCAAACAAACTCTTCTAAATTCTAGTCAACCAAGTCTTAATCAGATCATTCATTATCACTTCAAATCCTTAGGTGACATTACACTTCCATGTATTTTGCTTGTCATGTCACCTTAAACTATATGTTCATCTTCATAAGAACACTCTCTGATTCCATCATCATGGTGATCAAACTCAACTTGGTATAACTTGTAAGCTTCACATCCTCATAAGGTGATCACCTCATTCCTCTTAGTGTTTGCAATCCATCCATGTATCATTCACTTTACCATGGTAAGAGATCTTCTCTATCCCCATTTCTCGTGGCAACGTTCCAACCTATATCATCTCTTATCCTTGGTGTATGACATGCATAATGTCCTATCTCTCACCCCCATAACAAGAGGAAATAAGCATTTGGCTGCAGTCCAAATACAGAGTTCTTCCTGTTCCAAGAGTAGAGATGGTACATCCCACCTTGCCAGTACACCTTTAAATCTAAGTTATAACATGCCACATATGTCTCTTCATCACACACATCATGGTATCAAACTAGCCTTGAACCTACTGAGGTTTATATCCTTGGTCATCCCCTCTAGGTCTATAGGGTACCGACTCTTTTGGGGTCATCCCTCTTCCCTCATGCATCAAGAGAGTGCCCTACTCATCTGCCCTTTGGGTCCCATGAGTTCATGAAGGTGATCAATCTCCTAACCCATGGCCCTAAGACAATGATAGCTGTTACCTCCCGACCCTATGGTCATGTGCAACTGGGGAATTAGGCAACTCCTACTTTCATCGGTCTTATCCCTACTGGACCCTAGGATAGACTTAGGATTCTCCATTATAGTACATGTTTACTTACCCAAGACTTCATTATCTCTCTCTCTCTCTCTGCATTCATGGGCTGACTCTCATCCGTTCATAGGCATCATGGCAACCTGCCTACCTTGGTCAAGCCCCATACCGGTTACCTCCATGGTAACACATCCGTATGCAATAGAGACGGATATCTATGGGTCTGCAGGTTCAATCTCATACTATGTACCTTTCACTTAGCTTCTCAAGATCCTATGAGACTTCTTTAAGTTACTTTGAACCAACAAAACTGATATACATCCTTCCGAAGGGGTCCCTCTCCCAGGATGGGAGGAAAACTATCTCTAAGGTCACAAAAGCTCTTTGGTTTTGGGTTTACATCCACACGAGCCTACTTAACCCTAGCAAGCCATCAAGGCACAAGCAGGTCACATACTGTACTATGCTAGGTCATATTTGTCCTCTTTCCTCAATGTCGGATTAAGATCATACCTTTTATCATCAACTTAAATGTGAGGGGTTCATCAAACACACCTTTAACTTTAGGGGCTCCTCTTTTCCTCCATTCATGAGGGTCACTATTCTTACTTGTATAGGAACTCAACTTCTCATCATGAGCCATAGGTACACCACTTCCCCTCTTAGGCCTAGGACCCTAGGTTCACTACGTGCTCTGTCTCTTAACTACGAACCAAGCATGAAAAAGGCATGACATGCACTCCTTGTCATCCTTCAACTCAAACAACACTTAGGATTGGGTCCTCCTCAAGGACACCCAACAAGGTACAGGGCCTCATAACCTGCTACTAAACCTTTCTAGGTCTAGGAACTCTTCTTCCTACCTCAGAAGGTAAACATCCCTACCATGGGCACGTAGGTACCAGAAGCTTCATCTTTTCTCAAGGGTTTGGTCCCTCTAAAGACAACCAAGGTATCAAAACTTTCAGGGATCGATCATGAGGCAACCACTATCATCCATTGTTCAGGGTTTTAGGCTTCCAACCTTCTTGCTGGGTTTCCTACTCTCTCTAGAGCTAACCCTACATCCATCCTCACCATTAGAGGTCCTCTCTTCATGAAGGATCAACCTTCAAAGAATTCTCTACATGGGTGAAGCTGAGGTTCGCACTTATGGTTGCTCCAGATCATCCACAACCCATTCTGCTCCATCGTAATTCCTCATCCAGAGTTTCATCCTACCGTCAACGCTATGATGTGCCCTAGGTTCCAGCTATGCCCTACTGGTACAAGCCCATGGGGTTTCTATGGTCCTTCACTAACATCATCATATAAAGAGCTATCCTTTACCCTAACATGTATAACCCTTCCCAGGGTTGGGTTGCCAAAGGTGCTAGGTCACCCATGGATTGTATGGTATCCCAGAGGCATGTCCTTTTAGACACCTGGTCCAACTCATCTCTCTCTAATCTTCACTTAGGGTTAGGGTTAGTATCATCCTCGGTGGATGAGATAGATCTCTACTTGCAATGGAGATCACTATCTCCAAGATTAACTTATCCTCCTGACGAGAAGGTCTAGCCTCAGGTCTCTTCTGAGGACATGACATCTTATGTCATACGACCTAAGCATGTATCTATTATTTATTTCACGCTTAATCTATTAAGCTTATGTCCGTGACATCTTATTTACATGCCTTTCATTAATTTAGTGGAGGATTCCTTAAACCTCATTGATCTTACCCATACCTCGAGAAGGTGAGGAGAAGAAAGAAAACTCTAATCCTTTAGGTCCTTATCAGAAATTTTATGATGAGAAGAGATGAATAAGATGAGAAGTCCTAGAGGTATCTTATTTCGATTCGTACCCTAAGACTTTGGCCAGGCGGTCACACGGGTCCGGGAGTCCTCGTATTCCGACTAGCGGTGCGGAGGAAAATTTTTCCAGCCCCCGGTCGTGATCCCTTTCTAGACACCTCCGTCCTTCGGATACTCCTCTAATAACTCCCTTGGGTTCTATGGAGTTTGTAAAATTTAATAATTACTAATAGTTATATGAAGAACCCAGGCTCTGATACCAAATGTTACGACCTCACCTTTCAGTAACCCCCAAATTAAGGGAGACTTAGAGGATAAAGCCGCACTCATAATTCCGGATCAAAGGTTCAACATATAACTATAAATAATTACTAAATTCTAGCAGACTATATGAAAAATGGTAATAAAATTTTTCCTTTTTGCATACCTTGAAAAGTGGGAAACTATCTTCTAACCACAACTTATCCACTCTATTTAATTCCTCCTTGTTCTTTAATTCTTGAATTCACATTATGTCGCTTTACTGTTTGTGCTTTTGAGGATTTACCTAAAACGCCGACAAACAAAAACAATGATCAGCCGAAGCTGGTATGTGGGGAGGAGCAGATAATTGTTCAACTAAGTTAACAACATAATCATTCAATTAATGATTTAACAAGCAAGATTACGTTTTAAACCATATAACTCAATCCATACATATTCCCAACTCTGGGCTGTCCCTGCAGTGGACATGGATATCACCTCTCTTTAGGTATAGAGTCGCATGGCACTATCCGAGGATAGCCCAATATCTAACTCTTTATGACTTGATGGTCCTACCTCCATGGTAGCCATGTACTAAGTCAACCATTGACCTGATGGACCTACCCAATGGGTAGCCATGTACTAGGTCATCCATAGACCTGATGGACCTACCCAATAGGTAGCCATGTACTAGGCCTTTCTCTAACCTGATGACCTACCCATAGGTAGCCATGTACTAGGTTAGCTATTTTGCCACAGAGAGAACCAGGATCTGAGTTATAGGTATACACATTAAGTGATAGTCATAGCCACATTATATTTGCAATATGAACATCCAAGCAGTTTAGTTGCATTCAAAGCGATGAAATGTTCGGGAAGCATCGGGAAACATAAGCGGTTAACCATAAGTAACCACATACCTGTTAAGCAGACTTGAAACAGAATAGTCCAATCAACAAGGCAAGCAAGCATTCAATAAGATCCTGAAACAAACATCCAATATCTTCTATCATGGTTCATGGTATCCAAGTCTAATAGACCTATTCGAGCCCTAGGGTTACTATTTCATTTTTAGGGTTTCTATTGCAATTAGGGTTTCCTTTCATCTTTTACTATTTTTAAACCCTAATTATTCACAAAAGATATTAAGGTTATCCCTTTACAACATTTAACCTTATTTTCGAATTAAAGGCATCATTGTCCATCAATTAAACCCATTAAACTTATCTTATATTGAAACTATCAATTTTATCCTTTTAATCCATGACAAGATCATTATGCTTATTTATAATCAATGTGTAATTCATTATACTCTATTACTCATAGGAATGTTATTATTCACCAATTCTACCTTTTATTCATGAGAAAACCCTAATTACCACATTTAGGGTATTTCCACAAATAAGGACTTTTGTACTCTAATAGCTTAGATTCCACATATTTGAACTCCAAACATCAAATTGGTCAATTAAAACCATAAATAATCGCATTCACTAACATTAGGGTTTCAAGGCCCATTAAAGTATTATTTATGCATATTAAACTCGACATTAAACTAATTACATGCAAATTCATCCTTTTCCAATATTAATGATCCCTTTTATCATTAACAGGTTAATATCAACTTTATATACTCATTTAACCCTTTCTAACTCATTAATCATCCATGGTTAGGATTTTTCATTGTTTAAACTATAAAAGATAGTATCTCTATATACTTTTCGAATTGCATAGGGAATTAGGTCTGAATTATATTTTATTTAGATTCCCCTCGATTTTCTGATCAATTTTCATGTATAACATGTTCTCATCGGAGCTACCAATTAGGAGATATGAATTTTGTAAAATTACCTTCCTTGGGCCAATGGCATGCTGCCACGTAGGCATACCCATGTTACGTTGCTAGATCAGGACATTTCGAAAAGACCGGTTTGCCCCCGGTTAAGTTGCTTCTTCTTCAGCCCGCAGAGGGGCATTCTTGTCCAACGCGCCTTTGGTCGTCTTCCACCTCCAGCAGCGCCGCGGCTGCTGCCCTAGGCGCCATGGACGGCGCTTCTCTTCTTCTCCTGGACCGCGAAGGCCCTCGGGGATGGGTCCCCTTGCTCCGCAGGTCTCCGCCGCCCTTCCAGGTTCTCCAAGCTACCACCTAGGTGGTGAGTATATGAAGCAAACAGAGCCGCAACTCTGTTGCCACTTGCAGCCGTGTTGCAGTCCATCGGACGAAGTTGTTCGTGAAAAGGAGCATGGGTTGATCTATGATTCCTACTAGGTTGTCATGGAAGCAAGACGCACCCAAAAAAAACTCCCCCACGGCCTCTCATAATGCCAAGATACAAGCTCCTCTCTTCACTAGGGTTTTCATGCGAAGAAGAAGAAGAAGAGAGGGAAGGAACACGTGAAAACTCCCTAGAACTCGTCCCTGAGCTCTACCCCTTTTATAGGGAGGGTTTTCGCATCCCAAGGCATGCATCCACAAAGGTGCAAGGCCTTTTCCTAATAGGAAAACAAATCCCTCCATTAGGAAACAAACTCTCTCTCTCCTCTTTTCCTTTGAATATCCCCTATTTTATGGATATTAGGAATTCGAAATTCCTCTTTTATTTCCTTTCTACTTGCCCTTTTAATCCATAGGAACGAAATCCTATTTACCTTTAATAGCAATTTCTTTCTTTTTAGTAAAACCATGTATTAATTGTATTCCCTCATTATCTTCTTATTTTGCTATTTTGGCATTTTCTCTTTCTTTTCTCTTTAGTGGGGTTCCTTGGATCCCCAGAAACCATAAGAATTCGAATTTCCTTTTTAAAGGAATACTCATTATCCTTAAATGCATCAATATACATTATTCTTATTATCCTGTATTATTTCTTCTTAAAATATTTCCTTTTGTGGATTTCTCTTTATTTTTCTCTTATTTTCCTCATTGATATTCCTTTTATCATTAGGAATTCTTGGGACACGAAATTCCATAAAGGATTAACCAATTATACTTCTTTTCACATATTTTCCCTATTTCATCAATGTTTTCAATTTCTTTATTAACAAGGAAATACTTAATTGTTGTTTTCTTTTCCTATTGCCTTTTCTTTGCAACTTTGGACTCCTTGGAACCCAAGGAATCTAAGAGGCACGAAATCCTCTTTGGATTTGCCTTCTAGATGTTTCCACACCTTTCTTATATCAAAAACTCGGTTATTCATTAATTAATTGAATATCCTTGTTATTGGGCCCAATAGCCAACAAAGCCCACAAATCAAACAACAAGGCTATTGTAAATGAAATCCAATTATTTAAAACAAATCACATCATTATTTGTTCAATTATCCTTAATATGAGAAATTTCATTTCTCATCAATTGAACCCAAAAATTGGGGTTATAACATGTTCCCATCCCCAAGGAAACAAATACCTAAAACTCTCTTTATTCGGCATCCCATCCCCGAGGAAACAAATACCTAAAACTCTCTTTATTTTGCATCCTTATTTTAGTTTCCACCAAAGCAACAAGAGAATGCCCATTGGACATGATCCATTCTCGTATCTCCTTCTTTTTGTCCCTGTCACATCCCCCTTTAATATTCCATAGGAGCATGGACATATCAAAGAGTTTTGTTTGATCTTGTACGCCTGCCCGACTCCTTCTTCCTACTCTTTTCCTCCCCTTCTTTTACAATCTACTTCAATGTCCCCTCCACCTCATTATCTGAGTCAGAGAGGGCCTTAAAGCTATTTGTCATATCTAAGATGGTGGTCACTCTCACTGTCTTTAGAATACCTATCTTCTTTGACCCCTTTCTCCTAGTAGAGGGGACAAATTCACCCTCTTCTTATGACATTGCTTTAGGAGTTTTGCTGCCTTCCAGTGTTGTGCTACTGGATGCAGTATCTTCATTTGGGTTCACCATTTCTATTGGATGTTCATTCTCAGTTCAACATGGTTCAGGAACTGTTGATGGCTCATTCCCCACTATCATCGCCTTTGTCTTATGCCTCCATTGTTGCATCTGCTTGTTACCATATATGGCTTTGGACCTGGCCTCCTTGGTATCGCAGTCTCCATCTCTGTGGTTGAAGGCTCTACAATGGCTGCATATCACCAGAATGTGATCATACACCACCCCCATCAGAATTGGTTCTCTATCTTCGATGCTCAGCCACACTGTGTTGACAACCTCCTTCTCCGCGTTAAGTTCAACGATGACCCAGGGATCCTTCATCTCTAAGGATCGATCTTCTATGTAGAGGACCCTCCCCAAGCTGCTCATGATAGTACTTGTTGATCGTCTCATCCACGTTTGGTCAAATGATTTTAGATTGATCCACATCGGGATCGTCGAGAAGATGCCGCGCTTCAGTTCATCGTCGTGGCAGTAGTTCTTGACAACAACCATTTGTCCATCAAACCACCATGGTCTAAGGTTGAGGACCATCTCCTTTTCGATGCCACTAGAGAACCATATGAGGAATATGCCCTTGTCCCTGGATAGGAGTTTGAAGGACCCCTTCGGCCGCTAAGTACGTTGGATCCACACCTGGAAGTGCGGAAAGAAAGAAAGTTTCCCAACCACATAGGCGAGGACCATGAATTCCCAAACATTTTGCATTCTATTGAATTCATCAGCGTCTAGTTCTACAACTACCCTTACATCATCAAGTTTGGGCTCTGGGAAGGCTTCCTCTACCGCGCATGGTGCTGGTTGTTTGACCATGCAGGTCTAAGCGACATTGGCTGCCAATTCCGCCATCTTCTTCATCGTCTTGATTGAGTGGTTAGGGTTTTCTCCTGTGGCTGCAGTCATCCCTATCACTGTCAATGTTGATGAATCAAGTCATTGGGAGGATGCCTGGGTAGAGGTCGAGGGTTGGGGAGGGGTGGTGGATGGGGTGGTGGATGGGCAGACAATGGGGGTTTGGTTCCCCGACATGGTCGTCGCCATCTATGTCACCCAGTGGATCGTCGTCGATTATGTTGTCTTCTTCATTCTCTTATATGTATGTATGTATGTATGCATGTATGTATGTATGTATGTATGTATTTATGTATGTATGTATGTATGTATGTATGGTATTAAGAGAGAAAGATCCCCCTCTCTCCCATTCCCTTGGCGGAGGCCGAACACCCAGGAGGGTCGTAAATCAAGGTGGCAGCTGGGATTCAAACCCATGTCCCTTTGTTAGGGTACACCATGCTTGACCACTTGAGCCACTCCTTTTCGGCAGTATGTATGTATTAGAATTAGGTAAATATATTCAGACTTCCTCTTAAAATTATAGAAGGTCAAAATTTACATGTAGGCCTAACGCCATACACCACGAAATAGAGAAACAATTTACACATTTAACTAGTGTGAAACTTACGTTTAACACATTTACACATTTTTACAGCAATACTCATGGCATTTGCATCAACATACGAGTGTTTTTTGGCATTTTGTTCCTCCCAAATATGGTAGCATAGAGCAGCAAATAGCAAATTGTTCCTATCAACATTCCCACACTTTTTCATCATCCTTCTTGCATCACTTGTTAGTTGGAGTTGTACTTTGAAATCCTTGCTCAATGTATCCCACCTCTCTTATGAATTTGCATTCACCCACAAGGTGGTTGTGGTATTCTTCAACATCTTTGCATAGAAAACACAAAGTAGATACTGTTGGTATGTATGCCCTGAGAGCCAATCATGGGATGATTGGTGGGATACATTAAGATTGATTTGATAAACATCAAAGGCAAGCTTCCAATTCTTTCTGGTTCAGTCATATGAGATAGTGATAGAACAGATTGAATGTCTACAGAATGACAGTACTCAATGACGTATGCCTTCAGGTTCAGGACCTGAATGATGAGATCATACGGATGCTAAGAGTTTGTACATTCTTGTTATGTCCCTAGTCGGATGTCATTGTGGAAGGTAGATAGACAGCAATGACACACAAGACTAGATTGTGGTGTTGTTTGATGACAGAATCTCATTAGTCATGATATAGAGATATCAAACCAAACACATAGGTACTTGTTAGAGAACAAGTGTACCGGACATACCCACCGTGAGTTTGACACATGGAACCATGACATGGTAGTCACAGTCAGTACTCACAGTGATGGTGGTGAGTGTGATTCTTTGACCTGAAATCACTACACTCAACACATGTCGTTGGGCACACTTTGACAGCATCAAACGCAGTCCTGAAACATGGGTTGTTATAAAGGTGATTATTGGGTGGCTTTGACACATGGGGCTTTTGAGGGGTGAGTGATAGATATGGGATTTGTCCCTCCTGAGGGAGTTTGATATCCAAGGCCACTTGATGAGTAGGATTGAGATAGGTGTGCGCACGCATGTGTGAATCAGTATGTGATATTGATGTCACACATATCTTGTTCAATCTACTCTGAGATCAAGAAAGTGAATGAACATTGACAGGATGACTGTTCCATGCCTCGAGTTCATTCAGGATATCAGTGACAAAGGAATTATACATTCAATGTAACACCATTCACGGATTGTAGGATTGAAAGTTGTTCTCCAACTTTCTATTTCACTTGGGTAGTACTGATGTGTGACTAGGCACCGCTCTTTGCTTGTGAAGTCATAAGTGTTATGGACTTTCACTGCCAACGTGAAAAGGACATGCAGGGTCACACACATAGGATTTAACCTGGAAAAGGAATTTTGTCCACAAGCAATGTTTAGATTGATTACTAAAGGAGTTTAGTAGTTCAATTAAACACTCAATTAATTGATAGCTCAAAATCATAGTGTTCAAGGTGTTGGACAGATTGATTAGAGTATCGGATTGATTGAAACTGCAATTGACTGATTCTGCACAATCTGCACTCCCAACCAATCGGCTCATGTGATGAACCGATCGGCTCAGCTTGGTGAACCGATCGGCTCAGCTTGGTGAACCGATCGGCTCAGGTTGTGAGTCGATCGGCTCATGATCAGCGTGAAACGATTGCTTCAAGTGTTGAAATGATCGGTTCAACTGATGCAACCGAGCAAGTTGGGAAAGTAGGATTGGTGAGCATTTTCCTTTCGTTTCACTTGCCCAATTTGATTGGAACAAGGATTGGTATTTGATACCAATTAGAAACAAAAGAAGGAAAGTCAATCGGGAACTGATCAGGACCACGAACCGATCGATTCAGAAGTGAACCAACCGGTTCATGAGTCCCAATCGGTCGGTTGAGGTGTCAACTGACCAGTTTAGGTCCCCAACCGACTGTTTCAGTTGTAAAACGATTAGTTCAGGTTGCGAGTTGGTTGTTTTTGTAGAAAATCTCGAACCCTTCTACTCCTGCTTTTAGTCCTGCATTGCCGGGGATGGAGAACCCTGTCCCATGACCCTCCTATATATAGGGGTATTGGGGGCTTCTCAAAGTACAACTCAGTGCAAACCAGTTGCTCTGGAAAGTTGTCGTTCTCTCTGGTTTTGGTAACCGAGAGAGCCTGAGCAAGTGCTACCCGATAAGGGAGGCACATCAAGGGAAAGACAACTGCAGTTGCGACTGGTGGCAGGAGAGTGTGTTGGCGACTAGTACGCTGACAGGAGGGTGTGACTCCTTCCAATTTCTTGTGGGACAAGGAGATTGGAGTTCTAGGTGGTCCGTGTGGACTACTTCAGAGGCAGGAGGTTTTTGTCGCTAGGAGGACAGCCTTCAATCCCGTCAGTCTCGGTGCGACCAGGAGTTGCACAAACACCGTCCAAGACAGGAGGTGAAGACAGCGCAAGGCCCGAGGTATTGTCATCGAGCAAGCCTCGGGACAAGGTATGATTCCACAAACCATCATTTCCTATTGTATAGACGTTGACGTGTTTCCTTGTTCCGGGTTTGGGGAGGTTTTTTGTTTTCGCTGCCTTCTCTGCCTCCCCTAAAACCTAATAGTGGTATCAGAGCCACGTCAACTGCTCTATACTTTAGGGATTATCGATATGATCGATTTTGGTTTGTCACCTTTATTTATTGCATACGGTGTGAATAATATTGGCTTTATGCATGTCCAATCCTAAATCCACAAATCCCAAATTACATATATGATATGTATTATTAATGCACTCGATACACGTTGCCCTTAAACGAGTTTTGTAGTGGATGTATAGTGTGGTTATAGCCAATAAACTTTGTCTGTGTATGGTTGTATGTGGTTGCTTGCATCTTGGTCTGCGCACTAATCTTCCCTTTCTCCTATTCCTGATGTAACTCGAAATAATTTGAGATTTCTCTCCTACCTTTACTCCCCTCGAATGTAACTCGAGGTTTCTCTTTTTACAATGAAAAATAGGATAGATTTTATTTCCTGTTATGTCAAAGAACAGAGGACATCCTGACGATAGTTGAGACGATCGGTTCAAGGCGTGAACCGATCGATTGACGTTCCAGACGATTGGTTCAAGGAGTGAGCCGATCGGTTGATGACCGGTTCGAGGAGCGAGACGAGCGGGTGGCGGCCATGAAGAGATGCATGACGACCAGGCGAACCGATCAGTTGGAGGAGCCAACTGATCGGCTGGTGGCACCCAGTGACCAGTCTGATGGCGAGCCGATCATTCATGTGATGAGTTGATCAAACCCAGAAAGACAAAGCATAGAGTTCATCTTGTACAGGTTGCATGTGATGTAGACCTAGATGACCGTGATTCCTCTTGGCTCGAGGAATCACATTAGGATGGCCATAATCATCGCTTTTATCGTTTCACATGTTTTCTGTGGGATATAGCATGTATATGATACATACTATATATTGTGGTGATTGGATATGTATATGTATATAAAAACCAAATCCCTCATTAAATATTAAGTTTTAGATGCCTTCCAAATGTGAGACACGTGAAAAGCTTGATCGACCAAGAGTGGGCACGCCCTAGCGTGGTGCATCGTCTATCTCGTGGAAGCGTGAAGGATGAATGTGTGGGTCTGCCCTAGCAGGGTGCATGTTCATCGTGTTTGCTTTGGGTCGGACTTAACAAGGTGATCTAGATGGGATCTAGTACCTTGAGGCATGGAGATGATCATGGCAAGGAGTTTCATATGACATCTTATCAAGAGTTGCATATGATGCCATTGGCAAGAGTTGCCTACCTAAGAGATCTAAGTTGTGGGTGACAGCCCTAGCTGGTCCATGACTTAGAGGATTTCAGGATCTTGCCCACTAGAAGGTTGTACGTTGCAATCTTCTGAATTGATGGTGAGGGCTATCAATTTGAAGTAAAATAGTGGGAGCGATAATTAATTAAAGGCCTAATTATATCGTCAACTTTTCAAATCAATCAAATAAGTCAAAAATGAGTTTTTGGACTAAAATTGCATATTTCCTTTTGTAGTACAAATGACAACAAACAACAATCACTTTTCTTTGTGATCGGTCCTTGAAAAGGACAAGCTAAATGGGACAAACTTCCATGACTGCTATAGGACATTGAGAATTGTTCTCACTCAATAGTGAAAGCTCTATGTCCTGGATACTCCAATTCCATAGGAACATGCTCCTAATGCACCAAAGGCAGAAAGGGATGCTTACAAGAAGCATTCTGATGATGCCATTGATGAAAAGTGCTTAATGTTGTGCTCTATGAACCACGAGTTGCAGAGACAACATGAGAACATGGGTGTCATTGAGATGATTCAGCATCTCAGGAACATGTATGAAGATCAAGCACGGCAAGAGAGATACAATGTCTCAAGGGCACTATTCAAGTGCGTCATGACATGAGGATATCCAGTTGGTCCTCACACACTCAAGATGATTGAGTATGTGGAGAACCTGCAAAGACTGGGATTTCCACTGAGCCAAGAGTTGGCTACTGACGTGATACTGCAATTGTTGCCAGAATCTTACAGTCAGTTTGTGAAGAACTACAACATGAACAACTTTGATAGGCCACTTTCAGAGTTGTTGGGCATGTTGAGGACAGTCGAGATACATATGAAGAAGGACAAGCCTAAGTCTATGATGGTGATCACGAGCAAGAAAGGCAAGTCCAAGCGTAAGGGCAAGGGCAAAGCTAAGAAAGGTTCTGATGCTAGCCAGGAGCCCAAGTCATCTTCAGCTCTCAAGGCCAAGGGAGGCATGACCAAGAAAGGAAATTGCCACCATTGTCAAAAGCCAGGACATTGGAAAAGGAATTGTCCTCTCTATTTGGAAAAACAAAAGAAGAAAGAGGCAATAGACGTCTCTACTTAAAGGTGTCATGAAAGTAAACTTGTAACACTTTTTGAGGTATATGATACCAAGATGTAAAGTGTAAAGCACTCAATAAATGGGGCAAGTGTTGCCACCATAGATAGGACTACTTTAGTTTATTTTCAGCCTAAAAGGCATGTAATATAGTTATGAACTACTATTTCATATTTGCCAATAGATAGAAACATTTATTTTTGCATATTGTATGACAATGATGGAAATCAATAAAGAGATGTTTCAATTTATAAAGATATGATCTTTGTGGCAATGCCTTATTTATCTTGTGGTAATTGATATGCATAAGATAAAATGATACCTAAAAGTTATAGATAACTCAAACAATCAAATTATCATCAATCATGAGAAATTCATTTCTAGTTTCCATGTGATGGATAAATCTAGACTCTTTTCGTTAGAGAACCAGTAAGAGACATGAATATCTTGGACATGATTAATCAATCTTCACTAATGGTAGTGGGAGAATGATTGTCCTATAAGGTATAATACATGATGTATTTACATACCTATTGGAGAAAATGCTAAAACTTCAAATGGAGTTTATGAATATCTTGAAGTGTTCAAGATTATCATAGATGAAGTACAAATTTGGTAAAGTGTTCATTCTTAATGAGATCAATGAATGAAATACTTGGACCAAATGTTTGAGATCTTTATGAGTGATTATTATAGTGTATCATAGTGAACTCATGATTAAGGCATGGTAATGTCTAAATCAAGAAGGAATCATACTCTAAGGAGTTAGAGAATGATTATCAAATAACTGAATTCTTCTTAATAAAAGAATACCCCACACTAATAAAGGACATTGAGAATCACAAGGAGTTGTGAGTTCTTATATCCTTGACAGATACACCTCCATTATCTATGTGATGAGTTGTTCATGTGATGAGTCAACTATCTAGATGAATATGATGAACCGAATTTTGAGGTATGGTTTATGACCATTTCATCCTAAATGACATCCATGTGAACCATAAGGTATGACCTTGATGGTATCACCCATTGGATGAAATCCATAAGTGCAAATGAATCTTAAGTGTTAAGACACATGGATAACATTTGAAGAAGGATGATGCTTGTTGATTGCAACTTAATGATTAAGACATTTGGCATATGGATACTAAAATCGCATTCCTATAAGGAATAAAACAAGGATGTGTACGTGACACAACCTGTAAGGTTTATGAATCCAATAATGCAAATGAAGTCTATAAATTACAATGGACTAATCAATGTAATTGATTGAGTACAAGCAACTCAGAATTGGATCTTTACTTTGATGATATAGTCAAAGGGTTTGACTGATATGTCAAAGATAAAGAAGGGATCTGTGATTTAGTGGGAGCGTGTTCACATTCCACATGTTGATGAGAAATGAAATGTTTTAGAATGGAAATCCAAAAGTGGAAATTATCTTTAAGGAAGATAGAGATGTTTCCTATGTGATAGGAATAGAGATCTATAGAGATAGTTCTCAAAAATCTCTTGACCTGAAAAGAGAAAGCATACATTGGCAATCTGTACTGAAGGGTTTAGTATGCACAGATTCAGTGGGAGAAAACTTGTCCATGTTACATAGAGTTAGTATCCCAAGGCCAAGTGTCCAATTCTTATGAAGAATGGGAACACTAAGAATAGATATGGATCTATCATGTATGTAATCATCCCGTTATCTGGTATATATCGACATGGAAAGAACAAAATGCATTCATCATCTTGTATGTAGGACATGGCAATATGATGTGCCCATCCTGATAACTCATATGTGGGACATGACGAGTGGATGTCTGTCTACTTCCAGTAAGGGTTATTGGAATACCATGAGAACTTGATAAGTACTTGAGAAGTACTAGTTCTATGGAGATAAGGAAGAGTTTGATGTAAAGAGTTACATTGATGCGAACTTTTGAAAGGACAGAAAATTAATCGCAAAATATATATAGGATATATAAAAGTGAAAGTTTGTTGACAATTGGAAGTGTTCCAATAAAACCATTTAAAAGGAAATGCCGAGTATCTATGCATTAGAGAACAGTAGTGAATACTATATGGATCTGGAAGTTCATGAGATGAACTTATAGATATTCCACTCATTCATGACAAGTATGGAATCCTTGATCATGCAATGTGGCTAAAGGTTAGAAAAGGAATACTAGATCACATATTACGGCAACTCCATCTCATACGTGTGATGTACAATGAAGAGATGAGAGACATGCAATTTATACTGACTTTGGCAAGGTGTTGCCATAACTCACTATGTTGGCATAAGAGCACAGTAACATGTGGGACATGTTTGAAGATCACTATGAATATGATTCATGGGTGATTGGCTCATAGTGCAAGTGGGAGTCTGTTGGTATGTATGCCCTGAGAGCCAATCATGGGATGATTGGTGGGATACATTAAGATTGATTTGATAAACATCAAAGGCAAGCTTCCAATTCTTTCTGGATTCAGTCATATGAGATAGTGATAGAACAGATTAAATGTCTAGAGAATGACAATACTCAATGATGTATGTTTCAGGTTCAGGACCTGAACGATGAGATCATACGGATGCTAAGAGTTTGTACATTGTTGTTATGTCCCTAGTCAGATGTCATTGTGGAAGGTAGATAGACATCAATGACACACAAGACTAGATTGTGGTGTTGGTTGATGACAGAATCTCATTAGTCATGATATAGTGATATCAAACCAAACACATATGTACTTATTAGAGAACAAGTTTACCAGACGGACCCACCGTGAGTTTGACACATGGAACCATGACATGGTAGTCACAGTCAGTACTCACAGTGACGGTGGTGAGTGTGATTCTTTGACCTGAAATCACTACACTTCAACACATGTCGTTGGGAAACATTGGTTGTTATAAAGGTGATGATTGGGTGGCTTTGACACATGGGGCTTTTGAGGGGTGAGTGATAGATATGGGATTTGTCCCTCCTGAGGGAGTTTGATATCCAAGGCCACTTGATGAGTAGGATTGAGCTAGGTGTATGCACACATGTGTGAATCAGTATGTGATATTGATGTCACACATATCTCGTTCAATCTACTCTGAGATCAAGAAAGTGAATGAACATTGACAGGATGATTGTTCCATGCCTTGAGTTCATTTGGGATAGCAGTGACAAAGGAATTATACATTCAATGTAACACCATTCATGGATTGTAGGATTGAAAGTTGTTCTCCAACTTTCTATTTCACTTGGGTAGCACGGATGTGTGACTAGGCACCGCTCTTTGCTTGTGAAGTCATAAGTGTTATGGACTTTCACTACCAACGTGAAAAGGACCTGCAGGGTCACACACATAGGATTTAACCTGGAAAAGGAGTTTTGTCCACAAACAATGTTTAGATTGATTACTAAAGGAGTTTAGTAGTTCAATTAAACACTCAATTAATTGATAGCTCAAAATCATAGTGTTCAAGGTGTTGGACAGATTGATTAGAGTATCGGATTGATTGAAACTACAATTGACTGATTCTGCACAATCTGCACTCCCAACCGATCAGCTCATGTGATGAACTGATCGGCTCAACTTGGTGAACCGATCGGCTCAGGTTGTGAGTCGATCGGCTCATGAGCAGGGTGAAACGGTTGCTTTAAGTGTTGAAACAATCGGTTCAACTGATGCAACCGAGCAAGTTGGGAAAGTAGGATTGGTGAGAATTTTCCTTTCGTTTCACTTGCCCAATTTGATTGGAACAAGGATTGGTATTTGATACCAATTAGAAACAAAAGAAGGAAAGTCAATCGGGAACTGATCAGGACCACGAACCGACCGGTTCAGAAGTGAACCGACCGGTTCATGAGTCCCAAATGATCGGTTGAGGTGTCAACCGACCGGTTCAGGTCCCCAACCAACCATTTCAGTTGTGAAATGATCGGTTCAGGTTGCGAGTTGGTTGTTTTGTGGAAAATCTTGAACCCTTCTACTACTACTTTTAGTCCCGCATTGCCCGGGATGAAGAACCCTGTCCCATGACCCTCCTATATATAGGGTATTGGGGGCTTCAAGTACAACTCAGTGCAAACCAGTTGCTCTGCAAAGTTGTCTTTCTCTCTAGTTTTGGTAACCGAGAGAGCCCGAGCAAGTGCTACCCGATAAGGGAGGCACAGTAAGGGAAAGACAACTGCAGTTGTGACTGGTGGCAGGAGAGTGTGTTGGCGACTAGTACGCTGACAGGAGGGTGTGACTCCTTCCAATTCCTTGTGGGACAAGGAGATTGGAGTTCTAGGTGGTCCGTGTGGACTACTTCAGAGGCGGGAGTTTTCTGCCACTAGGAGGACAGTCTTCAATCTCGTCAGTTCCGGTGCGACCAGGAGCTGCACAGACACCGTCCAAGACAGGAGGTGAAGACCGCACAAGGCACGAGGTATTGTCGCCGAGCAAGCCTCGGGACAAGGTATGATTCCACAAACCATCCTTTCCTATTGTATAGACGTTGACGCATTTCCTTGTTCTGGGTTTGGGGGAGAAAATTTTTGTTTCCGCTACCTTCTCTGCCTCCCCTAAAACCTAACAGTGGTATCACAGCCATGTCAACTGATCTATACTTTTGGGATTATCGATATGATCGATTTTGGTTTGTCGCCTTTATTTATTGCATACGATGCGAATAATATTGGCTTTATGCATGTCCAATCCTAAATCCACAAATTCCAAATTACATATATGATATGTATTATTAATGCACTCGATATGCGTCACCCTTAAACGAGTTTTGTGGTGGATGTATAGCGTGGTTATGGCCAATAAATCCTGTCTGTGTATGGTTGTATGTGGTTGCTTGCATCTCGGTCTGCGCACTGATCTTCCCTTTCTCCTATTCCTGATGTAACTCAAAATAATTCGAGATTTCTCTCCTACCTTTGCTCCCCTTGAATGTAACTCGAGGTTTCTCTTTTTACAATGTAAAATAGGATAGATTTTATTTCCTGTTACATCAAAGAACGGAGGACATCCTGACGACAGCTGAGACGATCGGTTCAAGGCATGAATCGATCGATTGACGTTCCATACGATCGGTTCAAGGAATGAGTCGATCGGTTGATGACCAGTTCGAGGAGTGAGGCGAGCGGGTGGCGGCCATGAAGAGATGCACGATGACCAGGTGAACCGATCGGTTGGAGGAGCCAACTGATCGGCTGGTGGCACCCAGCCGACCAGTCTGATGGCGAGCCGATCATTCATGTGATGAGTTGATCAAACCCAGAAAGACAAAGCACAGAGTTCATCTTGTACATGTTGCATGTGATGTAGACCTAGATGACCGTGATTCCTCTTGGCTCGAGGAATCACATTAGGATGGCCATAATCATCGCTTTTATCGTTTCACATGTTTTCTGTGGGATATAGCATGTATATGATATGTACTATATATTATGGTGATTGGATATGTATATGTATATAAAAACCAAATCCCTCAATAAATATTAAGTTTTAGATGCCTTCCAAATGTGACACACGTGAAAATCTTGATCGACCAAGTAGGGGCACGCCCTAGCATGGTGCACCGTCTATCTCATGGAAGCGTGAAGGATGAATGTGTGGGTCTGCCCTAGCAGGGTGCATGTTCATCGTGTTTGCTTTGGGTCAGACTTAACAAGGTGATCTAGATGGGATCTAGTACCTTGAGGCATGGATATGATCATGGCAAGGAGTTGCATATGACATCTTATCAAGAGTTGCATATGATGCAATTGGCAAGCGTTGCCTACTTGAGAGATCTAAGTTGTGGGTGACAGCCCTAGCTGGTCCATGACTTAGAGGATTTCAGGATCTTGCCTACTAGAAGGTTGTACACTGCAATCTTCCGAATTGATGGTGAGGGCTATCAATTTGAAGTAAAATATTGGGAGCAATAATTAATTAAAGGCCTAATTATATCGTCAACTTTTCAAATCAATCAAATAAGTCAAAAATGAGTTTTTGGACTAAAATTGCATATTTCCTTTTGTAGTACAAATGACAACAAACAACAATCACTTTTCTTTGCGATCGGTCCTTGAAAAGGACAAGCTAAATGCGACAATCTTCCATGACTAGTATAGGACATTGAGAATTGTTCTCACTCAAGAGCGAAAGCTCTATGTCCTGGATACTCCAATTCCAGAGGAACATGCTCCTAATGCACCAAAGACAGAAAGGGATGCTTACAAGAAGCATTCTGATGATGCCATTGATGCAAAGTTCTTGATGTTGTGCTCTATGAACCACAAGTTGCAGAGACAGCATGAGAACATGGGTGTCATTGAGATGATTCAGCATCTCAGGAACATGTATGAAGATCAAGCATGGCAAGAGAGATACAATGTCTCAAGGGCACTGTTCAAGTGTGTCATGACAGAAGGAGATCCGGTTGGTCCTCACACACTCAAGATGAATGGGTATGTGGAGAACCTGCAAAGACTGGGATTTCCACTGAGCTAAGAGTTGTCTACTGACGTGATACTGCAATCGTTGCCAGAATCTTACAGTCAGTTTGTGATGAACTACAACATGAACAACTTTGATAGGCCACTTTCAGAGTTGTTGGGCATGTTGAGGACATCCGAGATACAGATGAAGAAGGACAAGCCTAAGTCTATGATGGTGATCACGAGCAAGAAAGGCAAGTCCAAGCGCAAGGGCAAGGGCAAATCTAAGAAAGGTTCTAATGCTAGCCAGGAGCCCAAGTCATCTTCAGCTCTCAAGGCCAAGGGAGGCGTGACCAAGAAAGGAAATTGCCACCATCGTCAAAAGCCAGGACATTGGAAAAGGAATTGTCCTCTCTATCTGGAAGAACAAAAGAAGAAGGAGGCAACAGACGTCTCTACTTAAAGGTGTCATGAAAGTAAACTTGTAACACTTTTTGAGGTATATTATACCAAGATGTAAAGTGTAAAGCACTCAATAAATGGGGCAAGTGTTGCCGCCATAGATAGGAGTACTTTAGTTTATTTTCAGCCTAAAAGGCATGAAATATAGTTATGAACTGCTATTTCATATTTGCCAATAGATAGAAACATCTATTTTTGCATATTGTATGACAATGATGGCAATCAATAAAGAGATGTTTCAATTTATAAAGATATGATCTTTGTGGAAATGCCTTGTTTATCTTGTGGTATTTGATATGCATAAGATAAAATGATACCTAAAAGTTATAGATAACTCAAACAATCAAATTAGCATCAATCATGAGAAATTCATTTCTAGTTTCCATGTGATGGATAAATCTAGACTCTTTTCGTTAGAGAACCAGTAAGAGACATGAATATCTTGGACATGATTAATCAATCTTCACTAATGGTAGTGGGAGAATGATTGTCCTATAAGGTATAATACATGTGATGTATTTACATACCTATTGGAGAAAATGCTAAAACTTCAAATGGAGTTTATGAATATCTTGAAGTGTTCAAGATTATCATAGATGAAGTACAAATTTGGTAAAGTGTTAATTCTTGATGAGATCAATGAATGAAATACTTGGACCAAATGTTTGAGATATTTATGAGTGATTATGATAGTGTATCATAGTGAACTCATGATTAAGGCATGGTAATGTCTAAATCAAGAAGGAATCATACTCTAAGGAGTTAGAGAATGATTATCAAATAACTGCATTCTTCTTAATAAAAGAATACCCCACACTAATAAAGGACATTGAGAATCACAAGGAGTTGTGAGTTCTTATATCCTTGACAGATACACCTCAATTATCTATGTGATGAGTTGTTCATGTGATGAGTCAACTATCTAGATGAATATGATGGATTGAATTTGGAGTTATGGTTTATGACCATTTCATCCTAAATGACATCCATGTGAACCATAAGGTATGACCTTGATGGTAGCACCCATTGGATGAAATCCATAAGTGCAAATGAATTTTAAGTGTTAAGACACATGGATAACATTTGAAAAAGGATGATGCTTGTTGATTGCAACTTAATGATTAAGACATTTGGCATATGGATACTAAAACTACATTCCTATAAGGAATAAAACAAGGATGTGTATGTGACACAACCTGTAAGGTTTATGAATCCACTAATGCAAATGAAGTCTATAAGTTACAATGGACTAATCAATGTGATTTATTGAGTACAAGCAACTCAGAATTGGATCTTTACTTTGATGAGATTGTCAAAGGGTTTGACTGATATGTCAAAGATAAAGAAGGGATATGTGATTTAGTGGGAGCGTGTTCACATTCCACATGTTGATGTGAAATGGAAATGTTCTAGAATGGAAATCCAAAAGTGGAAATTATCTTTAAGGAAGATAGAGATGTTTCCTATGTGATAGGAATAGAGATCTATAGAGATAGTTCTCGAAAACCTCTTGACCTGAAAAGAGAAAGCATACATTGGCAATCTGTACTGAAGGGTTCAGTATGCACAGATTCAGTGGGAGAAAACTTGTCCATGTTACATAGAGTTAGTATCCCAAGGCCAAGTGTCCAATTCTTATGAAGAATGGGAACACTAAGAATAGATATGGATCTATCATGTATGTAATCATCCCATTATCTTGCATATATCAACATTGCAAGAACAAAATGCATTCATCATCTTGTATGTAGGACATGGCAATATGATGTGCTCATCCTAATAACTCGTATGTGGGACATGACGAGTGGATGTCTGTCTACTTCCAGTAAGGGTTACTGGAATACCATGAGAACTTGATAAGTAATTGAGAAGTACTAGTTCTATGGAGATAAGAAAGAGTTCTATGTAAAGAGTTACATTGATGTGAACTTCCGAAAGGACAGAAAATTAATCGCAAAATATATATAGGATATATAAAAGTGAAAGTTTGTTGATAATTGGAAGTGTTCTAATAAAACCATTTAAAAGGAAATGCCGAGTATCTATGCATTAGAGAACAGTAGTGGATACTATATGGATCTGGAAGTTCATGAGATGAACTTATAGATATTCCGCTCATTGATGACAAGTATGGAATCCTTGATCATGCAATGTGGCTAAAGGTTAGCAAAGGAATACTAGATCGCATATTACGGCAACTCCATCTCATACGTGTGACGTACAACGAAGAGATGAGAGACATGCAATTTATACTAACTTTGGCAAGGTGTTGCCATAACTCACTATGTTGGCACAAGAGCACAGTAACATGTGGGACATGTTTGAAGATCACTATGAATATGATTCAAGGGTGATTGGCTCGCACTGCAAGTGGGAGTCTGTTGGTATGTATGCCCTGAGAGCCAATCATGGGATGATTGCTGGGATACATTAAGATTGATTTGATAAACATCAAAGGCAAGCTTCCAATTCTTTCTGGTTCAGTCATATGAGATAGTGATAGAACAGATTGAATGTCTAGAGAATGATAGTACTCAATGACGTATGCCTTCAGGTTCAGGACCTGAACGATGAGATCATACGGATGCTAAGAGTTTGTACATTCTTGTTATGTCCCTAGTCAGATGTCATTGTGGAAGGTAGATAGACAGCAATGACACACAAGACTAGATTGTGGTGTTGGTTGATGACAGAATCTCATTAGTCATGATATAGAGATATCAAACCAAACACATAGGTACTTGTTAGAGAACAAGTGTACCGGACAGACCCACCGTGAGTTTGACACATGGAACCATGACATGGTAGTCACAGTCAGTACTCACAGTGATGGTGGTGAGTGTGATTCTTTGACCTGAAATCACTACACTCAACACATGTCATTGGGCACACTTTGACATCATCAAACGCAGTCCTGAAACATGGGTTGTTATAAAGGTCATGATTGGGTGGCTTTGACACATGGGGATTTTGAGGGGTGAGTGATAGATATGGGATTTGTCCCTCCTGAGGGAGTTTGATATCCAAGGCCACTTGATGAGTAGGATTGAGATAGGCGTGCACACACATGTGTGAATCAGTATGTGATATTAATGGCATACATATCTCGTTCAATCTACTCTGAGATCAAGAAAGTGAATGAACATTGACAGGATGACTGTTCCATGCCTCGAGTTCATTCGGGATATCAGTGACAAAGGAATTATACATTCAATGTTACACCATTCATGGATTGTAGGATTGAAAGTTGTTCTCCAACTTTCTATTTCACTCGGGTAGCACTGATGTGTGACTAGGCACCGCTCTTTGCTTGTGAAGTCATAAGTGTTATGGAATTTCACTGCCAACGTGAAAAGGACCTGCAGGGTTACACACATAGGATTTAACCTGGAAAAGGAGTTTTGCCCACAAGCAATGTTTAGATTGATTACTAAAGGAGTTTTGTAGTTCAATTAAACACTCAATTAATTGATAGCTCAAAATCATAGTGTTCAAGGTGTTGGACAGATTTATTAGAGTATCAGATTGATTGAAACTGCAATTGACTGATTCTGCAAAATCTGCACTCCCAACCGATCGGCTCATGTGATGAACCGATCGGCTCAGCTTGGTGAACTGATCGACTCAGGTTGTGAGTCGATCGGCACATGATCAGGGTGAAACGATTGCTTCAAGTGTTGAAATGATCGGTTCAACTGATGCAACCGAGCAAGTTGGGAAAGTAGGATTGGTGAGAATTTTCCTTTCGTTTCACTTGCCCAATTTGATTGGAACAAGGATTGGTATTTGATACCAATTAGAAACAAAAGAAGGAAAGTCAATCGGGAACTGATCAGGACCACGAACCGACTGGTTCAGAAGTGAACCGACCGGTTCATGAGTCCCAACCGATCAGTTGAGGTGACAACTGACCGGTTCAGGTCCCCAACCGACCGTTTCAGTTGTGAAATGATCGGTTCAGGTTGCGAGTTGGTTGTTTTTGTGGAAAATCTCGAACCCTTCTATGCTTGCTTTTAGTCCCGCATTGCCCGGGATGGAGAACCTTGTCCCATGACCCTCCTATATATATAGGGGTATTGGGGGCTTCTCAAAGTACAACTCAGTGAAAACCAGTTGCTCTACAAAGTTGTTGTTCTCTCTGGTTTTGGTAACCGAGAGAGCCCGAGCAAGTGCTACCCGATAAGGGAGGCACAACAATGGAAAGACAACTGCAGTTGTGACTGGTGGCATGAGAGTGTGTTGGTGACTAGTACGTTGATAGGAGGGTGCAACTCCTTCCAATTCCTTGTGGGACAAGGAGATTGGAGTTCTAGGTGGTCTGTGTGGACTACTTCAGAGGTGGGAGGTTTCTGCCACTAGGAGGACAGCCTTCAATCCCGTCAGTCCCGGTGCGACTAGGAGTTGCACAGACACCGTCCAAGACAGGAGGTTAAGATCGTGCAAGGCGCGAGGTATTGTCGTCGAGCAAGCCTCGGTACAAGGTATGATTCCACAAACCATCCTTTCCTATTGTATAGACGTTGACACGTTTCCTTGTTCCGAGTTTGGGGGAGAAAATTTTTGTTTCCGCTGCCTTCTCTGCCTCCCCTAAAACCTAACAGATACATCATAGTTCCACCCCTTTATCCTGTCAAGAGTAGCTAGAACACTATGCCGAATTTTGTATACGCACATACTCGATTTCAGTACATACACACCGGTCTAAATATGCTCCCCATGCATGTTCTTTGATTCCCTTAAGTGTGTCACCTCCCATAAGCATGTCTCTGGATCTCTAAGTCTCGATCTCCCCATTACCTGGGCCACGAGCATGTGTCTAACATGTGGTCATGCTTCTATCATAATATTAATAGTGTGTGAGTATCCTTCCTTTGTCTTCATCTCAAAGTCCAGTCCTCTTGGATATCTCTCCCTCGGTCTGTTTCCCCCAAGTTGAGGTGCCTTCCTGATAAATGATAATTCTCCGCATTGTCCCACACTTTGATATGTCTTTAGGAGATTTTAAAAACCCTCCATCTTTTGGCAGCACCACTTTTGTGTATCTCGTAGGCTGATGCTCACTTGCCCACAAAAAATGTACCATGTTCATCTCCTTTCTGTCCAGGACTGACATGGGGATCTCCCCTTGTTGCAACCAATTAATGAGAAGACCATCTATAACAGCCTTTATCAGTGTTGCTCTTCCTATCATGGATGTCTTTTGTGTCGGCCATCTGTTAATCATTTCCTCCATCTTGTCCATGCATTCAGCAAAGTATTTGACCTGTAGGTTGCCTCCAGCTAAAGGAAAACCAAGGTATTTTGTTGGAAAGTTCCCCCTTTCCATGCCCATTGCATCTACTAACATGTCTTCTATTTGGTAGCAGTTTTTTTATAAGAAAATATGTGTTTTGTTTGCATTCACACAAAGCACGTATGCTCTCTGAACTTCCCTACAAGATTGTTAAGATTTTCTAAAGAATGTTGCTTTGCTTTGATAAACACTAACACATCATCTGAAAAAATCAAATGGGTCATCACCTTCGTGCCATGGACTATGTAGGGCTTGATCTCCTTTTTTATTTCAGCTTGATGCATCTTTTTTATAAAGTACTCCATAACAATCACAAAGAGGAGAGGTGAAAGGGGGTCACCTTGGCACAAACCATTACCTCCTCTAAACATACATGCATATGTGTCATTAACCAGAATAGAAAAAGCTTGTAGTACCAACACATTGCTTCATCCAGCAGATCCATTGCTCATTGAAACTCATTTTTTTCATAATCCACCACAACTTCTCCCATCTAATGATATCATAGGCTTTGGAAACATCCAGTTTGAAGCCAACTTTGCTACTTCCTCTCATGACATTGTAGTCCAGTAGGAATTCCCCAGCCAGTAGTGCACAGTCACTAATACTTCTCCCTGACATAAAGGCTCTTTAATTTGTAGAAACGAGATAGGGAAGTAGCATCTTCGATCTAGCAGCCATAATCTTAGCAATGATTTTATATTGTACCGAGCAACATGCAATAGGTCTAAAATCAACAAGAGAGGAAGTAACCTTCTTCTTAGGAATGAGTACTAGAAAAGAATGATTAATTTGTCTCACCATATTTCCTCCTTCTAGGAACAAGCTAACATATGCAACCAAATACTCCTTGATGATATCCCATGTATTCTTGTAAAAAAAACATTGAAACCATCTGACCCTGGAGACTTGTTGTTGCCAATGCACCATATTGCTTCCTTGACTTCTTTTCATTGGTTCTTCTTGTAAGAATGTTATGTGTGTTTGTAAATTTGAGCCTCCAAATCCTTCTCCTCTATATCATTTTCAAAATTCTTGTTGTATAATGACATATATAAGTTTATGGCATGCTCTTCTAGATCCTCCTATTTGTTGACCACTCTCCCTTCAGCATCAAATAGCTCAAAAATAATATTATAAGCATCCCTTCTTTTAACAAAAATATGGTAGAGTTTAGTGCTTCTATCCCCGTCCTCCATCCATTTTTCTCTACTCCTTGTCCATTAGAATTTTTCCTTGACTTTCTTTAGATCCTCAAGCATCCTTTTCAGTTCTCTATCCTTCTCTATGGATTCAGGATTAGGAGGGTCAGCCCCCAATTTTTCCCTGACCTTCTTACACTCTCCTTTTGTTTCCTTGATCAGATTTGAAATGTTCACTTCAGCCTTGACCCATATCTTGAGTGCAGTCTTGGTACTTGCCAAATTTGTTGCAAAGACATACATCAGATTTCCTGTCACCTGTGAGTACCAACCTTCTTTTATGACATCTTTAAAACCTTTCCATTCATCCCAATAATTTAGGAATCGAAAAGGTTTCCTCTTTTATTTATTTTTCTGTGATTTGAACTGAGATAGATTGTAAAGAGTGGGACTCGAGAGGGGATCCACTCTTCACTGAATTGAAGAATAAGTCCATCCAATTCCAAATAAGAAGGAAAGGCGGAATTTCATTCATTTCTCAAATGGTATACATATCAAAGCATGAAATTTATAAGCAGCGGAAACAAAGCTATATCAAAGTTACAAGATGTATCATTATAAAATTGTTCCTCGCCATAAAAGGTGGGTATAGAAAACTAAAAAGGTATACATATGATCCTAATCACATGCAAGACACATTGTAGAGGGAAACTCAGCCATTCCAAGCTATCCTTAAGACCAATACCCTATATATGATCTTTGTGCATCTTTGTCTTCTAATGTACCTACACCTGGGTGGAAGGGAACATCACCCAGAAGATAGGAAACAAAGTATAGGTCAGTAAAAGGCTGAGTATGTACATATATTAAACACTTTGGGTATTATATTGGGTTAAAAGTGCCAAAAGAGATGTCCCCAAAAGAAGGGGGAAATATTTGCAGTTAGGTAAGTTCAAAAGAATTATAACAAGAGAAATGAGGCATATTAAAATTTAGATTACAAGCATCAAAATAAATTGTCTTGACATATCAAGTAATCACAATCTCAATATAAAATAACAACTTTTGCATGCATAACAATGTAGACTAAATATACCTAAAATAGGGCCATAACACCATAGGATCATGGCCTAAAAATAAATAAGGGTGGAAACGCACATCCCGGGCAGAAACGCACACCCTATATAAGTATGGTTGTACATAAGTACCACTATTCTAGATATTCTAGTCAAACATGTAGCATGCATAAAATAGAAAGGCAAGACAAGTATTTCAGTCATTTTTCATAAAAAGGCATTCATAGCAAGTGGGGTACAAGTATCCTTATGAACAAGGTAGTCCAAAAACCAGAATGATATAATGAGTCAACATCAGGAAATGCAAATGTTCCAGAATTTAGATTTAATAAGGAATAACAATTCAAAAGATGCCTCCTTAAAAGAAAGTAGGTTTTGGTCAAATAATTCCCAAAATAAAAAAGAGGACATATATACCTGATCTTCATAGATAATCTTAACTCATTCTACATACTTGGTCCATGAAGTTGAGTTTACATCCTAGGAACATATCAGGTATGTTAGTCAAACCAAAGCAAACATATGTATTCATTTTTATTATAGATGTTCACATTGTTGTTATCCTAGTATCGGTTACCTAATGACATGTTAAATGTATTAATATTATTAAGCAGATACATGATTAGATATATATTTTAGTTCTAATATCCATCCTTCATCACATATAACTAAATATGTCTATGTCACACAAATGTGTGGGTGATTATATACATTCTTCCAATTTAATTCATGTAATGTCATTCTCTCTCATTATCTCATATATCATTTTTAAAAATAGATAAATGTATTTCATAGGTCCATGTGCATTCTAAAATATTGTCATGTGTATACAAATACATATCTATAAATCTAGGATTATTGGTCCATAAAAGGAATGATAGTATGACTTCAAAATGTCTTCATCAACTATTATTGAATTTTAGTGTCATCACCTATCCACTTTCTAACTCATACTAACATCTATATACATTAGTGTTATATGAAAAATACTTAGACAATAAATCAACTTTGGTTGTACTATCTCTAGCATGTTCTAGTTATCACTTAACAGAGGGTAACAACACAAATAATCAGTCTATCTTATGGGTATACATTCATTGACATGTCTATATATATATATATATATATATATATATATATATATATATATATATATATATATATATATATATAAGAATATATCTTAGTTTCAAATGGTTAATGAATCTAACTACTCATTAGGATAGTTACCACACATTGATTACCCAATATTAGGTTATCATTTCTGGAGTTACTACGCATTACTCAGATGGGAACCCTGACCTAATTACCTTCAGTTATGATAGTAGCTGGATTTACATGTATTATGAAGCCTAGTTGGATTGTGAATATGAAACATGGGTTCATAGAGACTTACCAATAGCTAGTTGAACTAGTCTTCAACGGTCAGTGTAACATCCCTGACCTAGGTTATGAGCTAACCCTAGGTGTTTTGCCTAAATATGTAATTCAATCCTTGTGATTAACCTTGGGCATGTAATTAAGTTTCTCAGAAACATATATTTCAGATTTTGCTCCTTTTTATATAAAGTTGTAGCATTGTTTTGTTATACAGGGACCTATGTGCAATTTACCCAGTTAGAAGGGTTAACTTGCAATTTGCACATGTTGAGATGTTCCTCTGATGTTGAGACATCATGAGAATCATTATGATGAAGTTTGAGGGATTTCCCAAGCTTGGGCACCAAGGTGCAGCTGTGGAAGCAATCCCTGTGCTTGAAAACCCTAAATTGGAGTAAAGTGCAATTTACCCAATTTGAGGGGTGCAACTTGTAATTTACACCATCAAAAGTATCTATTAAGACTCTTGTCATCATTTAGAGAAGAAATGATTAAGAGGTCACTTTAATTGAATAATCATATAATGAAAAACACCTCTGTGATTGAATAATCAAGGTGTATGTGCTATAGCCCTTTTATGTGTGTGCTTTAGTAATAGGTTGATCTTCTTTGCCCTAATTTTCTTGACCTTATAAGAAAGTTGTCCTTAAAATTAAGAAGGAAGGACGAGCAAAGAAATATAGAGGGACTTAGTTGAAAATATGAAGAACTTATGAGTTTAAGTTAAAACCTCACCCCAAGTATATATACTCTCCACCTCTCTAAGCAAGGGAACTTTCCCTTCGTTTTCTTCACTGTTCTATTCAACCAAACCGACTAAAGAAGATCTGTGGAGCTCAGGAGGATGACCAAGGAGTGCAAGGTAGGTTTGAATCCTCCCTTTTGCTTAAGTTCATGGTTAGAACTCGAATTCAAGGTCAAATTGATGGCTAGCTCACATAGCTCTACCTTTCTAGCCATCTCTTCTCGACTTTCCTTGGAAGGATCACCTTGGCCGACCTGTGGAAACTCAAGGACGCCATTAAAAGCTAATCTTGGAGCTCAAGGAGCAAGCTTTAGGCGGGTTTTATAACTCTAAACCTATGCTTTGTTATATACATCTCGTTTATGCTTTTAGATGATAGTTCTTCTTCTTCTCTACCTTCCTTTGCTATCTTGCAAGAAAATCCGTGAGAAATCCTTGCTGTTCTTGAGCTAGGAGATGAAAACGTTATTTCCAAAGTTAATCCACTACTTTTCACTTTACTAAACGGTCTCCACAAATTGCTCTCTCGGTTTGCAAAACCGTGTAGTGAGCAAACGGTCTCAGGACCGTGTAAGGGAAAACGGTCTTCAAGACCATTTAGACGCGTTGACCGAGCGTGGACCGTATAAGATTTCTGTTCATAATTATGTAGGCTAATCACCCACAAAATTTGAGATGATAACTCCAAAGGAATCGTGAGATATGGCCTTTTTAATCAACAACTTTAATTGAATTTACTCCTGATTGCCAATCTGTTGAAATCGCCCTTTTTGGGAAAACGGTCTCAAGACCGTGTAAGAACGTTGAACAAGCATTGACCGTATGAGATTACTGTTCAAAATAATGTTGATTAACAACTCACCAAATTTGATGGACTAATTCCAAACGAGCTAAGAGTTGAAGGATGATTACTAGGGCAAACCCTAATTGAAATCAGTACTGAAATCTCAATGATTTGATTAAGTGTTTTTGGGTTGATTAACCTAAACGGTCTCAAGACCGTTTGGGGATCAATAAAACGGTCTCAAGACCGTTTGGGGAATCACCCAAGACCGTGTGGAGGTCTGGGGTCAAGTATAGTTGACCAATTGAAAGTACAAAGATACCAAATTACATTGCAATTAAGTATTGATATGATAATCAACTCAATAGATCCAACCTTGAAGAATTTACACTAGAATACAAAAGTTGGATGGGCAAACGGTCTCAAGACCATTTGGAACTCATCCAAATGGTCTAAAGACCGTGTGGTGACAACCCAAGACCGTTTGGAGGTCTAGGGTTAAGGTAATTTGATCAATTGAGGGCCCAATTGCGATAGGTTATTGAATTAATCAAAATACTGATTTGAGACTCAATCAAGGTTCAACTCCTATCAAATCACATTATATTTTGATGAAATCTTGGGAAAATGGTCTCAAGACCGTGTGGAGTTCATCCACATGATCTCAAGACCGTTTGGGCCAAGTTTGGGCCCAATTGGAGCTCAATTGAAGGGTTCAACCTTGTGTTGATTCACATTGTTGAGTGTTGATGGTTGAACGTTGATGGACCTTAATTGAACCAACTTCAACCCTAATTGGATAACAATTGAGGGTCAATTGAGTGACCAATTGGTTAAGCATAACCCTAATTAACTCAATCTATAAGTGGTTACCATGGCTTTGACCATTTGGAGGCTTCAACATTGATAATCATGAACGATTGAAATCATTGAACCATGTTGGAGGTCCAAACGGTTTGAGACCAAGTGGACCAAACGGTCTCAAGACCGTTTGAGACCTCACGGTCTCAATACCGTTTAAGGTCACACAGTCTCAAGACCGTGTGAGGCCTCACGGTCTCAAGACCGTTTGGGGCCAAACGGTCTCAAGACCGTTTGGACTCAAACGATCTCAAGATCGAGAGACACCAAACGGTCTCAAACCGTGTAAGCCCTCTCGGTCTTGAAGTCAAACTTGTTAAACGGTCTACACCCTCACACGATTTGGGCAAACGATCTTGAAGGTCACACGGTCTTGGAGTCAACCCTAGCAAACGGTCAACTCATCCAAACGGTTTCAAACCGTTTGGACGTTGAAGGTTGAAACCGTTTGAGGTTTTCAAAGGTTGATTTCACTTAATCACTTGAAGATGTAAATGGTTCAATGATGCTCAAATCTAAACCCTAATGGTAACCTAGGACATTAGGGGACTAAGTGACTAATGAATTAACCCATGATGGTGATCAATGGGGTGAATTACCAAAATACCCTTGAGGGGTTCAATTGAGTAAAACCTTGTTCAAATTCAACCCTAATCACATGATAGTGATGTTTTGGATTATGTTAACCAAAGAGGACTTATCCCAACTTGATCTAGAGTGGTGTTATCACCATCTACTAGTATGAGGAGAGAAAGTATCTTAAGAGAGAGAAAGTACCCTTTTTGGGTGAAAACCTAAGTAAAGAACCTTCAATACACATGAATGTGCATGATTAGGATATGATCCACCAATGTGAGATCATAGTAAACCCTAATTCAAGGGTGATGACATGTAATGTGAATAGTAAACCCTAATTCAAGGGTGATGACATGTAATGTGAATAGTAAACCCTAATTCAAGGGTGATGACATGTAATGTGAATAGTAAACCCTAATTCAAGGGTGATGACATGCATTATGAGTATTAAACTCTAATTGATGAGAATCAGATAATTTAGCTCTAATGACAAGAGTAGAAAGTGTATTTCTTGTTTTGAATTACCTTTATCAGTTGAATTAACCATGCAGGTTCTGATATGAAGGTGATCATATCCAGGTATGGATAATGATATTACATTCATTAAAAGCATGTTATAAGCTTTATGAATAAGTAAAATATCTTGATGCCTTGTCAGTGGCATCCTATGATTTAATGAGGCTGTGAGAGCCATGAATACCATCAAGGTCATGCTTTAGAGATGACTTGGGATGAGTATAATGAGAAATGATGATTGATGTGAGTTAGGCTTGTTACATTTAGTATTCTCCTTTTATAGCTGTTATGCTACTGTTATTGTTTGAGGAACAATGTATGATGTTAAAAGAATACTAAATGTACCTAACTAATCAAGTATAATGTAGAGCCCTGATCATAGATCCATCATTGTCAGAGATCAAATGATGGTGAAACAGGTTTTCCTAAGGGAACTCCTGGATCACATACTATTGAGTATGTGGGGTATATGGATGTGTAGAACCTTACATCCTAGTGTAGGAATTTGATGTAGATATGTAATCCGTCAATCCTTCACTACAATCCCATACCGTATCAGTAGTAGGTAAACATGAAACCTCCTGATGACGAAGAAAATATAGATATCCGTATCAGTAGAGATAAACATGAAATTTCTTGATGACGAAGAGAGTACAGAACACCACTGTAACTCTAAAATAGCAAAGGACCAGTTTACCCTGGTGAGCTATAATAGTAGAGACACAAGATGTCCTACAAGTGATCCTCTTACTGACTGAGGAAGGTGAAGGTCATGAGAATCCGGCTCTCTTAATGACCTATGTATGATACTGATGTGACTTCTTAGCAATCAGTTGGGGTATGAGTGGTATGCCTCATCTCCACATGGAATAATATTGTTTGTAAAACATAATCAACCACGTAGTATACCTGTTAGAGATAACTACGAGTTAGTTGATTGATGATACACTGTAATAGTGCTTATATTCTTCATGTCTCATAAATGTTGAGCGCTTGTTTATAGCTGCAACTGCTATTGAATACTTTGAAAGCTTTACTGCTTAAGATATTCTTTGATGTTATAATAAAGCTTATGGTGGAGAGTTATAACTCTCGCTGGGATAATTATGTAAAATTGTCTCACCCCGTAGACTTCAACTTTTTAGGTGGACGTCGGAGACGGAGGAACCGGTCTACAGGTGACCAGTCCCAGTAGCAGCAGCAGCAGCACCAGGAGCAGCAGTAAATCTCAGGTGGAGATTTAGCCTGCCATGTGGTGTAGTTAGAGTCAGTCCTATGTGTCCTCTGTACTCTCAGGTCTTGGAGTCTTTTGTTATGAGTTCTTGAGATTTTGTGTCTTGTTGTATATAATTACTCAAGAAGTAATTATCATGAGATGTAAACAGTTTATCTCTTGTTATGAAAGAAGCTTTTATGGATTCAAGCTCTTGTCTCGAAAAGTTTTAATTTCCCGTGATTTTTGTCTTCCGCTGTTAATCGAATCGCTTCCGCTAAGTTTGAATCATATTTATATCATGGTTTGGAGATCAGAGCCCACAATTAGTGGTATCAGAGCTCTAGGTCAGTTGAGTCTACAGAGGCATAGGACTTAGGATGTCGAGTCTATCTTTAGTACTCCTTCCTTATCTAATAGAATCTTCTGCTCCTCAGGAGAAGAAGATATATAAGGATGGCTGAGCCTCATGATGAGTATGTAGCAGAGAGTAGTGCTAGTGCACCTCAAGGCGGTGCAAGGGTTCCAAGAATAGAACAGCCTGCACCAGAGTCACCAAGAGAGCCACCCCAGTTTGACCCAGCCGACATGGGTAACCCAGCTGTACAGACAATGTTCGGGCAGTTCATGACTGCCATGACACACATAACCGACAGGATGCCCATGCCTACACCTAGGGAACCTGTCCAACCTGAAGGATAAGGTATCGGTAAGACGTTCGAACGACTTCGTCGTGTCGGAGCTACCGAGTACTTTGGGACTGCCGACCCCGCAGATGCTGATTTATGGCTGACAGAGTTGGAGAAGGCTTTCAGGATTCTTATTATCCCGGAAGCTGAGAAGGTTAGACATGTTGTCTATCTTCTCAAAGGCAGTGCTGGTCACTGGTGGAACATGGAAGAGCAGAAGAGACCTGGAGTAGAGTTCTCATGGGAAGAGTTTCGTTGGGAATTTATCAATAGATATTTTCCAAAGACCTTCCTAGATGAGAATATCTCTCAATTTGAGAGACTGAGGCAGGGTATGATGAACATTAGTGAGTATGAAGCTAAGTTCATGGAGTTGTTGCGGTTTTGTCTGCACATGGCTGCCACAGAGGAGGATAGAATCAGAAGATTCGAGAAGGGTTTGAATGTTGTTATATCAACCCCTGTGTCTGCCTTAGAAAACCGAGAGAGATTCTCTACCTTCGTTGAGTCAGTCCGAAGGATAGAGAGATCTGTGGCTGAGAAGAGGCAAACTCAGAAAAGATATCCACAATTCCAGGGTTCTTCATCTAGGGATTCCAAGAAACCTAGATTCTCTGCACCTAACCCTCCACCACCCAGATCAAGTTTTCAAACTCAATGGTCACCAAGCAGAGGTAGAGGACGGAGTCAACCGCCTCAAAGGACGCACAGTTCTGCATCAATGTCAGTAACTGGACCACCCAAACCACAACAACAGGAGAGGAGTTGCTACAACTGTGGTAAGGTGGGACACTTGATGAAGGATTGCCGTTCTAGGCCTGTCAGTGTGACACAGCCTCCGAGACAGAATCAACAAGGATCTCAGAATAGGCAACATCAAGGAGCAGCTCGAGGACGTGGATAAGCGTCTCAAGCTGGATCATCAGCACCACCTCAACACCAGGCGACAGCGAGGTTCTATGCTATGAACCCACCTGAAGCAGTGGTCAATCCACGGGTAGTGGCAGGTCAGATGAAACTTTTATATTCTGATATGTCTACATCCTGTGTTGTATCTGTTCTGATTGACCCGGGTGCTACGCACTCTTTCATCACTCGTAGAGTGATTCACAACTGCAATATGACTGTTAGTCATAGGGCAGATAGCTTGTTTTTGGAGACTCCGTTGAGTGGGTCTGCCGTTTTGCAGGAGGTATGCTCTCCCTGCATCCTCTTCTTTTCTGAACATCGCATTCAAGTGGACCTTATACCACTTGATATGCAAGGATTTGATATAATCCTCGGGATGGATACCTTAGAAAGGTATAGAGTTGTCTTGGATTGTGAGTCCAAGTTGGCTGTGTTTGCTGATGAAAGCAACACATGGATCTTTCAAGGTGAGAGAAAGATTCTGCCCACCTGTCTTGTGTCAGCTATGGTTGCTGATAAGCTGTTGAGGCAAGGATGTTATGCATTCTTGGCCCATGTGGTAGATGTTACCAAGGAAAGTTCCAATCCTGATGAAGTTCCCATAGTCAAGGAATTCGAGGATGTGTTTCCTGAGGAACTTCCTGGTATACCACCACCTCGGGAGATTGATTTTTAAATCAATCTGATCCCAGATATGAAACCCATAGCCCAGACTCCGTATAGGATGGCGCCTGCCGAGATGGCAGAACTCAAGAAACAGCTTCAAGAGTTACTTGAGAAGGGTTTTATCCGACCAAGCACTTCACCTTGGGGTGCTCCGGTCTTGTTTGTTAAAAAGAAAGATGCGTCAATGCGGTTGTGCATCGACTACAGACAACTCAATAAAGTAACAATAAAAAATAAATACCCTCTGCCGAGGATTGATGATCTCTTTGACCAGTTGCGTGGTGCAACCGTCTTTTCAAAGATAGACTTGAGGTCTGGATATCATCAACTCTGTATTAAGGATAGTGACATATCCAAGTCTGCCTTTAGGACAAGGTATGGTCACTATGAGTTCACGGTTATGTCGTTTGGACTAACCAATGCACCAGCTGCATTTATGGAACTCATGAATAGAGTTTTTTGACCTTTCCTTGATCAGTGTGTTGTCGTCTTCATAGATGACATCCTGATCTATAGTAAGGATGCTCAGCAGCATGAGCAGCATCTTCGCCAAGCTTTGACCTTGCTAAGAGAACACAAGCTGTATGCTAAGTTTAGCAAGTGTGAGTTCTGGCTGCCGGAGGTATCTTTTCTTGGACATGTGATATCTGCCTCGGGAATTCGTGTTGACCCTACAAAGGTAGAATCTGTTCTACAGTGGGAACAACCGAAGACACCGACGGAGATTCGAAGTTTCTTGGGGTTAGCTGGCTATTATCGAAGGTTCATTAAGAACTTTAGTTCTATAGCCTTACCTTTGACCAAGTTGACCCGGAAAGATGTTCCTTTTTCTTGGGGTGATAAGTGTCAACAATCTTTCCAGTTGTTGAAGGAGAGGTTGATAAGTGCACCTGTGCTTGTGCTACCTGAACAAGGAAAAGGATATGTAGTCTTCTATGATGCTTCCAAGAATGGACTAGGATGTGTGTTGATGCAGGATAAACAAGTGATTTCTTTTGCTTCCCGACAGCTTAAGAAACACGAGGAGAACTATCCGACACACGATCTGGAGTTAGCTGTCGTGGTTCATGCCTTGAAAATCTGGAGACATTATCTCTACGGAGAAACATTCCATATTTTCACAGACCACAAGAACCTTAAGTATATCTTCTCTCAGTACGAGCTTAACATGAGGCAACGTCATTGGATGGAGTTAATCAAGGACTACGATTGTACAATTGATTACCATCCGGGCAAGGCCAATGTTGTTGCAGATGCCTTGAGTAGGAAATCAGCAACATCAACCATGAATAGAGCACAACTAAACTCTTTAGTATGCTCTAGGAGAGATATGCTTATCTCTTTATGGCAAGACAATGTACAGTTGAAGGTGTCATTGTTAGTCGGGTTGTTAGCGGAGATGCATATTAAACCTACCCTAAGAGAGCAGATTAAGGAAGCACAGCTAGGTGATGATGCAGTTCAGCAGATTAGATCTGAGTATGGAAATGAGAAGCGAGATGGTTTCCATGACTCAGATGACCAAGTAGCCTGTTATAATGGAAGGATGATAGTGCCGGATGTGGATAATATGAGGAAGTTAGTCTTGGAAGAAGCTCATTCTTCCATGTATGCTATGCATCCAGGGAGCACCAAGATGTATCGGAATTTGAAAGATCTGTATTGGTGGCCTGGAATGAAGAAGGATGTTGCAGAGTTTGTTCTGAGGTGTCCTGTGTGTCAGCAAGTTAAAGCTGAACACCAGAAGCCTGCAGGAACAATGCAGCCTTTACCCATACCACAGTGGAAGTGGGACCATGTGACCATGGACTTTGTTGTTGGCCTACCCAGGACAAGCAAAGGACATGATTCCATTTGGGTAGTTGTTGATAGGTTGACAAAGACAGCACATTTCTTACCTGTCAAAACAACCTATTCTGCTGAAAGGTTATCACAGTTGTATGCACAAGAGATAGTGCGTTTGCACGGAGTTCCTGTCACTATAGTTTCTGACCGAGGTCCTCAGTTTACAAGTCGTTTTTGGGAACAGTTACACAGAGCCTTAGGCACCAAGCTAAGGTTTAGTATGGCCTTTCATCCACAGACTGATGGACAGTCAGAAAGGACCATACAGACTTTAGAAGACCTATTGAGAGCATGTGTTCTCCAGTTTACTGGGAGTTGGGATCTACACCTAAGCTTGATAGAATTTGCCTATAACAATAGCTATCAGCATAGTATTGATATGGCACCTTATGAAGCCTTGTATGGTAGACGTTGTAGATCACCTCTGTGTTGGTTCGAGACTGGTGAGCGTCAGTTGTTAGGTCCTGATCTTGTGCAGCAGACCACAGAGAAGATTAAAGTAATACAACAAAAGATTAAGACTGCACAGGATAGGCAGAAATCTTATGCTGACAAGCGTCGTAGACCCTTAGAGTTCCAGGTTGGAGACAGAGTATATCTCAAAGTCTCGCCTTGGAAAGGGGTCCTTCATTTTGGAAGGAAAGGGAAGTTAGCTCCTAGATTTATGGGGCCTTATCCAATCATTGAAAGGATTGGAAAGGTAGCATATAGACTAGAGTTGCCACCAGAGTTACAGAGGTTACACCCTGTGTTTCACATTTCTATGCTGAAGAAATGTCACCCAGACACCGAGTCAGTTCTACAACCTATGGAAGTAGAACTGAATGATGATATATCTTATGCGGAAGGAACAGTGTCAATCCTTGATAACATAATTAAAAAGTTAAAGAAGAAAGATATAAGTCTTGTGAAAGTCCTCTGGAATCACCGTGGTGTTGAAGAAGCCACTTGGGAACTAGAGGATGAGATGAGAAGGAAGTATCCTGCCCTTTTCTCTTAGTATGTTTTATCAATTTCGGGGACGAAAATCCTTGTAAGGGGTGGATAGTCAGCCTCCATCTTGGCATTGGGTGGTTGAGGCAGACTTTAGGGTGAAGAATTGTAGGCTTCCATGGTGGTTTGGTTGTCCCTAGAGCCTTCACCAACCATAACAGTTCCTGGCAACAGTTTCCCAACTGCCATAGCTCCTGGGTGTAAGGAGAGAGTGGAATTGATGGCTAGGGTTCAGGTGGCAAGGAAGGGAAAAGGAAGGAGAAAGGAGGTTGTGAGGTGTTGGCCATAATAGTAGGTAGGTCAAGGACTGATGGTGGCGATGTACCAGGTTGCTATTGACGAAGGTGCAGGCAGTGCTGCTTGGACATGCATGACACATCCTGACGGCACTCGATGCTACCTGATGACACTCGACGTTGCCTGAAGGTGCTCAGCGCTGCCTAGCGGCACTCGGCTATGCCTGACAGTGCTCGGTACTACATGGTGTTGCGTGACGTTGTTGGGCATTGGTGAAGGAGAAGCAAATAGAGGAAGGGTGAAGGAGAAAAGGAAGAATAAGATCGTGGCTTGGGGCATGGAGTCATGTATGCGGTCGTTGTCTCTAGTTGTAGTAGTTCTGCTCCATTAGCACAGGGTGCAAAGAGGAGAAGGTGAGTGTGGGAGACCTTCTGGAACTGTGGTGGTTCCTGGGCAGGTTTGTGGTGGATGGCAAGGAAAGAGATGGCTGTCACAAGGAGTTGTAAGTTCGTCAGAACTACTCAGGCCGGTGAACTCGGAGTATATGTAGGTATTGGGGTGACATTTCCATTATAGGGGTTTCTTGATGGAGGTTGTTGCAAGTTGAGGAGTATTGGTTGTCAAGGGTAGCAGATCTACAAGTGCAGCAAAGTCATGGTGGTTGGTAGATCTGACAACGCTCACCAAAATAGTGTTGGTGGTGATCTTCTAGATTCGATGGCACCCATGACAGCAGTGTGGGTGGTGATCTATTGGAAACACGAGAGAGTGCAGGGTGAGGAGAAGGAGGGACCATGCTCCATTGATACTTAGTGGCTGCTGGAGTCATTGCAGGCCCTAAGACTGGTGGTGTCAGATCTTCTCTTGACACCAGCAGAAGCAGTAGTGAAGGAGACAACATGACCTCCACGCTCTACAACACCACTGTCAGATGCAAGACTGGTGGTGGAAGATCTCTTGCCAATAGCAAGACCCAAGGAGGAGGAGGAGGTGAAGGTATTAGCTTGCATATTCCGGTGCTTAGTTTTTGGAGACATTTGGTAGTGTTGCATCACCATCACGGAGTAGGGTTCAAGGTGATGATGGGGCAACTAAGGTTTTGGGCGCTATTGAGAAAGAGGGGAAGGGAAGAGAGGGAGAAAGGTTTTAGATAGGAGGCAAGGAATCAGGGGAGAAGAAGAAGGGGAGGTGGAGAAGAAGTCCACCCAAATCGTGATCCATAGCGTAGGGGCATGATTGATCGCATCAAGGAGGGGACTAAGCTGCATGACTGGGTCTTGGGGTAGAACAAACTAATCACATTTCAATGTAATTAATTTAATTGATCAAAAACTTAGGTTATATGATTAATTTCTTTCCTAGATCAAATTAAGGGAGCAAACACCACCAAAAAGGCTTGAAAAGTTTTAGGTAGACTAATAAGGATATGAATGATTCAATTTTAACATCAACTGTCCCTTTTTAAAACATTTGGTATAACATTTCATTTCTTATATGTTAAGTTTTTACTCAATTCATTTGATGTCCTTCTTTATACATTAGATACATTATTTTATATTAGTTACTTCCTCTCACCAAACAGGCTTAGATTGCATCTAGAGTTTTGATTTAGAGTCAAAGTACTTAACTGGTGAATTTGTATAATTAACTTGGAGTGTTAATTAGTCAATGTATCATTAATCCCATTTAAAAGGTTATTTGTTAAAAACCAAAGTATTTTCTTTGCACTGGATATCCAAATATAAGAGAATAAGGATCCAGACTAACCTAATCAAAACAATATAAAAGGAAGGGAGTGTCAAACTAGGTGTCTAGATTTGGGTATGTTACAACACTCCACCCCTTAAAAAGGATTTTGTCCCCGAAATCCATCCATCTATAGCCAGGTATACCTACTAGGTTATGCTTCTCAACCTAGTGATATATTTCCAGTTCACATGACATAGTGGGTCATAGTACATCACTATGTACAACACCTATAGTCCAATTCCAAGGTGAAACTATATCACCCCAACCATCTAATCTCCATTAATCTTTTCATATAAGATGTTGAGCTAGGAAAGTTACTCTAAGACCTAATGTTATCTAAATAAGATTGTATTCCTTATGGTTACCTACACTATTATGGTGGTTTCACCATTTCTCTTGTATGATTGACATCTTTTCCATAAATTATCATGACTTTTTTTTACATACCTTACTTGTGTTCATCATCTAGGATAAGGAAAAACATTTTTTTTAATTATTTTAATTTTGTAAGTGATGCTTATGGTGGTAAATTTGCATCGTTAACCCATATACCCTGGTTAGGTGGTAGCTTTGTACTTATGACCTTAATATTGGATGTTACTCTCGTATTACTTACTACTATTAATATCTACTAAGCTAGCCCTAGGTTAAGTTACACTCCTAAAGATGAAGGCATACCAGACTCCACTCATGATTATGACTATTGTATAACTCATCTAGTCCTCTAGAGGAGCAGTGAGGATCGATCTAAGACTTATATATCTGAAACATTATCTAAGCACTCACTACTTCCCACTAGCCCTACAGTCCCATAGTTGATCATGCCAGCCAAGGGTTTTTCCCCTTAAGGATTTTTCTACTACACAACTTCTTTGTGGTGGTGACCTGGTTCAAAAACCATCGATCGAATTTGAATTTTTTTTCTTCTATTATACATATACTTTAATACTGCAAATAAGTTTGATAATAAAAACTATGCGATCAAAATCCAAAATTGGTGCCAAAATCGATCTGAGAACCAAGTCAGCCACTTTTCACAACACAACTATAATTATGTCAACACTTCATTCCACTAAGAGGGAATAATTATTCAGACACCAAAAGGGCATATGACTACATCTTTAATACATATCACAAGAGGGATAGGGCTTCTTATTACAAAACTTCTATCAAAGTCTAGTATGGCACTACATCTACCCTTCCCCGTGTCACCGTTAAACATAATTTACACTGCCTCATCACAAGATATAAGGGAGTCATGATATTACCTAGAATTATAGGAAGAGATTTTGGGTTTTTCCATCACTAGTTGGTTTGCATTTTTAGTGCCTTCATAAGATAAAGTGACTATATAGTCAAATCATCCATCCTCTCATTCAATAGACAATATAATTACACCATGGAGGTGAGAGACGTGAACTTCTAAGAATATTCTACTGAACTCATAGCTTACATCCTATACTCCTCATGCATGAGGCACAACAAGTTCAATGAGGATGGTATCTATACTTTAGATAGATGACCTTGGGTATAATTATGTTGAGATGCTCCATGATGAGGCAAAGCATGCCTAACCCTAACAGGGCTAATCTAGATTATCATTTAATATTAAGGGAATCACCTCAACTCTAATATCTACTCAGGATTATGCATTTTTTATTCATGCATGCTCTGTACCCAAAGTGGACATATGGGAGGCATGAAAAAAATGATAGCAAAAGAAAAGGGGGTAAGGTGAGAACTAGGATAAAGCCTAGCTATGACTATTCCAGTCAACGTACACTTTACTGATCTTAGACTAACGTCCTAGAAATTATGAGATAGAAACCAAACAATATAGGAGTCGGTTCAATGTGGTATCATCTCCACCCCATAAAGAGGGTAGGGTTGATAAGGGTTACTAAAGACTGATTAGCATCCCCTTAGGTGGGTTCAGGAGTGTAAGTGACCAAGTTAATCATGGATTGAAAACCCTAATTGTTGTTCGACTACTAGGAAATAAGCTTATCAACAACCTCTAAGGGTTACCTACCTTATTAAGGTCATCTTAGGTTAACTTGAAATAGTCAAGTTACCGACTGCATAGGCTCTGATACCATTTTGTAAAGAGTGGGACCCGAGAGGGGATCCACTCTTTACTGAATTGAAGAATAAGTCCATCTAATTCCAAATAAGAAGGAAAGGAGGAATTTCATTCATTTCTCAAATGGTATACATATCAAAGCATGAAGTTTATAAGCAGCAGAAACAAAACTATATCAAAGTTACAAGATGTATCATTATACAATTGTTCCTCACCATAAAAGGTGGGTATAGAAAAGTAAAAAGGTATACATATAATCCTAATCACATGCAAGACACATTGCAGAGAGAAACTCAGCCATTCCAATCTATCCTTAAGACCAATACCCTATATATGATCTTCGTGCATCTTTGTCTTCTAATGTACCTACACCTGGGTAGAAGGGAACATCACCCAAAAGATAGGAAACAAAGTATAGGTTAGCAAAAGGTTGAGTATGTACATATATTAAACGCTTTGGGCATTATATTGGGTTAAAAGTGCCAAAAGAGATGCCCTCAAAAGAAGGGGGAAATATTTGCAGTTAGGGAAGTTCAAAAGAATTATAACAAGAGAAATGAGGCATATTAAAATTTAGATTACAAGCATCAAAATAAATTGTCGTGACATATCAAGTAATCACAATCTCAATATAAAATAACAACTTTTGCATGCATAACAATGTAGACTAAATATACCTAAAATAGGGCCATAACACCATAGGATCATGGCCTAAAAATAAATAAGGGTGGAAACGCACACCCCAGGCAGAAACGCACGCCCTATATAAGTATGGTTGTACATAAGTACCACTATTCTGGATATTCTAATCAAACATGTAGCATGCATAAAATAGAGAGGCAAGACTAGTATTTCAGTCAATTTTCATAAAAAGGCATTCATAGCAAGTGGGGTACAAGTACCCTTATGAACAAGGTAGTCCAAAAACCAGAATGATATAATGAGTCAACATCATGAAATGCAAATGTTCAAGAATTTAGATTTAATAAGGAATAACAGTTCAAAAGATGTGACAGGACGGAACGGGTGTCTCCCTCTCTAGGGTTAGGCTCTCGCTTCTCTCTAGTTTCCCCAGCGGACACCGCTGGGGGGAGGGGGCGCCTCTCGGCATCTACCTCCCCCTGGCCTCAAAAGCCTCGGCGGCGTCTTCTTAGTTCGGTCTCAAGTTGAAAGGATGGTGTAGTGTTGGGTTTTGCACGGTATCGGATGAGTAGAGACGTGATGCGCCACTAGGCAACGGCTGGGTTGCGGTTCGGCATAGTCGACCCCATCCCGCCCAGGAGTGGCAGATGGAGAGGAGTGATGCCCTCCCAATCCTGATGCTCATGCATAGCTTCTCCATCATCACAGTGATTTAGGGGTTCTCGCCTTTTGCCTCTGCTCCTACTCACCCGTTGCTGAGATCTGGATTCTCTAGGCTACGCCGCCCTCTCATTTTCGATTGACCTGCTTCGACGAAGCCTCCATGCTCCGAGCTCTAGCACGAATGGGTCACCCTCATAGGCGGTGCCATCCTCAAGGATCGCTAAGGAGTCGTCGTGCAAGCAGGTCCTGTTGTGGCTCTGTCTGCTCTGGTTTCTCTTCGCCAACATAGTGGTTGCCTATTCGTAGGCCGACCACAAAGGGTTCACTGGTTGCTTAATGGGCAAAGGCTCAAGGGTCTCCTTGCCTTTCGCTTGGACCCTACTAGATCTGGGAGCTTTCTGCTTCTTCTAGCATCGGTGGTCTTCCTCAACGGTCTGCTACTCTTGGTGATACAGGGTGTCGGGTCATCACATAAATGCTTGAAGGTATGTCGTTGAGACATGGAAGTAGCTCAGGCTGTGTGAGGGAGCAGGTTAGGGGGGAAGTCTATGTCTTCTACTTCCCCTTGCTTCCTTCCTGATGCGTGGAGCTGTGTCTCGCCGAGCCCAGAAACCTGATGTTCGTCGTCTTTTGAAGAGGAGCTGGATAATTACCTGGATGTCACTTCTTCAGAGATTGAGTTAAACGCCAATGGAGGATAGGTAGTTATCTGTCTCAAGGACAATGGTTCGATGGTCAGCTCATGGATGGACCCTGGTGAATCACTCTCCTACATCTCAGTTGATGGCTGATCTGGGTTCACCCCAGGTTCTAGATGAAGCATTATTGTGTTCAGCAGTATGAGGTTCCTTATTGGATGCTCTTATTCATCCATTAAGAGACCTGAGAGAAAGGATGGAGGTTAATCCTACCATCCTCTTATTGAAAACCTGGTGCTCCTTCTGTGTTGTAGAAATATTGAGGTAATTTGTTATTGTCTGATGGTTTGGGAGTTTTCTTTGGTTCTTCTTCCACTACTTTTTGTTAGTGGGTTAATTCCAAGTGCGAAGGGGGTTCCAAGGGTTCTTTCTCTGACGATTGTTGTAGTTCATACAGGTTGCTAAAAGCTTGTTCTATGATTCAGTTGATGCAACATGGAGGTGCTAGTAATGATTATGTTCTTCATTAGTGAAGTAGTTGAACTGGCTTCAGTCTCACCATAAGAGCACGAGTCCTAATATTAACTGATATTTTTTGCATGACGGTAGAGTCTACACTCTTTGTGGGTATGCGTATTGATAGTAGAGCTCCTCTATTGTGTAGGTAGATGATCATACCAGTTACTGTTTGTATGGATGCTCTTTGTTGTCCTCTGTATCTGGGTCTTTCTTTCTTTGTTGGGTCTTCTATGCAATACTTTAGTTTTACTTTGGTTCCTTTGTAATCCTCTTTTAGAGGATTAAGGGGTGCACACTCGATGTACCTAAAGTTTTGGTATCATAATAGTAACAGAGTTTTTTGCCGACCAAAACAGTTCAAAAGATGCCTCATTAAAAGAAAGTAGGTTTTGGTCAAATAATGCCCAAAATAAAATAGAGGATGTACATACCTGATCTTCATAGGTAATCTTAACTCATTCTACATACTTCATCAATGAAGTTGAGCTTACATCCTAGGAACATATCAGGTATGTTAGTCAAACCAAAGCAAACCTATGCACACATTTTTATTATAGATGTTCACATTGTTCTTATCCTAGTACCGGTCACCTAATGACATGTTAAATTTGTTAATATTATTAAGCGGATACATGATTAGATATATATTTTAGTTCTAATATCCATCCCTTGTCACATAGAACTAAATATGTCTATGTCACACATATGTGTGGGTGATTATATACATTCTTCCAATTTAATTCATGTAATGTCATTCTCTCTCATCATCTCATATATCATTTTAAAAAATAGATAAATGTATTTCATAGGTCCATGTGCATTCCAAAATATTGTCATGTATATACAAATACATATCTATAAATCTAGGATTCTTGGTCCATAAAAGAAATGATAGTATGACTTCAAAATGTTTTCGTCAACTACTATTGAATTTTAGTGTCATCGCCTATCCACTTTCTAACTCATACTAACATCTATATACATTAGTGCTATATGAAAAAATACTTAGACAATAAATCAACTTTAGTTGTACCATCTCTAGCATGTTCTAGTTATCACTTAATATAGGGTAACAACACAAATAATCAGTCTATCTTATGGGTATACATTCATTGACGTGTCTATGTATATAAAAGAATATATCTTAGTTTCAAATGGTTAATGAATCTAACTACTCATTAGGATAGTTACCACACATTGATTACCCAATATTAGGTTATCATTTCTGGAGTTACTACGCATTAATCAAATGAGAACCCCGACCTAATTACCTTCAGTTATGATAGTAGATGGATTCACATGTATTATGAAGCCTAGTTGGATTGTGAATATGAAACATGGGTTCATAGAGACTTACCAATAGCTAGTTGAACTGGTCTTCAATGATCAACCTCCATCTTGGCATTGGGTGGTTGAGGTAGACTTTAGGGTGAAGAATTGCAGGCTTCCATGGTGGTTTGGTTGTCCCTAGAGCCTTCACCAACCATAACAGTTCATGGCAGCAGTTTCCGGGGCTACCATAGCTATTGGGCGCAAGGAGAGAGTGGAATTGATGGCTAGGGTTCAGGTGGCAAGGAAGGGAAAAGGAAGGAGAAAGGAAGTTGTGAGGTGTTAGCCATAACAGTAGGTAGGTCAAGGATTGATGGTGGTGATGTACCAGCTTGCTATTGACGAAGGTGCGGGCAGTGCTTCTTGGACGCACATGACACATCCTGACAGCACTCGGTGCTATCTGACGGCGCTCGACGTTGCCTAAAGACACTCAGCACTACCTGACGGTGCTCGGCAATGCTTGACAGTGCTCGGTGCTGCCTGGTGTTGCGTGGCGTTGTTGGGCATTGGTGAAGGAGAAGCAAACAGAGGAAGGGTGAGGGAGAAAAGGAAGAAGAAGATCGTGGCTTGGGGCATGGAGCATGTATGTGGTCGTTGTGTCTATTTGTAGTAGTTCTACTCCATCAGCACAGGGTGCAAAGAGGATAAGGTGAGTGTGGGAGAGCTTCTGGAACTGTGGTGGTTCCTGGGCAGGTTTGTGGTGGATGTCAAGGAAGGAGATGGATGATGGTGGGCTGTTACAAGGAGTTGTAAGTTCATCAGAACTACTCAGGTCGGTAAACTCAAGAGTATATGTAGGTGTTGGGGTGACATTTCAATTGTAGGGGTTTCTTGATGGAGGTTGATGCAAGTGGAGGAGTACTGGCTGTCAAGGGCAGTAGATCTACCAGTGGAGCAAAGTTTGGTAGATCTGACAATGCTCACCACAACAATGTTGATGGTGATCTTCTATATTTGATGGCACCCATGACAGCAGTATGGGTGGTGATCTATTGGCAACATGAGAGAGTACATGGCGAGGAGAAGGCGGGAGCATGCTCCATTGATACTTAGTGGCTACTTGAGTCATTGCATTCTCTAAGACTGGTGGTGGCAGGTCTTCTCCTAACACCAGCAGAAGCAGTAGTGAAGGAGATGACATCGTCTGACCTCCACGCTCTGCAGTACCACTGTCAGACACAAGACTGGTGGTGGAAGATCTCTTGCCGCTAGCAAGACCCAGGGAGGAGGAGGTGAAGGTAGTAGCTTGCGGATTCCGGTGCTCGGTTTCTAGAGACATGTGGTAGTGTTGTGTCACCATCATGGGGTTGGGTTCAAGGTGATGATGGGGCGGCTAAGGTTTTGGGCACTATTGAGAAAGAGGGGAAGGGAAGAGAGGGAGAAAGGTTTTAGAGAGGAGGCGAGGAATCAGGGGAGAAGAAGAAGGGGAGGTGGAGAAGAAGTCCACCCAAATCACAATCCATAGGGTAGGGGCGCAATTGATCGTGTCAAGGAGGGGACTAATCCGCATGACCGGGTCTTGCGGGAGAACAAACTAATCACATTTCAATGTAATTAATCTAATTGATCAAAAACTTAGGTTATATGATTAATTTCTTTCCTAGATCAAACTGAGGGAGCAAACACTACCAAAAAGGATTGAAAAGTTTTAGGTGGGCTAATAAGTATATGAAGGATTCAATTTTAACATCGTGTCCCTTTTTAAAACATTTGTATAACATTTCATTTCTTATATGTTAAGTTTTTACTTAATTCATTTGACGTCCTTCTTGATACATTGGATACATTATTTTGTATTAGTTACTTCCTCTCACCAAACAGGCTTAGATTGCATCTAGAGTTTTGATTTAGAGTCAAAGTACTTAACTGGTGAATTTGTATAATTAACTTGGAGTGTTAATTAGTCAATGTATCATTAATCCCATTAAAAAGGTTATTTGTTAAAAACCAAAGTATTTTCTTTGTTATGGATATCCAAATATAAGAGAATAAGGATCCATACTAACCTAATCGGAAAAATATAATAGGAAGGGAGTGTCAAACTAGGTGTTTAGATTCAGGTATGTTACATAGACGCATGATCACTTAGCTCAGATCCACCTGCCTTCACCTACACACTAGGAAGAATTTGCAGTCATTCATCATTCACTACAGCTCTGTCTAGTTTGTTTGCTATCTTATTTTCTGGCCTCCTCTCATTGTTCCATGTAAAGATATCACCACCCACCATTGGTATTTCAAAAAGACAGGAAATATGCATGTATGTATGTATGTGATTAAGAGAGGCATTCTCTCCCCCTCTCCCACACCCGTGGCGTAGACCGAATGCCCGGGAGGGTGGTATATCAAGGCGGCAATTAGGATTCAAACCCGAGTTCCTTTATTAGGAGACACCGTGATTGAACACTTGAGCCACTCCTTATCGGCTGTATGTATGTATTATGTATGTATGTATCGGAATCAGGTAAATATATTCTGACGTCCCCCCTAAAGATATTAGAGGGTCAAGATTACATGTAGGCCCAACGCCTTACACCCAAAACAGCATTACAACTCACGCATTTAATCTATACGTAGTCTACGTCTAATGCATTTACATATTTTTACAGTAATATTTGAAGCATTCATAGACTTCCCTTGGTGTCTTCTAGTATTTCTCTCCTCCCAAATATGGTAGCATAGGGCAACAAACAAAAGATTCTTCTTCACATTTCTTCCGCACCTAGCAAGCATTCTTCTCGGTTCAGCAATGAGTTGAAGATGAAGCCTAAACTCCTTGCATAAATGGTCCCACACTTCCTTTGTGAAATTACATTCCCCCACAAGGTGATTGTGACTTTCTTCCTTATCTTCACATAGCAGGCATACAGTAGATATATCATAATTCCAGCTCTTTATTCTATCAAGAGTGGAGAGAATATGGTGCAGAAATTTATATACACACATACTCCATTTAGGCACATACCTATCCATCCATATTTGTTCTCCCACGATATCCTTCGCTCTCCTGTTACGGGACATTTCCCATAATCTTATCTTCTTGTCTATGAGTTGTCATCCACCAGAATTATTAACAATAAACATGTGCTTAATTTGCGGCCATATTTCCCTCATGACATTGATGGATCTAGAATACCCTTCTCTTATTTTCGGAATAAAATCTAGTCCTCTAGGATATCTATCCCTCATCCATTTGCCCCATGTAGATGTGCCTTCTTGATATGCAATCAGTCTTCTCATGGAACCCCATCTAGCAATATCTATGGGAGTCTTTAAATTCAGCCCTCCTTCATCCTTAGGAAAAGCTAGCCTGGAGTACTTCATAGGGTGGTGCTCACTTCCCCACAGAAAATTAGCAATCTTCATTTCAATTCTATCTAGAACAGAGACAGGAATTTCACCTTGTTGTGCCCAAAAAATGAGGAGACCTTCAATAGAAGCTTTGATCAATGTACTACGCCCAGCCATAGAAGTCCTTTGTGTAGGCCATCTATTTATCATCTCCTCCACTTTATCAATGCAGTCTGTAAAGTCCTTGACTTGAAGGTTGCCACCTGCAAGCGGAAATCCCAAGTATTTGGTTGGGAATATTCCCTTTTCCACCCCCCATTGCTTACGTTAATCTGGCTTCCACCTTATGACAATTCTTTGACAAGAAGATATGTGTTTTATTTGCGTTTATGCACAACCCTGTTTGCTTCCCGAAGTCCCTCAGTAAGCCTTTTAGATTTTCCAGGTAATGCTACTTGGCTTCAATGAACACTAGGACATCATCAGCAAAAATTAAATGTGTCATTACCTTTGTGCCATGTACAGTGTAAGGCTTTATTTCCTTCTCTTCTTCAGCTGGCTGCATCCTCCTTGTAAAGTATTCCATGACAATCACAAAAAGAAGGGGGGGTAGGGGGTCACCCTGGCGCAGCCCATTGCTGCCCCTAAAGAGACCAGCCGACGTACCATTCACCAGAATTGAGTAACTGGTAGTCCCGACACATTGTTTCATCCAGCCAATCCATTGTTCATTGAAACCCATCTGTTGCAAAATCCACCAAAGTTTATCCCACCGTACACTATCATAAGCTTTGGAGACATCAAGCTTTAAGCAAGCCTTCCTACTACCTCTCATAACATTGTAGTCTAGGAGAAATTCACCAGCAAGAAGGGCACAGTCACTAATGCTTCTACCTGTAACAAAAGCTCCTTGATTTGCAGAATCCAGAAAGGGAAGGACCATTTTCAGCCGGGCAGCTAGGATTTTTGCAATAATTTTATATTGTACCGAGCAACAAGCAATGGGTCGGAAATCAGCAAGAGAAGACGTAACTTTCTTCTTTGGAATAAGAACAAGAAAAGAGTGATTAACCTGTCTCACCATATTCCCTCCTTGAAGAAACCAGTCCACATAAGCAAGCAAGTCACCTTTAATAACGTCCCAATTTTTCTTGTAAAAGAACGCATTAAAACCATCAGACCCCGGCGACTTATTGCTTCCAATGCTCCAAACAGCATCCTTGACCTCCTGTTCATTAGTTCTTCTGGTAAGAATATTATTGTGAGTGCTAGTGAGTTTGAATTTCCAGTCAATTTCCTCTTGTTCATCAATATTGTCAGAAAATGCCTTGTTGTATAGAGACGTGTAGAACCTAATCGCCTGTTTTTCAAGATCTTCCTGCTTGTTAACAACCATCCCATCAGCATTAATGAGTTCAGAAATAATATTACCTGCCTCTCTTCGTTTGACTACATAATGATATAGCTTTGTGTTTCTATCTCCATCATCCATCCACTTCTCCTTGCTTCTTTGCCAGAAAAAATTTTCCTCTGCCTTTTTTAGATCTTCAATCATCATTTTTAATTCCCTTTCTTTCTCTATCAAAATAGGATTAAGAGGATCAGTTAACAGTCTTTCTCAGACGTATTTGCACTCCTGCTTGGTCTCCTTCAACATCTTTGGAATGTTCACCTTTTCTTCTACCCATTTTTTGATAGCCACCTTGGTGTTTGACAGCTTCTTTGCAAAGACATACATGGGGTTGTCTGTCACCTGGATACTCCAACTTTGTTTTACGACCTCATCAAAACCTTTCCAGTCCGCCCAGTAGTTTAGAAATCTGAAAGGTCTTCTTTTATGTTTTTTCTCGGTAATCTGGACAGCAATAGGAGCATGATCACTAATGTCAGAACCTTCAGCCTTCACCTGCACATTAGGAAAAATTTTCAGCCATTCATCATTCACAAGAGCTCTATCCAGCTTGCTTGTTATTCTGTCACTCGGTCCCCTTTCATTATTCCAGGTAAAAATATCCCCACCAACCATTGGTAGCTCGAAAAGACATGATTTATCAATGGCTCGATTGAAAGCGTCCACTTCAGCATTAATAGCAAGTCTTTTTCCTTTTTTCTCAGCCTGCAACCGCACCGTATTAAAATCACCAATGACCATCCAGGGAAGTGCAACTTGTTTAGAGATAGAAACCATAGAGTCCCATAGATCCAATCTCGCTTTGCCATCATTGTGCCCATAGACAGCTGTCAACCACATGTGCAATCCTCCATTATTGACACAGTCTACAGTAATTTGCTGATCTGACATTTGTACAACTGAAAGCTACCAAGCATTAGGCTTCCAAGCCACACAAACTCTAGCAACCCCGCCACAATCAACATTGGATATTTGCTCCCAGCCTTGCAGACACAGATATTTGATACTATTTTTATTTTGTACCTTTATTTTCTTCTCCACCAAAGCAACCAAAGAGTGGCCATTAGCAGCAATCCACTCCCGGATTTCCTTCTTCTTGTTCTTATCGCACCCCCCTTTAATGTTCCACATTAATATGGACATATTAAAGGTTTTTGTTTGCCCGAGTATGCCTGGGTTGCTCCTTCTTCTTGTTGCCTTCCCTCTTCTTCTTTGGTTCAATCTGTTCAGGTTCTTCTGCATCGGATTCACTGAGTGCATCAAACCTATTGGTGGCCTCCAGTATGGAACCAACCCCTTGTGTCTTTGGTATTCCACTTGGACTTTACCTGGATGTGGGAGTAAACTCCCCCTCTTCTCTCTGTTCAGCAGTGTCCTCTTCGACATTAGCAGTAGGCATGGATGGTGTGTCCACATCCACAGCGTTCCCAGCAGTTGCATGTGCATTCTAACTGCTTCCAATTTCAGCAGTAGCAGTAGGGTGCTCCTTCACCGGATCAGCAGCAGATGTGGAGGCATCCTTACTATGCCCCACGCCCTTCCCTTTTTCTCCTCGGACAGCAGCAACGCTCCCCGCCTTCTCAGTACAGTTTCCAGCCGTAGCATCCACAACCGGTTCATTAGCGATGGTTGTGGGGTTACCAACTGGTTTTCTTCGATTCTTCTCCACCCATTGCGAGGAACTGGTCCCTTCATTCTTGTCTGGCTTAGGTGCCTCCTTCTCTTTGCATGCACCGTCGGGGTGGCCGAACGACTTGCAGTGGTCGCACCTCGGCAGCTTATGATCATATAGTATTCTAACAGGGATGGGTTCCCGTCTGTGAACGTTCAGCCATACCCGTTCCACGATTTCCTCCTCCACGTTCAGCTCCACCAAGACTCTAGCTTCGTCGGACACCAGGGAGCATTCTTCGATGTGTAGAACTCTGCCTGCTCCTGCCGCAATGGTGCCAGCCGCTCGCTTCGTCCATGATCGGCCTATGGATCCCAGAGTGACCCACGTGGGGATCGTGGCAAAGGTATCACGCTAAAACTCATCGCCAAATCGATAGTCTTTGGCCACAACCAGTTGCCCGTCGAACCACCTCGGCCCAAGGTTGAGGACGCCCTGTTTGTCTGCCGCCGTAGAGAATCGGATCAGGTAGACACCAGACTCCTTCGAGATCAGATCAAAAGAACCCTTGGGACCCCAGGTCCTCTTGATCCAGGCTAGAAAGTGCGGATAGAAGGGTCATTTTCCCACGACGTAGGCCATGATCACATATTCCCACACGTTCTTCATCTGCTCGAACTCATCCTCCGTCAGGTCAACATGGATTTCGCCGTCAGACCTTCTTGGCATCGGAAAACTCTCCTTGATCTCCTTGCTTGGGGACGGCTTCTTCAGGACCTGCATCCACATCTTCTGACCTTCCTTCCTGGTGGTTTCATCCCCCGTGGGCAGGGGGTCCTTCGGCTGGCTGTCGTCGTTCTGTGCTTGGCCGCTAGGGTTAGCGCCGGCAGCACCGCTCTTCCATTCCTTCTCCTGATTTGCGCGTGTGTGGTCGTGTTGGGGTATGGTGGTAGGTTTGTAGGGTGGTTGGGGGTGGACGCTGACGGCTGGGGTAGCCGCCAATGTGGGCGCCATGCCCTCAGGTCGGAGTCACCGGGAAATTGCCCAGACGGACCCAAGGAAGATGACACGCAGGTTTTTGTTGTATGTATGTATGTATTTATGTATGTATGTATGTATGTATGGGATTAAGAGAGAAAGATTTCTCCCCCTCCCTCACGCCCATGGCGGAGGCCGAATGATCGGGAGGGTGGTAAATCAAGGCAGCAACTGGGTATGTATGTATGTATGTATGTATGAGATTATGAGAGAAAGATCCCCCTCTCCCACACCCATGGCGGAGGCTGAACGCCTAGGAGGGTGGTAAATCAAGGCAGCAACTGGGATTCGAACTCGGATCCCTTTGTTAGGAGACACGGTACTTGACCACTTGAGCCACTCCTTGTCGGCATGTATGTGTGTATGTATGGGATTAAGAGAAAAAGATCTCCCCCACCACGCTCATGGCAAAGGCCGAATGCCTGGGAGGGTGGTAAATCAAGGCGACAACTAGATTTCAAACATGGGTCCCTTTGTTAGGGGACACTGTGCTTGACTACTTGAGCTACTCCTTGTCAGTGTATGTATGTATGTATGTATTGGAATTAGGCAAATATATTTTGACTTCCTCCTAAAAATATAAGAGGTCAAGATTTACATGTAGGCCCTACGACATACATCAATAAATAGAGAGACAACGCACTCCTCTAGCTAATGTGTAGCTTATGTCTAATACATTTACAATTTTTTACAGCTATACATGTATCTTTTGCTTCAGCACCTTGGTGTTTCCTGGTGTTGCATTCCTCCCATACATGGTAACACATAGCGGCAAAGAGCAGCCTCATCTTTTCATCATTCCTGCATTTTTTCGACATTCTTCTTGGGTCACCCTCCAGTTGGAATTGCACTTTGAAATCTTTACCAAGTCTATCCCATATTTTCCTTGTGAATTTGCATTCACCCATAAGATGAGTATGGGATTCTTCAGCGTCATTACATAACAGGCACCTTGAGAAAATGTCAGAGTTCCATTTCTTTATCCTAACAAGAGTGGCAAGAACACCATGTAAAATTTTATAAACACACATACTCTATTTTAGCATGTGCACACCCATCCAGATCAGCACCCACCTATGTCTTTGACGCCTCTTGAACGTGTAGCCTACCATAAGCAGGTCTTCAAATCTTTTAGTCTCCAGCTCCGTCCTTCTATAGCAACAAAAAGGTGCTTTATTTGTTGCCATGAATCAGTCATAACATTTATGGTGCGTGAGTAACCTTCTCTGGTCCTACACTTGAAGTCTAGTCCTCTTGGATATTTCTATCATCCATTTCCCCCATGTAGAGCTTCCTTCCTAGTAGGTAATTATTCTCCACATAGTTCCCCATCTTGTTATGTCTCTTGGTGTTCTTAGGTTAGTCCCCCCCCTTCATCTTTTGGAAACACCACTCTAGAATATCTCATGGGATATTATTCACTTACCCATAGGAAGTTTGCCATCTTCCTTTCCATCTTGTCAAGTACTAATTCTGGTATCTCCCCTTGCTGAACCCAGAATATAAGGAGTCCTTCAATAGCAGATTTTATCAAAGTTGCACTTTTCGATATTGATGTATTCTGTGTTGTCCATTTGTTAACCATCTCACCCAACCTATCTATGCAATCAGTAAAGTCATTCACCTACAGATTACCGCCTGCCAGAGGAAAACTTAGGTATTTTGCAAGAAATTTACCTCTTTCCACACCCATTGCATCTACACGCCTCTCTTCCATCTGATAGCAATTTTTAGATAGAAAGATATGTGTTTTGCTTGCATTAACACACAATCTTGTATGCTCCCCAAATCTCCATAGAAACTTTTTAAGATTTTCCAGATAATGTTGCTTAGCTTCCATAAAGACTAGCACATCATCCACAAAAACCAAATGAGTCATTACTTTTGTTCCATGAACTTTATAGGGCTTAATCTCCTTCTTCATTTCGGCTTGGTGCATTTTCTGTGTAAAGTACTCCATAACAATCACAAATAGAAGTGGTGATAAAGGATCCCCTTGGTGCAAACCACTGCCCCCTCTGAACATACATGCATATGTGCCATTAACAAGGATAGAAAAGCTTGTAGTACTAACACATTGCTTCATGCAATAAATCCATTGTTCATTAAATCCCATATGTTTCAGAATCCACCACATTTTCTCCCACTTGACACTATCATAGGCTTTTGAGACATCCAGTTTTAAACATGCTTTCCTACTACCTCTCATCACATTATAGTCTAGCAAAAATTCCCCAGCCAGTAAAGCACAATCACTAATACTCCTTCCCATCATAAAGGCTCCTTTATTTTCATAAATGAGATAGGGAATTACCATCTTCAATCTAGTAGCTAGAATCTTAGCAATGATTTTATATTGTACCGAGCAGTATGCAGTGAGTCTAAAATCAACAAGAGAGGTGGTTACCTTCTTCTTGGGAATAAGAACCAAAAAAGAGTGATTAACCTGCCTAACCATATTTCCTCCCTCCAAAAACCATATGATATAAGAAACTAGGTCCTCCTTGATGATGTCCCAAGTCTTCTTGTAGAAAAAGGCATTAAACCCATCTGATCCTGGAGATTTGTTGTTGTTAATGCTCCATACTGCGTCCTTGACCTCTTGCTCATTGACCATCCTTGTAAGAATGTTATTGTGTGTGTGCTCATAAGCCTGAACTTCCATTCCACGTCCTCCTCCTCTATGTCATGCTCAAACTTTTTGTTGTATAAGGATGTATAGAAGTTCACTACTTGTTCTTCTAAATCTTCTTGTTTGTTAACTATTCTCCCCTCAGCATCTATCAACTCAAAAATGATGTTATTAGCCTCTCTTCTCTTCACAACAGTGTGGTAGAGCTTGGTGTTTCTGTCCCCATCCTTCAATCATTTATCTCTGCTTCTTTTCTAGTAGAATTTTTCCTTTGTCCTTTTTAGGTCCTCAAGCATTCTTTTCAATTCCATGTCCCTTTCAATCAGTTCTGGATTAAGTGGATCACTTGCCAATTTTTCTCTGACTTCCTTGCATTCACCTTTTGTTTCTTTAATCAGCTTTGGGACATTCACCTCAGCCTTGACCCAGTTCCTTAGAGTTGTCTTAGTACTTGCTAGCTTTTTTACAAAAAACATACATAGGATTTCCTGTCACTTTGATATTCCATCCTTCTTTTATGACCTCCTCAAAGCCTTTCCAATCAGCCCAGTAATTTAAAAATCTGAAAGGTTTCCTCTTTTATTTTTTCTCCATAATATGTACTGATATAGGTGCGTCATCACTTAAATCCGAGCCTTCAGCCTTGACCTTACTTTAGAAAAAATCCGTAGCCATTCATCATTCACTAAAGCTCTGTCCAGTTTGCTAGCTATCATGTCATATAGTCCCCTTTCATTATTCCAAGTAAAGATATCGCCTCCCACCATCGGTAATTGAAACAAACTTGCTTCATCAATGGCTTGATTAAAAGCTTCAATCTCTGCATTAATTGCTAATCTTCTACCTCTTTTTTCAGCCTATAGACATATAATATTAAAGTCTCCAATCATCAACCAGGGAAGTTGTACATGTTTGGAGAGAGAAACCATATTGTCCCATAAATCCAATCTAGCCTTGCCATCATTGCGACCATATACATATGTCAATCACATGTGCAAGCCTCCATTATTCACGCAGTCCATCGTGACATGTTGATCTGACATGTGTATCACTGACACCTGCTATGCATTTGGCTTCCATACCACACAAACTCTATCTACCTCTTCACAGTCTATATTGGATACATGCTCCCAACCTTGTGGAAATAAATATTTGATACTATTTTTATTATGTACCTTTATTTTGGTTTCCACCAATGCAACCAAGGAGTGTCCACTAGCAACAATCCATTATCGGATTTCCTTCTTCTTTCTTTTGTCGCACCCGCCTTTGATCTTCCATAATAGCATGGACATATCAAATATTTTTATTTGACCTGGTACGGCTAGCATGCTCCTTCCTGGTATTCTTTCCTTTTCCTACTTGTTCTTGTTGTTTTGCTGCATTGTCCTCCTCATTGTCTGATTCAGATTAGGCATCAAAACTATTTGTTGTATCAAGTATGGTGCTCACACCTTGGCTCTTGGGAATACCTGACTTCTTGAGCCCTTTCCTCCTTGAACTAGACACGAATTCCCCTTCTTCCTGGTTGTTCTTTTCTTTACTTGGAGTTTCAACAGGTTGGTCTGTGCCCTCCCTCTCCTTGTTGCTGGATGCTTCCCCTTCAACCATAGTTGCTTTAGATTCATTTATTTGTTGCTTCTCTTGGGTTCCCGTCTCTATGCTTTCCGTAGAGGTACCTGCTCCCTTGGGTGCTTTCTCCTTCCATACTCGATCAACCAGGTTGCTGCTTGCAACCAATTTATGATCACAATGAGTATCAACATGGCCAAACACTTTGCATGTAGATCACCTCGCTGGAATATGATCATATTCCACCCTTACCAGGATGGGTTCAGTAAGATCTTCCTTGATGTTGGCTTCTCTACTTCAATCTCCACGATGTACAGGAACGTCCCGACTTTGCTAGCGATCGTGCCCACTGCCCTCTTCATCCACGGTTGACTAAAGGAATGCACTGTGATCTAGGATGGATTGTGGAGAAGATGTCCTTCTTTAATTCGTCTCCATACTTGTAATCTTTTGCTATCACAAGTTGGTAGTCGAACCACCTCGGACCTGAGTTTAGGGCTTCTGCCTTATCTGTTGCGTTTGTGAACCTGACCAAGAATATGCCATTCTCCCTTGACAAAAGGTCGAAGGTGCCTTTAGGTCTCCACTTATGCTGGATCCATGCTTTCAGATGAGGATAAAACAGACGTTTCCTAAGCACATAGATTAGGATTGTGAACTGCCACACATTTCGCATCCTCTAGAACTCATTGGGATCCAATTCAACATGAATTTTCCCTTCCTTCTCCACTGGCTTCAGGTAGTCAGTCCAGTGGCTTCTCATGCCCCGTCGACATTCTCGTCAAGACCTGAGTCCAGGCCTTGTGTCCAGCGTCTCCTTCCTTCGAATGCCCCAAACTAGGGTTCCCCTCCGGTTTTTTCCTTCCTTCTCTACTGCTCTCAGTTTGGTGGCTAGGGTTGTGGGTGACAGTGGTAGATGGTTTTGGCATGCTGGGGTGGACATCGTCGGCCTAAGTGGCAGATGGTGTGGGCGTCATGCTCGGAGGGTCAGCGATGATCGCACGGGGGATCGCCAGAGCCAACCCTAATGGAGACGCGTGGTGTATGTATATATGTATGTTATGTATGTATGTATGTATGTATGTATGTATGTACATCGAAGATCGCACGGGGGATCGCTAGAGCCATCCCTAACGGAGACGCGCAGTGTATGTATATATGTATGTTATGTATGTATGCATGTATATATGCATGCATGCATGTATGTATGTATGCATGTATGTATGGGATAAAGATAGGCATTCTCTCCCCCTCTCCCACACCCATGATGGAGGCTGAACATCCGGGAGGGTGGTAAACCAAGGTGGCAGCTGGGATTCGAACCTGGGTCCCTTCGTGAGGAGACATTGTTCTTGACCACTTGAGCCACTCCTTGTCAGTTGTATGTATGCATGTATGTATGTATGTATGTATGCATGCATGCATGCATGTATGTATGTATGTATGTATGTATGCATGTATGGGATAAAGAGAGGCATTCTCTCCCCCTCTCCCACGCCCGTGACGGAGGCCGAATGTCCGGGAGGGTGATAAACCAAGGCGGCAGCTGGGATTCGATGTATGTATGCATGTATGTATGTATGTATGTATGTATGCATGCATGCATGTATGTATGCATGTATCAGAATGTGGTAAATTTTATTTTGAATAATCCTCTTTCAAAAATGAAAGAGAATCAATTACATTGTAGTCCAACACTACAAAACTCATGCCTAGATTTGAGTCTTTCTATCTATACATTCAATCTACTATTTATGACTTTACAGATTTTTTTCACTAAGTTGTCCTTATCCCTCCTCATGTTATTGTGCCTCCTATTGTTTCTTTCCTTCCAAGTGTAGAAGTATATCACTAATAGAATAAGTAGCATCTTCTTCTTCTGTGTTCTTGAGTCCTTTCCCAGTTTGAATATCACATCTTCCGCTTCAGTGAGCTTGCAAGGTTTGAAGTGTAGGGCCTCGCAAACCAGCCTCCAAGTGCTTATAGTAAACCTCCATTCTTGAAAGAGATGGGCCTGGGATTCCTGGTTCTCTTCACATAGGTAGCAAGTCATGGGAGACTCAACATACCAGGTATGGATCTTGTCGAGGGTAGGAAGTGAGTTATTTGCAGCTCGATGGAGACACAAACTCCACTTAGGGACTTCATTGCAGGTCCAAAGGTATTTAGTGCCCTTTGTGTTAGTAGATTTTGAACGTATTAAGTCCCAGGGATTGATCATATCGTTTAGAAGCCAACGACCCTCACGATGAGGAGAGAAAACATGTTTAATGCTTTTCCAAATTGTGGTCATCCTGTTGATGATCCTGGAATAACCTTCCCGAGTGTTAGGTTCAAAATCAAGACCATTGGGATATCTTTGCCACATCCATTTGCTCCAGACTGAGTTTTTATGCTGAAAGTTGATGATTCTTCTGACAGTGCCCCAGTCGACAATGACTTCAGAAGATTTGAGACCTAAACTGCCTTCATCCTTGGGCTAGGCAAGATGAGAATACTTCATAGGGTGGGTTGATCCAGCCCATATGAAGTTGGAGAGAGTCATCTCAAAATAGTCAAGGACAGCGTATGGGATTTCTCTCTATTGGACCCAAAATTGTAGGATGCCTTCCAATGTAGAGGAGACGAGTGTGACACGTCCAGTCATGGAAGTTTTGGTAATAGGCCATTTAGCAATCATTTCTTCAAGTCTATCAGTGCACTCAGTGAAATCCTTCACCTGGAGATTCCCCCCGGCCAAGGGGAATCCAAGATATTTTGTGGGAAGGGTGTTGATAGCTATGCCAGATACTTCTTCAATCATTGGTTTCAGGGTGGAGCAGTTTGAGGAGATGAATTGATGTGTCTTCTTATCATTGATGTGCAGGCCCGTTTGTTTTCCAAAATGGTCAAGTAAGAGCTTCATGTTCCTAATGTACTTCTCCTTAGCCTTGACAAAGATGAGTGCATCATCTGCAAAGATGAGGTGACTCATTACTTTGGTACCATGGATGGAGTAATTGGAGATGTGTTTCAACTCTTCTTCTCTCTATATAAGCCTAGTAAAGTATTCCATGATGATGGTGAAAAGTAAAGGGGATAAAGGGTCCCCTTTCCTGAGACCATTCGAACCTTGGAAGATGTCGTCAGGAGTACCATTGACCAGAACTGAGAAGTTGGAGGTGCAAACACATTGCTTCATTAAGGAAATCCATTTTGATGAGAAACCCATCTTCTCCATAATCCACCAGAGTTTGGACCAGAAAACACTGTCAAAAGCCTTGGAAACATCAAGCTTCATACATAACTTTTTGTAACCCCTTTTGACATTGAACTCCAGGAGGAATTTGCCAGCCAGTAGGGTGCAATCGGAGATGCTCTTGCCTTCGATAAATGCCCCTTGATTAGTTGAGATGAGGTGCAAGAGGACTAGCTTCAGTCTATTAGTGAGGATTTTGGCTATGATTTTATATTGCACATTGCAACATGCAATCGGCCTGAAGTCGTAGAGAGTTGTCGTTGTCTTCTTCTTTGGGATGAGGACCAAGAAAGAGTGGTTGGTGTACCTGAGCATGCTACCACCATCCATGAACCATCTAATGCTTGAGCAAAGGTCCTGCTTGATGATGTCCCAAGCATTCCTATAGAAATGTGAGTTGAATCTGTATGGGCCCAGAGATTTGAGCACCCCTATGCTCCATAGGGCACCCTTAATCTCATATTTAGTGACTTTCCTGTATAAGATGTTATTGTGAGTGGATAAGAGTTTATACCTCCAGGATAGTTCCTCATCCTTACTGCCAGGGGCGAGAGCATCCATCTTGTTGTAAAGTTTCTTGTAGAACTTTGTGGTCTGGGACGCGAGGGTATCATGATCATTAATTACTTCACCTTCTACATTGATGACTCAAAGATGGAATTAAGAGCTTCCCTCTTGCAGATGGCATTGTGATATAGCTTTGTGTTTCTATCACCGTCAGCAATCCAGTTTTGTCGACTCCTTTTCCAGGCAAAGTTTTCTTCAGCAGCTTTAAGATCATCGGGCATCCTCTTAAGATCTCCCTCTTTTTTAATCAGGTCAGCATTGAGGGGTCTTGAATAAGTTTATCTTTAATGGTGATTAGTTCATCTTTCATCACAGCTAGAAGTTTTGGTAAGTTGACGTGTTCCTTTGACCATGTCTTGATAGTTTGCTTCAATCTCATTAGCTTCTTCACAAAAATGTACATGGGATTCCCTTCAATAGGAATTGCCTAAGAAGTTTAGAGGAGTTCCTTGTAACCCTTCCATTTTTTCCAGAAGTTAATAAAATGGCAAGGTATGGGTTTCTTTTTCTTCTCCATTACCTGCATGACCAAAGGGGCATGATCGCTAATGTCTGCACCACATACTCTCACCCAATCCTGGGGGAGAGTGTGAAGCCAGAGGTTGTTAACAAGAGCACGATCGAGCTTGCTGGCTGTATGTTTATCTGGCTTGCCTTCATTATTCCATGTGAAGACTTCAACACCATTCATTGGGAGTTCACACAAATCAGTCATGTTAATCATGTGATTAAATGACTTAATGACAGCTTCAGGTACAAGTCCCCCTCCTCATTTCTCGTCCTGGAGTCTAACATTATTGAAATCGCCCATCAGTAGCCAGGGATCATTGATGCTTTTATTGAGATTCAGTAAGTCACTCCAGAGAGCTTGTCTTTGGGAGTGTTGATTGAAGGCGTAAATGGTAGAGAACCACAACTTCAAGCCACCTTTATTATTGCAAAGAGAATTTATCATCTGCTCCGATTTGCTATGGATTTGAATGTCCCAGACATTCATATTCCAGCCTAAGCAGATCCTTCCTAGTTCAACTTCATCATGATTTGATGTGTAAAGCCAACCGTTTGGAAAAATTGAGCTGACACAACTTTTATTGCATCTTCTTATTTTTGTTTCGATGATTGCAGCTAGAGATACATTGCTAACTTTGATCCAATTCCTCACCTCTCTTCTCTTGGTAGGTTTGCAGATACCTTTCACATTCCATACCAAGATGGACATGGATGATTATTTTTTATTTCTTGTGCACCTCGGGGGCTCCTTGTCCTTCTCCTTGCCATTACAATTCTTGTTAGGTTTCTTTGCTTTTACTGTCTCAAGGATCTCTTCCTCCTCTTTGTCTGATTCACTCAGGGCTTCAAATGGATTGGGGTCCTAAATTTCTCCCTCCTCCTTGTCATCTGAGTTCCCCGAATGTTCTACTTCGGGGATGCTTACTCTTTTTTACTTCCAAACCTTCTTTGATACTTCAAAATCATATGCATCATTTGTTACAGCTGGTTTACCTTTGGGACATTCATCTTTGTCGTGTTCAAAAACACTGTAGGCGTGACATTTCTTTGGAATATATTCATACTTGATTTCAAAAGAGATGTCCTCCTTCTTCCCTGGGACCTCCACCCATATGGTACTTGGGTTGTCATCCATGGCTTCGACTTCAACCAGGACCTTGGCTTCATCAGTGCCTGCAGTTTCAATGGATCTAGTTTCAACATAGAGGACTTTGCCCGCATCGGAAGCGATCGTTCCGGCCGCCTTGGTGGTCCAAGTTTTCCCCTTTGATGGTATGTGGATCCAGATCGGTAGAGATGAGAGTTCCTCCTTCAATAGTGTATCTCCGGAAGAGTAGTGTTTGGCGATGACTAAGTGCCCGTAGAACCATCTGGGACCGCTGTTCAAGCAAACTTTTTTGTCCATCTTGTTGGAGAAGCAGATAATGAAGAAACCATTATCCTTATAAACAACGTCAAAATTGCCCTTCGGCGTCCAAACCCTCCTTATCCAAGCTAGCAAGTGAGGGTAGAAGGGACGTTTGCCCATGTTATATAGGGAGACTGAGAATTCCCATATGTCCTTCATGCAGCCATACTCATCAGCCTCTAGGTTGACAATAACCTTTCCATCCCGTCGAATTGGTTTTGGGAAGACGAAGGCTGCACATTCCTTCTCTTGTGCAGAGGTTCTTTTGATGACCTGAGTCCATGGAGTCTTCGTCTTGTTTGATTCTCTAGTCGAGTTTGACTCCTCTCCGGTGTTAGGGTTAGGTATGGAGGTGGATGGGTTTGTTGGGGTAGTGAATGGGTGGGGTGGGGTTGGCCTGGCCAGAGGTGGCCGCCGGTCCTCTCCGGTCTCCGCCTGGCAGATCGCCAAAAACCCTAGGAGACAGAGGGGGCAGGTATGTATGTATGCATGTATGTATGTATGTGCATGCATGCATGTATGTATGTATGTGCATGCATGCATGCACATACATACATATAGCTGACAAGGATGGTTTTTTGTAGAGGCATACCTTGTCCTGAGGCTTGCTCGGCGATGTTACCTCGCGGCTTGCACGGTCTTCACCTCTGGTCTTGGACAGTGTTTGTGCAACTCCTGGTCTCACCGGGACTGTCAGGATTGACAACTATCCTCTGAGCGGCAGAAGTCTCCTACCTCTGAAGTAGTCCACACGGACCACCTAGAACTTCGATCTCTTTGTCCCACAAGGAATCAGAAGGATTCACACCCTCCTATCGGCATACTAGTCACTAACACACTCTCCTGCAACCAGTTGCCTTTCTGCAGTTGTCTTTCCCTTATTGTGCCTCCCTTATCGGGTAGCACTTGCTCGGGCTCTCTCGATTACCACAACCAAAGAGAACGAAAACTTTACAGAGCAACTGGTGTTCTGATTTGTTGTTTGAGAAGCCCCCAATACCCCTATATATAGGAGGGTCATGGGACAAGGTTCTCTACCCCGGGAAATGCGATATTAAACAGTAGTAGAAGGGTTTGAGATTTTCCACAAAACTACCAATCTGCGTCAGCTAAATCGATCGGTTCACACCCTCAAATGGTCGTTTTGGGCCCTGAGCCGATCGTTTGGGACCTGAGTCGATCGTCTGGTGCTCTGAGCTGATCGGTTCATGCATGAGCTGATCGGTTCGTGGTCCTGATCTAACTCAAATTGACTTTCATATTTGTTTCCGATTAATAAAATATTAATCCTTGTCCAAATCGAATTTGTACAAGTGAAACAAATTGTATTTGCAAAATAGTCTTCTAACTTTCTAAACGATCTCGGTTGGTCACATGAATCGACCGGTTCAACAACTGAGCCGATCGTTTCATGACACATGAGCCGATCGTCTCACCAGTTGAGCCGATCGGTTCACCGACCTGAGCCGATCGGTTCATCCCATGAGCCGATCGGTTGGGGCAGCAGACTATGCAAAATCAGTCAATTGCAGTTCCAATCAATCTAATACTCTAATCAATCAGTCCAACACCTTGAACACTATGTTATTGAGCTATCAATTGATTGAGTGTTTAATTAAACTACTAAACTCCTTTAGTAATCAATCTAAATATCGTTTGTGGATAAACTCCTCTTCCAGATTAAATCCTATGTGTGTGACCATGCAGGTCCATTTCACGTTGGCAGTGAAAGTCCATAACACTTATAACTTCACAAGCAAAGAGCAGTGCCTAGTCACACATCTATGCTACCCAAGTGAAAAGGAAAGTTGGAGAACAACTTTCAATCCTACAATCTGTGAATGGTGTTACAGTGAATGTATAATTCCTTTGTCACTGATATCCCAAATGAACTCAAGGCATGGAACAATCATCCTGTCAACGTTCATTCACTTTCTTGATCTCAGAGTAGATTGGAGGAGATATGTATAACATCAATATCACATACTGATTCACACATGTGTGCACACCTATCTCAATCCTACTCATCAAGTGGACATGGATATCAAACTCCCTCAGGAGGGACAAATCCCATATATATCACTCACCCCTCAAAAGCCCCATGTGTCAAAGCCACCCAATCATCACCTTTATAACAACCCATGTTTCAGGACTGCATTTGATGATGTCAAAGTGTACCCAATGACATGTGTTGAGTGTAGTGATTTTAGGTCAAAGAATCACACTCACCACCATCACTGTGAGAACTGACTGTGACTACCATGTCATGGTTCCATGTGTCAAACTCACGGTGGGTCTGTCCGGTACACTTGTTCTCTAACAAGTACCTATGTGTTTGGTTTGATATCTCCATATTATGACTAACGAGATTTTGTCATCAACCAACACCACAATCTAGTCTTGTGTGTCATTGCTATCTATCTACCTTCCACAATGGCATCCGACTAGGGACATAATAAGAATGTACAAACTCTTAGCATATGTATGATCTCATCATTCAGGTCCTCAACCTGAAAGCATACATCATTGAGTACTGTCATTCTCTAGACATTCAATATGTTCTATCATTATCTCATATGACTGAAACAGAAATAATTGGAAGCTTGCCTTTAATGTTTATCAAATCAATCTTAATGTATCCCACCAATCATCCCATGATTGGCTCTCATGGCATACATACCAACAGACTCCCACTTGCACTGCAAGCCAATCACCCTTGAATCATATTGATAGTGATCTTCAAACATGTCCCACATGTTACTATGCTCTAGTGCTAACATAGTGAGTTATGGCAACACCTTGCCAGAGTTGGTATTAACTGCATGTCTCTCATCTCTTCATTGTACATCACATGTCTGAGATGGAGTTGCCGTAATATGTGATCTAGTATTCCTTTGCTAACCTTTAGCCACATTGCATGACCAAGTACTCCTTACTTATCATCAAAGATTGGAATATCTATAAGTTCATCTCTATGAACTCCTAGATTCATATTGTATCCATTGTTGTTCTTTAACACATAGATACTTGACATTTCCTTTTAAAATAGCTTAATTGGAACATTTCCATTTATCAACAAACATTCACTTTTATATATCCCATATATATTTTGCAATTAATTTTCTGTCCTTTTCGAAAGTTCGCATCAGTGTAACTCTTCACAGTGAACCCTTCCTTATATCCATAGAACTAGTACTTATCAAGTTCTTATGGTATTCCAGTCACCCTTACTGGAATTAGATAGACATCCCCTCGTCATGTCCCACATACGAGTTATCAGGATGAGCACATCATATTGTCATGTCCTACATACAAGATGATGAATGCATTTTATTCTTGCTATGTCCTATACATGCAAGATAATGGGATGATTACATACATGATAGATCCATATCTATTCTTATTGTTCCCATTCTTCATAAGAATTGGACACTTGGCCTTGGGATACTAACTCCATGTAACATGGACAAGTTTTTCTCCCACTGAATCTGTGCACACTGAACCCTTCAGTATAGATTGCCAATGTATGATCTCTCTTTTCAGGTCAAGAAGTTTTCAAGAACTATCTCTATAGATCTCTATTCCTATCACATAGGAAACATCTCTATCTTCCTTAAAGATAATTTCCACTTTGGATTTCCATTCTAGAACATTTCCATTTCACATCAACATGTGGAATGTGAATACACTCCCACTAAATCACAAATCTCTCTTTATCTTTGGCATATCAGTCAAACCCTTTGACTATATTATCAAAGTAAAGATCCCAGCTCTGAGTTGCTTGTACTCAATCAATCATATCGATTAGTCCATTGTAACTTATAGACTTTATTTGCATTAATGGATTCATAAACCTTATAGGTTGTGTCACATACACATCCTTGTTTTATTCCTTATAGGAATGCGGTTTTAGTATTCGTATGACAAATCTCTTAGTCATTAAGTTACAATTAACAAGCATCATCCTTCTCAAAATGTTATCCATGTGTCATAACGCTTAAGACTCATTCACACTTATGGATTTTATCCCAATGAGTGCTACCATCAAGGTCATACCTTATGGTTCACATGGAAGTCATTTAGGATGTAATGGTCATAAACCATAACTCAAAATCCAGTTCCTCATATTCATCTAGATAGTTGATTCATCACATGACCAACTCATCACATGGATAATCGAGGTGTATATATCAAGGATATAAGAACTCATAACTCCTTGTGATTCTTAATGTCCTTTATTAGTGTGGGGTATTCTTTATTCAAGAAGAAATTAGCTATTTGAAAATCATCCTCTAACTCCTTAGAGTATGACTCCTTTTGATTTAGACATCACCATGCCTTAATCATGAGCTTACTATGATACACTATCATAATCACTCATAAGGATCTCAAACATTTGGTTCAAGTATTTCATTCATTGATCTCATCAAGAATTAACACTTTACCAAATTTGTATTTCGTTTATGATATTCTTGAACACTTCAAGATATTCATATTGATATTTCTCTAAACACCATTTGAAGTATTAGAATTAACTCTAATAGGTATGTAAATACATCTCATGTATTATACCTGATAGGATAATCATTCTCCCACTACCTTAGTGAAGATTGATTAATCATGTCCAAGAGATTCATGTCTCTTACTGGTTCTCTAACCAAAAGAGTCTAGATTTATCCATCATATGGAAACTAGAAATGAATTTCTCATGATTTATGCTAATTTGATTGTTTGAGTTATCAATAACTTTTAGGTATCATTTTATCTTATGTATACCAAGTAACACAAGATAAACAAGGCATTGCCATAAAGATCATATCTTTGAAATTGAAACATCAACATCATTAATTGCTATCATTGTCATACAATATGCAAAAATAATGTGTTTCCATCCATTGACAAATATGAAATAGCAGTTCATAACTCTATTACATGCCTTCAAGGCTGAAAATAAACTAAAGTACTCCTATCTATGGCGGCAACACTTGCCCCATGTATTGGGTGCTTTACACTTTATAACTTGGTATCATATACCTAAAAAGTGTTACAAGTTTATTTCATGACACCTTCAGGTGGAGACGTCTGTCGCCTCCTTATTCTTGAGTTCTTCCAGATAGAGTGGACAATTCCTTTTCCAATGTCCTGGCTTTTGACAATGGTGACAATTGTCTCTCCTGGTCACGCCTCCCTTGGCCTTGAGAGTTGAAGACGACTTGGGTTGCTGGATAGCATTAGAACCTTTCTTAGCCTTGCCCTTGCCCTTGCGCTTGGACTTGCCTTTCTTGCTGCTAATCATCACCACAGACTTAGGCTTATCCTTCTTCATTCGTGCCTCGGCTGTCCTCAACATGCCCAACAACTCTGTCAATGGCTTATCAAAGTTGTTCATGTTGTAGTTCATCACAAAATGACTCTAGGATTCTGGAAGCGATTGCAGTATCACTTCAGTAGCCAACTCTTGGCTTAGGGGAAATCCCAATCTTGTCAGGTTCTCCACATACCCAATCATCTTGAGCATGTGAGGACCAATTGGATCTCCTTCTGTCATGACACACTTGAACAGTGCCTTGGAGACATCATACCTCTCTTACCGTGCTTGATCTTCATACATGTTCTTGAGATGCTGAATCATCTCAATGACACACATTTTCTCATGTTGTCTATGCAACTCGTGGTTCATGGAGTGCAACATCAAGCACTTTGCATCAATGGCATCATCAGAATGCTTCTTATAAGCATCCCTTTCTGCCTTTGGTGTGGTAGGAGTAGGTTCCTCTGGAGCTAGAGTATCCAGGACATAGAGCTTTTGCTCTTGAGTGAGAACAATTCTCAATGTCCTAAACCAGTCATGGAAATTTGTCCCATTCAGCTTGTCCTTTCCAAGGACCGATCGCAATGAAAAGTGATTGTTGTTTGTTGTCATTTGTACTACAAAAGGAAATATATGTAGTTTAGTCCAAAACTCAATTTTTTGACTTATTTGATTGATTTGAAAGGTTGATGATATAATTAGAACTTTAATTAATTATCGCTCCCACTATTTTTGTTCAAATTGATAACCCTCACTATCAATTCAGAATATTGTAGCGTACAATCTTCTAGTGGGTCAAGATCTTGAAATCCTCTTAGTCATGGACCAGCTAAGGTTGTCACCCACAACTTAGATCTTCCAGGTAGGCAACTTTTGCCAATTACATCATATGCAACTCTTGAAAGATGTCATGCACAACTCCTTGCCATGATCACCTCCATGCCTCAAGGTGTTAGATCCTATCTAGGTCACCTTGTTAAGTCCGACCCAAAGCCAACACGATGAATATGCACCCTGCTAGGGCAGACCCACATATCCATCCTTCACGCTTCTACGAGATAGACGGTGCACCATGCTAGGGTGTGCCCACATTTGGCCGATCAAGCTTTTCACGTGTGTCACATTTGGAAGGCATCTAAAACTTTAGGGTTCGACTGGTGATTTCCAGGCGATCACAACTCTAGGCACATGGCGCCCACGCCAGCGGCTATTCCAGCCACCGACGTCCACCCTCAACCCACTCGCACACCCACCACCCCTTCCCCCCACCCACCCAACCACATACTACCTGAGGAAGAGTAGGAGAAGGAAGCTCAACATTGTCCAGCCCTAGCGGCGCGAGGAGAGACGAAGACAGGAATGTGACTCAAGCGATGATGAACACAGGAACAACTGCGGCAACTAGACGCAAGGTGTGGAACCAGGTACTGAAGGAGCCACTTTCGAATAAGACCTGCATGGAGGAGTTCCCGTTGCCACGATGAACTGAAGGTCAAATCTACGTCGATTTGGCGGAGGATGAATTCGAGAAGATGTGAAATGTTTGGGAATATACAGTCATGGTATACGTCTTGGGAAAACACCCATATTACCCATACTTTCTCGCATGGATTAAGAGAATGTGGTGGCCAAAGGGTTTGTTCGATCTAATTTTGAAAGACAATGGTGTCTTTCTGATCTAATTCTCAAACACGACAGACAAGCAAAATGTTCTGCACTCGGACCACGGTGGTTTGATGGCCAACTGGTGGTCACGAATGACTATAGGTACGGTGACGAGTTGAAGAGATAAGCCTTTGCAACGATCCTGACGTGGGTGACGTTGGGTTCCATTGGACGATCATGGATGCGAAGAGCAGTGGGGACCATTACCGCCAGATCTGGCAAGGTACTCTTCATCGACGATCGTTCTTTGGAGGCTGATGATGCACGGGTGCTGATCGAGCTTAGGGCGGAGGACGAACTGGTTGAACAGGTTTGGCTCAATGTCAAGGGACGGGAAGCCATGCCTGTCAGCATCCAGTACGACCACATGCCTCCCAAATGCAACCTGTGCAAAGCCTTTGGTCATCCGGAGGGGGCCTGCAATGGTGAGTCCAAGGTGGTCGAGGTCACTGTTGAGACCAAGAAGACAGGAGGGAACACCCGACAGTGGGTGGAGAAGACCAAGAGGGCTGCTACAATACAAGTTACTGGTGCTGTGGCTACCAAGGTCATCGATGAGGAGAAGGATGAACAACCCGTTGCTGGGACGACTTCAGCTAGCACAAGCATGCGACAGTTGGGAGGAGCTAAGGCTGCTGGGGGCAACACTAACAAGCAGGCGGAGCAGCATGCTGCTACTGAGAAGGAGCAAGCTGCTAATGGCAAGATCGTGCAACCTGCTGCTGGTGCAAAGCCAATGACTACTGAAGAACCGAGTGGGCAACCTGTAGGGGACACTGCAATGCATAATGGTGAGATGGTTAAGAGAAATAACGTTGAAGTAAGCCAAAAGGAGGAAGGGGAGTTCACACCTGCATCCAAAAGAAAGACTCTGAGTGGGATACCAAAAACTCAAGGGGTGGGGTCTATCTTAGACTCCACCAATAGGTTTGAAGCACTTAGCGAGTCGAAGGTTGAAGAGCCAGAATTTGTGGAACCAAAGAAGAAAAGAGAAGGCAATAAGAAGGAGCAGCCTAGGCGTACACGGGCAACCAAGAAACTTTGAACATGTCTATTATTATGTGGAACATCAAAGGAGGGTGCGACAGGGACAAGAAGAAGGAAATCTGTGATTGGATTGGTACTAGTGGGTCTTCTATTGTAGCCTTAGTTGAAACTAAAATCGAGGAGAACAACAAACAAAGTATTGGGTACTTGTTTCTACAGGGATGGGAACACATATCTAATCTACCACATTCTGAGTTGGCTAGAGTATGCGTGGCGTGGAAGCCCAATGCTTGGCAGATGACCGTGATGATGATGTCAGACCAGCACATTACTTTAGAGTGCAGGAATGTAGCCGACTTGCACATGTGTTTGATAGTTGTGTACGCTCATAATGATGCTAAGAGAAGGATTGAGCTTTGGCGGGATCTAGTTTTGATTTCCACACAGATGACGAGGCCGTGGATGGTGATTGGTGACTTCAATAATGTTAGATTACAGAGCGAGAAGATAGGGGGCAGACCTGCGATACGGGTTATGATTGATGCTTTTAATAGAGCCATTGATAAAGTTGATCTGATGGAGCTACCCATGACAGGTGGAGACCTCTTCACATGGAATAATGAACATGACCCGGTGGACAGAATAGCAATCAAACTGGATAGAGCATTGGTTAATGAGGAATGGTTAAAATTCTTCCCCAATGTACAGGTCAAGGCAGGTGGTTCTGAGCTAAGTGATCATGCCCCTCTCCTGGTGCAGATTATTGAGAAAAAGCAAAAAATACGGCCATTAAGATTTCTCAACTACTGGGTAGACTGGAAGGGATTTGATGACATCCTAAGGGAGTTATGGACTACACACTTTCATGGGAATCCAATGTTTGTCTTTGCTAAGAAGCTTTCACTTCTGAAATCAACCTTAAAGAAATGGGCTAAAGAGAAGGTGAGCATTCCCAATCTGATATCAGAGACAAAAAAGGAATGCGGTGCAGTGAGAAAACTCTTGATGGATGATCCGCTCAACAATAAACTGATAAAGAAAGACAAAGAATTGAGGATGATGCTTGAGGACCTAAAAAAGGTAGAAGAAAAATTCTATTGGCAAAGAAGTAGAGAAAAATGGATGGAAGATGGTGATAGAAACACAAAGCTCTACCACAAAACAGTGAGGAAAAGTGAGGCTTCCAACATCATATGTGAGCTGATTGACAAAGACAGACATGTGGTTAACAAACAAGAGGACATTGAAGACCAAGTTGTGCAGTTCTATAGTGAGCTCTATAATAAATATTTTGCTGCCATGGAGGAGGAGGACGACATACACTGGAAATTCAAGCTCTCAAGCACTCATAATAACATCCTTACAAGGGAGGTCACCGAACAAGAAGTCAAAGATGTTTATGGAGTATAGGCTGCAACAAATCACCCGGGTTAGATGGTTTCAACGCCTTCTTCTACAGAACTGCTTGGGATACTATCAAGGATGATCTTCTAAAATATGTCAGATGGTTTCTGGAGGGAGGTAACATGGTGAGACCAGTCAATCATGATTTTTTGGTCCTCATTCCTAAGAAGAAGATTATTACATCTCTTGCTGATTTCAGACTTATTGCTTGTTGTTCTGTCCAATACAAAACCATTGTAAAGATTCTGGCTACTAGACTAAAAATGGTCCTACCTTTCCTTATTTTTAAAAACCAGGGAGCCTTCATTTTGGGTAGGAGCATTAGTGATTGTGCCCTTCTTGCTGATGAGTTCTTAGTTGATTTCAAAGTGATGAGAGGAAGCCGGAAAGCTTGTCTAAAGTTGGATGTGTCCAAGGCTTATGACAGTGTGAGATGAGATAAGCTATGGTGGATCATGCAACAGATGAGGTTCTCTAAAACATGGATTGAATGGATGCAACAGTGTGTTAGCACAATGAGTTTCTCTGTCCTAGTTAATGGCACATCAGCGGGGATGTTCAAAGGAGGCAATGGGTTATGACAAGGTGACCCTCTTTCACCACTTCTCTTTACACTTGTCATGGAATACTTTACAAGGAAACTGAAGGAAGCTGAAGATAAAAAGTTGATTAAGGCATTCATAGTTCATGGGATGAAGGTAATGAGCCATCTTATATTTGCGGATGATGTTCTTCTATTTATGGAGGCTAAAGTGGACATGCTCCTTGAGCTGAAAAAATTTCTTGGAGCTTTCGGAGAACAGACGGGGCTGCACATTAATGAGAATAAAACTCACCTCTACCTCTCAAAGAACTGCTACCAGGTGGTAGATAGACTGCAAGAAGCTATGGACGTGGAGTTGGGCAAGTTCCCAACTAAATATCTGGGCTTTCCGCTTGCAAGTGGCAATTTACAAGTCAAAGATTTTACTGACTGCATTGATAGACTGGATGAGATGATTGCATGGTGGCCTACTCATAAGACATCTATGGAGGGACGAGCAACTCTTATTAGAGCATATATTGAGGGTCTTCTCATCTTCTGGGTGCAACAAGGAGAGATATCAGGCGCAGTGCTTGACAGGATGGAAATGAAAATAGCCAACTTCATCTGGGCGGGTGAGTTCCATCCTATGTGTTATGCTAGGTTGGCCTTACCTAAGGAGGAGGGAGTCTTGTAGCTGAAAACACCTCGTGAAATTACCAGGTGGGGGACACTAAAGCGAATCATACTATATCAAACATGTGGCTCTATTTGGGGGAGATGGATGAGAGAAAGATATCCGCAAGGGCTGGATTTCCAGCTAAGAACCCGGGAAGGGTTAACACGCACTATCCAAGTGATGAGGAGCGTATGGCCACAAGTGAAGCATCTATTTACTATCAATCATAAAGGGGGGAGTGGCATATGATAAATCCAAAGGCTGATCTATGGGAAATCACTAGAACAAGAGCTGAAAAAGATGAAACAATGGAGCAAATATGGGCTGGAAAATACGTTCCTAAATGGTCTGTATGCATTTTCAAGATCCTGCATGGAACCTTAGCGACCTTGGACAAAGTGAAAAAATGGAACAACAATATATCTCCTATTTGTTTGTTGTGCAAAGAGGAGGAGGAGTCCCATGAACACCTCTTTGGTGGCTGCAAGTTTACTAAAGAAGTATGGGGGAAAGTTTGCAAGGAGTTCCACCTGCGAATTGAGTTGATTGATGATACCAGGAGGATGGTCAAGCACTGTGGCAATGGTGATAGGAAGATGATCTTGTTGTCTTCTCTATGCTTCTATATCTGGACTGAAAGAAACACTCACAAGCACAGAGGAGTAGCTAGGAGTGTGAGTACTATTACCGTTAAAATTTGTTAAAGTGTAAAAAAGAAACTACATGTTAGCTAGTGGTGTGAGTTGCTCACGTGGGTGATGTATAGCGAGCATAAGGGCTATATGTAATTCTTGACCCCCTACAATTGTAGGGGATATTCGGAATATATTTACCTAATTCTGATATAGCCGAAAAGGAGTGGCTCAAGTGGTCAAGCATGGTGTCCCCTAACAAAGGGACATGGGTTCGAATCCCAATTTCCGCCTTGATTTACCACCCTCCTAGGTATTCGGCCTCCGCCAAGGGAATGGGAGGGGGGAGAAATATTTCTCTCTTAATCTGATACATACATACATACATACAATACAGTACACACCCACTCCTTCCCAGGCGCACGCTCTGGTGATTCATCGGGTGACCGGTCGTGGAACGGAGTCCACGACGGGGGGGACCCCCTCTCCCATCGTCTACTCTATCACTGTCACCCCCACCCCAACCCTAATCCACCCTGATAGCCTAGCACCTAGCCGATGGATAAAGGGAACGACGAAGACAACACTGCCACTCCGGCAGTTGAGGCAGACGGAGGCCCAAGCCCTAAGCGGCCTACAACGGAAGTAGTTAGCATGTCCAGTAGCAACGTAGGCGTTGGCGGCACCGGGAACACTACTACGACAGCTGATGTGGCCAAAGGAGGAGAGTCGAAGACCAAACCTAGAGCGGATGGGAATCCCACAATGGCTCGACGAGATTGGGTGCAGGTCATCAAGCAACTGCCGCAATGAGGGAAGAAGGAGGAATACCCAATTCCAATCTGTGAAGGAGGTAAGGTGCAGGTTGAACTGGAGTTTGAAGAATTTGATCGGATGAGGAACCTCTGGGAACACCGTGATGACCTACGTGGTTGATAAGAGGCCGTTCTTTCCTCACTTTTGAGCATGGATTGCGAGAACTTGGAAGCCGAAGGGAAGCTTCGACCTGATATCCAGAGACAATGGAATTTTTCTTATTTGCTTCTCCAACTCGGTGGACAAGAAGGTTGCTCTTGACCTTGGTCCAAGGTGGTTTGACTCACAACTGGTGGTAGAAAAGGACTATAGCCATGTCGACGAACTTAAGAAAGAAGAGTTTGCCACCATACCCACATGGGTTACGTTGAAATTGTTTGGGCGCTCATGGACGAAATGATCGACAGGCATAATCACAACATGCACTGGAAAGGTCCTCCATATTGATGAAAGGTCGCTTGAGGCCGAGGAAGCTCGGGTACTGGTGGAGTTAAATGATGAGGAGGAAACGACAGATGTAGTTTGGCTGAATGTGAAAGGTAGGGATCTTATTCCTGTCTCAGTTGTTTTTTACTACATACATGTCAAGTGCATGAAGTGCAGAACCTTTGGGCATAAAGATGATGATTGAAATGAGGGAAAGGAGGCACTTGTCATTTTGATTGAGAAACCTATCACAGAGAAGGTATGGAAAGAGAGATCTAGATCTGAGGAGGCTGCACCGTCAAAGTAAACAGAGGAAAATAAAGAAGGGTCATCAACGCCTCACAAAGATGTAAAGAAAGTGCAGGATAGAGATGATAGCAAAAATCCAAACACTGAGAAGGAAGAGGGAGAGTTTGTCGCTTCTACAAAGAGGAAAAGCTTGAAGAAGAATGGCATTCTCAAAAATCAAGGGGTGGACAACATCCTGGACACAGGTAATAGCTTTGAAGCGTTAACTGATTCAGACAGCGAAGATGTTGCAATACTGAGACAGGAAGGAAAAGATGATAAGAGGAAGGACAACAAAAAGGAGTCAAACAGGCGAACCAAGTCCCAAAAAACCCGTCAGTATGTCCATGCTTTTATGGAATATTAAAGGAGGGTGTGATAGGAGTAAGAAGAAGGAAATTTGGGAATGGATTGCTATGAGTGGTCACTCATTGACGACACTGGAGGAAACTAAAATAAAAGAAAGAACAAAAACAACATTAAGTATTTGTTTCCGTAGGGATGGGAGCATGTATCAAATGCATCATGTGTGGAGGTAGCTAGAGATTGTGTGGCATGGAAATCAAATGCATGGCAAGTGACACTGATACAGATGTCAGACCAGTATATAACTATTGATTGCAGGAATAATGGGGGATTATAGATGTGTATGACTGCTGTATATGGCCATAATGATGGCAAAGCCAGACTGGACCTATGGAGAGACCTAGTTTTCTTATCCAAACAGGTTAATGTACCATGGCTGGCGATAGGGGACTTCAATACGGTTCGTCTATAGGTTGAGAAAAAAGGAAAAAGGCTTGCACTGACTACAGAGGTTGATGCTTTCAATTGGGCTATTGACAAAGCGGGTCTTTATGAATTACCTATAGTGGGCGGTGACTTGTTCACGTGGAATAATGAAAGGGGATTGGAACATAGAATAGCAAGCAAACTTGATAGAGCTCTGGTGAACGACGAGTGGCTGAAAATTCTTCCTAATGTACAAGTGAAGGCAGGAGGTTCTGAATTAAGCGACCATGCACCAATCTCAGTCCAGATCACAGAAAAGAAACAAAAGAGGAAGTCGTTTGGATTTCTAAACTACTGGGCGGACTGGAAAGGATTTGATGATGTCATAAAAAATAGTTGGAATGTACAGGTGACAGGCAATCCAATGTACGTATTTGCTAAAAAGTTGGTGAATATTAAGACTACACTCAAGAAGTGGGCCAAAGAAGAGGTGAACATTCCAAATATGATAAAGGAGACAAAAGGTGAATGCAAAGAGGTCAGAGAAAGATTATTGGTTGATCTGCTGAATCCAACATTGATTGAGAAAGATAGGGAACTGAAAAAGATTCTTGAAGAACTGAAAAAAGGCAGAGGAAGAATTTTACTGGTAAAGGAGCAAGGAGAAATGGATGGATGATGGAGACCGAAACACTAAATTCTACCACATTATAGTGAAAATGAGAGAGGCATGTAATATTATTTCTAAACTGATTGATATTGAGGAGAGGTTGGTCAATAAGTAAGAGGACTTAGAAGAGCAGGCTATAAATTTCTATACGTCACTATATAATAAAAATTTCAACATTGACATAGAAGAAAGAGAGGAAGTGAAATGGAAGTTCAAACTGACGAGCACACATGACAATATCCTCATGAGAAGGACTAATGGGAAGGAGGTAAAGGATACAGTTTGGAGCATATGCATCAATAAGTCACCTGGGTCTGATGGTTTCAACACTTTCTTCTACAAGAAGACTTGTGATATTATCACAGATGACTTGATGCTTATGTGAGCTGGTTCCTTGAAGGGGGAAATATGGTAAGATAGGTCAATCATTCTTTCCTTGTTCTTATTTCAAAAAAGAAGGTTACTTCCTCGCTTGCTGATTTTTGACCCATAGCATGTTGTTCGGTATAACATAAAATTATTGCTAAAATATTGGCTACTAGATTGAAGATGGTCCTCCCCTACCTCATTTCTACAAATCAAGAGGCTTTTGTGGTAGGTAAAAACATTAATGATTGTGCTCTTTTGATGGGGGAATTCTTGTTGGATTATAATGTCATGAGAGGGAGTAGGAAAGCCTGCTTAAAACTGGATGTTTTTAAAGTCTATGATAGCATCAGATGGGAGAAACTGTGGTGGATTATGCAGCAGACGAGGTTTAATGAAAAGTGGATTAGTTGGATGAAACAATGTGTTGGAACTACAAACTTCTCAGTTCTGGTTAATGGCACATCTGCAGGTCTGTTTAGAGGGGGCAATGAGCTACGCCAAGGTGACCCCCTATCACCTCTTCTTTTTGTGATCGTCATGGAGTATTTTACTCGGAAGATGCAACAAGCTGAGGAAAAGAAGGAAATTAAGCCTTATACAGTTCACGGGACGAAGGTAATGACACATTTGATTTTTGCAGATGATGTCCTGGTGTTTGTAGAAGTCAAACAACACTCCCTGGAAAATCTTAAAAATCTACTTGGTGAGTTCAGAAAGCAAACAAGGCTATGTGTAAATGCAAATAAAACACACATCTTCTTATCTAAGAACTGCTACCAGATGGAGGACAAGCTAGTATAGGCTATGGGTGTGGAGAAAGGCAACTTTCCAACAAAATGTCTGGGGTTTCCCTTAGCTGGAGGTAATCTATACGTCAAAGATTTTGCTAAATGCATTGATAAGGTGGAGGAAATGATTAACAAATGGCCGACACAAAAAATATCCATGGCGGGATGAAAGATTCTGATAAAGGTTGTCATAGAAGGACTTCTTATCTTCTGGGTGCAACAAGGTGAGATCCTGGGTTCTGTCTTGGATAGAATAGAAATGAAGATGGTAAACTTTTTATGGGGAAGTGAATACCACCCTATGAAATATGCTAGGCTGGCTTTCCTAAGTGATGAAGGAGGGTTGAATCTAAAAACACCTAGAGACATTGCAAAATGGAGGACCATGCAAAGAATCATCACTTTCCAGGAAGGCATGTTTACACGGGGAAAGTAGATGAGAGAAAGATATCCAAGAGGGTTGGACTTCATGCCAAAGAGAAGGGAAGGATACTCGCACACCATTAATGTAATTACAGAGATATGGCAACAAGTCAAACATCTATTTGTTGCAAGTGACACCGGTGGATGGTGACTCAACGATCATAAGCTATGCATCTGGGAAATGACTCATCCAAGATGTACAAAGAACCTGCTCGGAGAACATATTTGGATCGGTAGATATATTCTGAAGTGGAACATGTATGTATATAAAAATTCAACACAATGTTCTTGTTACTCTGGACATGATAAAGAGTTGAAATTATGATGTTTCTACTCTATGCTTACTATGCCAGGAGAGGGAGGAATCCCCTAGCCACCTTACGGGGGAATGCAACTTTACAAAAGAAATATTGGAGTTCTTATGCAAGGAATTCATATCACAAATCCAGTTATCTGGGGACCCGAGAAGAATGCTTTCCATGTGCGACAATGATGAGAGGAAGAAACTTCTGCTTGCTGGTCTATGCTATCATATATGGGAAGAGAGGAATGCTGGAAGACACCAAGGAGCTACTACAAATGTCACAGTTATTACTGTAAAAATATGTAAATGTGTTAGACGTAGATTAACATTAGATAGAAGAGTGAATTGTAACTCTATTTTTGGATGTATGGCGTTGGGCCTACATGTACTCCTGACCTCCTATAATTTTAGGAGGACGTCAGAATATATTTATCTGATTCTGATACATACATACATACATACATACATACATACATACATACATACATACATACATACATACATATGCCTATTTAAACACAAATCCAATCATATTTGGGAGCCACTCCTTGTTGTCCAACTAAAATTGGTGCAAATCTAGTGGTTATGTGCAAAGAAAGAAATCCTTGACCACTCTGTCCTCGATAATCGACAATAGTGCTAAACAATTTATTCACCCATATAATACGTCCTAATCTAATTTATGTTAAATTTCTTGTAATATTTCAATTTTACAATTACTCAATGTATTTTCTCAAGTAACCAATTTAGCATGTTTACATTTTGACCTTACATTCCTTAATTTTACAAGTTAGTGCTTTTGATCACCGTTACATCTCAACTTAACACTTCTACTCTACAAAATTTACAATATCTTTTCCTAAATATGATTTCCTCATTTCCAATTTGTTTAATGATGTAGAACCACTGGGGTGTACATTAGGTTGTTACACTTTGTCGTCTAATTATAGTTGGATGGTCATGATCCATCCACCAAAACCACTTATACACAATTTACATTTGGCTCTTAGACAGAATGTCCAATGCCACTTCCTCACTTTAGCTTGCTACATACCACCATCCAATTATGATAAACAAGTTAAATATGCATTAAGAATTTCTCCACATTTCTAAGGCATAGTAGCTATTAAACCATAACTTGTAAAATCATGATATTGTGATTATAGAATTTACAACGTAAAGGCTTCTTAAAGGTTGAGTTTGGTACGTGGTGAATAGGGGGGAATGATGGCGAAAAATAAAAGATTTTTTGTTGGTAAGCATGGTGATGGTGAAGGGGAAATTTTTCATATGGAATCCATGGTGAATCTTGACTAGTTTTTGTCCGTAAGGAAAAACATGGTGAATGATGGTGATAACTATCTCTTTTATAAAAGCTAATTCTACATTATTTATTTAGACACATATAAGAGAAGTTTCAACATTTTTTTCCTCTATCAACATGTCTCCTCTAAAATTTTCTCACCAACAAGTTTTAGTTTTCCACCATAATAATTTTCCTTCTAAATACTATTTCTCTATCTTACCACTCCAAGCAAAATTTTCTTCCTCTTTAATTTTCTTTATTTCGTTAATGTATCCATTTCTCACTAAGATTATTTCTTGTTTATTATAAAACTTCTTCTAAGAATATATCTCACTTTAATTGGACTTTTTCTCACTCCATGGATGTTGTTCCTTCTCATAGAAGTTCCCTCCAAGCAAAGAACGTCCTTCCATATAATTTTTCTGCTAAAAAATTATTTACTTTATCAAACTTTTATTTGCATCCAAATAAATAATTTTGCTTTAAAAATTCCAATCAATAATTTTGTTCTAAATTATTTCTCCTATTAATTTATTAACATAATACTTGCTCACTAGAACTTTTCCATTTAACACAAAGTCTCCCATCAAATTGTTTCTAAACATATTCATACTAACATTTTCTAATACTAACTTAAGTAATGAACTGAATCTATGTTGTTATGATTTTTCTTTATCAAAAATAGTGTACATATATTAAAAACTGGCTCCTCCTGAATGAATATAATCAAACAAATACCCCTTCAAGAAACCTTTTCCCACCAAATTATTTACTTTCTACATAAGTAGTGACATAATACTATATAGTTAAATAGTTCATACCCATAATAAAATTTGATGATACCTGTAATCGAATTTGATAATAGAATATATTTGTTATTTATATCAAAAAGATTTTTTTATATTTGTCTCAAATTTAACGAATATAGCTTATATTTATATGAAGTGTTTTTATATAAATTTTTTCGTATCCCCGTCCCCGTACCTATGTAACAAACAATATCTTTTAAGTATTTTTCTATCCCTTCCCCCTTCACGACAATTTTTAACAATTTTTTCTTCTCCTTCCCACTCACCGTTCCCACTATTGTCACCATTACCATCACTGTCACCATTTATTTTGTCACCACATACCAAACACACTCTAAGCCCGAAGTCTAATCATTTCGTCACTAAAGAAGTTTCTTATTTGGACTCAATCACTCAATAGTAAGGGAACCTAAAAACTAAATATTCACCAAATTATAGTGAATATACATTATCTCTGACTATTTGAAATCCACCATTGGATTCATATATGTATTATGTTAATTCACCAACCAATTTGAGCCTAAAGCCACATAACCAAATGGATAAAAAAACACCAACGCACGCTGTTTTTCAAGCGTTACATACCTCATCGCCGTATATGGTATCCACATCCAAGATACCCCCTCCCAATCACCCTCGGTTAATTTTCAAATACATTTCAAGTAAAAAGTAGAAAAAACCTAAATAACTTTAAGATCCTTAAATCGTGGTCATTAAAAGTTTGGTTTTAGATGATGTAGAAAAGAATGCTAATGTGTCTATTCACTTTGGAAGTCAATATTACTATTAAAAAGTAGGTGTTGATGCTCGAATTATGCTAAGAGGTAGTCAAGGTGACAACTTTACAATGCTCGCACCCAAAAAAAAGTTTGTGACCTTTCCTATTCAAGGCATACCCGACAAAGATGACAATGACAAATGAACAAATTCGAGAGGTCAAGAGGACCTGCATGCATGTCTCACCTAAACGAACTACGTAGAAGGCAATTTAGATTTGAATTCAAGAGGTCAACTCCTTCCACACCCTTTCTAATATAACCAACTATAAACCCATATTGCTTTATTACAATATAAGGACTACTGCACAATATTAAAAAATAAGAATTGCTTATAATTCCTACCACACTTTTTCCTATATAATATATACAACCATTTACTTGAAGGCAAGCTAACCAGAAAACAATTGCTCCTTATTTGGACATAATAAATTTTGCATTGTTTTCTACACAAGTCAGTACGATTTCAAAACTGGAAGCAAATAACCAAACATAATGTCACTGAATGACTATATGGTTTCAATATGTACTTAACCTAAATAAACACCTTATATTCGACAAACGAATATTTTGAAGAGGACTACGACTATTGCACGAATGGGCTGAGGTTTTGAAGTAATCCCCAATTCACGAAAAAGATATGGTAAGCTGTCGCGATTGGTGTATCTAGCTCCGTAATCTCTTTGCTAGATTGAATATCTATATCTAGTATTCTAGTGCGAGTGAATCTTACAGATTTTCGTTCTTTTACTGTCCTCTTGGGAAAGGTAGTAATTTTCGGATGCATCAGGGGTTGTATAAAAAACGCCGTCCCAGAAAGGCAGTTAGTTCAAACTTCAAACATAGTATGTAAATAACGACCCCCACCAAGGGCAAGTCTGACCGTCGACGCGTTCCTTTATTTAAGAGGCAGAAAGGGCTAACCGGAGTAGAGGAAGAGAGAGACAGAAACAGATCGACAGGGAGGGAAGGAGAGAGACAGAGAGGGACAGAGAGAGATAGGGAGAGTGAAAAGGGCGTGCTTTGAGATAGAGAGAGGAGGGAGTACGAAGCATTCGCCGCATCTGCTACGGACAAGGGAGCAGAGGCGGGAAGAAGGCTAAAGAGCGCGTAGAGATGGTGTCGGACCAGGAGATTGCAAGCTGCGTGGAGTCCCTCCTCCGCCAGCAGTCCGCTGCCGATCCGGCCTCTGGCGCCGGGGGCATAACCTTCGCCGGCGTTGTGCAACAACTGGAAGCCAAACTCGGGATCGACCTCTCCCACAAGGCTGGCTTCATTCGCGAGCGCCTCGCAATCCTCCTTCACCAGGCTCCGCCTAACCCTAGCCCCAAGGACCATTTTGCCCTCCAGCACCACCCTGCACTCCACCCGTTCCAGCAGCACCAGCAGTTCCTCTTTCAGCAGCAACAACAGCAGCACCACCACCAGCAACAACAACAGCAACAGCAGCAGCACGCGCAACAGCACCATGCGCAACAACACCAGCAAGGGTTCGCGCTTCACCCTCATCTCATGTCGCGTCACCAGATCCCCTCGCAGTCCTCGCCTTTCACCAACCTCCCCCACCAGCACGAGCTCGTGTTCCAATGCAACCCTCCACCTGTGCAGACTCAGCAACTCCGTCAGCAACAGCAGGCTGCTGCTGCGGCTGCGGCCCTTCAGTCTCAAAATGGCCAGTTTGTTCCTGGAGCGGCGCCTGCTCCTCCTCCCGCTAAACCTAGGTACTGCCGAAAGCCCTAATTTTTATAAAACCTCATTTCGAGTTTTTTTTGGGGGTTAGGGCTTTGACTTTCTTTTCTTGTAGAGGATGGGAAATGTTGGGGGGGGGGGTCCGTTCGCAGTTGAAAAGTGACGACATTGTGTTTAACTCACTCCGCAGTTTGGAAGTTCAAACCTTGATCCCCCCTAGCTATGAGGTTGCTGCTGGATCACGATCCCTTGAATGATCAAAACCTACATTTTTGTTTCGGACAGAATGCATGCGTCGCTCTTCGGTTAAACTGTTTCTGTATTTTCAATGGTCTCTGAGCTTCTGCATCGCCCCGTGCATGTGGTATACTGGACTTCCGAAAGTTGTTCTATTGTCTCCGTAGTCAAACTGCCCTGTGATTTTCCCTTGCAGTTTCTGCATTTCGCCTTCTGAAGCTTTTCTTCCCAACTAGACTGGTTTCATTATGTGGTATATTCCTTCCCGATGGATTAGATTTGTTGGAACTTGGCGCTCTTAATCTATGCTGTCTCTCAGTAATGCTGTTAACCAAGAAAATAGTAAATCATAGTGAATTAGTTTCTGATAAATGATGAAATAGTAAGGAAGATCAGTTTTGTTACTCATTGTGCTCGGAGAATGAAACACATTGAAGGGGAAAAGTATGGCGTACTTAGGTCAATAATAACTTCCCTGTCCACCGCGGCAATTTACTGTCACTTCAGGCGAAGTTAGAACCTCCAATATAAGCTGTGGTCGTTCTTATTGACTATTGATTGTGTAATTGTTTTGAGCAAAACACACAAGCTGGTTTACCTAAATAAAATTCCCCTGCTTGCACGTTGGGTTTCTTTATGCTGGTATATATGATGTCTTCATTTGCTGCAGATAGGGTTTTTGATAATTTATAAAAATGAGTACTGAATGTCTTTCAAAGTTTACAGGATCATCTTTGTTTCTATCTATAACCCCTGTTTCTACTGACTGCATTTAGCATAATGATCATTTCTTCTTCATCTCTATTATAAAAATCCTTGTCTGTGCAGTTGTACCTTTCCAGTTTCAACCGGTATGCTGCATGCTATGGCAGTGTGGACTAGCCAGTCTTTGTTTGGAATACTGAATTTTCTGCTGACTGCTATCGTATTTGATTGAAACTTGTTTTGCTATCATGTGATTTCAGAGGAGTACTGTTTTATTCACTATAATAGCAGCTCAGCCAGCCTTGCTTCTGACTTGTGATAATGGCTTTTAAAATCCCATGTGTATGCTTTAGTTGATATGGTCATTGTACCACCAGTGTATTCTTAACTACGGTGTTTATGCATCTGATACCGAAATATAGTTGGGGCGTGCGTGCACATGATGTTATTACTGGCCTCAGCACAATCTTCCAACCTGTCATTGCTGCCAGAACCTATAAATGCAACTTTAAGGACTTTTATTAACCACTTTAATGGTGCAATGATATTTTTCATTGCAGCGCTCAAACTGGTGTTAAGAGAAAAGGTGGTACTGGTGGCCTGAGCAAAGTTTGTGGGGTCTCCCCGGAGCTTGAGGCTATTGTTGGTGAGCCTGCTATGCCAAGGACACAGGTTACATGTTGACCACAATATAATTTATTTCTGCACTGTCTCTATCGTTATCTCTTCTATATACCTGAGGAAATAATCACTATCCATTTGTTTCTTTAGATTGTGAAGCAACTTTGGGCATACATCAGGAAAAACAATTTACAAGATCCTAACAACAAGAGGAAGATAATATGTAACGATGAACTCCGCTTGGTGTTTGAAACTGATTCTACTGACATGTTCCAGATGAATAAGTTACTTGCTAAGCACATCAGACCACTTGAAACTACTAGTGCGTTTACCACTTTGTTAGCCGTAAATTCCAGAAAATCCAACATAGTTGTCTCTTCATATCCGTCTTCTGAATAATTTGCAGATGAAGCTGCTTCTGACAAGAGGTCTAAGGCAACTGAGGAAGCTCCTGCAGCTGCAACAGAGTCTGAGCCTGACAACCATGATTATACTGTAGTGATATCTGATGCTCTTTCTGAGTTTTTTGGTACAGGGGAAAGAGAAATGCTTCATTCAGAAGTCACGAAGCAAGTTTCGGACTACATCAAAGTTAACAACTTGGAGGTCCGTTGAAACATATCTTGCAATCTTCTGTTTTTTCTTTTTGTTTTATGTTGTTATCGTTTATTATGTACTTTACAAATGTATCATTCTAATGGAGTATGTAAATGAATTTTTCCCACTTTCATTTAATATATATAACCTTGCAGGATCCTTCAAATGCAATGGTGGTGCTTTTTGATGAAAAACTCAAAAAATTATTTGGATGTGATAGCCTGTCTGCTATAGGAGTTCGAGAGATGTTGGCACACCATTTAACAAAGAAGTCATGACCAATAGGAGGCTAACAGGTAATATAAATTTTCAAATTGCTTTTTGTTACAGTTACTTTTCTCTTTCTAGCCATATTTTACTAGTCACACACACCTTGCAACCGCGGGGGTTCATCTTGATGAGCATCTTAACTTATGGTGCCTGAGTTTTATATCTTAGGCTCCAGTACGTTGGCCTGTTCTTGGTGCTCTTTCTTCACCCCTTGGTGCCTTTTTTTGAGGTCTCTATGCCCCAACTAAAAATTTCTTGTTCATAATTAGATGCAAATCCATTATAGAGGCCTTGGTTCTCATTAGGGTATTTTATATTTCCTTCAATGCGAGAGACTGTTAGTGCAGATATGTATTCTTTTTACTAAATCCAAATTTTCGATTTCACAAGAAACAAACATATATAACACAAGAATGGATAACATTAAGTGAAAAGTATTAGCCATGGATATCTTATATAAGAATCTCAGTGCCCATCTTAATTTAAACATCAAGAATATAAGCAAACATTGGTTAGATCCAAATTGTTGTTTTTGCAAGAAAGAAACATGTATAATACAAGAATGGATAACATTAAGTGAAAAGTATTATGCTCAAGTTAATGTATACATCAAGAATATAAGCGAACATTGGGTATATAAAGGAACTAGGAGAGGCCTAGTCTGGATACCCATCCATCCACGGGGCCTTTGCATTGTTTGCTGGTGACGTAGCATTTCTTAAGCTATCCTTCCGCCTTGACACTTTTGAAGAGACCCTGTCAACGCCTCTTTGAAAATCTAGTTGATTCTTCCAGTGCTTAATTCAGCAGGATTAGCGTACTATTCAGTGTACTAAACTTGCATTTACTGCATATATTTTCATATCTACAGTTTACATTTTCCTGAAGAGTGTCTGATAATGTATGGATGAGTAAATTAGTATGTAACCAGTGATGTATATTTGGATTATGTACCTATCAGATCTAACGTCTTGACGAATGCTCAAAGCAATGAAAAGAAAAAAACTACTTGTTTGAAAGTAGTTATGAGATGTTGCGTTGCCAGGTAAGACTACGGTGGCAATAAAGGTGCTCAAGACTCCCGTGCCTTGACAGAAAATCGAGTTGCAATGTGTTGCTGACTTTGTGCCGTTTTTGTTTGGCCCTTCTTGGGTATGGATGGACACATTTTTGGTTTCTGATTTAAGAAAAGACGGCTTCCTAGCAGACTAGGCAGTGCTTTGTCATCTTAATACACTTACTATCTATCTCTCTATCCACATGCTGCTCAGCGTTCTCAATACCGTGAATTGCATTGCACACCTATCAATGCCCATCTAATAGTTGTTACTGAAGCCAGTGTCTGATAATGTATTAACAATCGATTATATTCAGAACAAATGAGATGACAACCTTAAAAAATTTGCAGAAATACATTGCAATGAATGAAATAATATGGATTTATAAATTGGCTGATTGCTGTAAGATAACAAACTAGCAGGAAAAAACTAGAAGTATGATTTTTATGTTTTTCTCACGTATCCAAAGATTTTGATGGAAATCATCGAATCAACCTTTCCGATGGTCTTTTTATCGTCTTGATATATCTCTGTTGGACTCTGAATTATACTAAAAATATTTTTGTGATTACGTCTATCGTCATTATCAACTATACACATATGACATAAATTAATTTATGCAACATGTAAAAACCTGCTTATCAGTTAAGGAAGTATTTTCAGTGATTTTGGCTGCTGTTCGTCCCCAGTCTCTCATATCTTTCCTCATTATTTTGGTTGTCTTGTGTTTTTCGGATCCTGGCTTTCCTCATAACCTCCTCAACCATTAAGTCTGAAAGATGTTTGGTTGCTTTATGATAGTCACACCCATAATTTGATGACATTCTATCATAAGATGTGGTATATTTTGTCAGTTTGACCTAGAAGCATGACTATACATAGGGTTGGCAAAACAAGACCCAACCCGAACCCCAAAATCTTAGGCGGGTTTAGGGTCTTAAGGTTTTTCGATCCGGCCCGAAATTAACCCGAACCTGAAGAACCCGAAATTAATTTAGGGTTTGGTTCAGGTTTGGACTTTAGACCAGAATTGGGCCGATTGACCCAAAATTCAGAATTATATTTTCAAATAAAATTATAAATACTATACATTAAGACATCTAATGGCCTATTAAATTACTATTCCATCAATCATGAGTTTATTTCGGCAATTCTACATGGTTTTTTATTGATTTGTATGATTTATTTTACTAATTATATTATGAATTTGTGTTTAAAACTCGCGAACAAATTAAAATAGACTTTATATATATGTGTTTCTCAATAACATTGTAAGTTTATCATAATGAAATTGTTAATTTCACTTGGAAATTATCAATGATTAGAGAAAACATAGATTTTTTTTTCTAAACTTGTTCTCTTGGTATTGGATTTACTGGTCAAACCTGATAGACCCGAAATTATTTGCGGGTCAGGTCAGGGTCAAGGGTTTCGACCCGAAAAGTGATGACCCGAAATGACCCAAAATAAAGCCCGCTCAACCCGAATCCGATTGCCACCCCTAGTCAGTACTATACTACAGAAACTGATGGTTCCTTAGAAAAAGACCGAATCAGTTGGATTGAGTGGTAGTGAAAAGGCGAAGGGTGAGGATATATTTTTTACTGGGAAACCTTTGATGAAGGACGATGATATCAAGAACCAGTGGATAAATTACTTCCATAAGCTTTTCAATGGAGATACTGCATATAATGTTAGCCACTCGTGTGACATGAATACAAGAGATATCATTTACACACGACGAGTTTCACCATTTGAGGTCAAGAATGCTTTGAAAAAGATGAAAATGAGAAAGGCATGCAGACCAGACGGTATTCCAATTGATGTATGGAAGAGTATGGGGGATGAGGGAGTTACGTGGTTAACAAATTTCTTTAACAAGATCATGAAGCCCAAGAAGATGCCGGAGTGGATAAATAGTACTATAGTCCCCATCTACAAGAACAAAGGTGACGTTCAGAGCTGTACAAACTACAGAGGTATCAAGCTGATGAGTCACACGATGAAGCTTTGGAAGAGGATTATTGAGCAAAGGTTAAGATCTATAACGTAGGTATCAAACAACCGGTGTGGTTTCATGCCTGGAAGATCAACAACAGATGCTATTATTCTGATAAGGAGGCTTATGGAGAAGTATAGACAAAGCAAAAGAGATCTTCATATGGTATTTATTGATCTAGAAAAGGCTTATGATCGAGTACCCAAAGAAGTGTTATGGATGGTTTTAAAGAAAAAGGGTGTGCCTATCCAATACATTAACTTGATCAAAGACATGTATGATAGCTCTACTGCAAGTGTTAAGACTCCTGGAGGAGCGACACCAACTTTTCCTATCACAGTTGCGGTACACCAAGGATCCACACTCAGCCCATATCTATTCGTTCTTGTTATGGATGAGTTGACAAAGAATGTTCAGGATGATATTCCTTGGTGTATGGTATTTGCTGATGATATTGTTTTGATTGACGAAACTAAAGATGGATTGAATGATAAAGTTGAACGCTGGAGAAAGGCATTGGAATCAAATGGATTGATGATTAGCAGGAGCAAAACTGAATATATGCGTTGCAATTTCAACCAATCTTGCAGTGTGAATGATGGAGCCAAGTTGGACGGAGTAGATATACCAAAATGTGATAAATTCCGTTACTTGGGTTCTATTATTCAAATAGACGGGGATGCCCAAAATGATGTTCATCACCGGATCACTGCATGATGGTTGAAATGGAGGAGTGCAACTGGAGTATTATGCGATCAGAAGATCCCTCTCACGTTAAAAAGTACGTTTTATAGAACAGCTATACGACCAACCATGCTCTATGGGAGTGAATGTTGGGCGGTGAAGAAACAAGGTCTCAACAAGATGAAAGTGGTTGAAATGCATATGCCGAGATGGATGTGTGGGAAGACAACAAAAGATCGCTTCAGAAATGACTATATCAGGAATAAAGTGGGGGTGGCGAGCATTGAGGACAAGTTGCGCGAGGGCCGACTCAGATGGTACGGACATGTGCAACTCAGACCTACTAGTGCGCCTATACGAAGCAATGCTATTGAGCCAAACACTATAAATAGAAAAAGAGGAAGGCCTAAATTAACATGGGATGAGCTTATAAAGAGAGATTTTGAATCTCTACATCTCAATCAGAATATGGCCCATGATAGAGCTGAATGGAAACGAAGGATCCATGTAGCCGACCCAACATGGATGTGTGGGAAGACAACAAAAGATTGCTTCAGAAATGACTATATCAGGAATAAAGTGGGGGTGGCGAGCATTGAGGACAAGTTGCGCGAGGGCCGACTCAGATGGTACGTACATGTGCAACTCAGACCTACTAGTGCGCCTATACGAAGCAATGCTATTGAGCCAAACACTATAAATAGAAAAAGAGGAAGGCCTAAATTAACATGGGATGAGCTTATAAAGAGAGATTTTGAATCTCTACATCTCAATCAGAATATGGCCCATGATAGAGCTGAATGGAAACGAAGGATCCATGTAGCCGACCCAACATAGTTGGGACTGAGGCTTAGATGATGATGATGATGAAACCTTTGAGATATTTGGTACATCTCCCATGAATAGTTTTTTCTGCTTTAATCATTCTGCAACCATCAAATATTATAGATTCTGGACCAGACTCCTCTGCCTGAGACATATTGCTCAAAATTCCTAATGTTATCAACCTTTTGCAATTCTAAAACTCTTGGCAATCAGTTTCAGGGGCCGTCCATGGATTATGAATTGTAGTTCAATCTATTCTTTTATTCGAAGACTATCTTCTCTTATCATGTATTATAGCTGAAATCAACTTATCCTTTTAGAATGATACGACATGTATTATAGCAAAAGTTAAATGGCAGGTAATTTCATATTTTTACGGCTCAATGGCTCATTTGTATAATTTTATTCATGGTTTTTATATTATGATATCAAAGATGGTACCTTGATACAGTTTCTATGATGTTTATTGCAACACAATCTCAAACTATTAAAAAAGACATCTACATTGATGCTGAGCTCTGTGTGGAATGCTACAAGCTAAAAAAAATTGACACTAAGGATACCACTTTTTAATAATAATAATTATATTATACACATATTACAACAGACTTAATTTGAACATTGTTGACCTTTAATAGATTATTAATGCCTAATAATAGGCTCAAGGACTTAGAACCCCCTCCCCCAAAATGCATTAACTAAGTCAAAGGTCACCCCTTGGGATCCCTAGGTACATAAGCAGACTCCATGACAAGTCTTATATCATACACTGTAAAATATTTTAAAAGTTGGATTTGATTAAACAAGAGAATATTACACATATATCCTAAGGTTTGACACAACCAATCTTAGAAGAAACTATACTATTTCTTACTACTAATGTGATCCTCATGGATTATTGTAAATTATATTAATAGGCGTCAACACTCAAAATATCGCTATGTCCTTCCATATTCCCATCTTCTCTTTGCCTATCCCATGCCTGCTGCTGGCACAATTCTGAATCGATAACTTAACAATTACAATATCATATGTCTTGCTACTTATCTGTCATGTCTCCTACTTCCCTTCTCTTTAGTGCTTCCAATAATGCAATGAACATAGTGGAAAGTGAAAGCTGGGAAAGGGGACAAGGAGGGAAAGAGAAGTGGATAAGGGGAGGATAAAACCTACATGCCGCAAATGTTACCACAACATATGATGTTATTGACATGCGGCATTCACTATTAATGTATGTCATGTTAGTTCCTAGAAGGGCTTATTATTGCATTTAGGTAGATCAGTACGATTGAATAAAAGTGGGTTTGTTATAAGTTATAACACATTTATTTAATCTAAAATGATATATATTTTGAAAGAAATACAAACAAATATCATGCATGAGCAGTGTAATAAAAACTGCTCGTAAGTACAATCCAATATGTTATTGATCAACTTAGGTAAATGGGTTGGGTCTTGATTATCTAGGTCCATTTTAATTAAATAATTCACTTTTGCTTTCAAACAATTAACTATTTGAGTTTGTTTTGGGCTAAGAAAATAGGTCTGCTTTAGAACTTTCCATACTTTCCTCCAATCATCCTCGTATGTGATCCTGTAGAAAGCACTCATACAATCTAAAAAATGGAACCCAACACATTGGTGTTCGGGCTTATTAAGAGTCAAGGTCCTTTAGATACTTACAATTGTTATTGCTTCTTACAGACTGACCAACATATAAGATCTACTTACTACCACAACGCTACAGAGTTTCCCAAGTGCAAGTAGCTTAAGAGGTATCATTGTTGTGGTAGGAGCGTCATACACCATTCATGAGCAGATTTTTGTGATAGTTTACCTCTTTTTCCCGAATCCCAATAATGGTCGCATCTACGAGGTGCTCTCCATTGGCTTGACTAGTAGTTGCGTTTGCACTTTAAGGTCTTGTTTGGTTCAAAGGACGACATTAAGACTGATGTAATGAAGGGATCAGATGAGGAGGGAAGGATAGGTTCTGTAGATTTTCTTTTTGTCTTCATTCCATGTTGTGTTTGGATGTAATATAGCATTGGTTGGAACGGATATACTACATCAACAGTCTAAGCCACAACCTCTCCGGAGGAGCAACTAAATGTCATTTCCGAATCATGAGGCGTCGATGTAGCGCCTGGGAACTGCCATTGGCGACTACGCTTCAAGCTCCACCCAATAAGCTCCATCTAAATGTTGTTGGAACGCCGACTGCCTGTAATAATCATAGTTGCGACTTCCGGTTGACAATAGCTTTTCGATAAACGTTAATTGGCGACTAAATGTCATTTCCGAATCATGAGGCGTCGATGTAGCGCCTGGGAACTGCCATTGGCGACTACGCTTCAAGCTCCACCCAATAAGCTCCATCTAAATGTTGTTGGAACGCCGACTGTCTGTAATAATCATAGTTGCGACTTCCGGTTGACAATAGCTTTTCGATAAACGTTAATTCATGAGACCGAGAAGGAACTGACGTAGCATATGTTGCGATTCAGAAGAAACCGCATCCTCTACCGAACAGATCAGAAACCAAGGTGACTGATAGCGTGAGTCGAAGAAGCGGAAGTCCAAAGAGGGATTGGGTTCCCGATAGGCGGAGTGAGAGGAGGGATTAAAGAATTTCGCATGTTGGCCAGGTTTGATAATGCTGTATCTTTCGGATTACAATCCGGGTTGATGCCTTTCCCAATTTGTATTTTTGGCAAACAAACATGATTAGAGTAAAGCTCTGGATTAGAATCCTATCTTGCATTTAATACTTCGAACCAAACAGGGCCTAAGAGGATGTTTTGGTTGAAGCCACCAAGCTTGATAGAATCCCAAAGAAACCTACTAGTGTTACTCTTCCTCTATGCATCTCCAAACAACTACTTCGCTTGACTGAGTTTGTTACCGCTGAAGTAATGCCCTAAAAATGGCTAGCCTTTTTTGGAGTTGTAAATTACCTTTTTAAAATATCGTTTACAAATCTCATTTCTCTAATCAACCTTGGAGTGATGCATCTTATCAAGATAGTACCTACTTGGACTGCAATTGACACAAACTCGATTTTTTTCCACCTCTTCGACTCAAAATCGACTTGTGTCTTTACGAGTCAGTTTTTTTGTTAGACAACACCATGTTGTCTTTTCTTTTGTATATTATGTGTGGTTGGACTACTTTATTTGGTACTGATGGATGATGATGATGATACAAGAAGGAAGCTAAACATATGTTTCTATGCTATATGTATCATAAATCAAGCTATGACGTTTGTTTGAAGATAGGTAAATGATATCTCTCATGCTGCCAAGCATCAACAAATGGAGCCTACTAGAGCACCAAGATGTAAATAAAAGTCAAACCTAGAATTTAGGGATCATGTGTGGGGTGTGACTACAAGTGCAAAGGCTAAGTGATGCGAAGGTGAATGTGGAACATGTGTTGGTTCCCACTAGGCATCACACTGCTACATGTATGTAGCTCGAGACTATGTAGTTTTTCCTTGTTGTAGGCGTGAACCTCCTTGTCTGTAGTTGGATGGTGGTTTGGGGTTGTGTTTGGAGTTCATGAGGTAATTAGGCAATTAGATGGTTATGTGCCCTTAACAATGTATTGTTGGAGCCAGAAGTTAGTTAATTACTCCGACTTGATATAAGTGTCATATTATTATTTTGTAAAATGTCGAGTATATGTTTCTCGAAAGGGTTGATTTTAAGAAATGACTAATTTCAATCTAGAACTAATTAATGTTAAATTTTGAAGCCTAGAATCACACTTTTTTTTGGGCACGACTTACATATTTAAATCTTTTGACCAAGTAGTGAAGGTTGAACCGTATCTTTCAAGTTTTAGCTTGTATATTGTAAGAGAGGTAGACCATAGTTGGTAAAAGCAAAAGACCCTCTTTAGCATCCAATGGACCTTGTCTTCTCTTTGTAACTATGATTAGATAGACTGATGGCTACTTGTTTTTAAGTTAACTTGTATTATTTATATTGGTATATCCCAAAATTTCTCAACATAATTAAATAATTATGCTTGTAAGCATACACATCTTCCAAGAAGAAAACCACATTAAACAACATAACATTTATAATATCCTTTTATCCATGCATACTATAAGAATAGCGAGTGGTGTCATCATATAAGTTAATATGCCATATTCAATTAGAACAGTAGGAGATGGATTTCCCTTCTTTATCCCTTAGGATTGGTAGTTACCTTTGTGCTTCCAATTTACTGATTGATGATTGTGAATCAAAACACCACTTCGTGACCTATTCAAAATTTTTCTCAAGAAAAGGGCTCTTCCAAGAAACCTAACATACATACTTGTCAAGGCGCTTGCCTAGGCACACCTAGGCGGCCGCCTAAGCGGCAAGGCGCCCCAGGGTTGCGCCTAGGCGAGGACGCTTTGTTTATAATGCTACAGTGACCTAGTTTTGTGGGTTTGGTTGTATATTCACTTATTGATATGGCTACACCAATGTTCAAAATTAATAGTGTTGACTATTTTATGTGCCAAATATCACTTTTAATTGGATCTAATGCTCTTTTTTGGGTTTGACTGGATCTAATACTCTTTTTTTGTTTGACTGGATCTAATACACTTAGTACACATTTGATTTTTCTTAGGTTGCACCTTCAATTCAGATTGTACTAAGTAGCTATGCTATGAAGGATAGTGATTACATTGCTTAATACTTGTAGCTATGCATGTCAATAAGTATATATTTATATGTTGATCACACTCTTACATTCTTTACAATAATTCTTTTCGTGTTCTTGACATTATTATCAATGATAATTTATTAGAAATGTAATTGGTTATTTTTTCATACAATAATATATATATATATATATATATATATATATATATATATATATATGGGGAGATCGACTATAAATATGTAGATAACTACATATATAACTATACAATGTGCGTATATGAGTGGGGAAAAACCACGACACATGTATATATACATAAAATATATACATAAATTATTTTTTTTAAAGGTCGCCTATGCGACGCCTAGGTGCACCTAGTCACACCTTGGCGCAAGGTGTCCAGCCCCAACGCCGTGTCGCCTTGCCGCCTTAACAAGTATGCTAACATAGAATTAAAGGTCCGATTTCGTTGTCATGTCCAATGGCCCAAAACAGAATTTTTTTTGAAATTTCGCATGAAATTTTGATATTTACGGCCCTAACGATTTCAACAACCAAATAAGTGAATTAAAATATGAAAATTTACCAGGATGACCGAAACGCCAAGATCTACTCAAATATGCAATAATATTTCATATTGGATATGTGGGGGGTGGTCTCCCACATTTGTAAGTGAAGGAAGCTGAACAATTTCAACAGAATTTCGATGGCAAAATGTAGGAATACGCTTATGAAATTTTGCAAACACAATGTTGAGACATAAACACACTAGATTATATAATACATTTATATGTTTACAACTTAGGGTGGGATACATGTCTTGATGAGTGAGTGCACAAACAAACAGAAATGTCAAGTCTGCTAGATAGTTAATCTGTTAAAAACTTAAAGTTACATCTTAGAATTTAAAATTACAGTTACAAGTTCCAAACTTACCAACTACAACTAAGTCTAGTGTTAGCATTTAACTAGGTTACATGGGACATGCATGCATGGATCCAAGAAAGAACTTTAATATTTTTGGAGTATTTCTCCATATCTCTATAGAAGAGTGTGGAAATTGATGAAGGTAATGTATATGGTCTAGGGATAGGGGAAAGATACCTTAGAATTAAGAAAGATAGCCTTTAGAAGCAAGAGATTAATTTTTTTTGCCAAAATACCCAAGATGTAGCATTATCAGCTTTTGGAACAAATTTCTCAAAATTTAATTTGTGTTTCTGTACCATTTCACGAAATTACAGCCCAAATTGGGCTTTCTGCAGTGAAATTTCACCATTTTTGTCAAAACTTCGCACCTAGGGTCGACATTTTCGCGAAATTACGTCCCATTCCCTGCATTTGTGTGTTTCGCCTGTCCGATTACAAAAAAAAACGAAATTTTCTAGCAAAAATTTGCATATTCGATCGAAATTTTGTTCCATGAAACCTAACAAATCCCCATATGTCTACACTTTATAGAATTCATGGTTAAGGCGCAGAAACACATGGGTTTGGATGAGGTCCCTCCTTTTTTGGATTTTTTTATTGAGCACACAATGTCTTTAGAGATCTAAGGTAGGTCACTAGGTCATGCCTATATATAAGGGACACAGTGTATATGCCAGAATAGTCCCAAACACAATCTTTGTTGTAGATTGTTTGCAACTCTTTTAAATTCTCCTACCTTAAGAATATGAAGTTCGTCATTTAGCTAAATGGTGTTTTGAAAACCATTAAGTTATGTAGACTACAAAATTGAATGATGTAAGTATATCAAATCAATAGTGATGATCAAATATTGTCATCCAACAATATCATGCACATGTTGCCAACACTATTGGAGGCATTAGTAGAGGTAACTAGGGTTAGGTGCCTCTTATGGAAACATGGAACCCTATTTTAATAAATTTACAAGCTCAATATCTATTTCATGCTTATATTAATCAATTTACATAATAGAATCCAAAATGGTATATATAGTGTCACACATCACATATACTCATTGTCGTACTCTATGTCTGTACATCCTATGTTGCTTTCGAATACAATGTTTAGATCTAAAGCCACAAACAGGGTGGGCAATTTAATTCACAAGTTGTCATCAACAAGGAGTCAACATTTTATTGAAAGTTAAAATATGCAGTTCTTGAAAGTTTAGGACAATTTGTGTAGGAAGTAGGATTTTTTCTCTCTTCAGAAGACCATTGGAGAATCCTCTAGTTACATGTCATCATTTCTATCTTGCTTCGTTATGGTTGTGCTTGTATGACGAAGAAGATTGTTTCCATTATCTATACTAGTAGGATTGTCTTCCTAAGGATCCTAGTAAATGTTCAAATGATATTATACTAAGTTTATTTCTCAACAACTTTGCACTGATAGTGAAATATGGTTGCATCGCACATGTCACCTATATCTAAACTGGAATAAGTGAGTCTCGTGACCTTGTGCAATTCAACCAATGTTAATCGAATTTGAGTTTCATGATATTCTAAATCAGTAAAATTTCTATGAACTATGTAACACAAGTGTTCACCATCTTTTTCATCTTTGATACATCCATTGTTTCTTTGTTTTCAGGCAAATGGGTAGACTGCCCTAAATTAGTTTGAACTATCAACCTGTAATAGATAATAAGTGCATCAAAAAGACTCATAAATGGTATTTTATTGGCTCTGTAAACCTTACATATTCTTGTATTATCTTAGAAAGTTATTCATAGGGTGAGAGATATTTCAAAGCTTTGAATTGGTTGACTACACACATAAACGTCCATAAGTAATAAGTTAAATTTTAAGAGCTCTGTAAGACGCAATATGGATTAGAAAAGGCAACAATATATGGCCTGAACATGCTAAAACACAAAGACTTACAACAAAGACATGGCAAACACATGAAAAATCAAAGATCTAAAGTCACTCTCTTATAAATGATCAATTACCCTTAGACTTGATGATATTTATGTATAAATTCAATATTTTAAACTATATTTGTAAATAGACACTTCAAAATTCCCATTCAAACACTTGTTTGAAGTGTCATAGATACTTTTGATGAATATCAAAAGTGATGTATCTACAAAATCTGTCCCATGTTTTCATGCCAAATCTAGCACACGTACCAGACATATACATCCTGTTTACCATAGGGTTAAATCTAGGACACTTCTAGTAGTACTATGTTATTTAGATGGCTAGACTCTATGGCTTGGGGAGGCGCCTTATTAGTTACAATGTTCACATCATGCCTGTCAAGTTAAGGTTGAATAGGGTAAATTTGTGTAACTTAGATCTAACTAGGTCCACAAGTTTGGTGAAATCTAGTTCAATTTTGGGACACATATATGTTTTTACATGTATGCTTTTACATTTACATATATGCTTTTACATGTATAAACACACATAAACACTCAAACTAAGCCAAAATCTTAGAAAGTATAAAACAGAAAAATATGGGAGAAAAACGTATAAAATTCAAAAGATACGTAAAACCTGAATGATTTGTGAATAATATGGGAATAAATCATACTATTCGGGAGTTGGGGCATTTTATACATTTGGGGAAAGTTCACGTTTTAAAGTGACTTTATCAAGAAGACAGTATATTGTGACTGTGCCCTATTGTGCTAGCAGCCAACTTGAATCAAGATGAGTTTACAATGAAGATAAAGTAGACCTATGTTAAGTTGAAAAGGTCATATTAGGGATGTCAGAAAGTCGGGTCCAGGTCGGTTCTGGGTCAAAAAATACTGTCCGGATTATTTGACTGTCAAACCCGAATCCGGACCTGGATTTTATTCATATATCTCAACCCAGAAACCGACCTGGATTGAGAAATCTAAACCCAAAACCAAAATCAAACTCGGATTTGAAGATGTTTTTTTAAGAAAAAGCAATTCTCTTATAAAATTACCCACACGATGATAATTTCATTATATAAAATAAACCACCATAGCTGTTAATGAATATATAATATTAAACAACTGTAATATTATTTTTCCTTTGCTTTTATTAGAGAAAATAATACCAACAATAAAACATCAATCACCTAAATACAAAAAAAAATGCAACAATATATCATACTAAAGCAGCACATATATCGCATCAAACTTGTTGCAACATACCTATATCTTACCAAATTAACATATATTTGACATCAAATTATAGTCTATCAAATCAATTGGGATGACTATACCATACCAAAACAGCCTTTATACGACATCATAACAACATATGTATAACAAAAGCCAAAAGGCATCATTTATGTACCTAACACAACTAAATTTTGACATAACAAGATTATCACAATACCATTAAAAAATAACACATATCACATCAAATAACTAAAATATGCTTCAACATCACATATATTATACCAAAATAACACGTCACTTTAAGACATAGCCTACGTCCCATAAATATGTGTATAAGTATTTGGAGCCTCGGTTTCTAAACCCGGACCCGAATCGGTTTAGATTCGGACACGTAATCGTAAACTCGTAACCAACCCGAAACGTCACAACTTAAACCCGAACTCGGTTTTTTTGGGTCAGACACAATTGGGTTCATGGGTTCAGACAAAATTTGACAACCCTAAGACCGATCTAGAAAAAAAAATGTGAATATGCCAAAAAAGGTGGACTGTCAAAGAAGGATATATTAGCATTGTTGGAAGTGGCGCTTAGGTGAAGGCCACCACGAATAGAATGCAATGTATACAAAGTAAATTTAGCTTTTTTCTTCTTCTAGGAAATCATAGGTGCTCCATCCTGGGGACTGCATAGCTACCTTGAATAGTGTGGGTAGCACAGTAGATATATTATTGTAGATTGCAACCGTGATCCTTGCTGTTTAAACAAGGCATCAATGATCTGTAGAGCGTGCATCAAGTCCTTTGCTTCTGCTGTAGACAACTTGGTCGATAATGATGAACCAAGTGGTTGTGACTGTTTATTTTTGTCTTGGAAGTCCTTGGGGCTCATGCTTGATGACCACGCCCACAATTTGATGATTGCTTTTCAGCTGCTCCCGACTTCTGATGGGTTCCTTTGGATTGGTTATGGCCATTTCACGTGAGGAAGGTGCCCATTAATTCATGCCAGGTTGCCAAATGTGGATCTTACCCAAGAAGGCTATTAATATGTGTGGTGCGTCCTAGCTTTCCCCCCAGATGTCGGTTGCAGAAGCAATACGAGTTGCTAGTCTTGTTTATTGCCCCAGTCAGCAATGCTTTTTTAGTGGATATGATGACGTGAAGGCACTAGCACACATGGATGTTTGTTCTTTTGTTGATTGGTGTCGATGACTGTGCATGTATGGAAGTAATGATTGAAGGAAGTTTCAGCTACGGTGCAACTTGGTGAAGAAAAAAACCACTAAATCATAAGTGATGTGGGCCTCATGTCGCTTATTGGATTGCGGTGACACATTGGTTATGTTGGCTCTCTATTATAGACAGCAGCACATGTGAAACTTCTGTGTCAATACAAAAGGATCTCTTATCATCCATGAAAAGGAATAACTATAGGTGTAATATAAGGCAGAAACGCAGCAATACACGGACAGGAAACAACATTTCACAAAGTTAACATTCAGAGTAAAGATTACTATTTGTTTGGTCAAACAGGAAGTGTACCATTCTGATAAACTTTACTGCCCACACAAATAGAGGAGACTAAAAGGAATGCAAGTCAACAAGAATATGTATTGACCTATGGATGCTATTCAGTACCTGCACTGCACCCTTTTGGACTGCTTTAATATTCACATTGAGTAAAATCAAGAAAATTGCGGAAAGCTCCTCCCAATGTATATATGGAGAGAATGTCCATGTATAAAGTTGTTGAGTAAGATGGATGAAGCTTTGACTCAATTGGAATTGCACGCAAGAATTTGCCAGTCTACCACAGACTGTTCAACAAAGTTTCTATATTCCTTGATTAACTTTTGATATTCTGGTAAAATGCGAGCCCAATAGACATTCTGACAGAGTATTGAGAAAGTTGTCAGAAACATGTTCCTTATACCAAACAGAAGGTTCGTATTTGATAAAACAACTGACTATTTTGCAATAATGTGCCTAAGCACAAACACCACGGTCTTAACAATACTATGTATGTGCAGTTGTGCACCATGTTTACCGAATTTATGGACTAACCGGGAAAGATCTATTGAATTTTGGTGAAATTTTCTCTGAAAGCTGATCTGCAAGACTTTGCAATGTTCCTTGGGAGATGCATGCACAAGCAAGCGTGCTCGAGTCATTATATAGTAAATGGGTATAAATCATTGATTCCGGACAAAGTTGAGGCATGTTGAGTTTAAATGCTGAAACTTTGGAGTATGTCAATACATGACTCATTTTTTGTTTATAATTTGTTTTGTATGCTTGCTGGCATAAGGACTTGAAATCATTTCATTCCAGTTGAACAATGTGGATGTTAGAATTACATTCTTATTTATTTAGTTTAAAAGTTACCAAGCTCAATACCCGGTAGAGAAATTCAGTTTAGAAACTATCCCAGCCTTTCTTCCATGTTATTATACTTTTTTTCTCAATGTAGATTGGTTTAAAATCTTCGATCATACCATTAATGTATACAGAAAACTCGTAGTGTTATCTTATTCTTTACATTTGCAATTTTACATGAGCTTTATAAACTGATTTTTTCCTTTTGCCAAGTCTCTTTCAGTACTCAATAAAATTTTATGCAACCGAAAATATTTCCTGTAAAATGTATGTGAATGCAACTTGAAGAGAGTTATTAAATATATCCAAATTATATAATAAACTACATCTGGGACCAGCTTTTAGTGTTATCACGATCAGGGCCAACCTGATTGACAGTCCAACACTTCAAAGTTTCACGCCAAACTGTCTTATTTTTGACATGAGTTTATGACGGACATTTTATACATTCTTTGCATTGCATGCTGACAAAATGATAATCTTCCATTCGGCTTGGCAGGTAACTGATCGAAACAACATCTAGTTCGATCTAACAGGTGGACAGCGGTAGGAGAAGATACATGGGGTACAGAATCTGTTTTCCTTGCTTCAGTTGGTTGTACTGACAATGGTTAATTTACTCACAGCGGCAGAAGTCCATGTAGTTTTATTTATGGGGATGGTGCCTCAAGCTTAACGCTGCTACCTATATTTTATCTTTCCGTAGTGGACTATAGTTTTAGGCTTTACTAATGAAATGGCCCTCTTAGAGAGACTTCTGGCCTTTGCTTGCAGACGTAATTTGGCATCATCTGGCCTGTTTTTTGTACAGCTTCTAGTTGGTTCTGTAACCCAACAATCAGAAAATACCATTTGATGTTTACTTTTATCCCCTTATGTCAGCGGTTTCTGTTTTTTTTTATCTACTGTCTGTTTACTGTCGTTGCATTTGTTTGTGGCTTCAAATTCGCTTGAGAAAGATGAGAGATAAGGCTACCATTGAGACGGTGGCCAAGAAATACAAGAGTGGCGGCTTCATCTGACCCTCTTCTGTCGAAGTCCATTTACTAATCTTGTTGAGCATTGAGGTGGAAATATCTGATAATTTCTGCAACAAGTTAGTTAGCATTACTTGTTAGCCACATCATCATATCTATTATAATTGTGTCCTGAAAGAGAGTAAAGTTTAATATACCAGCCTCATATCGTCAACTGGTTTTTTCAGGATCTCCACGTTTCTGTAAGGCATCAGCGCAGCATGTGGGGTTAGTTAAATAGCTATATGAGACTAGGTCCAGCTTCAATATGGTATTACCTTATGTAAACCTTTCCTTCGTAAAAATTGCTTGCGAAGAAGCTAATGCCCTTGCCAAATGGGCTGAACGTATTATTCCACACTGCAGAAGCAAAACTGAGTTAATGCATGTACTGGCATAGGGAGCTCTGAGGGGTTTTGCTGGTGGTCTTTGCTATCCTGGTGCATACTTACTTAGGGTCAACATAAAACCAAGGTCGATTCCATTGTTGGAGTTGGGTTTGACTAAGAACTGGATGTTTTTTGTCAGCAACCCTAGTAGGATCGCCATCACTGTCACTGCATGCTGTTTTCATAAATAAAAACAGATTATGGATTAGAGCTGTGTCATCAAAGAGAGGGAAGATAGATCATGGGGTTAAGGGAGCAGTTAAGAGTTTGTTTGGTTGGAAGCAAAATAATTTTCTAGTGTGCTTTTTGCATCAAAAACAGATAAAACCAAAGATCGTTGCAATTTAAGTAGTTTTCAAGTGTTCTTTACAACAACGCAAACTAAATATGAAGCAGCATCAACTTCACATAATTTGAAAGTTTTGGACGTAATATATTTTCCAAAATAGCTTTCTCACATGAACCGACTGGCTTGCAGTTGGTTTCTATGGTATAAACTTGCTTGATACGAATCAAATGGAAAATTAAAGTTAAATTTCTCTGTATCTTCTGAAGGGACAAGTCTTGATCATTGATTCAATTTATTTCAGCCACAAGCAGAGAACATATTAGTGGTTTAGTGGAGGATGAAGATGAATGACGTTATTACCTTCTTTCCATCCAATGTTCCCATGATTGGGGCGAGGCTTGAGGGCAGTTCTCCGCTAAATGTTCGGAGGTGCAATCTATTCTTAACAGCCATGAAGATCCTGAGCACGGTGCCCAGTGGTGGCTGGTCTTGTCCGCCGGGGATGCCTCCGATGCTGCCACGGATAAAAGATCTCTTATGGCTATGGCTGCGCCTAGAACAAACTGATGTAGGTACATTCCTCGACAAGCACGAGGTGAATGACTTGATTGAGCTCCCGCACGGGACGGTGTGGACGGGCTTGAATATCTGGGTGTGCCTCTTGGAATTCAGTACAGCTGCCGTTGTTCCAAAGGAGACGAGTGTTGTCGACATCCTGAGGTGGGAAGCTGGCCGGACATGAAAGACAACGACGTTTCGTCTCCCTCAGGCGAGGTTCACCCCGCTGGTTGAGATTTTAGATTGTTTAACGGCTTACCTGGTAGGTTGGGTTTATTGCGTGAGAGCAGGTCCCTTGAAGGGTTGTCTGTTGTTCTCCCACTTTTACAAGGAAAGGATAGTATGAAACGGAAGCAATGCCTTTACCCGGTGCTGTGTCTTTAGCAACTGTCGATGCTGTCCCTTTATCTTGAGGAACGCAACTAGCTTAGGGCGGGGATAGGATGACTGTAGCCCTAGAAGGATGTTGTAGCAGAAGTGTTTGGGAAGTGCTAACACGATCTTTAGGCTGATGTCTGCAGTGGTGGAACCAGGAGTTAGTGATTGGGGGAGTAAAAAAAATATAAATACGTAATATAGAATTTGAATTCATGACCTCAAGAACAATAACAAATATGTTTACTACTACATCAAGTCCAACTACATGTATTTTTGTGCCCAATAACATATATATAACATCTGTGTTCGATTTGTACTGTGAAAAATAAATCGATTTGTACTGTGAAAAATAAATAATGTCTACACAAGGGATGAAACTTGAGACCCCTTGGAAATGCATGCAACTACAAACTGCTGCACCTGTGATTAGTGTGCAATATACATAATATATATTATGAATATATTATTACACACACACACACACACACACACACACACACATATATATATATATATATATATATATATATATATATATATATATATATATATATATGCATGCTAGAATACACTTGAGTGTATTCGGAGTAGAATACACTCAAGTAGTTTTTAATGATGTAATATTTTTTTCCTTCAAAAATCTAATCATTTGATCTTCTTAAACATCTTGTGAATAGCTCATATGCAAAATTTGAGTACATTGGACATTTATAGGTCATGTTATAAAGACTGTAAAAATTATGTATTTCAAATTAGTTTCGCGCGTCGATTTTGTTGTCCTTGGATGAGTGACTTACACTCATCCAAATGGGCTCAAAATTCGTATGTAGCCTAGTTATAGTATGACGGTGAAGATCAATGGTTTACATTTTACAAAAAATAGTCTTGATATGCAAACACACTTGAGTGTATTCGTGCGATCTATACACTCAAGTGTATTCTAGCCTGACTCTCTCTCTCTCTCTCTATATATATATATATATATATATATATATATATATATTTCTAAAATTGTGAAACTTATCACTTAAGTAAACTTTAATTCCAATAAAATGAATTTGAGCTTAGAATTATCTTTTAAGATTCCATTTTATGATTTTTTTGACAATTTACTTCATATTTCCACTATTTATCACATTAAAACATTTAATGCCTTATTTTCTTGACTTTACCCTTTTATATTTTATTTCTTTTTCTCTTTCTTATTCCAAAAGGCCAGAGAAGGTTCTAGTACGAATTATTTACTGTTGTCCATCTTAAGTGCTAAAATTACATTTTAGTCCCTCATTGAAACATCCACTACAATATTTATGCATATGACCTTTCATTGGCATAATTAGTGTTTAATTTCATTCCAAACCATTACTATTTCCATAAATTGACATCAAGGCATATAAAGGATATAGAGGATAAGAAGAACTTAGATTAAGGGTTAAACTAGCAATTTATCCAGGATTGGGTATGTTACACCATCTCTCTCTCCTCTAGATGATGCCAAGAGAGAAAAGGAACACACTAGATGTGGCAAACTTGCATATCAACCCCCTATCCTAGGTAAATTGCAATTTGCACCAAAACCTCACCACTAAACACAAGCATCAACTAAGCAAGCTCAAAACAAGAAACTTAAGCTTACAACATGCCCTAATTACATTTCAGATGAATAGACTAAGGTATTAAGCAACATGCTTATGCAAAACAAACAGGGTTATCCCAAAACGTGGGTCAGGGCCTTACAAGTCATAAACCCCTAACAATGATTTCTCCCCCAAAACCCTAAGAGAAAAGGGAGGGGTACTTCCTCCTCATCTCTTCTTCGAGCTTCCACGTGGCTTCCTCAACACTACAGTGATGCCAAAGAACCTTCACAAGCACAATGTCCTTCCTCTATAACTTCTTCACTCTCCGGTCAAGGATCAACACTAGACCTTCCACATAGGTCATATCCTCATCAAGCTCTACCTCCATAGGGTGCAACATCAACTATGTATCCGGATGACACTTTCTCAACATACTCACATGAAATACTGGATTCAGTCTGTACAGTTTAGGTGGCAACTCCAACATGTAGGCTACCTTTCTAACACGTGCCATCACTGGGTAAGATCCCATAAACCTGGGAGCTAACTTACCCTTCTTTCCAAATATCAAGACACCTTTCCAAGGAGAGACTTTCAAATATACCTTGTCTCCCACCTTGGAACTCTAAGGGTCTACGACGATTGTCTGCATACGACTTCTATCTGTCCTGTGTTGCCTTCAACTATTACTGGATTACCTTGATCTTCTCTATCGTCTACTACACAAGCTCAGGACCGAGAAGTTGATACTCACCTATCTCATACCAACACAATGGAGATCTGCAACGTCGTCCATAGAATTCCGCATAAGGTTCCATGTCGATGCTACTCTGATAATTATTGTTGTAGGTGAATTGTATCAAACTGAGGTGTACATCCCAACTTCCGGAGAACTAAAGAACACATGCCATCAATAGATCCTCCAAGGTATGAATGGTTCTTTTGGATTGACCATATGTCTGAGGGTGGAACGCAATGCTAAACTTTAATTGCGTACCCAAAGCTGTGTGCAGTCGCTCCCAAAAGTGACTTGTGAAGTGAGGACCTCTATCAGATATGATAGTAGCAGGAACACCGTGAAAATGCACTATCTCATCCACATAGACTTTAGCAAGCATTTCTTCCGTGAACGTTGTCTTCATGAGAAGAAAATGCGCTGACTTGGTCAACTTGTCAACGATCACCCAAATGGAATAATAACCTTTGTCCGTCCTAGGCAGACTAACCACAAAGTCCATAGTCACACGATCCCATTTCCACTGTGGTATAGGAAACGATTGCAACATTCCTACAGGCTTCATGTGCTCTAGTTTAACCTATCGACATACAACACATCTTACAACGAACTCAAACACGTCCTTCTTCAAACCTGACCATCAATACATGTCATTCTAATTATGATACATCTTGGTGCTACCTGGGTGCATAACATACATGGATGAATGAGCCTTTTCCAGTACCATCTTCCTTAGGTCATTAGCATTAGGAACCACTATCCTGCCATGGTAACAAAATGTCCCATCATATGACTCATGGAAACCATCACACTTCTCACTGCTGAACTTTGATCGAATATGCCGAATCACAATATCCTTCTGTTGCGCCTCTTTAATTTGCATCTCAGCATAGGCTTCACCTGTAGATGTGCCAAAAAACCTGCTAGCAAGGATACTTCCAACTTGACATTCATCTGATGCAAGGAGACCAACATGTCTCGCTTGTGGCACATCAAAGAACTCAATTGGGCTTTATCCATGGGAGAAGATGAAGACTTCATGCTGAACACATCTTCTACGACGTTCGCCTTTCCCAGATGATAATAAATTGTGAAGTTGTAGTCTGTGATCAACTCCATCCAACGATGTTGTCTCATATTCAACTCATGTTGTGAAAAGATGTACTTCAAGTTCTTGTTATCCATGAAAATATGACACTTCTCCCATATAGGTAGTGTCTCTAAATCTTTAAAGCATGGACTACAGTTGCTAACTCCAGATCATGGATTGGGTAATTTTCCTCATGTTTCTTAAGTTGTCCAAAAAGTAAAAGAAATCATTTGCTTGTCCTGCATCAAAACACATCCCAAACCATTCTTGGACACATCACAAAAGACGATGTATCCTTTTCCTTGCTTAGGCAAGGCTAGAACTGGTGCACTTGTCAACTTCTCATTCAATGTCTAAAAAGCACGTTGACATCTGTCGTCCCAAACAAACAACACTTCCTTCCTTATTAACTTAGTTAGGGGTAAGGCGATAGCACTAAAGTCCTTGATGAACCTCTTATAATAGCCTACCAAACCTAGAAAACTGTGCACTTCTGTCGGCATCTTAGTCTGCTCCCATTCTATCACAGACTCCACTTACTTAGGATCCACACACACTCCCTTGAAAGATATATCGTGCCCCAAGAAATCTACCTTCTTCAACCAGAACTTGCACTTGCTAAACTTAGCATAAAATTGGTGCTGTCTCAGCACGGTCAATGCCTGACAAAGATGTTATTCACGTTACTGACTGTCACGACTGTATATCAAGATGTCATCTATGAAGACCACCATGAACTGATCAAGAAATGGTCATAACACTCTGTTCATGAAATCCATGAACACTACTGGTGTATTGGTTAGCCCGAACGGCATAACCACAAACTGATAGTGACCATACCTCATCCTAAAGGATGAATTAGGTATGTCATCCTCCTTGACAAGTGATTTCCTGACTTCAAATCTATCTTCGAGAACACTATCGTGCCACACAACTGATCAAACAGGTCATCTATCCTCGACAAGGGATACTATTCTTTATTGTCACCTTGTTCAATTGTCTGTAGTCTATGCACAACCTCATAGACCCTTCTTTCTTCTTCACGAACAACACTGGAGCACCCCACGGTGACATACTTGGCCTGATGAAACCTTTGTCAAGTAGTTCTTGCAACTATACCTTCAACTCTATCATCTCTGTCAGAGCCATCTTATCCGGTGTCTGAGCTATTAGTTGCGTGTCGGGAACCAGATTGATCTCAAAATCAATCTCTAGGGGTGGGGAAATACCTAGAAACTCCTAAGGAAACACATCCTCAAACTCTCTGACAACTGGTACCTCATGAATACTAGAACTCCTTACCTCAATATCCAACACATCTGCTAAGAATGCCTCGCAGCCCTATCTTAGAAGCTTCCTTACTACCATGGCCAATACAAGACACACTATAAGAATCTTCCTATCCCCGAGGAAGATCCATGTCTCACCACCATCCACAAACGTTTCTCGCTTGGAACTACAATCCAAGACTACTCTACACTTCTCCAAGGTATCCATTCCAAGGATTACATCGAATCCATGCATGTCAAGTGGTATGAGATCCACTTGAATGCTGTGTCCTAAAATGGAGAGGACACATGAAGGACACACATCCTGTAACACTGCAAAACTGACTAATGAGGTTTCTAACAAAAAACTATTTTTCTTGCAACTAACAAGAAAAAGACAACTGTTAAGAACTTCACAAGCGATAAAAGAGTGCGTTGCACCTAGGTCAACCAAAATAGATACAAAGCAAGAAGAAGATAAATCAGAATGAAACAACTCCATCTGACCTTGTCGTCCCTACCCTTGACTTTCATGCACAGATGATCCAGCCCGTGATGCTTGGCCACATCCTCATCCTCCTGCACCGCTGTTCTGCTACCTATACGAGCCTTGCAAACTCTGTCTCTGTTGTTGGGTCACTTCATCATCTCTCACCGGACATTCTCACTTCAAATGTCCCATCTCCCCACACTTGTGGCAAGCCCAATTCCCATAATGTGGCCTAGATGGCCTTGTCACCAATGCTAATGCAACAATACTCTGGGCTCATGCTAGTGGAAAACTACAACCTCTACCCTCACTTGGTGACCACTACGTCGAAACACTGAACCTCTGTGATGCTGGTGGTGTAGAAAACCTTGGCTTCTTAAAGCCTCTTGCCGACTGCCCTTGAGACTTTACAACCCTCTTCTTGGTACTTGCCTCTCTCTTCTCTTTCATAGATCGTTCTATCCTTTGAACATACTCTACAAATGTGGCAAACCCTTTTCAATTCTCCAAGGTAGCAACTAGGTTAGACAACTCAACGTTCAACCCCTTCTCAAAACAACAAATCTGCTCATTATCTGTAGCAACCATGTGAGGATAGAACCTCAACAACTCCATAAACCTTGCCTCATACTCATTGATCATCACGGGTCCCTGTCGAATCCTCTCAAACTGACTAATCTTCTCATTAAGATACGTTTGAGGAAATTATTGACTAATGAACTCACGTCGAAACTCCTCCCAACCGATCACAACACCGGGTCTCTCCTCCTCCTCCTCCTCTATGGCCCACCAGTGGACAACTTCTGAAGGTACACCACATGCTTCACCTTATCCTATTTGGGGATACTCAGGATCTTAAAGGTATTCACAAGATCGGTCAGCCACAAATCCGCATCTGTCGGATCAACCGTCCCAACACACTCCACTGCTCCAACACGGCGAAGCTGCTCAAAAGTCTTCCAAGTACCCAAAAATTCAGTACGGGGAACTAGTGCCCTAGGCTGAGATGCAGGCATCCTGTCCGCCATATGAGTCATAGTAGCCATAAACTACCCAAAGCGATTGAAAGGCAGGGTTTTCAATCATGGCTGGGTCAAACAGGGGGACTTCAGGCACCCGATCTTCTCATTCCTGGTTCCTTGCACCACCACCTGGTGTAGCAACACTGCCCTTGGAAACAAGTTCTTCGTGTTCTCCAGATATCTTTAAGCTTTCTCTTCTTCTTCTGCATAAGCAGAAGTTACTATAAGATAGATTGGAGGACACTAGAACAGACACAAACGCTAGTCCTAGGTCCATGTAGACTCAGCAAAACTAAAGCTCTAATACCAACCTAATTGTGACACCTCACATCACACAAAGAGAGATTACTTAAAACAAAACCACAGAAGAGATATTAACAAGAATATTACTAAAAAATACTAAAAATTAAAACCGTTTCATAAAACTTCCAAACAGTAAGAACCTCTACATACAGGTGCTTTCATGCCTCAAAGCACTTATCGCGTGTGCCATCAACCTATTACCAGGGAACCTATTCCAGAAAATATATACATATATCCATTACAACTGTATACAAAAAGGGGCACACAAGCCAAACATGTATCAAAAGCACATCCAAAAAACATCTGCAAAACATCTCCAAGGACCTGAGTGTACATGGATGACTCTAGGACTCTGTCAACAAAAGACATCCATCAACACTTCCAACCTTGTCAGCTACTACTCTCCTTGTTGCTGCTCAACCTCAGCTGCACGATCTCTATCTCTTCGTGCATGTCCACCTAAAAAGGGTGTGGGAAACCTACAGGGTGAGATTCCAAATCTCAACGGGAGATATAACTCTCCACCAGCTCTATTATCATCACAGATAAGATAAACTAAGCAGTAATAAAGTTATAACTATGTGAAGTGGGTAATCATTATTAATAGGAAGAGGAATTACTGATGAATTATGAAACATTTCAACAATTTAAAAGGAATATGAAGAACATGTATAATTCCTATCAACAATATCATATAAAGATCAAGCAAGGCCTCATCCAATGTTTTCGTATTTTGATCCTATACGATTATACTACATGGATGATTACACATTTTATTATGCCCCCGAGGATTTGAGTCGTACCACCCAAATCCCACCGACCGCTTGATAAGTCGAAATCGGTGCCATACAAGGTCTAATGGAAGATCCAGAATCTACAACCTCACCACCTCGTGGTCAGTACACGAGTGAAGACATGTAGTAACATCACCAATAATACTGCTTCCAGTGACATATAGTCTAGCGATACAAACCTAGCCCACCTTGGTACAGGTCACGGTGCTAGTGAAACTAAGTTACGTCCCACAACCGCACTCTTCCAGGGTCTGGCCCACAACCAATCCTATGTCACATATTACTGAGCTACGATCCAAAGCCGTACTCTTCCAGGTATGGCCCACAGCCAATCACGTGTCACTTTTTCCTACATGTAAGGGGATATTCATCTACATCCCGCATATTCAAAAATACGAGCTCCGAGTTAAACTTGTTTCACCATTCAACAAGTACTGACACTGAATGAATCTATAGAACATGGCAAGCTACAATATTAGGTTTCACTAGATTAGTTAGATCATTTAAGTATTTTTTAGCATCAATCAAGTTATAACAGACAACCTCTAAACAAATTATACCTAAATAAGGGCATAACCCATCACTAATACATATTCGAGCGTATAAGGTGTGATCTCATTTCATTATCACTTGATTCTTGCCATTCACCATAAACTTGATCACGAGGACCACATATCATGGGGTAACAACCCCGCCTCTCATGATTGAATAATTCATCAACTCATATAAGGCAATAAGGCATCATTAGGTCATAAGACCATTCACCTCCTCTTTTAAGGATGCCAACATAACTTATGCCTCACAAGGCCCATTTGCACATATCATAAGCAACATAGCTTATACCTGGCTATGCTTATCAACTGATATCACTTGCATGGTTAGAGACTTGCAACAAGAAGGACAATACATCAACATCATAACCATCTCATAAGATTCAAGCCATTCACATTACACCATTAGGGTTTGTGTTTCCATTTAATCAATTAGGGTTCACAAGGTTGAATCAACAACCACCCTTAGATCATTACTTCCATCATCATTATAAGGTATTTTATGAGATATCGAAACATAGCTCTTGTAATTATACACCCAACCACCCCATAGGGTATCACATCTTAACATGTAATCCTATCATCAACATGACTGATGAACATAACCACCAACACAAGTTATCGTTTAAGGCTATATGTAGGTGTATCAGTTTAGATTAGCTTGGGAGTGTATCGGTCTAGCACCACAGGTGTGTCAGGAAACCACACTAAGGGGGGTATATCGGTTTATCCCTAAGTGTGTCGGACAACCACACCATGTGGGGTGTATCAGGAAACAACATCTATGGAGGGTGTATCGGGAAACCTATGCTTGTCGGGAAACAATTTCAATGCCTGGGTGTGGTGAGAAGTGCAAAGCATGTCGGACAACACTAGCCCAATGCATGATGGGCGTCATCATGCCGGGCGACACATGTCGTGACAGGCTACTTAAGGTTTGGGTTAACTGGGCATCACATGTTAGGATATGTCAGGCAATGCAATCTCAAGGTATGACATGCATCACATGCTGAGGATGTATCAGACAATGATGCACTAGAGCTGTGTCGGCCCTTGCTCAAGTAGGGTGTCACAGTTGCCCTCGACACAAACCAACCCCACTAAGTACAACCATAACTGTGACAGATCACACCCTTCATATCGGTTAAGCACCATATCAATTTAGGTACCTCAAAGTCCTAATGGGGGAGCGTCTTCTTAGATTAGAAATGTATGATGATTTGGTTCCATAACAGTTTAATGACCAAAAGTCAAGACAAACTAACCTTCATGACCATAACGACCTAAGCATGCACAAGGCATGATGATCTAAGCATCATCAAAGCGTGTCGACCTAAACCTCACCAAGTTGTGAAGACCTGTCTCTTGGTGTAACAGTCTGTTGTACTCAGGTCGTGACGACCACCCACCATAACATGTCAACCTAGTCACCTTCAACCTTTGGACACTCGTTTCAAGCAAGGTAAGAAAGTGTAACACACAGGCAACAACTTAAGCAAGACTCCCTCTTCCAAACAGATCTCAAAACCTCCAAGAAGAACTACTAACATGCAAGAGATAACAAACCAAAGATGAAGAATGAGATGTCATGTAAGGAGTGATAATAACAAAGAAGGTTTAGAGTTATATAACTCACCTCAAAGATCACCACCAAGATCCAAGCTCCAAGCTCACAAGCTCAAGGTAGAAGAATATCTTCCCAACTTGGTCACCACTACACCTCCTAAAAAAAAGATGATATCAAGCTTAAGGGGGTTCGAGGATGAAAGAAAGATAACCAAGATCCATAGCTGAGAAGAAGAAAGAAGGAGAGAAAGAGAGATAGGAACCATGGCTTGCCAAGGTATAAGATGAAGGGAACACCACAAGCTTGGGACTTGTCCACCAAGCTCCAAGGGAGACTCCTCTAGATCCTTATCTTCTTAAGGTCATCCACCAAGGAAGAGGGAAAGAAAAGATGGCCAAAAGGATCCTCTTGAATGGAGAGAAAGGAGTATATGTACAAGAGGGACGGGAGAGAGATCATGGGGAAGGTGTCATCACCTAAGGCGACACTTGTCCATGAAGAAGGGCCACATGCAACACCATGCAAATAAGGTGATAAGATCTAGGTCTTGTCCTTTAAGTCACCTATCATGGTATCACCCGATACCACATCTCTACACACCTATAAACTGATAGGGTGAAACCCAAGACACCCAGAAACTGATAGGTGCAATTCAAGACACCAACAAATTGATACAAGGCCTCTCCAAGGCTCTCAAGCCCGAGACAACACTTGTAGGTGCAAGGCACACCTCAAACATGTGTCTAAAACATCACCAAGGATGTCACCACAAAACCAATGTCCAAACAAGGTGCCCATATATCTCTCTCCTCTAGATGATGCCAAGAGAGAGAGAAGGGACACACTAGAGATGGCAAACTTGCACATCAACCCCTATCCTGGGTAAATTACAATTTGCACCAAATCCTCACCACAAAACACAAGCATCAACCAAGCAAGCTCAAAATAAGAAACTCGAGCTTCCAACATGCCCTAATTACATCTCAGATGATTAGAGCAAGGTACTAAGCAACATGCTTAAGCAAAACAAATAGGGTTATCCCAAAAAGTGGGTTAGGGTCCTTACAATGTATGTCCTAGGTTGGATAGAGAATAAAAGGTTGACTAGAGAATACCACAACATGCTTGGAGTCTTAGGAGAACTAAGTAAATCTAAAAAATGGGCACATGGTTTTATTTATGTTCCTATTGATAGCTTTATATATCCCCATTCTTCTCAGAATGTTAATACTTTTTGATTGCATGTTTCATATGATTTTGTTAACTTTGTTTATTTTTGAGTCTTATAATCATGGAACAAAACAATATAGGAACCACATATAAGGAATGAGACTTGGGACTAAGTCCCTAGAACTTGATTTATTATTGATAATACATCTGATTAATTATTTATGGTATTGTGTAAGGCAAAAATATAAGCAACATGGATTTATATGATGGACTTAACCGCTTAGAAACTAATTTTTTGATACATAATTTTTTTTTAATTTACATGTATGCCATATTATTTGATTATATGCACGCAAAGCCTTGTCTTTGTTGAAATTAGGAATTCATACCCCATATCCAATGCAGTTGCATTGACTTCTCTTGACTTTACAATTTAGGTACCAAGATGAAAACAAAGATAGAGGCTAAGATCCAAGTGACAAAATGAAGTGTGGTAAACCTCTCTATATATAGTATGTATGAAGTTCATGATAAATGACCCTTATTTTTTGTAATTTGTTAAATCATATTTGAAGTTTGAGTATATGTATACGAGTTGCATTATGTGCAAACCCATTTGAATAGTGCATGTGATATTAGTCGTACAACACCCATGTTACTTACAATTGTTGACTTCTTTACAGTGGGCCTAATTACATGAATTCATAATAGGTATAGACATGAAAAGCTCCTCTTCATAGTTATTAAGTTGAAAACTTATAGTCATGCAAAATGGTTCTAAAAAGGAATTTTAGATTCTCATGGGAATACCGGGATAAATGTCAATGCCCACCACTTAATTGTTATGGCGGTGTTCAACAAGGAATACATGGTAGTAAAAAGGATTTCATTTATGGGTATGTGAGTTTTTCATTTAGTTTGCCCACCTACAAGTTTTGTCATCTGCTTTATGCATCATTAGACATAAGGATAACCTACTAAGTATAGTATTCAAAACACGGATTGCATAAACACTCCTTTTATACCCACTTATATATAGTATGAAGTATTATTGATATTTCCAATATGTTACATTCATGAAATTTTATGGAATTTTTGGACATGCTATTATAATTTATGTAGCTTAATCATTATTTACAATTGAGGAATATTTTTTTCATATTTATCTTCATTTTCATTTGGTCTTACATGATATTTAAAAAATGAAATTACACCATGTTATTTGAAAAATATATGGTTGGCTTACATCTATGAGATGTAATAGTTTAGTACACTGGGTCCAATTACACAGGAACCATCCTAGTGTTCCTTTATAAATCCTATGCTTAAGGTCCTTAGAAACAATCAAGAACCCATAAAAAACTAACACACAGTAGTAATTGGGATATGTCTTGTTTATATAAATTAACTATGAGAATAACATAGATATCATAAAATGTGTAAGTCTCAAAAAACAATATATAGAACAAACATTACCATATATATATATCCTATATATGGTTTAACTTTTCAATGGAAGCACCTATTCTTCCCAAAATATACAAACTACATATATAATTGTATACGAGTTTCAATTCCAATCCATATATTACAAAGCCTACATATGCCAATAATGATAGCATAGAAAATTGACAAAGACAACATGAGTCAATTCTTAAAATACCAATATATATAATAACCTTGACCACACTACTCCATTTCCCGACCAGGACATCTCACCTTATTTGATCCTTCTAGAAGGCCCTAATAGATTGCATATTTGTTTAATTATGCCTTACTTAGAATAGTTAATTGGATGAGTTGTGGGATTGACGACTAGGGTTCTCTACAACCGAAACAAGCATGTTTTAAAGACATGCAGTGAAAAAGGACTGCAAAGTAGGCCATTTATGACCTATCATTGTTATTAACTCTGTAACCAAAATTAAACCTACTGTATGCATGCTATAGATACTACAAGTAGAAAAGAAATTCAAGTCAAAAGTACAACTCATGGATCTATTATCCCACAAAACATTGTATGTCCAATTACTCTTAACTTTCCTAGGTCTGCATTTGTTATTTTGTAAACACATCAAATTTATATATTTCTAGTTTCATTTTTTTGTTACACTAAACATAATTGGTTTTAATTCTAAGAGAAAACTGTGAGAATAATTCACATGTTTGGCACATTTTATACGTCTCAAAGTCTGCCCAAAATCCTTAAGGATAAGATATATTGAATACTTTAAACTATAAGTTAGGTTACCATATTTAGTTGTAAGGTCTTGAAGGCAATGTACATTAATATTGTGGTGACCTTGGATTCCGCCTTTACAAACCTCTAGTTAAACTACAAATTTGTTTACTAATTGTATCAAAGTTCACATAACAAAATATTGAGTATACATTAGTACTTATAGAATTCTTCAAACTATCTCAAATATACACATATAAAAGATATTACATGATTATTTAATGATATTCAATTTCACATTCAAAATGAATATTGTGAAAGAAAAAGTACACAATCTATAGAGTCAACATCAGAGTTGCACAATACATCCTTACTTCACACACCTCATTTAAGCATACAATTGCTATCTTTGAAGTTACATAAAATATTGAAAATGAAAGCACATATATGTTGTGTACATGGCCTGTAGTGGGCAGCTACAAAAAATGTAGAATTGCAATATGAACCAAGTATAGTTATTGATAGTAATAATCAATATTATACTTATAAAAAAGGACACTAAAAATAGTTTAATTAGAAATCCAAAGATGTGTTTTACAATATGTTCCCATTATAATATCTATAGCTTTGCTACTAAATAGATTAACATCAAAGGCTACGTAATTTGCATCCTAATCACATACTCTAGTGAGTATCAACATTTACATTATCTAACATTCAATATCCTACACATACTACCTTAGAATTTGTTACATAATACAACTGGAATTCAATATGAGGCACATACCACCCTAGAGTTTGTGAGTAATCTGAAATAGGCATAATAGATATGAATAATAACAACTCTATGTTTATAAATGTACATATATTAAAAATTGAAATCATACCATATATTTGGAAAACTAGCCCATCCAATGAAGTAAGTCAAGTTGGAAAATATGTGTAGATGTCAAACATTACAAGAGATGTATAATGAACTTCTAGAGAAAAAGGTTTGGATATACATAATGAGGATATTCCCAACTCCCAAGTACCTATTTAGAGTTATCATACAATAATAATCAACTCTATCTTGTGAAACCCTAGTTAAGATAAGATCATGTATACCATGTATTAGGTACATGATTATCCCTAGCTTATATCCATATTAGACTTGATCTTGGTGATAGGGTATATTCATTATTATTTTTTATTACCATAGAATTTGGTTTCTACTTTTCAACTCCAAGTTAGGATATACTATAAAATATTAAATTCCAAATCTGTTGACTGTAACTACTATATCAAGTCAATAATCAAGTATAGGTTTATCATCATCTTAAGGATTACCCATATGTTATCATTTATTATGTGTACTATTAATAATCACACAATAATAGATAAGGCTACACACTATGCTAATATTTCATGAGATATCCATGATTTGTTGATTACTAGAACATCTATTACATATTATCTAGGGCATACAATTTAATTAATCTATAGGAGAAAGTTATATCATTATGTATCAAAAAATCATTATCTCATACCTCATATGGGTTATGTATCATATTTTAGATATATTGAAAAGTTATCATAATTTTTAGTCATCATCTATCATTTATTATGTATGAAAATGGCATATTACATCTAGCATGATAATCATCATATTCAACGAACTAAACTTTATTTAGATGGTTCATGGTGTGATACAAATTTTATGATGTATTATTTATTAAACCCTTCAAATTAGCAATTTAGAATTTATCGTAACTTCTTTAATCATTGTTTCATTCACCCATTCTATCTAGATGCTAAATCTAAGCACACACTTTATATTAATAGAAAGAGAATCCTACAATGTAACAATATATTTGAAAACAATATTATCTTTATCTCATATGCATATTATCAATAGTCAAATATAGAAGGAATCACCGATAGGATAATCTTTGCTCCATCATTCCTCTTACATACAACCATAATCACCTATCAAACATATTTGAGACTCAAATTGGTAGTAGTTTTCTTCGCTTTTGGCAAAATAATATAATTTCTATAATTTGTCAAACCTTATGTTTACTATCCTATATACACAAGACATGATATTGATCCAAACAATATTATTTCCACCGAACCCTAATGACATACTAGTTCACTAGAATTATATATATAGAAACACATACACAAGACAATGAATAAATGAAGGTAAACAACAATAGTTATATTAGTCCATCTATTCCATAATTTTGATGCTTGAAGAATCCCATGACACACACACACACACACACACACACACACACACACACACACACACACACACACACACACACACACACACACACACACACACACATATATATATATATATATATATCCTAGATATGCCGAATTGGAATCAATCACCTCCATTTAGTTTGTATTCCTATTTGTATCCAATATTAGCTAATTAACTTGTAGCTTGGTATTAATATGGAATACTGGAAAAATTCAAAAAATCTAAATATTAATTAAAATATCTCATCAAAACAACTAATAAACACATGACCCACAATATATAAGTGAACACCGGTGACGATGGTTAATGTCATACATTAGAACTTCAGTTTTCACAGAAAGTTTTTGCTAGAATAATGTAAGTATTACTACGTATATGAAAACATAAAATTCATGCAATTTCAATATACTTCTAGATTATTTTTAAACCTTTTTAAAAAGAGGTAAGTATCATTATCCACTAATTAACTATGAAGATCATGCTATGTAGTTTGAGTATAACTATTTATACCTCCTCATGTCTCTTGTGAATTTTAATAAATGATATCTTAACCAATAAGATAATAATGTTAATATGTTGGCAATATAAGAATAATAAACACCATGCAAATTAAAACATATTTCCTACTATATTTAAATCAATTCTTTTTGTATTCCTAAAAGGCTACATTTCATCATTATGATCAACTTACCTTTACATAGAGAGTTATCTTGATGAAAATAAAAGTATCATGCGGCCTAGTGTGCATTTGGTATATAGACAAAATCAAGAGGTCCCAAGGACCCCCAATCCTACACTTGATGGAATAAATAATGGATTCTTTTAGAGAACACCTAGGACCTTGTTGAATGGAAGAATATGGTTCACTAAGTTATGAATCCCATACATGCGGAAAAGGCTCACTATGTATTACACATGATTTTTTTTTTATCTTTATGGGTGAAAGTGTATTTCCTTTGTTCTTTACTAAAAAAAAAGTACATCAACTCAAATGGTAAACTAAACCTTATCCCACATGCTTAATTAGGATGCTTGATCGAGTTTCTCAAGTGGGCATGTATTTTTTAAAATAGGTCTAGCTACACATAATGATGGGAGTAATCAATTAGACTACAATCATATACCTTTCCAAAATTCTATAAATAATAGAAACAATAGGAATCAAATGGTCCACCCCTTATATGTATAGAGGGTAGCATGATATTCATGCATGATGGGTCCAAATACAAGAAATTGTTATAAATATATGTCCAATTCACATATTGCATCTCACCTTGTAACTTACAAATATGAGCCTGGGAGGCCTGAAGATGCCTTAAAGGGGTCATATTCCAATGGACATAACTCTTTTTTTGATACCGAGCCTCTTTTCTCACTCTATCATTAATGTAAGAGTTATTTGAGGTGATTCTAACCTTGAAAGGTAATCGTATACAAACCATTGATACAACAAAAAGTGAAGGAACACCACATACATTCATATATGTTTTCTTTTTACAAAAGAAATTAATAAAGGCAAAACAATGATGAGGTTTTCAAAGCCCAAGTAGTATAATACAACCACACGATATTGATTTAAATGTCTGGAAGGAATTACCCAAAAAATTATAGATTCAAGTGTTATAGAACAAATTGATAACTGGGTAAATATTGGAAATTAATAATGCCTCCCTAACTGATCTCATAAAGCTAAATCTAAAAGTTTTCTTATTATATAAGGTGTTCATGTTGTGTGATCTCTAACAGTGGCATGTTTATGAATCTTGTGGTAATATATGATTGAAGTAGGCTTGTCATGCAAGTATTAAATGATGAATTCATCTTATCATTTACCATATTAAAAGATGCTTATAGAAGTTCAAGAAAATTTCTAAAGGCACACAATTTCTTTGATTGCATGATAAACTCATGATTATAAGATATAAATTGAAGTATTCATCTTAAAGGAATCACCTTTTTTTTAATGGAAATGTTTGTCTATGGGTCTAACAAATATAATTTGTTCTTTTTTGAGATTTATGACTTAGAAATGTACATTTTAACCCACTTTGTCATCTAAAATTAACACAAGAATGCTCAATTAGGAGGTTCACTTTTCAGGAAAACTGGTTCTTTATCAAGGGAACCCACATGAAGAAGCTCATTGATGTCCCTAATTATAAGAGTAAATATCATTTCAATGCATTTTTTAATTTTAATCAAAGTAAGCTTCTTTCAATTCATATTTATACTTGGTATTATAGTCTATAAAGGTGGTAAAAATAGAACCAATTTAGGAATACCTTAGTAAACTCTCTCAAACATATAGACTCTAGTGGCATCCTTTATGAGATCTAAGAGTACGTAAACCTATATGTTTTATCACCTTTCTTTTAGTAAATAATGAGCCTATCTTCGTCATTCTACTTTACTTCTTATAGAAACCAAATGGTATGGGACATGGCATGACTAAGGGATATGTGAGTTTGGTTATAATTTTTAGGCAATTTATATGATATAATGCATGCTATAATGGGAAAAGTACACCACTTGTTGATGGACATTTATATTGAGGAAGAAAAACCCTATGTGCAAGTTTATATCCCTTATTTAATGTCAACATGACAAGTATCTAGCTACCTTATTCTAACTCTTATCCTTAGAGTGATACATAAGATACGCCTATTCAATCACATATAAACACCATTCAACCTTTTATTTTAGATTTCAATTGAAACTAAATCGAGGGCTTGTTAATATCACTTAATAGAATAATATATATAACATATTAGTGTGAAGTAGCAAATAATACAAAATGTGGTCACTCAAAAAGGAGAAAGTATATGAACCCTTGGGATACATGAAGTTTATTCAGTTGAAATGACATATCTCAGGAGCCCAAGGAAGACCGAAATAGTTAGTGCTAGTCTCAACTAGAATTCTTTAAATTTTGTCCATGCTACTTTGAACTAGTAGGATCAATATTAATCTTAATATGTATGGCATCTATATGAAATATAGGACATATTTATAAGAGGAATTGTAACCACATATGTATATAACTATAGCATTAGGGAAAACACAGATGGGGCAATGTGTGTCCTAAGCCAAAAGTAATTTCAACGTAAGTGAAAATGATGAAATTATAGTGATAATTCAAGTGATGTGATTTAAGATAGACCTACAATGCATAGGAAGGGACCCAACTTTAAGGTTCAAAGATCAAAATTTGTGTTATATTTGTACTTCACATATTGGACGCTAGTCCCCTATAACTAGAAAGAGGTTTTAGGACTTAGTCCCAATGATAGTGAGGCTTGGCCTGCCTTAACACAAGTCAGGGGTCATAGTAGAGGAGTTTAGTGATGATAAGCATATATGATGAGTGTTGACACTACATTTTTATGTCCACTTAATTTGGTTTCAAAAAGAGTTCAAATAATGAAAACTGTCAATACAAACGATTAGTTAATCAACTCTGGATATACGAACAAACTTCAAAACCAAAATAAATTTAGTGATGAACTACAGATGCAATAGTAGTCATCAAAATATGGCAAAGATGCAATAAAGGTAATCTTAGAGTGAGTGAAAATAATAAAACATCTTACATCCACAAGTATGCCTCATGAAACATCATGATACACATAGATGATTTAAAATAGTACTTAAAAAATCTAATAAACCATGATAATTCTTATAAGATCATTGATGTCAAGATAAGAATTAAAAATCATAGTGATCCAAAGTTATTAAACGAATGAATCAAAAGTGATCCTAGTCTCTAATGATTAAAGGTTATAATAGTGAAATTCTGACATCAAATTCCCACCATGAGAAGGCTTCCAACCACAATGGAGATCAAATTAATGTATATGTTTCTAGGAGTACCTTTCTTGGATGTTTCTAGTAGGACCCCATCCAATGATGTGTTCATAATATAGTCCATCACCAAAAAGGAGATACCTAGATCAATGTAGTTCAACTAAAGTTTGCACCTTAACGACCCCTAGTCACATTTAGGCTTCTTTTACATACTAAACTGATTGAGCTACCACAAAAACTAATTTCATGTGGGGCATCTACCATGTATGAACCCCACTTTAGGATTTATACCTCACCAAAAAACAATTTATCATCCATCTATTCAAAACCCACATAAGATCTAGAAGGTGGGGGTACTAGACACATTCTCCATCTTTTAATATCTTGAAATGGTTAAAAACACCATTAAAAAACTCATGGAAGAATTATGAAATGAGGGGGTGGCCAGGCATGCGTTGGGGCCTTTACCACTTTCACTATTTAACAAGGTGTTGATAAAACACACTCAAAAACCTTTATGAGATGGACCATTATGATAATGTAGATCTTTCTTTCTCCTCAAGTATATGCTATGCACTTCAAATGCACTTCTTGCTCTAAATCATGAATTCATTGAATATGTTTTGATGCTAATTGGTTTGTCTTATGCACATGTGTTTTATGGTGACACTTGGTTGCTTTTAGACCTAAGTTTCAATCCTTAACATGTCATCATCTAAAATTTTCTTGAACCTAATAAATGTCATCAACTTATTCTGTAATGTATGCAAGGTTTTACATCTTACAGTTTTCTTTCCCTCGACACAAAAATCACCTCAATTGGACCTTTATATCTCAATTTATATTATTTCAAAATTTCCTAGATTTAATAAAATTTCAAACCCCTTTTATCCTTATGATGCTTTTGGCCGACCGCTTTAGGGGCCCAAAACAAGGTGCGCGGTCCAAATGCCACCTCTCCTTCTCTCAACCCTAAATTTAGTACTTTATTGACCATTGGATCTTAGATTGCTAACTAAAGGCTAGGAAGACCTTCTTATTCCTTGGTCTATAAAATACAACTGCCACTGTAAAAATGTATTTTTTCCTCCTCCAATTCATGACGTCCTAGATTCTTTTTGAATAATCGATGACCTTGTTTAATACGTCTCTCATGATCTATTCTTTTCCTATATCTCATTATTATTTTTTGTGCATCCTAGCTCCTATTTTACTCCCTTCTTTTCCTTATTATTTCTTGCTTCCACGGTGGCCACCACCATAGACACTTTTAGGTGTTTCCTCTATGAGCTTCCAAAGCTCGCTTTGACGCTGCCACCAACTTCGTGGAACCCTTTTGGACCTGGGTGAACTTCTTCCAGGCTGAGACAAACATTGAAGAACCTTGTCTACTTGAATCGGTCATAAGAACTAGTGATGAGGAGGCTCCCTTTGTGGCCATGCGGTTGTAGGACAAAGGGCACACCTACTGCATGATTGAGTCAACGGTCAACGGACCCAACGACCCGAATCACGCCATCCATCTCCCTCCTTTCTTCTTGTAGCTCTGGTGGGAGCATGAAGCCACAACCATGAGATGCAGATTACCAAAGTGGGTCTGTTATAGAAAATGCTCCTTTTTCCACAGACTGGTATAATTTCCCTCCTTTGTTTGTCATGGATATGCATATTTCTTTAAAAAGTTATATCTTTGCAATGCTAGCCTAAAAATAGACTTCGAATATACCATTTTGACCAGAAAAAGATGAAATTTCTAAAAAAATACTTTTAGAATCTACATCTCCTTTCTCTATTATTGATATCCCAAAATGCATACTTTCTATTTCTTTTTGACATAATTTATGCTAATTAATGCAAAAAAATCTCTTTTCCCCTCAAAATCTTATTGTAACGATCTCACTTTTCAGAAACACCCAATTAAGGAAGGCTAAAAAGATGAGAGCCATTACCTATATTTTCCCCAAGGATCCATATTTAGCAAATAATAAATAACAATACATAATTTCCATTAATTCAAATATATTGTTTACAAGATGTTCACCTAGAACTTACATAATTTTCCATCATCAGAATTGGACATATGATAACTATATGAGAATAAGTATCTATCTCATCTTCCTTACAAGTTAAGTTTCAAGTCTTCAGGTAATTTTATCTATCCATCATATCTTGACATCATCTTATCTATCATGTACCTAAAATGTCGTGAAATAAAAGCACAAATCATCATATCAAATATAATGTGTACGTGGGATGCATGCAAAAGTGTGCAAGTAAACTAACAACATATATTTCATCATATACTTGTAAATATGAACTGGAAGTTTTTTCACATATTCTTTCTTTATATGATACTCATAGGGGTAATATAATTTAATATAATGTAAATAAACATCCAATAATTTAGTTGTTCAATCCTTGAGAAATCCTCAGAAAACACTGACAGACCAGTGCAGGTAGTCATCAACGTAACTATGTACCTTTTGTTGAATCATACAGATCTTATAGTCATTAAGCTTATTATCCAATCAAGCAAACAAATCAAGCAATCAAATTTAATATGCATGTATGTAAATTTTAAAGTGTCACTATCACAATAATCACATTAAACCCTACTCGAACTGTAGTCTAGGATTTGGGATTGTCTCATGTTATTGAGTTATAATTAGGGGTATACTTCAATACCCCAATTCTTGTGTTCATTAATTTAATGACTTAAGAACCCTGATCCATGTTATGTGTTGCCATGATTATCAAGCCTATCCTAATATAACACCATGAACTCTTTTATAAGTTTATATGCATTAACAACATAGAAAATCATGATCTTTATTCCATGATTCTTTAGATGCATAGTTATTCACATTAGAAACCCTAACTATTCATCATTATTCTTATGATCACCTTGATTTCTCATCTTGTCCAATATTATTAGTTATTATGGCAAGGAAATCATTTTTAGAATATTCAAACATCTTATTACACAAACTTAGGGTTTAAATACATTAATCACCACTTTAACCCATCTTTGCACTACTTTTGGAATTGGAAGCATAATTAGACCTTGAAACTATTTTATTTGGATTCCTCTCATTTTTTTGGATCAAAATGATATATAGTTTTACCATATTAGGGTATTCCTAGCTACTTCTAGGATTTTTTCAAGATAGAGATAATTGAACCAATTAACACCTGACATGCCACCACTACTAATACACTTGAAAAATAATTTGGCACCCCCTCTAGATAGTGGAAAATGACACTAATGTCCCTTGGGCTTAACACGCAATCCCAGAGACTCCCAAGTCATTTGACCTAGAGTCATCCTCCTCCTCGTAAAGGGGACTTGGCCCTCGCCCAAGCGAGTCAGACGTTGAACGGGGTGCAAAGGACTTGACTTCGAAGACCTAGAGGGGGTTGGGGTGCCCCCACTCAACTTTGTCAGACCCAGCCAGACCCTTGGTGTGGCTGGTAGTGATCAGAGGCAAGACAAGGAGGGTTCCCATCCATTGGTTTGAAGTGGGGTGTACAAATGTCAGGGTAGGAAGAAGATGGGTTCTTACCTGGTGTTCTGTGGATACCCAAACAATCCTCAGGGAACTTTCAGGAATCCCATGGTGCATCAAGCTAGAGGTGTACACACTAGCCAACTAAGGGTGGCTAGATGCACTCCACGGGACTCGAACGCACAAGAGGGAACTTTCAAAATTTTTATTGGCCCTAACCAAGTTGATCATAAAACCAAACATGTCACCTGCAAGCACACGAGGTACTATTGTAGTATAGGTGATCGGAAAGAATAGGGGTCGGTCCTCAGGGATAGAGGGGGAACTAGATCTAGGCTAGTGTTGGCTATGTTCCTAGTGAGGAGATCAGGGTTTGAGGTTTATAAAAGGGTTTGTTTGGTGATTAATCTAAGTGGACAAGCAAGAAAGGTGGAATTAAACCTAAGTTATCTTAAACAAGCATGTTCAACAAACTAGGTTAACCAACTAACTAAGCAAGAGCAAAGGTGAGTTACACTACACTAGAAGAGCAAGAAGCAATTAAAAACTAAATTAACCACTAGAGTGAGAAAGAACCTAAGTTAACATTAAAGAGAAAAACTAAGCAACTAACTAGATTGAGCAAAAGCAACTAAACTAGACTAGCATGAACAAGCAAGCAGAGCAAGTCGAGTTTTAAACAAGTTGATCAAGGTAGTGGGCCATTTGGGGATGTAACTTTAATATTAGTTGGGGGAGGTTATTGGACAAGCACGGTCCTCATCTTTCATCTAGATTACCAAACCAAACAATAAGGCAAATGCTATTAGAATGTACCCTATACTAATAGTGGAAGACTAGGGTTAGGTGCAATTCTAACAGGATTAGCCAAATCTAGGTTTCTAGGATAAGTTGTATTGAGAAATTGAGGGATGAGAGTAGAGATGGGAGTAGAGATGAGGGTATTTGACCTCATACCACTAGCCATTCTAGCCTTTAGAACACCCTAGAATCACATCAATCCCACTTATACTAGTAACTTAGGTCTCATACCAAGTAGTAGGAGAGGGGTTAGGCATGTAGGAATAAAGGGGACTAGCTAGGGATCCCCTATTGGGACCTAGGAGTCACACCTAAGATTGCCACATGCATACCAATTCTCCTAGAAACATGGTATCATCAAGCACTATCAAACAAGTAATTAATAGCAAAAAGCATAAATCACAAGCATGACAATGGGATAAGAGACAAAATCATGGAGCAATCATCATAGATAAAAATAAATTCATTACAAGCCAAAATTCCCACAACATGGTATCAAAGTCACATTTTATCCCCAAACAACCCACCACTAGGTGCTTAGCTACACATAGTCAAAGAAATGACAAAAGAAAGGGGAAGAAGGGGAAGAAACTCCATGGAGCTCGGGGAAGTAGCCTTCTTCTTCACCTCCTTGCTGTTGGGGACGTCCTCTCTCCTCCAAGGGTACATATGAGCAAGAAGATATGGGGGATTATGGAGGAAAACCTAGAAAACTAGGTTTCCAAGGTGAAATGGAGGGTAGAGAGCATAAATGCAAGGGGAATGCACTAAATGCTCAAGGAGAGGAGTAATGGAGGCTAGGAGCAGCAAGGGGGAGCTAATCTAGTACTGTGGTCACCACCCATGTATATATAGGTGGTGGTGGAAGCACTAGGGTAAGTAGGGGTATTGTGGGTAAAACAGTGCAGAAAGTGGTAGGTTTTGGGTGGCAACACGACCGTGTTAATGAGACACGACCGTGGTAGGGGTAGATGAGAATGGTCGTGGATCTTGGACACATGTGTTTTGTGGAAGGGTGGTGAAAGTGCTAAGTAGGAGGTGGCCACGACCGTGGCAGAGTGCCACGGTCGTGTTGGGTGAGTAGCACTACGGCCGTGTTGGGTAACACAACCATTTTGGAGGAGGAGGACTTGGTCATGGGGTAGCAGCACGAGCGAGTTGATCTTCAGAGGCCATGGTCGTGGCAAATTGGGTGCAACTCTCTGTTGATTCTGGGGTTCTTGCGCTAAATTCCAACAGCCGTTGTGGGGGGCCACAACCATTTTCTCCTCTACTTCCATGACTGTGTTGATGGCCACGTCTGTGATATCTTCAATCGGTCACGGCCGTGATGATGGGACACAACCGTGGTAAGTTGGGGTAGATCCCTATTGAATCTGGTACTTCTTCAGCAAAAAAGACACAACCATGGGGTTATGCCCACGGCCGTGTTGGGGTCTGCATCAGTTAATTGACCTTCAAACTTCATTATTCATGGATTTCTTTGCTTGATTATGACTGTTGGCCATTGGGGGTAGGTTGAGGGAGCTTTTAGGACCTTCTTTGGACCCCTCCATGAGTAGAGGAGCCCTAGAACTCCTTCCTTCTCTCTCATCCATCCAAGACATGGTCCAAGTACCTGAAAATAGTGCAAAGAACATCCATAAGTGCATTTGGCAATGATAAACATATTAGGGGAAATAGCTTGTAATCTAACATGTTTAGATGTGATTTAAGTACAAAATGTCACAATATGGAGTCCTAAAATAGGACTACATCATCCCACATATGGATACTGTAATAAACTTGATTTTGATGTAAATGAATTACATAAAGATAAAGCATAAATTGATAAATAATTTCCCCAAAGATAATAGTGAAATAATAATGTTATCCACTTTGTGGCATGAGGGGGACCAATGGCCCAAGTGAGGCCCGTGAGACTATTTGCTTTGCAAATAGGTCCTTGTGGAACAAATCAAAGAAACATAAGGAATCTGTGGATGGATAAAAGTTAATGACATTATGAGATGTTGGTTAAAATGCATGTGAGGAAATTGTCTCATACCATCTTCCTAGATGACTAGTTAAATTTTGAGGATAAAATTCCTATAAGAAGAAAAAGATGTTATAACCTGGTTTTTCCCATGTTTTAATATATTTGTTTGGAAATAATATAATATGAAGAACACATCAGAAAGATGGTTCCCTATGTGTCTTTTTTGGAAATTATGATGTGAAAGTGAAAATACTCCATATGGAATAGATCTCGTGTGGTTCACTACTCTTAATAATCCATTATTAGATATTAGCAAAAGAAAGAGTGGAAAATCTAATAATAAAGGGATTTCTAAAAATGATGGACAATTGGTATGTCAAATATGTAATATCTCTAATAGTGACCTTGTTAATTATTGGACAACTGATATGTAAGATAATCTACAAGTTTCCAAAGAAAACAAAGTATATGGTGTGTTAGATAATTAAAAGAGTAATTATCTAGCCATTAATGACAACACAATGTTTGGGGCATCAAACATGAATACCGTGACACCCCACCATCACACATACAACGAGATAACACATGAAAACGTGCGGAAACACCATAAACCACATATTACCGAAAACATGGGTTAATTAAAACCGACTGCGAAGAGCATACATGAGAGAACTTATTGCATCCAGATCCTACAGAGAAACATGTTATATAAACATTCACAAGCCTGGTTATGGGTCCACAGCTTTATCGAGACTAGCTGTACTGTCAGCACCAGAGTTCAACACCTGTTTATACATACATAACGGCCTTCGAATGGCCAGCAACATGATATACAAAATTACAACAGCTACACATCGTGAAACGTCGTCGAAACATCTCCGAGGACCTGAGTGTACAGGGATGACTCTAGGACTCTACTACAAAACACCAGAACATGTAGCATAACCATCTCTTGCCTTCTACTGCTCCTCTTCTTGCTGCTCAGCCACAACCTTGCGACCACCTCATCTACCGCGATCACCTAAAAAGGTTGTAACCCAACGGGGTGAGACACACAGTCCTAGCGAGAAACATAACTCCCCGCCAAAACCATAAAACCTCTGAAAGATTAAAGCAACAACAACAGATAACTGATAAAGCATATACTAGAGAAGCATATTGAGCAAGATGTACGGAAGGCATATAACCAAGTATTTCTTTATGGAACATGATTGACAAGATAAGATTTATAAGATCTTACCACATAACATAAGGAACGTATAAGTAACTGCAAGGTACAACAAGATCAACTACACAAGCAGGGCCTCAACCAATGTTCCATGTTTTGCCTTAAGCAATAAATAATATTCGATTGGATTACATATTATTATGCCCTAAGGAAGTGAGCCGCACCACTCAGATCCAACTGACGGCTGCGAAACCCAGAGCCGGTGCCATACAAGGTCAATGGAAGAGCTGGACTCCACGACCTCACCACCTCGTGGTTAGTGCACGAGAACCAAAGCAGGACCACAGTCTCATGATGTAGTGGCCTCAGCCACAGGGTCAGCTCCCGTAGGCTACCCTTTCTCTAGCCCGCCTTGGTACAGGTGTCGTCGCTAGTATATCTGAGCCACGGGCCAATTCACCGTGCTCCCTGAGCCATGAACGCATTCATGCTCTATCACACTGAGCCATGGGCCTGTTCACCATGCTCTTATACACATCTTGAGTCTACAACACAAGTTGTACTCGAATCCTTTCTATTTTAGGCTAGGAGAAACCTCACATATTCAACAATATGTGCTCCGGGTTAACCCGCAGGAGAACCCGTTTCACCATCACCAGCTACTGACGATGATGGATCTATGGCCAGGGCAAACTAAATAATATGTTACACTATAATTAGTTAGAATATTTTAAGTGAATTGTTGAGGCAACCAGGTTGTAACACATACATAACATTAAGTTACCTTGTTATTACCACCATCTTATTATCTCGGGACCTCGATCCCTCATCTCAAGAAACCACTGCCTCTTAAGGCATTTTCATCATTTATCATTATAACATTTGATCACAATCCCAGATCTCATCATCAAAGGATTAACACCTCAACTTAGGCACTTTAGTCAACTCAGGTCCTCAGACCTAAACACATCAGACTAGTGATGCAGGTTATCTCATCAACAAGAGTGATTGTCATAATGCAGTGTTATTCAAACATATATACCTCATAGCCCTTTACCTGGCTATGCATCTGCATGAAACACCTGCATGGTTAGTATACTCATTCATAGATATAACTGAAGCTATTAAGGAATTAACAGAATGATCATGCTATCAAGCATAGGGAAACATTGATGATTATACGCTTTATCATTCATGCCTCAAACCTGTGACCATAGACATGAGTCATATCATCATGTGAAGCAACTCATATGCTTCCAAGCTTATCATTTACTCATTATTATATATATACAAATGATTCAAGATGATCATAAACACATGTAATATCATTATTAACATGGAACCATCATGTATATACAACCCGAGTTATCAGAACCCTTACTAAAACTCTCACAATCCTCACAAAATGGGTGGTGGGTAGCGTGTCCCTCACCACAACTTGTGACGGGTAAGATAGCATCCCTTACCAAAAGCATATCGACCTATACACATATCAGCCAACCACAGCAGGTAACGACCATCACCCAAGGGTGTCGTGTAGCTAGAGGTCAGGACATATCGTGCACAAGGCATAACGTGCAGCTAGGTTGGAGGAGTGTATCGTGCAGGGGCCAAGCACGACACATCTATCTATCCTTGTCGACTGAACCCTATCACCCATCTAGGGTGAAGGTACCTATCAGGCAGCCACACCACTCACACGCCCAAGGCTCTCACTGCCAGAACATAACGCCCCAACACAGCAGAGCATCACCCAACACTAAGGTATCTCCTTGAGCTCGAAAATGTCCAGGGTACATCGGGCACCAAGCCACTACCTTAGCTAGGTGTATCGGGCAGGGCACTCAACAAAGCATATCGTCCAACACACCATAGTATCATCCATCAACCATACTCCAACTAGGCACAACAGACAAGGGTACAACTCAAACGGGCAGCAAAAACCTAACATCATATCGTGCAAGATACAACCCAAAAAGACCGTCATCAACCTCAAGCACAAGGGCACCAAACCCTAATTTGATCAAGAAGATCAGCTCACCTCTCAACAACCAAGAGAGAGGGGTCTTGCACAATCTCTATCACAAATCAGCAACCAAAAGGATCAACCTTAACATAGGTCTACATCTACCAAAAAGCTCACCTCTCAAATCCATGGTGAGAGGAGGGTGTTGCTCAAGCAACTAGAACACAAGCTCACCTCTCAACTTAAATGAGAGAGGGGTATTGCTCATATTACTAGAGCTCAAGCTCACTTCTATAGACCAAGGAGGGAAAGGAGTGTTGCTCAGTAAGGAAACCCTAAACCATGGTTCATCCAACTAGGGTACAAAGGTACAAAACCTCAACAAGATCACTATAACCACAAGATTAAAGGTGCACCTAAGCAAGAACCATATCTAGCAACATACATGGCCGATTATGATCATAAAAAAACATACAAGAATATAGAAGAAGGTAATATGGTTAGGGTTAGGAGTTATGTAACCCGCCTTAAGCAAGCTCCAAGCTCCTAGCACCAAGCAAACACCTTCATCCACCTCAAGAGGAAGAAGAAGAAGACTCCAAAGAGAAGGATCGACCACCAAGCTTGCAAAGGAAAAGTGTCGTCCACCAAGGAAGAGAGAAACCAAGGAACTAAATAGATCCTTAGCAAGAGAAAGAAGGTACATATATAGGAGAGGGTGGAGGAGGAACCAAGGTAAGACAAGGCAAGGTGTCACCCACCTAGGGACACTTGTCCATGGGCAATGCCACCTCTCTATCTTGCCTTAAACACATGTCCAAGGCCATTGCCACATGCAAGCATCATGCACCAAGTGTCCACTAGTGGCGACACAAACGAGGTCAAAGGGGTCCATGGCCGATACACCCCATCTCCATGCCTGACACACCTCCCTAGGCGACACACCTATGGCCGACACAAGGCACTCTTGCCCGACACAAGGTCCAACAAGGCAAGGGCAAGACTCAAGCAAGGAAAAATATGGCCCAACAAGGTTCATCCAAGCCCAAAGCAACTCAAGCAACGAGCCCAACCCTTCCTCTCAACACTAGAGGAAGCAAGGAGAGAGAGGAACACCTCTCAAGGTGACAACTTGCCCATCAACCCTAGACTTGGGTAAATTGCAAGTAGCACCCCCAACACTCAACAAGCAAAAACAAACCCTAATCACCACTAAAGGTGATTAGCAAGCAACTAAACACTAGGGTTAGGCAAAGCAAACAAGATAAGCCCAAAATGGAGGTCGGGGTCCTTACAAGCTATAACCCTCTACAAAGGGATTTCGTCCTTAAAATCCGAAGAGAAAAGTGAGGGACACTTCCTCCTCATCTCTTCCTCAAGCTCCTACGTGGCTTCCTCAACGCCACGATGATGCCAAAGAACCTTTACCAGAACCAGGTCCTTCCTCTTCAGCTTCTTTACTCTTCTGTCAAGGATCATCACATGACCTTCCTCGTAGGTCACATCTTCATCAAGCTCAACCTCGAATGGCTGTATCACTGTCCCTATATCTGGGTGACTTTTCTTCAACATGCTGATGTGGAACACTGGATGTAACATGTGCAACTCTGGCGGCAGCTCTAACTTGTAAGCTACCTTTCCAACACGTGCTATTACTGGATATGGACCCATATACCTGGGTGCTAGCTTACCTTTTCGGTCGAACCTTAACACACCTTTCCAAGGCGAGACATTGAGGTACACTTTGTCTCCCACTTGGAACTCTAAAGGTCGTCGGTGATTGTCTGCATAAGACTTCTATCTATCCTGTGCCGCTTTCAGCTGTCGTTGTATCACTTTGATCTTTTCTGTTGTCTGCTGTACTAACTCAGGACCCAAAAGCTGATACTCACCAGACTCATACCAACATAAAGGAGATTTGCACTTCCTGCCATATAAGGCCTCATAAGGAGCCATGCCAATGCTCCACTGGTAACTGTTGTTATACACGGACTCTATCAAACTGAGATGCACATCCCAGCTTCCTAGGAACTGCAACACACAAGCTCAGAGCAGATCCTCCAAAGTTTGAATAGTCCTTTCTGATTGCCCATCTATTTGTGGGTGGAAGGAGGTGCTGAACCTCAACTGCGTTCCCAATGCTTTGTGCAATTGTTCCCAGAAACGACTCGTGAACTGAGGACCTCTGTTGGAAACTATCGTTGCTGGTACGCCGTGCAAACGTACTATCTCATCTACATATACTTGAGCGAGCTTCTTGGCTGTATACGTTGTCTCTACAGGTATGAAATGGGCAGACTTAATCAATATGTCCACTATCACCCAAATGGAATCATGATTCCTAGCTGTCCTGGGCAGACCAACTACGAAATCCATGGTTATGTGATCCCATTTCCACTACGGTATCGACATGGGTTGCAACGTACCTACCAGCTTCTGATGCTCAGCCTTGACTTGCTGGCATACCGCACACCTAGCCACAAACTTGACTACATCTCTCTTCAAGCCAGACCACCAATACAGGTCCTTCAGATTGTGATACATCTTGGTGACTCCTGGATGCATAGCATACATCGATGTGTGTGCTTCCTCGAGTACTAGCTTCCTCAGATTATCAACATCAGGGACCACCATCCTATCATGATAACAAACTAGTCCATCTTCAGACTCATGGAACCCATCACACTTTTTTCTGCCGAGCTCTGACCTGATCAACTACACTATCATATGTTTGCTGTGCATATTTGATTTGCTGTCTCAGCGTGGGCTTAACTTGCATCTATGCCAAAAGTCCTTCTAACAAGGAAACTTCCATCTGCACATTCATCTGCCGTAAGGAGACAAACATATCCCGTCTATGGCATACCAAGGAACTCAACTGTGCCTTCTTTGTGGAGAGAGAAGAAGACTTTCTACTAAGCGCATCAGCTACCACATTTGCCTTACCAGGATGATACTCAATGGTGTAGTCGTAATCATTGATTAGCTCCATCCAGCGATGCTGTCACATGTTTAGCTCATTCGGCAAGAAGATGTACTTCCGATTCTTATGATCTGTAAAGATCTGACACACTTCCCTATAAAGATAGTGTCTCTAAATCTTTAGTGCATGGACTACCGCTTCCAACTCCAAATCATGTGTCGGATAGTTCTCCTCATGTTTCTTAAGCTGTCGCGAAGCAAAAGAAACTACATGATCTTCTTGCATCAGCACACATCCTAAGCCCTTCTTGGAAGCATCGCAGAAAACAACATAGACTTTCCCCGGCTCTGGCAGTACTAACACTGGAGCACTAGTTAGCTTTTCCTTCAGACTTTGGAAAGCTTGCTGGCAACGATCATTCCAGACGAAAGCTACATCCTTTCTAGTCAACTTTGTCATCGGCAATGCAATCACACTAAAGTCCTTGATAAACCTCCGGTAGTATCTTGCCAAACCCAGAAAACTACGAACTTCTGTCGGCATCTTTGGTTGCTCCCAATCTGCAACTGACTCCACTTTCTTAGGGTCCACTCTGACTCCTTCTATAGCTATCACATGACCTAAGAAAGTCACTTCCTTCAACCAGAACTTGGCGTATAACTGATGTTGGCAAAGAAGAGTCAACGCTTGTCAAAGATGATGTTCATGCTTTTGACTGTCCTGACTGTAGATCAAGATGTCATCTATAAAGACTACAACAAATTGATCTAGAAACGAACGGAACACCATGTTCATCAAATCCATGAAAGCAATAGGCGCATTGGTTAGCCCGAACGACATAACCACAAACTCGAAGTGACCATACCTTGTTCTAAAAGATGACTTTGGTATGTCATCCGCCTTAATCCTCAACTGATGATATCCAGATCGTAGATCGATTTTTAAAAACACTATAGCACCACACAACTAATTGAACAGATCATCTATCCTTGGCAACGAGTACTTGTTCTTGATCGTGACTTTGTTCAACTGCCGGTAGTCTATGCATAGCCGCATTGATCTGTATTTTTTCTTAACGAACAACACTAGAGCACCCCAAGGTGACATACTCGGTCGGATGAAACCTTTCTCCAACAACTCTTGTAACTACTTCTTCAACTCTGCCATCTCTGCTGAAGCCATCCTATACGGTGTCTGTGCAACTGGTTGTGTTCCTAGAAACAGATTGATCTCAAAATCAATCTCTCGAGATGGGGGAACATCGGGGAACTCATCAGGAAACACATCCACGAATTCTCGGACAACCGTCACCTCCTCCAAGCTAGGACCCTTTTCCTTGGTATCGACAACATGAGCTAAGAACGCCTTACAACCTTGGCGCAATAACTTTTCTGCCACCATCACTGACACTAGACACATCGGAAGAATCTTCCTATCTCCTTGAAAGATCCACTTCTCTCCATCATCATCATCAAACACTGCCTGCTTGGAACCACAATCCAACACAACCTTATACTTTTCTAAGGTATCCATCCCAAGGATCACATCGAATCCATGCATATCAAGTGGTATAAGATCCACTTATATACTGTGTCCCGAAAAAGATAGGACATAAGATGGGCACTCCTCTCGAAGCATCGATGAACCATCAAGAGGGGTTTCTAACAACAAGCTATCTTTCTTACAACTAATATGTAACAAACAGTTATCAAGCATAGAACGTGAGATAAAAGAGTGTGTAGCACCCGGGTCAACCAGAACAGATATAAAGCAAGAAGAAGACTAATCAGAATGAAATAACTCCATCTGACCTACCACCACTCGCAGGTTGACTATCGCCTCTGGCTGACTCATAGCATAGAATTGAGCCGTTGCTTGCTGTCGTCCATGTCCTCAGCTTCCTTGAGCAGACGATCCTACTTGCGACGCTTGACCGTACCCTCTCCCTCTGCTACTACTGGGTTGCTGTATATCTGCCCCTTGCTGATTCTGCCTTGAGTGTTGTGTCACTTCAACATCTTTCCTTGGATAGTTTGACTTGAAATGCCCTGTCTGTCCGTAGATATAGCATGCCCTATCCTCAAACTATGGCCTAGATGGCCTTGTCAGTGCCACTGAAGCTGTACTATGCGCCTTTGACGGTGAAGAAACATAACATTTTCCCTTACTTGGAGACCACTGTGATGGTACACTGGAACCTCTCATCATGGAAGGTGATGAAAACCTTGGCTTCTTGAAGCCACCAAACCTCTGTCCCTAAAACTGAGCATGCCTCTTCTTGGTCATGGCCTCTCTCTTTTCCCTAACTGATCGTTCGATCCTCTTGAAAGATTCCACGAACATAGAAAACCATTCTCTATTCTCTAGGGTGGCAGCTGGCGTTGTCAATTCTGCACTCATACCCTTCTCAAACCGTCTGATCCATTCATCATTTGTTGCTACCATGTGAGGACAAAACCTCAGCAAGTCCATGAACTTGGCTTCATACTCGGTGATGTTCAATGTGCCTTGGCGTAGACACTCGAACTGGTTGATCTTTTCATCCAGATATGTCTTCAGAAAGTATCTACTGACAAACTCTTGCCGAAAAACCTCCCAACCGATCACCTCACCGGGTCGCTTTTCCTCCTCAATGGCCCACCAGTGGCCAACACTACCCTTCAGAAGGTAGACAACGTGCTTGACTTTGTCTACTTCGGGGATGTCGAGGATCCAGACGGCCTTCTCAAGACCTGTCAACCACAGATCTGCATCCGCTGGAACAACCATCCCAACATAGTTTGAAGTTCTAACTCGGCGAAGCCGCTCAAAGGTCTTCCCAATACCCGATGTTTCACCATGGGGAGCCGGTGCTCTCAGTGGAGGCACTGGCAATCTCTCCACCCCCATAAGCTGTTGGTAGGCAGGGTTTTTGAGAATGGATGGGTCAAGTTGGGGAACCTCAGGCACCCAATCTCCATGTGCCTGCCCTCCTGCTCCATCAACTGATGCAGCATCGCTACTCTCGACAGCATGTTCTTCATGGTTTTCAGACATCTTTAAGCTTTTTCTTCCACTGAGGGCAGAAGATGATGGTAAGAAAATCTGGAAAACTCACAAGAATAGATGCGAACATAGTCCTAGATCCCTGTAGACACAGCGAACCTAGAGCTCTGATACCAAAAATTAATGTGACACCCCGCCATCACACAGACAATGAGATGACATGCGAAAATGTGCAGAAACACCATAAACCACATATTACCAAAAACATGGGTTAATTAAAACCGATTGCGAAGAGGATACATGAGAGAACTTATTGCATCCAGATCCTACAGAGAAACATGTTATATAAACATTCACAAGCCTGGATATGGGTCCACAGCTTTATCGAGACTAGCTGTACTATCAGCACTAGAGTTCAACACCTGTTTATACATACATAACGGCCCTCAAATGACCCACAGTAGGATATGCAAAATTACAACAACTACACATCGTGAAACATCGTCGAAACATCTCCGAGGACCTGAGTGTATAGGGATGACTCTAGGACTCTACTATAAAACACCAGAACATACAACATAACCATCTCTTGCCTTCTACTGCTCCTCTTCTTGCTGCTCAACCACAACCTCACGACCACCTCATCTACCACGATCACCTAAAAAGGTTGTAACCCAACGGGGTGAGACACACAGTCCCAGTGAGAAACATAACTCCCCGCCGAAACCATAAAACCTCAGAAAGATTAAAGCAACAACAACAAATAACTGATAAAGCGTATACTAGAGAAGCATATTGAGCAAGATGTACGGAAGGCATATAACCAAGTATTTCTTTATGGAACATGATTGACAAGATAAGATTTATAAGATCTTACCACATAACATAAGGAACGTATAAGTAACTGCAAGGTACAACAAGAACAACTACATAAGCAGGGCCTCAACCAATGTTCTATGTTTTGCCTTAAGCAATAAATAATATTCGGCTGGATTACATATTATTATGCTCTGAGGAAGTGAGTCGCACCACTCAGATCCAACCGACGGCTACGAAACCCAGAGCCGGTGCCATACAAGGTCAATGGAAGAGCCAGACTCCACGACCTCACCACCTCGTGGTCACTGCACGAGAACCAAAGCAGGACCGCAGTCTCATGCTGTAGTGGCCTCAGCCACAGGGTCAGCTCCCGTAGGCTACCCTTTCTCATCATCAGAAGATTAACACCTCAACTTAGGCACTTTAGTCAACTCAGGTCCTCAGACCTAAACACATCAGACTAGTGATGCATGTTATCTCATCAACAAGAGTGATTGTCATAATGCAGTGTTATTCAAACATATATACCTCATAGCTCTTTACCTGGCTATGCATCTGCATGAAACACCTGCATGGTTAGTATACTCATTCATAGAGATAACTGAAGCTATTAAGGAATTAATAGAATGATCATGCTATCAAGCATAGGGCAACATTGATGATTATACGCTTTATCATTCATGCCTCAAACCTATGACCATAGACATGGGTCATATCATCATGTGAAGCAACTCATATGCTTACAAGCTTATCATTTAATCATCATTATATATATATATATATACATGATTCAAGATGATCATAAGCACATGTAATATCATTATTAACATGGAACCATCATCTATATACAACCCGAGTTATCAGAACCCTTACTAAAACTCTCACAATCCTCACAAAAAGGGGTGGCGGGTAGCGTGTCCCTCACCACAACTTGTGATGGGTAAGGTAGCATCCCTTACCAAAAGCTTATCGGCCTATACACATATCGGCCAACCACATCAGGTAACAACCATCACCCAAGGGTGTCATGTAGCTAGAGGTAAGGACATATCGTGCACAAGGCATAACATGTAGCTAGGTTGGAGGAGTGTATCGTGCAGGGGCCAAGCATGACACAACTATCTATCCTTGTCGACTGAACCCTATCGCCCATCTAGGGTGAAGGTACCTATCGGACAGCCACACCACTCACACGCCCAAGGCTCTCACTGCAAGAACATAACGCCCCAACACAACAGGGTATCGCCCAACACTAAGGTAGTTCCTTGAGCTCTAAAGCATCCAGGGTACATCGGGCACCAAGCCACTACCTTAGCTAGGTGTATCGGGTAGGGCACTCAACAAAGCATATCATCCAACACACTAGAGTATCGTCCATCAACCATACTCCAACTAGGCACAACGACTAAGGGTACAGCTCAAACGGGAAGCAAAAACCTAACATCTTATCGTGCAAGATACAACCCAACAAGATCGTCATCAACCTCAAGCACAAGGGCACCAAACCCTAATTTGATCAAGAAGATCGGCTCACCTCTCAACAACCAAGAGAGAGGGGTCTTGCACAACCTCTATCACAAATCGACAACCACAAGGATCAACCTTAACATAGGTCTACATCTACCAAAAAGCTCACCTCTCGAATCCATGGTGAGAGGAGGGTGTTGCTCAAGCAACTAGAACACAAGCTCACCTCTCAACTTAAACAAGATAGGGGTATTTCTCATATTACTAGAGCTCAAGCTCACTTCTCTAGACCAAGGAGGGAAAAGAGTGTTTCTCAGCAAGGAAACCCTAAACCATGGTTCGGCCAACTAGGGTATAAAGGTATAAAACCTCAAAAAGATCACTATAACCACAAGATTAAAGGTGAACCTAAGCAAGAACCATATCTAGCAACATACATGGCCGATTATGATCATAAGAAAACATACAATAATATAGAAGAAGTTAATATGGTTAGGGTTAGGAGTTATGTAACCCGCCTTAAGCAAGCTCCAAGCTCCTAGAACCAAGCAAACACCTTCGACCACCTCAAGAGGAAGAAGAAGAAGACTCCAAGAGAAGGATCGGCCACCAAGCTTGCAAAGGAAGAGTGTCATCCACCAAGGAAGAGAGAAACTAAGGAACTAAAGAGATCCTTAGCAAGAGAAAGAAGGTACATATATAGGAGAGGGTGGAGGAGGAACCAAGGTAAGACAAGGCATGGTGTCACCCACCTAGGGACACTTGTCCATGGGCAATGCCACTTCTCTATCTTGCCTTAAAAACATGTCCAAGGCCATTTCCACATGCAAGCATCATGCGCCAAGTGTCCACTAGTGGTGACACAAATGAGGTCAAAGGGTCAAAGGGGTCCATGGACGATACACCCCATCTCCATGTCCGACACACCTCCCTGGGCGACACACCTATGGTCGATACAAGGCACTCTTGCCTGACACAAGGTCCAACAAGGCAAGGGCAAGACTCAAGCAAGGCAAAACATGGCCCAACAAGGCTCATCCAAGCCCAAAGCAACTCAAGCAACGAGCCCAACCCTTCCTCTCAACACTAGAGGAAGCAAGGAGAGAGAGGAACACCTCTCAAGGTGACAACTTGCCCATAAACCCTAGACTTGGGTAAATTGCAAGTAGCACCCCCAACACTCAACAAGCACAAACAAACCCTAATCACCACTAAAGGTGATTAGCAAGCAACTAAACACCATGGTTAGGCAAAGCAAACAGGATAAGCCCAAAACGGAGGTCAGGGTCCTTACAAATACCTCAGCCTGACTTTTGGGATATTTGAAAATAATAATGAAAGGAAGATAATTCCAGAATTTGGAATAAAAATGAGTTACAATGTGGCGTGTGAAATTAATTTAAGAAAATGCTAAATGATCAAATTTTGTGAATAAAAGTTTCCCCAATAAATCCCACAAAATTAATATAGGTTGGAAAAGACTTTATAGAGTTTCCTTCCAATTTTTAAAACAGAAAGGAGTAGATAATATCTAATGGGTTTTCTGAAACCTATAGATGGTCATGCTTTGTGAGAATGAGGCATGTTGATTAATGCTCTTGGACACCTTTTTTTCTAGTGAATCATGAAATACAAATACATCTCTCTCTCCTATGTGAATAAGAAAGGGAAACTCATCATTCTTGTAAAACCATCCTTATGTTTCTCAACCTAGGGGGAACATGTGCAAGTTATGATGCGTCTTTTCCTCTCTTAAAGGATGACCGTTACATGTTTCCTTAGGTTTGTATATATATAGGGACCCTCCCCTAGGTAGACTCGGGCCACCAGAGTAGCTTGACCTTAGCCGTGATGGAGCAGACTTGCAGAATAGTTGCATTTGGCTGTATGTTGTCCCTCATCCTAAAGCAAGGGTGGATCTCTCTTACATTTTCACCTAAGTTGGTAGTGTGACACAACAAGGATGCCCTCCCAACCCCGGATTCCTCACCACAGACAGTCCCAAAAGGGGAGCCCAGACCCGAGAACCATTGGGAGTTCGTGGATCCTGAGTTTGGTCCCAGAGCATTGTGAAAGATGCCATTATCTTCTTTGTGAGTGCCAGAAGATCAAGAAGACCTTAGAGTTGGATCCAAGGTGTGGCAGCACACACCCCAAGCAGCCTTTGCAGTGCAGGAGTGCCCAACATCACCCTGATGCATCCTTCTTCTTGAAGCAACTAAACTTCATGATCGCCTACATAGAGAGACCTTAGTTCTTTCCATTCACGACACCTTCAGAGTGACCCTACGCACTGCAAGGTCTGACAAGGACATCTGTAAAGGTTCATACTCAGGGTTGGTCCAACACGGGTTTGGAGGCAAGGAGCTGACATGGTGCTGACGTGCGCTGGGTTGGAGCACAGTGCAGAAGGCTCCCTAGTGTGAGGAAGGGGAAGGATTAGGAGTCAAATGACCCTCCTACCCCTCCATGCACGTTTGGAACACAAGGACACGGGGGTCTTTTCACCCTTTATTAAGCCAGCCAATAACAATAGGTAAGTGGCTGACGTGTCAAATTTTGATTGGTTCGTATAATGATAACTTGAAAATAATCATATACAATTATTGGCAACTCAGATGAAATTAAGTTTTATATGAAAGTTGCTTAGAAAAATGAGATGAATCTAAAAAAAATATTTGTAAATTCTAATTCAGGTTCTAATTTCAAGAATAGTGCAAATATGGATTTAAGTGGTGATTAGTGCATGAAAGCCCTAGTTTTGGAAATTAACATGTCGAATATGTTAAAAACCCTTCTTTTATGCTATTATCCAATCTTGTTAAAGAATATGACTTCTATGATGACCATGTTAATAAAGATGATAATCAGGGTTATGAAACCAAGTTCATATCTTGTTATGTTGATTAATGAAGTTAATCTGATCTAAGTGTTCATAATAAAGGGGTATGGTAGATTTAATGATCATGGTTACACCTAATATGAATTAGGGTTCTAAAGTCATTAGATCAATGAACACATGAATTGGAGTATTAAACATAACCCTAACTCAATACTAAGGAAACCTAAACCTAGATTAGGACCTGAGTAGAGTCTAATGTATTTAATGTGATGGTGACACTTTAGTATTTCTATACATGCATATATAATATGATTGCCTAGATTCATATTTTTTGATTGGATTTCTTGAACATAATTGAAGTGTAATTTGCATGATAATCGACATGGCTCACCGTCAAGGTATGTGGTTATGCCTATGACTACTCGACTTAACTGGCTTTTGTGGTTTCTTGAAGTTTTTACCGAGTGCATTGCAAATAAATGCTTGCTTGTTTATTTATTTTATGCAATCTATAAAGTCACTATGAATATCACATTATATGCACATGACTTGCTTGAACCCCTCATACCTACTCTGGAAGTCTGAGAATAGAAAGAACGAGAGAGTCACTGATATGACTAGGACTAGGCCCCAGATTGGGAAGGTCATATGAGGTCATGACCCAAACTGAGTAGACCAACATGGCACCTATCTCCAGAATGAGAAGGTGGCCTAACGTCCATTGTAGGGACAAAACCCTAAGAAAGAGTACCCTAGAGGTTGAGTAAAAATGGGTTGAGAAGTTATGATGAAAATGTTAATTTTGATTCTATAACAATATTTGCTGTGAATATGTTGTTACACCTAAATATGAATATTTGGTTTCCCCCATGTACACAATATAACTTGTTATATTAATATGCGCTTTTGTTTCTAGACATTTTAGATACATGCTAGATAAGATGGTATCAAGATGTGATGAACAAATGAAACAACTTGAAATACATTAAAGTTAACTTGTAAGGAGGATTAGATGATAGATACTTCTTCTCATATAGTTCTCATATGTACAATTATGATGGTGGAAGGTTAAGTAAGTTCTATAGGAACAACTTGTAAACAATGTTTATGAATTAATTCAAATTATTTACTATTGATTATTATTTATTTAAATTCTGGATCCTTGGGAAAATTTTAGGAAATGGATCTCATCTTTTTGACTTTTCTTAATTGGGGTTTGCTGGAAAGTGAGGTCGTTATAGATATAGAGAGTTTGGGTGGTCTTAGCCAGAAGTTGCACCCAATTCTTCCTCTCCTTGGACTACTGGTAATGAGTTGCTCTGGGCTGGACGCCACCTTGCTCTAGATCTGCCAATCAGGTCTAGCATAGACTCTGCTTCTTCCCCCTCATTAGTCGTAAGCCCAAAGTGTCTTATAGAGGATGGTGATGGTTGCATGGGAGATGGGTCTGCAGCATGTTCTCAGCCATGAGAATGTACTGTAACCCTATGACTTCATCCATGAAGAAGGTGAGCCGCTGTCTTCTTGGTGGCACGATGAAGCTGAAGAGGAGTATGGGTCAGGTGTTGAGAGATGTAGAGGAAGATATAAGGGAGAAGGAGCATGGTAGGTTGGTTGATCGGGTAACATACAAATCACACACACACACAGATATATATATATATATATATACATATATATATATATACATATATATATATATATATATATATATATATATATATATATATATATATATATATATATATATATATATATATGGGCCCATCTTTATTGCCCGCGCGAGTAGCTACCCGCCCACCCTTCTGACCACTTTTTTTCAAAAAAAAAAATTCTCAATTGTAGAGGACTATTTTGTCTAGCTCTCCAAAAAATTTTAGCCAAAAATAATATCATTTGCACCTACAAAATAAAAAAAACCCATCCTTATATATATCTGCTGTATATTTTGTACAGAGTTACTTTTTTGGCCAGCAGAGTTACTTTTTTGACACCATAGTTACTTTTTTTACAGCAGAGTTACTTTCTTAGCCAGGAGAGTTACTTTTTTGGCTGTCGGGTAGCGAAAATCCAGGCTACCAGCGCGGGCAATGAATGAACACCCTATATATATATATATATATATATATATATATATAGACACACACACTCACACACACAGATATATATATATATGTATATATATATATATATATATATATATATATATATATATATATATATATATATATATATATATATATATATATATATATATATGACATTCCCTTGCACTTCCCTTCCACACCTTTCCTCTTTTCTTTCTCCTTGACATTATGTCAAACACATAACTTACTCCTTTACCTAATAATTAAAAGATACCTCTTTCTATTAATGATTAGACACCAACTCAAGGAAATAGAAGGTAAGACATCTTATTTAGGAAGTAATTGAATATATTCTTCACATTTCCTCTTACTTTTCCTTATAAGAAAACTCTTGTTTTTATTATAATAAATCTAAAAGACATAAAAAGACATCACCACATTCTTCAGTAAGATTTTGATTTGGCAACAATAATCCCTTAAGGAAAAGCATATCAATATATGGCACTTTATTGGATAATTCGACAATTTAACTTTGGAAAACTTTTTATGACTTGAAGTCTAGATTATTCTTTAATTTTGTCTTTGATATATTCTTCCAAATCAATTATCCTTATTTCAAAGAGGCTCCCTATAACCTTTCCCAATGCATATTCATTGCATGCGATCTAATGGGATGTCTTTTCCATTCAAAACTTACTTCTTTCAACCATTATTTAAAACAATACTATTATCTCATGGAACATCCTTTTCCTTCCTATTTCTAAAATTTTCTTCCTTCCCATAATATTTTCAAGTATACTAAGATCCATATTGAAAAAAGACCACTGAATGCCTTATAACTAATGTTGCCAAAGTGGATTAGACAATTATATCATTATTATCTGAAACACTATACATCCTACTTGCATATTATCCCATATTTCTATTTTCTAACAATGCATAAAGTCATTGCTTTTTATTTATCCGTAAAATCTCTTATTTCTTTGTCTTGTACTCTAAGGACCTATTTGCAAAGAAAACAGTCTTATGGGCCTCTGTAATGGCCATGGGTTGCACCCATACCACAAAGATGATTTTATCGTTCCATCAAGAATATCATCAGAGTATTTTCTTTTCCATTAAGAATATCTTTAGAGAATATAACAACTTGTCCAAAATTGAGGATATAACAATTACCTTGCCCTATGATAAGTGGATTGAACATCCTCATGTAACAAGATTTGACCTTTATCTAGCTTCTAACCCTAAAATTATCTTATGTTTCTTAAATAGCTTAATTTGGAGCTAAGTGCAAAATATCCCCTTTTTATGTTAAAAACTTGTTCAAGTATGCTTCTAATCTCTATTCACAATGTATATCACTAGATCACACCCTCTAATAGACTCATATTTTCTTGTGGCACTTCTTGAATGTTAGCGATGTCCTTGTGACACTTAAAATGTCTTTTTATGCATTAAGTGAACTAGTGATGTTTTATCTTGAACCTTGTGCCAATGCCGATATAATGTTATTCCATATGATTATGTGGAATCCAAATCGATAACTTATCATGATTTGTACACCTAAATGTTTTATGCAATATTCTTGTACCCTAATTTGACTTATTGACTAAATCTTGACTTGAAAGGTAAACTAGTATGCTTGTTGGCAATTGAAGATCCAAACTTATACAAATCTTGCCTTAATCACCATCCATGTTACATAATGATATCAAGTAAGTATATTGGTGATTTTTATGATGCTCAACTAAAATAGACCCTATATATACTCTAATGATGACCATCTTACGAGATAAAGACTCAAAGTTACTAGTTTAATAACCCAATTCCACCTACCTTAGTGAGTCTTCTATCATCTCATCCCTTCTTTATGGACAACCCTAATCCAAACATTAGATGATGATTACTTTGTTTTTCATATCCTCATGTGATATCTATCATGGCATCTAATCACATAATCTATAGATTACAATTAGCTTATGTATGGGGAGATCTAAAATTTGAATAAATTGGTAAAATTTGAGCAACAATGATGATGCCATGATCTGATATTAATCTTAAAACTCATTTATTATTATTATATGATCTTAATCCTAAACTAAATTATGAATAATAACTCTTATATGACCCCTCAAATAATGTAAACTCAACTTTACCAAATCTAGACTACATGCTTCCCATGTTTGAGGTAAATGATTATAAACTGATATGATGAAATAAGGAGGATTTGTACCTTATACCTCGTGTATGATAAATGCCAACTTGATTAAGTCCATGTTGCACAATTGTTGGTTAAAACTCAAACATATTAAGAAAAATTTTCTGCTATCGTGATATGTACCATCATGGTTTTAAAAAGCGGTATGCATTATGCGTTCAGAGAGGTCACCTTGTAGAGTATATGCGGTATGCGGGAGTATATGTGGAAGTATATGCGTTTTTGGATTTTTTTTATTTATTTATTATTATATGTATATGTATATATACTTATCATGAATATACATATTTAATTTGAGCATTTGTGTATCTAAATAGTACAATTACAAGAATAATGGATGCAATCATGCAAATATGCAATAATTACAACTTGAATAAATACAAACACACACTATGGTCTAAATCTAAACCAACATATATGAATGTGAATGTAAAAAAGAAGAAATGGAAATATGTCTATATGAAAATCGGGGATTAAGCGGCCTTGTATGCGGCCGTGTGACCGATTATGCGGCCTGGTCCGCTTTTGGGGAGGGAATTGCAGTATGCGTTCGGAAGGTGGTCCACACCTTGTATGTGGCCGTATAAGCGGCCACATAGACCGCTTTTTAAAAAACTATGTACCATGATCATGCCATGAAATACTACATCTTTGGACTCTTAAAATCATGATGAAAAGCATTGATACAAGAGGCATCTTTCCTATTTATTTTTGAGCCTCTTTGTAATATGGATTTTCAATAATATGATGGATATGAATCTCTATCTTGTCCTATTATTCTATACCGATTGAAGTACCCAATTTGACTTCTCGATTTTGACAAGATATACTTACCTTGCTCATGAAGGGAAGGGAACATAATTATGACCTTGATCTTGCAAAATTTTGAAATATGGTTGCCCTATTATGAACTTGATCTTGATATCATAACTCTATGAAGAAAAATTTGATTATTGATACTCTCCTATCCTGGTATTCTTGATGGTTCGTGACCATGAATACTAATGAGCTAGATTAAGGTCATAGTTGACTTATGCCTCCCCTAACCTATGCTACATCCCTATTATATATACCTCTAACTTATCATATTGTTGATTATTTAGAGTTTGTAAAGGTGACACCTTCCACCCTATTTTGATTTCTTAACCTAAGTCTCTAATAGGTCAAATCTAAGATGATATTGATACTCGATCTTGAATCTCATCTTAATGATGATCTTGAAATTCAATGATGCTGACTATAACTTTTAGTTGACTTCCTAGAAAGACCTAGTTCTAGACCATTAATCTAACTTGAATACCTCGATAACAAACTTGATGTGATATCCACAAAATTTGCTCAAATATTGCTTAAAATGTGCTCAATTATTGCTTGAGTGTTGCTCAATTATTGCTCAATTGTTGCTTGATTGTTGTATATGGATGAATTATCACCTCTAAGGTCAAAGTAGGAATCTAAAGCTTATATTTGAAATGTATGGATCCATGAGTTTGATGTCCTAACTTGACTCTCGATATTGAATAATGAAATATTGATTCATGAATATTGATCTCAATATTGATTCAACTCCTATAATCACCTATCTAGATCATGGGATCACCCTCAATATATGATTGGTGACTTTCAAATTGGGAAATCTAAAAAAATGTGATTTGGTGATTATGTTGATTTTCTCAATTTATGACTGGGGTATGAGATCTCATGTGGACTAGGGTGGGAACTTCCATTGATTTTGAGCATGAAATCATAATATTAAAATATGAGGTTTGTCTCAAATTGTTGGAAAGTATGAAATCTCAATCATGGATGTATAACCCCACCTAGACAATGTGGAAGACAAAACCCTAAATAATGGGAATGAAGGTCATGCTTTTCTCTTGAATTAGATAACTCTATTCATTTGACCTAAAATGTGATATCTCCAAATATGTGATCTGATAGGATGATCTCCCCCAATTTGTGACTCATATGATGACCTTTCCCACTTGATAATCATTGTGACTATGTTATGACCTTGATGCTTGATTGCTCGATTTTGGAATAAGGTTGATATTGAAAGTGATGATGATACTAATTGGAATGCTATGATTATTGTGATATGGAATGTGAATTCCCAATATCAACTGAAGGATTGTGTAAATTTTGGGGACAAAATCCCTTTCAAGGTGGGGAGGATGTGATGACATGGACCTTTCTCTCTCCTCACATATGTGATATGCGCTTCAACTTCACTGTTTTTTCTCAATAACAAATTCAATGGAATTTCTCCCGATGCTCGATCGGTTTGTCTTATGTACATGTGCCTTATGGTGACACTCAATTGCTTTAAGACCTAAGTTTCAACCCTTAACATGCCACCATCTTTTTAACTTTATACCTAATAATGTCATCAACTTACTCTCTATGGATGTCAGGTTGTATGTCTTACAATTGTCTTTCCAATGATGCAAAAATCACCTCAATTGGACCTTTGGATCCCAAGTTAAGCTATTTTGAAATTCCCTTGTTTTCATCAAATTTCAAACCCCTTTAATCCTTTTAATGCATGTGGACCGACCACTTTAGGGGCCCAAAAGAAGGTGCATAGCCCAACCACCACCTCTCATTCTCTGAAACCTAAATTGACTACTTTTATTGACATTGGATCTTGGATTGCTAATCTAAGGGATAGGAAGACCTTCTTCTTCCTTGGTCAGTACATGATAGCTGTCACTGTAGCAATGTCTTTTTTTACCTCCTTCAATCCATGTTGTCCTAGATTCTTTTTGAATGATTGAAGACCTACTTTGATATATTTATCCTTCTCATTCTTTTCCCATATCTCATCCTTCTTTTTCGTGCCTCCTAGCTCCTGATTTACCCCCTTCTTCTTCTTCTTTCTTGTTTCATGGCAGCCACCACCATTTCCGCTTTTGGGCATTTCCTCTACAAGATTCCAAAGCTTGCCTTGATGCTGCCACCAACATTGTAAATCCCTATTGGACCTGGGCGGCCTTCTTCCATGCTGAGATGACCACAATGAACATCCCATTCACTTGCTCCATCGAACAACACTGACAAAGAGAAAACTCTTGTCACATTAGTGCACTAAAGGATGAAGGGCATGCCTACGTCATGATTGAGTCACCAGTCAACGTATCCAACAACCCAGATCACTCCATCTGTCTCCCCCCTTCTTCCTAAAGTACTAGTGGGCGTGCGAAGTCAATGTCCATTTTATGTAGATGGACCATGGTGGATCTATTACTAACTGTTTCCCTTTTCCCACACAAAAGTATAAGTTTCCTCCTTTGTTTGTCATGAATAACATCTTTCTTCATAAATATCATATCTTTGTGATGCTATCTCCGAAAATAGACTTTCTATACACCATTTTAATCATAAAAAGTTGAGATTTCCACTGAAAGTACTTTTAGAATCTAGATCTCCTTTCTCTATTGTTGATATCGCAATATGCAAACTTTCTATGTCTTTTTGAGACAATTTATGCTATTTAATGCACAAACTTGCTCTTTGATGCCTCAAAATATTACCTTGGCCTAAGATCAGTAGATTGAACATCTTGATATAACAATATTTGACCTTTATCTATGTTTGTACCCTAAAATGATCTAATGTTGCTAAATAGCTAAATTTAGACCTAAGTGCAAAAGATCCATTATTTTATGTTAAAAACTTGTTCAACTATTCTTCTAAATTCCATTCGTGCTCTAAATTAGTAGATCACACCCTTGAATAAACTCATCTTTTCTCATGGTACTTCTTGAATGTTAGCAATGGCCCTGTGACACTTAAGATGTCTTTTGTTGCATTTAGTGAACTAGAGATGTTAAATCTTGAACCTTGTGCCAATGTTGATTTAATGTTATTCAAGATGATTATGTGCAAATTAGTAACCTAGCATGCTTTGTATACCTCTTTGTCTTGTGGAATATTCTTGTACCCTAATGTGACTTATTGACCTATCTTGACTTGAAAGCTATACTAGTATGCATGTTGATAATTGAAGATCAACCTTTATGCAAATCTTGCCTTAATGATAATCCATGTTATATAATGATAAAAAATTAGTAGATTAGTCATGTTTATGATGCCTAACTCAAATAGAACCCATCTATACTCTAATGCTGACCATCTTGCATGATAAAGATTCAACATGACTAGTTTGACTATGATTGATGCTCATGTTGAACAATATTGCTTTGATCTTATGATGACTCCTTCTAAGATCTTATAACCCTGATATTCCTTGTGATACCTCACCTTAAGTTCTATATGAATCCATGGTGTATCATGTAACTTGATAATGAAATTGCACTAGTCAAGACGTTAAAACCTATATTGAGGATATGATACCTAGATCTAGGTGACCCATCCAACCACCACGATTATGATTAACCAAAATAAATATTGTTGATATTAATAATTTCATATCTATTTGTAATCTTATGATCTATTTTTCGACTCAAGTTCCAAGATCTAGTGAAGCTTTCTATTCTAAATCAAATGGTTAATGTTGTGCTCTAGTCAAGGTACACTTCATCCTCCTATTGGAAAAATTGGTGGTATTGAACCTGCTTTATGTATGTATACTTAAACTACTTGGATTTATAAACTTGCTTGAGCTACTTGTTCCCTATGATTAGTACGTTTGTTTTGCTAGAAATATGTTGAACAAACTATGAAACATAATTGAACTTGTCCATTATACAAACCTTATGCACCTACCTGAATTCTCAGGGTAATGGAACACAACATGTTGAAGCAACATTAGCTCATTGACTATGGTCTTAAGGTCCCTCACATAGAAATAGGGTGATGATTTAGGCTTTAAGCCTTAAATGGCCCTCATGGACCCTTCCTTTGGGAAGAAGGTAAAATGGCTATAAAATGTTGTTTAGTATAATGGAACTGCGTATAAAATAAACTTTCTTGTTAATAATAAAGTCTTTAATCTTGTTTATTTATATCTTGATATTATATTAAGTTTTCCAAGCATGTATGTTCTCCACAAACTATGAGTTTATGCCTTTTATAGAATACTCAACACAGTTGCTATAATGTGTACACATTTTGAATTTAGGTAACAAATACACTATGAATCATGATAATATTATTGCTTCCACGCTATTATGATATCATTTTTGTCTTACTCTTGTAATAATATGATGTCATGCAAATGAAATTCACAAGAGTTGAAGTATGAGAATACGATCTTGATGTCAGGTAGTAGTTTAGTTCCTTTTATGCCATGTTGTTCCTTACCTTGTTCTTCTATGTTCTTGTTTATGATTTTATTCATGCATATGTTATGTGATCCATTCTAGGGTTGGATGGGAAAGTCCAGTCGCATCTGGTTGTGTAGCCATGAGCATGTGGATTTACAATAATCAACGATTCTATGACAACCACCCTCCACATGCACCCTCTATCACCTCCTAGGCCCTTCTTTTCTTAAAACTAGGTTTATCTAACCCCTAACCCTGAGAAACCCCTTATAATCTATATAAACAACCTCACATTCATTATTTATAAGGGCTAGCCTTCAGAAACTCATATCTAGGTCCCATAATATCATTTTTTTGATTGGAAAAGGTTTATAAAAAAACTAACCCTTATTGAAGAAGTGAGAGCTTCTATTCCCTAAGAAAACCATAAAACCCACTCTCCTACCTTGGAATCCTAAGAAGCAACCCCTTTCCTTGGAAGAGGAAGGAGGAAAAGCTCCTTCATTTTCTCCTACAACGTCCAAGTATAATATATTTAGGCTACCTACATTTTGATACCTCTCTCTTCCCTTATTTTCTAAATCCTAGGTGGTGTGATCTTATGAGCACCCAAAATTGATGATTGTACATCAAATATGCATGTGCTAACCATATTTTTAGGATTTGGTTGTCATAATTGTTACATACATGCATTTTGCATAGGTAAAAAATCTCAATTTTACCTCATTTTGGTTGACAATACCTAGTTTGTATGGGTGAATAAAACCTTCTCCACATGTAACATAACACATTACCCTTTTCTCCGATTTTTCTTTTATGCCTTATACACTTTCTTTACAAAGAATTTTGATGATTTTCCTCATTTCTCCTCATAAATGTGGTAGAAACTCTGTTGTTTTCTCCAAATCACTAACCATACTTGTCCTAAATGGTTTCCAAAATCCAATAAAATCATACTAGTGAATCCACTATGATTTGTATCACCTCAGTTGCTGGTGATCGCAATAAGGTCACGATTTTGTTCTTCAGTCCTTTCTATCCTAGGCATAGTTCATCTATGTGCCCATCCTTTTTCTGGATTTTGTTTAATAGATCCAACTGATTGTTCCTTGATAGAACCAAGTTTTCAGGAACCAAGTATACAAGCCACAACCTATCCACCTGACTGGATAGGTCCATACTCTTTTTTTGATAGCTCTGATAGATTGTTCCTCACTAGAACTAAGTTTTCTAGGACCAGGATACATGGTGTGACCCCTCTATGCATCCCATCAGGCCCATGATTTTCCAATAGCTCCATCTAGATGTTCCTCACTAGAACAAAGTTTTCCAAGACTAAGGATATGGGGCATGACCTATCTACATCCCCCTCAAGGTCTAACTGTTTTTAAACTCTAGTGACTTTGGCCATCTATGACCCACCAAAATTTTTCTTTATGATATTAGGGACTTCATGTTTCAATTGGTTTCATGCCTTGAGGGACATCATGTGATGATTGTAATATAGATACCTTATATATGATTATTTATAAAGGTAATTTCACTTATGAAGTTTATTTGTGTATTGAGATAATTAATAATTGCAATATTCTTCTCTAGAATGTTTTGAGTCGATGACATATGGTTTGGGTTGAGGACATGAACATGATATTATAATGTATACTTATGAGTATTCATTCTTATTATGTCCCTAGTTAGTTATTATTGTGAATATTATAGGACAAAAATAATACATAAGACTAGTGTGTATGCTAAGTGATGATTAGATTTGATTTATTTGAATGGCGGGAGAGAGGAAGGGAGAGCCGTAGGGAGATCAACCAGGTGACTCGTCAGTAGATCAACCTAGGGTTGCTATGATAATGTCTTCTATGGTGGAAAATGATTCATCTCCATCACCATGGGCCGATCTCTTTAAGCTAAAGAAGCGTGGAGGAGAAGATCGGAGTAAACTCTATACTGTTCCATTGGAGTTGTCAGAGGGGAAACTTCTTTACTCGTAAGCAAAATCAGAGGAGAACACAAAGAAATGGCAGAATTCAGTGGAAAGCTATGTGATTGATTTGAAGGTTCACCTTCCTACTCTTGAAAGACATCTTACTTGGTTACGGAGGGTAACTGGAACAATCTAAATTCTATCTCAGCTGCACGATTTCTTTATCATCAATTCTCAGATTTGAACAACATGTTACATGACCTGGAGGATGGCCCTTATTTTATTAAGGGGAAACCCCTTATCCTTAAATAGTAGTAGATCAAGGATCATTTGGAGAAGTCTTCTCTTACAAATATTCCAGTATGGGTTCATTTGCATAACATCCCCTTGGAGCTTTGGGGGAGAGGATGTTTAGTAGGCTCCACAATTTTCTCAGGAATCCTATAGATGCTGATAGGGCTATGAAGGAGGGAACCGAGATTGAATTTGCTCATATATTTGTTCTAATGTCTTATGAATCCTCATTTTCTGATACTATTGAGTTTGTTAGTGATTCTAGAGTAGAACATAATATTCATGTTAAGTATGAATGGTACCTTAAGAAATGTGATAACTGCGGGTCTTTCAGCCATGAGCATAGTACGTGTCCGAGCATGGATCTGGCTTAGAATGAAGGGAATTTTCTAGTGAGGAAGGATTTCACTAGGAAGCAATGGGTTCCAAAGGTTAGTTCTAGAAAGGATGTTTATATGCAGAGCCCCATTGTGGTTGATGAGATCAAGGTAGTCAAGACAGCTGAATATATTATACTTACTTTTGAGCCTATTATAATAAGGGATCAGATTAAGGTTGGTGAAGGTGTGTCCTTCCAACTTGATCCAAATACTACGTGTGGATTCCTTTCATGTGAATTTGGAACTATTTTAGAATAAATGATATCTGGTGTCATTGAAGACCACACAAAGGAAAAGAAGATAAGGGATTTGCAAAGCGTTATGAATAACTCAAAGGTGTCACCTTTGGGTGTTAACCTAGTCTCAACCCCAATAAACAATATGGAGTTCAAAATAGTGAATCAAGGTCAAGATTTTCCTCAAGAATACTAAGACAAATAAGGCTCATGTGTCCTTTGTGGCCAAATTAATAAATGTCACTCCAAATAAATTTTAGGAATTGGAGTTCTTAAATAATGATGAATGTTTGGTTACTATGGCTAGCATATATCTAACCCCCACTTCTCCAAATGGTTGAAATTTTATCTGTTACTTACTAGAATGCTTGGGGGTTAAACAAAGTTGACCACCAACATAGAGTCTAAGAAGAGTATGGTAGGGTTAAGTCTCCTATTTTCTATATTTTTAGTCTAAAATGAGGAGGAAAAAAATTGGTGAGATCATACAGAGATTGTGGATAGATTATATGTAGTCATGACTCTCATCTCCTGGGGAGGATGATTATTGTATGGGATCCTAATTCTATCAATATTTTTGTGCTTAGTCAATATGATCAAATGATCCATTGCTATTGCAAGTAAGATAGTTCTTCCTTCTATTTTACTATGGTTTATGGACATAATGACAACAAAAGAAAAGCTAATCTCTGATTGGAACTGAATGCTATTTCTATGAGTATAGTGAGTCCCTGGCCTATATGTGGAGGCTTTAATTGTGTCATGATTTTTTCTGAAAGATCAGGGAGGTCTAAACCAAGTTAGTAATCTATGCTTGAATTCAATACTTTCGTGTCTAATGCTGGTTTATATGAGTCCAAGATGAATGGCCCGTGGTTTAATTGGGACAATAGGCAGAAGGTAGAAACTTCACTTTGTCCCGAATTGATAGATGCACCTTTAATGTTTTTTTATCTGAGAATTGCCTAACTATGTAGGTGAAGTCTTCTCTACTATATACATCGACCACCGAATATTACAATTATACTTGAATTTTAAAGATATAAGAATGAATTCCCCTTTTAGATTTATCAATGCCAGGGCCAAATGTGATGGTTTTTCAGACACAGTTAAGAAGGGTTGGGGAATTTAGATGGATGGATGCCCTATGTTCATAGTTATGAAGAAGCTTAAACAAGTTATATCTGAATTGATTTCTTGGAATAAAAATTGTGTTGGTAATACCAATGAAGTGGCCAAGACTCTTGAGAGTGAAGCTCTTAGGGATCAGGGAAAGGCCGACCTCCATTCTCTAGATACCCGTCTATGTGATATAGCCTTTGATGCTAGAAGAAAGGCTCTTCATGCTACGAATATGGAAGAAGCTCTCATTATGCAAAATTCCCAATTTCAATGGCTTAGGCTTGGTAATAAAAACACAGATTATTTTATTCTTCTCTTCACACTAGGAGGTAGATAAATACTATCAGATTTCTTATTATCAATGATGTCTGTTTGTATGACCAAAATATGATTAAAGAGCATATAATTGAGTTCTACTCTAGTTTGTTTAAGAAGCATGATGTTGGGAAGATGAATTGGGATGATAATTGGGTGTGACCTTGTATATCTGAATATCAATTTAAGATGCTCGCTAAAATTATCACAAGGGATGAGATAAAAAAGTGGTTAAAGATTCTAATGGGG